>OX328126.1:37551395-38172645 GCA_946811695.1 Gonocerus acuteangulatus | reverse complement strand
TTGTAATCACATCTTGAAAGCCTGTGATTGTAATGGTAATTATTTATTTAAATTTTAACGTCCATTATTATTAACTGAGAATTTTGGGACGGGTTCTCTGTAGGTTACCACCCTTTTCTAGTCAGGATAGGGCTGATGCCTTTTCTTTTTTTTCTAAAGAAAAGCCACCATCCTATAGTGGGAATCGAACCCACGACCTTTGGCACGGATTGTTAAGTGCTCACCCCCAATCATAATCGTAATTATGATTATGCCCAACTCTGGCCCCAAGGAAGAAATCTCGATATTGCATCCGAATTATTGAATCCAAACCACTTGATCCCAAATTATTGATTTCCACATAGTGGTAATTTGAAACTATTACCAGTTGACTTCTTCAATGTCACCATTTGATCTTGGATGAGGAGGGAATCGGTCCATTAAAGCAGGTTTCCTCTGGAACCAATATTATTAATTTGCCCGTTATTTCTCATTAGGCTTGTAATTTATTTCCTTTTCCTGAACCGCAGCGACTTCCCACATGACGATGGAAGCGGACTGAAGAATAATTAAATGATTAAAGACTCCTAAAGCTGATGTGGGTATGAGCTGAACCAATGAAGACTTCTGATTGATATACAATAGCACTCTAAAGGCATTATGTAAGGGAAACAAAGAAGCTCTCCTTCTCCCCGTTAAGGGAAGTGAGTGCCCGAGGTCTAGCCTTACCACCGAGCGAGAGATGAGAAATAAGAGATGTGCGGTGAGCCACAGGGCCTGTGGTTTCGCCTCCATGGTTGCGGTGTCTGCTTCTAATGGCTTTCCTGTCTTTTTCAATGCAGCACATGTTCCAGAGGGTAGGCATAGCTTGGGTAGTTGAGACAATGGCAGGCAACAATAGCAGATTATAGCATACATGGACATCATTAGGGATTCTTCTACCGCACTTGGGAGAAATGCAATTTCTCTGATGATTATGGGGGAAAGCTCAAAATGTTCCTTAGATTTATATTCTTCGGCAAACATCTCGTCCAACCTTGCGAAAAAAAAAAGGCGAGAGCCATCATACCATGCCTTAAAACACTCTATAATTGTCATACAATTATGAATAAAGAAATCAAGGTAAAGCTAATTGTATTTTGTATGAATCCGTTGATTTTAGAAAATCTTGAATTTTCAACTCTGACCTTAGATTAGGGACCATCGACCCCCCTCCCCCAAAGAATCCTCAAACCAAATTTTGCATAAATCCGTTCCTTTTAGAAACTCTAGAATTTCTAACCCTGACTTCCGATCTGGAATCCACAAATTCCCCAATACCAAATTTTGCATCAACCTCTTGATTTTAGAAAAATCATGTTCAATTTTGCTAATCTGACTTAAAACTGAACAAGAAGTATAATGTTTATCGACATAACGAATTCCCTCCCCCCCTATACTATATTTCATAGGATTATTTTGAATTGCGGTTAATTTCAACTACGACGGCAGACCTTGAATTACTAGAAATAAACTGTGATTTTGTCACTGATAGAGTTTACGCTATACCTGGTGATGGTCCATCCCAGGTAATAATATCCTGAACCCTTGCATAGCCTCCACATCAATCAGCATGCCCTGTCAGAACACTTCTTGGTAATGTTCGCAAACAATATGGGTGTTTCCAAATGACATCATGGAAACATAAATGTTAACTTAATTTACTGTTGACAACGAATTTTAACCTGTACTGGCTAAACTGCTATTACTCCTAACCTATAGATAACGAGTTATCTTTACGTTATCTGTTTCTTGACATTGGTCCGGAGCACCCCAATGTCAAGATACATTATACTTAGATTACTTATAAATTGATGAATAACTAATAGTATGACAGGAACCGTACTATTAGAAACTGCACAAAATTATATAGTAGCGTTACTTTTGATGATACATTATTGAACGCAATAAAACAACTACTTATCTGCCGTGACAAAGCACGGATATTCAGCTAGTATATATATATATATATATATATATATATATATATATATATATATATATATATATATATATATATATATATATATATGAAAATAGAACATTTTGAACGCGGTAATTTTCACCCAATAATGAAAATGTACTCAACATTGGACACCTCTGGTGAATGAAAACCAAACCACTTTTGCCGTAAAGATTTTTATATACACATATATATATATATATACATATATATATATATATATATATATATATATATATATATATATATATATATATATATATATATATATGGGGCCGAGGTTAATTCAGTGGTAGAGCACTGGACTAATAAGCTGGAGGCCTGAGTTCAAATCCCGAGCAAGCACTAAAGATTTTTTCTTCTAGTGTCTTTGTTCACCGGTTGAATTCTGCCTCCCTGACCGTCCCTAGGCCAACTCAGCCTTCAATTAATTTAATAATGGGTACCTTGGTTGGTGCTAGCAGTCGAAGCAGCTAAGGGGAAAATCAGGCGGCCGGAGCATAGTACTGACCACACTATCTCCCTAGTGTGCCGTATGGTCATGAATCAGATACCTCTATAGTATCTGCCCCTCAGGGCCCTCGTGGCCTGTTACGGGACTGATTTTTTTAAATTTTATATATATATATATATATATATATATATATATATATATATATATATATATATATATAGTAGATATAAAAATCAACATATCAGCCAATTCATTGAAATTTATTTATTAATTTCAAGAATAATGCATTTATAAATTAATATTTTTCATAGCACCTACTAAAGGGGTCTCCCATGGTCTAGTGGCTAGCGCGCTAGATTCATAAGCGGGAGATGTTGGATTCGATCCCCACTGGCGCCAGAAATTTTCTCATCTCAGGGCTCGCTGAGAATATTCCTGGCTGCACCCTGGACGTCGGCGCTAATGGCCAAGATTTATGTCGATGCGCCGTAAAAAAAAAAAAGTACCTACTAAATAAACAAGTTAAAAAATTGTAATATTAACCACTAAAAAATATTATTCTTAGAAAAATGAATAAAAAAATTTGTTTCATTGAACAATTTATTTTAATTGATTTAGTATTTAATAATCGCAAACATAAGATATCAACGGAAAAATTAGAACATTATTTGAATCAGAACATTAACATCAAATGGAAAAAAATTTCTATACTAGGAAAAGGGGAATATAAGAAAAAAATTAAACAGGAACTAGATCATCAAATATTGTAGAATTATCATTGCAATAGTTGTTCCCAAGAAGTTCACATTGGACATTGCACCACCACCCAGACTTAAGTCGCCTTTTAACTCTTCCTTCTGCTCAATGACTGTCCCATTCAATCCGTATGACAAATAACCTGAAACAAAAATTTATTATTACACTAATAATTGAAAAATATTATAATTAACATAATGGTTGTATAGCTTAAGATTCAAAATCACAATGTTCATGAAACAGGATATATTTTTTTTCAAAATATAAAATTTGTCCGCATCTATAAGCGCTAAATAATACCCTTATATATTTAAGTACAAATAATTTTAAAATATAACGGTCTCAATATTTTTTCTTGTATAGTCGGCAGGTTACCCAATAAAAGTCATAACTGACGTGGCCCAGGTAGAGGAAGAGGTTTGCCATAGGGATGGGCGATAGTCGATAGATGTTATCGATGTATCGATAGTTCATGGCTATCGATAGATTTTTTACTTTTTTATAGAATTGAAGTTCTCATCATGTGAAGGGCTTTGGTATTAAATACTAACACGTCTGGTGAATTTAATACCGAAAAGGAAATGCCTGGTGAACATAACCAACTACATAATGTAGCCAGGAAATACCTTTGTGTTCCAGGCTAGTCTGTAGCTTAAGAACGTGTATTTTCAGAAGCTGGAAAAATCATTTTTGAGCAGCGGAACAGACTGAGCCAAAGAAAAGCGGAAAAGTTGTTTTTCCTTTCTAGTAATATGCGGCTCAAGGAGCCGCATATACTTATTAAATTAGTTTGAAATGATAGAACTTTTTTGTGCCACTTGGTATTATATTCTTTGGAAATGCTTTTTATAAATTTAAATAAATCCGTTTTTCGTTTTAAACCTTTGTGTAATCTTATAAATATACCTAATCCTGCAAGTAATAGATAATTCAATTTAATAACATTAAATTCTTTATAGCACAGGTATGTAAGAAATAGGGAAAGCCAATATCGAATAACTACCGTTAGTATCGATATAGTTTAACCGATAGTATCAGCCTATCGATATTGCTCAACTATCGGCTATCGCCCATCCCTAGTTTGCCAACGTTCCTTTAGGCCGTACTTATTTTTGAAGCTCCTGAATCGGCTTCTAGAGATATTTTTCTTATAAATGATTTTTTTTTTTTATAAATGAGTTGCAAAATGAAACTTAGAGGGTTTTAGTTATGGCATATAACGTTTCCTTTGGGCATTTAGGTGACGCACTTCAGCTCTTCTCCAGCGCACCTTTATTAGATTATATATTAAGTGGTTTTAGAATAATATGTTACATTAAAAATAAAAATACTTAAGAAGGGTCTTGGTTTCAAGGGAGATATTTCCGTTTCAAATTAATTAAATTGTCATTTTGGGAAAAAGTTGCAGGTAGACTATTCAAACGTTTTTGGAGATGGATTTTTTTAGTAATTTGATTTAAGATTTTTTTCTTTTAACAGTCTAGTTTCAGTGCAAATTGTGAATAAATAAACTATGATACTTTAACAAATAATCCTTTATTTTGCTCTGCTGAGGTATTGATTGATAGACTACGCGATTCCTCACAAAGGAACACCAAAAGGAATTTCTCTTTCACAGGAAATTTAATTTCGTTTCTATTTCTGAATGTAATTTCTTTATTGATCTATATTTGGACGCAACTGACCGACGAAAAAACTTGGTTAGAACTGAGTATACAATAAAACTCCAACGTTCAGAAAACAACTAACTGTGCCTGAATTTAGCAAATCCCAAGGAGCCTTGAATCTTCTCCAATGTCACCAGGTACACCGTGGGGATGATCCGGCCTTTGAAATGGCAGAGGCAACCCTGTACACATTGAAGTGCGACCCTCATCTGACAGATAAAAAATGTGGCGGAATAATTTTAAAATGACATTAAACGGGGGAGTGAATGGGACGATGGGGTCCAACAGAGACGTCAACATATGGAAGGGTGCGCGCACACACACACAAGGAGAGGAGCAGTACACAAAGACCGTGTCACGCTCTGCGTGTTGCAGGCCCTGGGCCCTTGTAGGCTCGGCGGAAAATTAATGCAAACAGCCATTAGACTTCAAGTCTATGTCCTGACCTTGATTTACGTCCATAACGGGTCATCGGAGCTGCCAGGAGGCGTCCGCTCAACAATGGGAAAGTCCAAATTTGTTTTCAAACGTTTCGAGCATGGAGATGCAAAATCAAATACATATTACCAAATGGGCCGTAAGAGGATTGGGGACTCTAGCCCAAACCAGCATAGGAGAAGAACATCTAGTCTATGTGGCCTAAAATAGGCCCATGTACGGATTGGGCACGGAAAAAATTGCATAGCAGGAAATACCTGGTGACAACGAGAACTGGCAACGTTCTTTTTTTGGGGTGGAGGGGGTTGAAGGCGTGTTATTATATATGTGCCTGTGTTTGTTTGTTACTGTTCAACAGTGTACAAAAATGGTCCCAATTGATTAAATTTGGCAAAACAATCATTTGTCTAAATTAAAAGTTGGTCAAATATCTTAACAAGCAGAATCTGCCCACCGAGAACAAGTTCATTTCTGCAAAACGTCGAGCGGAAAAATCTTAGTATTTAAAATTTTGCGTTAATAGGCTTCCAGATACATGAATTATAGGTATTCAAGCAGGCGGAGCCTAATCAAACATCTTCTAGGGACAAATCGTTAACGGTTTTTGAAGAAAAGTGGAAAAAACTAGACTATTGCTTTCGGGTATTCCAAAACGACGAATAGAGTTGGTTAATTTTACACAGGATAAAGCTACAGTACAGATCAGTTTTTTCTCGTGTTTGGCATTCATGCAAAATAAGACATATACATTTTGGTAAAGTTTGGAATAGGGGGGCAGTATTAATATATATATATATATATATATATATATATATATATATATATAAAAATTCATGCGAAGTGTTAGACTTTTCTTTTATATTGTTTAATATGTAGAGAGGGAGGAACCCCTCTAAAAGGCTCAGGCATAAATTTTGATAGCAGTAGACGGAGAAAGTTTCGGAGTACTCTCTCTATCCTGGTACAGTATTATGAGCCTTAACCTAAACAAACAATCCAAAATAGTGGGTACAATTTTCCCCTAGGATCATATCATGGGGCAATTTAGGATCTTCTGATTCTTGCAAATATTCCTTGGATGCAATAACAAATAAAGCTACTACGGAAAAGAAACTACAAAAGAAATGTTTTTGTTATTGTGTCCACTAACAAAGATACTGAAGTATATTTTTACAGATACCATGTAACAACGAGGGGAACAGCCCAGAACAACCCGTGCCGATCCATTACAGGAGGCAGATATCATCACCTCCCCTTGTTTCTCGCCTATTTTTTTACACATGAAATAAGCCGTGAAATGGAGGGCAGTGCAAGGGGGTTAAGCCGAAATGAAAACAGTTCATTTACAAAAGAAGGGCCACCCCTCGGTACTGACTCAGCGCAATCTGACCTCGTCAACTATTGCTAGGCCGAAGAACTATTCCCGCCTCCTGCCAAACATCTGATTAGCTCAGGGTTCGCTCTGATAAAGGGTAAAAAAAAGGCAATCCATTGTGCCCAAAGAACCAACGAAAAAACCAAAAGTCATGCAACATACGACGCAAATTAATGTTCCTAAATGTGATACAGTACTGATGTGTCGGGCTCGTCTAAGGAAGAAGCTCACCCAACTCAACTGGTATTCTGGCCATTAAGTAACCACGTGTTTGGAGCCACGCGTTTTATTGAATGAATGAATAAGTAAATATATTTCTTCCAATATTTACATTGTTATAACAATAATTTATGCATATTTACAAAAGAAAAGCTTGGGCAAGGCCCGTTAGCTGGAGTGGCATTCTGCGAACCCAGATTGAATGAAAAACGTACAAATATAATAAATCAATCCTCAATAATCATTGACAAATAAATATTTAAGAAACAAAAGAATAAATATATCAAACCCCGAATAAAACAATATAAAGAACAAAAGAATAAATATATGAAACCCCGAATATACAACAATATCAATAAATTAAAACAAAAAACCACTAATAATTAAATAGCAGGACCAAAAATTGCCGATATTTATAAATGGCGTCGAGATACTTGCAAAGGACGTCCCAGTTTCTCCCATTTAGCTCCTTCCCTAAGTCTTCCTTAGTAAAGGATGTTTTCCCATAATACCTCAGTCTGAACTCCTTCAGAACGGGACATACTGCCAGAAAATGGAAAGTATATTCGTCTTCTTTCAACGAGCACATAGAGCAGCGGGATCTCTCTCCTTCTTGCCAAGGCTTCTTATTAAGGTGGAACATCTCTGATTGCCCTTATTATCAGCCTTATTCCATAAAGATGTCTCCCATCTGCTATGTACGAAGTACTGCTTTCTTGGAAGTCCAGCTGTTTGTACAGGAGGTGGGACCATTGAGTTAGTAGATAGTGGAGGGAGTGTTATCAATCTTCCAATGCTTAAAAAGTCTGAAATCGGCCATGCCAGTGTGACAAAAGTACCAGTAGTGACGCGCGAAAATTTGAATCTGAATATGATCGTAAACAAACAATGAATTTGAACAAAAATATATATCATATTCTTATTGATTTACATTTATACACATATATAAATGTCAATTTATACGAATACGACACATAAATTCGTTTCATTTCATTGTTTGTTTACAATAATATTCAAAAATTCACCTTTTCGCGCGCTTTTTGTCACACTGGCATGGCCGATTTTAGGCTTCAACTTTTATCGTTTAGACTCCCTCCCCTCCCTTCTAACTCAATGGGTGGGACTGTGTAGCAAGCAGGTTTTCCTTCCTCTTCTCTTCCTCCAGGGCTGCTACTTTAGTCAAGATCCTGTTGATTGCAGCTGATCTCATTTCCATGGATCCATGAAAGAAGGCATCAATCCTCTCCCCGGTCTTAAGGAAGATTCCCTCCAAATCCCCACGCGTTTTATTTAACTTTGCGTATTACTATATTATATATCAAATGTTAATCATTTGGCGAACCCAGATGACATTTTTGATTAAGATCAAAAATTGTGAGTGGCGTAACATCCAACGTGTTAATCACCATTAAATCCTTTTAATCCTTTAAAATGTAACGTCCATTTATTATTGACACAGAATTTTAGGACGGGTTACCTATAAGGTTACCACCCTTTTCTAGCCAGGATAGGGCTGATGGATTTTCTTTTTTCCAAAGAAAAGCCACCACCCCTAGTGGGCATCGAACTTACGACCCTTGGCACGGAGTGTTAAGTGCTCACGCCTTAACACTCACGGACACCCACCTCCTTTATATTTAATAAAATTCTATTATACAAATTCAAATAAAATCGAATATTTCTTTAAAAATTAACCAGCAAAATATTATTTCCTTTCATGCAATATAAGGAGTTTTACTATAAATTGTTATTTTTTTAAATGTATTTTCATAGTCTTATCATTACTTGCATCAAATTGGTTCTATATTATTATTATTATTATTATTTTACGTCGCACTGGCATCCATGATAAATAAATTATATATCCTAAGTTATAAATAAATATAGTTTTATTAATTCTTAGTCTATAATTGTCTTTCGGAATAGTATTAAATCATTCCTAACGGATTCTATTATGGACAAAAAAAAATAGCTTTAATACGATATAACAGTCGAATGTACGTCATGAACGTAAGTTTTACGAATAAATAATTAATTATATTTCAATTAAATACACTTGAATCGATCCATGCAAAAAGAGCTTCAGTCCAAAACCAATAGTTTTGATAAAACTAGACTGAAGCCCTTTCTACATGGAATAATAAAATTATTGCTATGTTTCTATGGCAACTATGTATTGTACTGAAGTCCTTCTAACGTTTGAAGTAGAACTCATTCGAAACGGCTGGGCCGATTTTGATGAAATTTTGTGTTGTAATTAAGAAAGGTTTCGAAGAAGGTTTAGATTTACAATTTGATCCGATAGACAATGATTTTTTTTTTTTATAATAATTAATTTACTATTATACATTGTTAATATTTGGATGAGTGGGTTCACTTTTGATGGAGTAGGGAACGCTGCGATCGTGTCAACAATTAATCTAACCTGTTAAATTTTCATTTGATTCTATGCAACTTATGAAATAGTGAACAGCTTATTGAAGATAAAAATGTAAGTTTGTAAAATAAATTATATCATATATGTATAAAAATATAAGTTACTTATAATTAATAAATAAATTTATAATAATAATTATAATAAATAAATTTTTATTTTTAAATAATAAATATTTAATCATAATAATTTTAATAATTTTAATTTATAATTTAAAAGCAATTAAAATTCATTTAGAAAATAATGTTATAAATGATGAATTTTATGAAAAAAGTTCTAAAACTATTATTCATTTAAAATTGTGAATCTTGTGGACATCCCCAAATAGGGAAAAGTTTGGTTATTTTACAATCGGATTATTTTTAGTTTTGGGACAGTTAGTAGTACAAAATATATTAAAAAAAAAAGCCCAATTAGAAGTGCAAGTGACGTAAGGCTGTTTATAAAGACTTGTAGGAGAGGAGATGAGACTGCAATATGCTGCTAATATAGGATGAAAGGTCATTTGTTACGAGGAACATTGTATTGTATTTATGTGTGCGAGTAGCCTGTGTGCTGGTGCATGAAAGCGGAGGGAGGGATATGAAAGGGGTTAGGACATCACCAGCTGGCCGACGCTGACACACCTCATAAAACACAAAATTGATTTCATATATAAAAGCTATTTATCATTTAATGGCACATCGCCTTTATTTTTCCTTCGTTTCAAATTTAGCAAGGCAAGGGTTGCCTGATCTATAGGATATAGGACAGTTAACCTCCAAGTCCGGTACACAAAGCTTCCTTTATAGTTGAATTGATGTCAGTGGTTATTTGCCACAAGTTGATGTAAAATTTGACAATTTTCTACTTTACCAATGATAATAAGTGTTTAAGTTGTATTTTTCGATGCCAGGATTTGATATGTCTAAAGAAAAAGTTTAGCAAGGGAAAAGTGAACTGCCAAACGTCATATAATAAAAAGTTTCACAACTCTATCATGATCGGTAAAGTAGAAAATTTGACATCAACGTTTGGCCAATAACCACTGATATGTCCATTAGGAAACGTTATGAA
Source organism: Gonocerus acuteangulatus (assembly GCA_946811695.1). Classification (NCBI taxonomy): domain Eukaryota; kingdom Metazoa; phylum Arthropoda; class Insecta; order Hemiptera; family Coreidae; genus Gonocerus; species Gonocerus acuteangulatus. The sequence goes on along the minus strand of OX328126.1, from coordinate 38,162,265 downwards.
ATAGAACTGTAATGTTTAATTTATTATACATTTTTAATAAGATTTGATACTCTGACAATGCCTGGTATTTTACAGCAGTTTTAGTCACTAAATATGCAATACAGCATGCATTATGCTTATGGCTAATTAAATCATTAAGATTTTTAGACTTTGCATGCAAAAATTCACATAGAAGAAAGTGACATATCTTTGCGCCGACAGAGAGATTAAGCTCGGTATTACAAGCAGTGTTGGGCAAAACTAACGTTAGTTTTCTCTAGCTAAAACTAAACTAATGTTGTATTTTTAGTTTTAGTTTTAGTTTAGTTTTAGATTTGTATGATTATTTATCATGTGGACTCCGTTTTTAGTATGGTAATTAGTTTAGTTTAGTAATAGAGACCTAAATTTGTGATTTTAGTTTAGTTTTAGTTTTTAGTTTACTAATTTAGTTTATCAAAGAACATATGTTTGCAAATTACGAGAAAAAGCCACAATTTCTTATTCTTAAGCAAGTTCTATTAGTTTTAATAATTTACTTAAGTATCGAAATAACATATGATTTATATTAATTCATGTTATTTTAGTAAAACTAAACTAAACTAAAGCTTTAATTTAGTTTATAGTCAATTCCCAAAGATTTAGTTTTAGTTTTAGTTTAGTTAAAATCCATTAATTAGTAAAATTTTAGTTTTAGTTTTTTTTTAAGTTGCAATTTTTAGTTTAGTTTAGTTTATTCCAAAAAGTGAATTTAGTTTTAATTTTAGTTTTAGTTTTTAGTTTTGCCCAACATTGATTACAAGTACCAAAAAAATGTGTATCAATATAAATCCTGCTGGAGGCCCGGTGACCTTTAGTGCTAAGGTGTATGCACACCGTGCCTAAGGTCGTGGGTTCGATTCCCACTAGGGGTGGTGGCTTTTTACGAAAAAAGAAAAGGCATCAGCCCTATACTGGCTAGAAAAGGGTGGTAACCTATAGATAACCCGTCCTAAAAAATTCGTTGTCAATCATCAATGAACGTTAAAAATTAAAATAAATGCCTGCTGGATTGAAATATCCTAGAAGAAATATATATATATATATATATATATATATATATATATATATATATATATATATATATATATATATATATACATATATATAAATTTATATATATATATATATATATATATATATACATATATATAAATTTATATATATATATATATATATATATATATATATATATATATATATAAATCAGTCCCGTAACAGGCCACAAGGGCCCAGAGGGGCAAGATACTGTAGAGGTATCTGATTCTTGACCTTACGGCACACTAGGGAGATAGTGTGGTCAGTAATATGCTCCGGCCGCCTGATTTTTCCCTTTGCAGGTACCCATTAATTAGTTAACTAATTAATTATCGGCTGGGTGAGCCTAGGGACGATCTGGGACCCCAAATTCAACCCTCGAACGACGGCACTAGAAGAAAAAATCTTTAGTGCGCGCTCGGGTTTTTAACCTGGTCCTCCAGTTCATTAGTCGAGTGCTCTACCACTGAGCTAACCTCGCCCCCATATATATATATATATATATATATATATATATATATATATATATATATATATATATATATATAAGAAAGCAAAAATACGAGGTATTAAGAAAGCAAAATATAGGGTTGGCAAATAAGTCCTTTCGGTTTTTGTATTCATGTTTTGTTTACAATATGTCACATTTATCTGATGCAATTAATCCCAACAGAGGATTGTTTATCCTATTTGTAATATGTAAACAGTTATGTCTGTCGACACTCGTTAAGATTAGGTCAGTATTGCGTTTGTGGTCCAGCTGAGAAGATGGACGGTAATTTATTGCATTATAGGCATATTTTGCTGTATTATTTCAATAAAGGAAAGCGAGCTGCAGAGGCTCATAAAAAAATATGCGGGGTCTATGGGGATAAAGCCCTTAACAGAGCGCACGTGCCAAAATTAGTTTGCCAAGTTTAGGGCAGGGAATTTTGACATAAACGACGCACCACGACCTGGTCGTCCACAAGAAATTGAAAGCATTGATGTTAAGGCTATAGTCGATCAAAATCCTTCCCAATCAGTGCGAGACATTGCTGAGGCCCTAGATATATCACATGCAAGCGTAGAAAATCATTTGCGGAAGCTCGGCTACGTTTCTAGGCTGGATGTTTGGGTTCCCCACCCTCTGACCGAAGCCAACTTGGCAAAACGCATTTCCATTTGCGATTCCCTGCGAAAACGTCAAGAAAACGATCCATTTCTTAAAAGACTTGTGACAGGGGATGAAACGTGGATTGTCTACGATAATGTGGTGCGAAAAAAATCTTGGAGACCTAGCAACGAACCACCTGGAACCACATCTAAAGCGGGATTGCACCCAAAGAAGATAATGCTTTCTTTATGGTGGGATTTCAAGGGCGTGATTTTTTATGACCTGCTGCCACAAGGTAAATCAATCGATTCCACTCTATACTGCTCACAATTAACAAAATTGAATGAATCAATTCGACGAAAACGCCCAGAACTGGCAAATCGAAAGGGTGTCGTCTTCCATCATGATAATGCCAGGCCCCACACTTCGTTAGTCACCCGCAACAAAATGTTAGCCCTTGGATGGGATCTTTTGCCCCACCCTCCCTATTCACCGGACCTTGCTCCTAGTGACTACCACTTATTCCGGTCTCTACAAAATTCCTTAGGTGGAAAACGGTTTGAAAACGAACAGGGTGTCAGGGAGCACCTTGGTCATTTTTTCGCTAATAAACCACAGACATTCTATGAGCATGGGATTATTCAGCTGATGGAGAGATGGGGTAAAGTAATAGAAAATATAGACATTACATTGTAGATTAAAATAAAAATTATGTTCAAAATATACAATAGTTTTCTTTCAACTTAAAAAACCGAAAGGACTTATTTGCCAACCCTATACAATCACTAAAACATTTAGACTCTCTGGCAATGGTAACCTTGTAGTTTTTTGCTCTTAAACACAAATTTGCCTTCAATGAAACGAAACCAACACACGCGATACTTGAAGGAGAGTTTTCTTCAAATGTGAAGAACTTTCCAAATTTACGCCTAATGCGTTTTTGTAAGAACTTTATAAGAAAGTGATACTTATTTTTGATCACTTTACGTGTGCGAGGGATCTGATGACAGAAAAAGAGCTCGTTCAGAGAGAATGACACAAGCCTTTGCGAAAAAAAAAATCTACCTTGTCAAAACAGCGTTAATTGTACTACGCGTGCTCCTACGGAACGCATGGCCGTGCGTAGAAACACAAATTTTCGCGACGTTTGGGTTCTGAAGGCATGACATTTATGGACGTCGATTTCCTCCCTATAAAAAGAGTGCATCAGGCAATATTTTCGCCTTGCGATTTTAGATTCTGGGGTAATATGATGTTCTTAACTGATGGTTAAATGAACTGCAAAAGGACGCGAAACGGATGTTGTGACAAACATTTGGGAGTCCTACAAATCCGACGAGCCCCCTAAGAAGATCTAGACTACACAAAGCACCGTTGATCCTCTCTGTAAAAAAAGGTCTTCGAGTGAAGAGCTCCAAGATAAAGGAAGTTAGGTATCAATAGATTATCTCTGTGTCGGCGAGGCCTACTGTCACCTGGTATGAATTTTTTTACAAGCCTCCACCTTCTCCAGACCTACATCTCTCTCAAGTTCTATCTCTTATCTACCTGTTTCTGCATTTGTATGAGACAGAATACACTGTAAGTATGCAATGATATTGTAAAACAAGCCACTCTTTGAAAATAAATTTAAAAACATTAAATTTTAAATAAAAAAATTAACGTTAAATTTTTTGTTCTTTTTTTTAATTTTTAAATAAATTAAAAACTAAGAAAAAATTTAAAAAAAAAAAAAAAAAAAAAAAAAAAAAAAAAAAAAAAAAAAAAAAAAACTTCACTTAAACTTAAACTAGGACCCACAAATAGTTACCAAATTTAAATCAATTAATAATAACACATGTAAATGCTACCGTACCACTGAGTGGACGTGTGAACAAGTGTAAATGAATTGAAGGATCTAGGACAAAACACATTAACACCAATAACAAAGTAGGCATGGACTCATGACGTAGCCTTTGTAGCGTACGGTTCATTTCTAAAGGTAGGTTGTAAACATAGAATATATTTAGCTCCTGATGAGGCATCCAATGTACGCGAAACTAGTAGCGCAAAGAAATAGTTTTTCTTATTTATTTTAATTACTATATTAATATAAACATTTTCTGTATTGTAAGTTTTTTCGTATAATATACAAGCGTGGATCAAACACGTATGAAAATAAATTTCCAAAATGGAGGGCTACCCCGTGGAAAAAAAAAGTCCGAAAACTGATCATGACTATTAGTTTTGAGTAACCTCGAATTCAGGATTTATGTATATATATGTACATACAAATGTGTGTGTGTGGGGGGGGGGGTGTTTTTGCCTGTCTGTTCTCTAGTATCTACAAGAATAGACTATCTGAAACATGTGGTCTAAGTTCGTTTTCCAGAATATTCAGCCCGACGCAATATTCTTCGGTGAAATTCGCACAAAAAAGTAATAGCACTAATGATTTTGCGATATTAGGCTTCCTTTCGGGTCGATGCGCCGTAAAAAAATAAATAAAATAATTTAAGTTTTTATTTTTAGTTTACTTTCATATACTTTCTTTGATATCTCGAAAACTCTTGAGAAATAGTGTTATAATTCTAACAAGTCTTCTAAAAAATGGGTACTAGGCGTAGTTTTATTACGGTCACCTAAATCGGGGGAAACGAAGAACCTGAAGTGTTGGTTTCGTTCTGTTAAAGGCGAACTAATTTCTATTGTAAGATTTCCAAATCAGACCAGTTAAAGGAGTTAGGATTAGGATATTGATATTACTGCGAGTCAGAAGTTTCTGATATGTCGCCTCCACTCAACGTGGTCCATAATTTAAGACTATTTTGTGTGTGTATCATCTTCATTTCAACTGGCACCCCTAAAACAGCATAGCGGCTGGTATAGTCAGAAGTATACTTCTTTCTAGTAATGATGATGATTAGAGGGAAATGGATTTTTCTTCAATCATTCTCGTTCACCCTTACCCCATCACCTAGAATCATGGATTCAGAGACTTGTAATCAAGGCTATCCAATGCCAATGCTGACCGATAGATTGAAAATCCCTGATCCATTATCCGCCAATCAAAGCGGATCGGTGATTAGAGAGCCCTCACTAGCCGGATAGAGAACAATGATTCTAAGTGCCGCGTCAATCACACCAACAAAGCGCCAATCCCTTGCACTTGCTCCCATCCAGATGCTAACCTCCCACGAACAGCTCATCGCAAACAACTTACTCAATAAAATCCACTTCCGTTTCCTTTCATAAAATTCAGGTCCGTTAAATAATGCACGTCATGGCTAATGTGTGATAATAAACCGCTCCATGAGAGATTCTAACAAGAAAGTAAATAAAAAGTTACATTTGAAGTTAAGGATATATTCGAAAAAACATATATAAAATTAATAGACATATAGTCACATTTTAATTGTAGGGGTCGAGGCAAAATAGTGCCAATCAACATTTTTAACAAAGCATACCTGTAGCTGCTATATGTTGGATATTATGTGGGACTATCAGTCTATGATGAAAATGCTACTAAAATATGACTACAAACTCTTTATGCTACTTAATCTTGTTGCCCCTAACCATTTCAACTGATAGTCCCACATAATATCCAACATTTAGAAGCTACAGTTATGTTTTGTTAAAAATTTTGGTTGGCACTATTTTGCCCCAACCCCTTCAATTGGTTGTGTGTTGTTTTAAATTGCATTTAACAGTGAAATGCTTATTTTAGTAAAACAAGGAGAGAAAATGAGAAACGCATTGGTAATTGTGTTTTAAGCATTAAACAAGAGCACACTAAGAAGACGTAGCTTCAGAACAGATGGATGGAACAAGCACCTGTGGTAAGTCGTAATTTGTGGTTTATGGCAATTGTTTTTAATTTAGACCAATTCAATATAGCAATAAGTGGGGGGCAGAAAATACTCGTTATGTTTTCCATAAGGTCTCACTAACAGGTACAAAATATAATACAGCAACAAGAACAGTTACTATAATGACACACCTTGAATTAAGAATATACAGGAGGTGAGAGGAGAGGAACTTAAAATAAGCTGTCTAACAAAAGAGGCGGCTAAGTATCTATTATGCAGTTGTCGAGTACTTAGGTAATGCTAACTTCGGCTGAGCCGGGGCCTAATAGCTAGAATAAAGATGAAATTAGCTGTGTAGAAGGTAGACGTAACAGCGTGGGAATGGGGTTACAAATCAGGCCTCCGGGGCACAGGTGTCATCGGAACAAAGAAACATTATACATATGCTGTCCTCATCAAGGTCGAATCCGAGAATTCTCCAAGAGTCCACAATCCGTGGAAGTAATTAGTAAGATTCTATTGTATTTCCATGTTTAATTTGAACATTATCCGATTCGATCATCAAATGATCCTTGAAGGAACAATTCGTGATTGCTCAAATTACCCGAATATAATGGTAAGTAACACTCTTGTTTTTTTTTTAACCCATCTCGTTCCTTGGATTTGTCGCAAACATCGGCTTGCAAAGGTTTGAAGAGGTCGGATGATGGTTTCGTTCACTTTCCTGTATCACTGCCATATAGTAGGACTCATTTCACTTTGATGTTAAACCGCCGTAGTTTGGTCTTCCTGGAGAGTTTCCCGTTCTTATTGAAATACTACCTCAAAAGGAATGTATGTGGTTAGAACTAACTTTGAGAACCCCAAGGATTAAGTAACCTAAGACCTCGAGAGACCTGGCGTATATGAGTGAACATGAGACATGAATGTTGGCAGCAGAAACAGCACACAACATGGACTTTCCTATGCTGCATAAGGAGTTTAAGAAATTGCAGTAGAAGTTTTAATGCATTCTATATTCTTAAATATTGTTCAAATCAATATTGAGGCTTCTAGATCATGTCTGTAAGACCTCGATTTCAACTTCGAAAAGATTTACTTTTGTCTTTTTTTGATTGTTTTTTTTAAAAAAAGCATAACTTTTATGCCGTCATTGATGGGCGCATAAAGATAATTTTACGAAACAAAAAAATTGTACTTTCTGACCAACTTCATGATTACACGTTATTATTACATTATTCGTTTACAAGTTATTAAACATTTGTACGTTCTGGACATCTAATGAGTACCTCAAGAATAGATAACAGTCTTTCCCTGTTTTTTCTTGTTGCTAACATCTATTTTGTTGCTGCTAACATCTATCAATACTTTACTACTCATAGAAAGAGACTGGGTAAATTGTAATCAATGGCAGTATAACCGAAGCTTTTTCTATCCCCTCCTAAAGCTACGGTCTACTGTTGCTCCCCAGTTGATCCCTGTTTTGTCGTTAAAATTACATAAACATTCATAAGGTTCTACTCAATATTTTGCTTCCATTTAAAGCCTATGTTATGGGTCAAGGATACTTACAGCAAATGTTAGACACTACTAACGACTAATCGGGGCCGAGAGTGTTAAGGCGTGAGCACTTCGTGCCTACGGGCGTAGGTTCGATTCCCACCATCCTAAAAAATGGTACTGATCTGTAGAGGACTCGTTCCAAACATTTGTGTTAAGTACAAGTGGACGTTAAAATTCAAATAAATAATAAGACATGGCTGCGCCTATATATATATATATATATATATATATATATATATATATACTAGCTGAATACCCGTGCTTCGTCACGGCAGATAAGTACTTATTTAATTGCGTTAAATAATGATTCATTAAAATTATGTTACTAAACAATTCTGTGCAGTTTATTATAGCACGGTTCCCGTCATACTATATTTTATTCAATGGGCGTTAAAATTTAAAAGTTTATGTTTCCAAGGGGCGAGGTTAGCTCAGTGGTAGAGCACTGGACTAATAAGCTAGAGGCCTTAGTTCAAATCCCGAGCAAGCACTAAAGATTTTTTCTTCTAGTGTCTTTGTTCATGGGTTGAATTCGGCCTTTCTGACCGTCCCTAGGTCAACCCAGCCTTTAATTAATTTAATAATGGGTACCTTGGTTGGTGCTAATGACTGTAGCAGTCGAAGCAGCCAAGGGGAAAATCAGGCGGCCGGCATAGTACTGACCACACTATCTCCCTAGTGTGCCGTATGGTCATGAATCAGATACCTCTATAGTATCTGCCCCTCAGGGCCCTCGTGGCCTGTTACGGGACTGATTTTTGATTATGTTTCCAAGAAGTCATATTGTAACACCCAATATATTTACGAATATTACCAAGGTTATAGGCGAGAAGGCATTGCAAGGGTTCCGGATATTATTACCTCACCTGGAAAACCTAAGGAAATGCCATACATCACGGTTTGACCGGGACTGTCCCGGTAGTTTGCAACTGTTTCGGTGTCCAGCGCCCGGTTTTATCAATGTCCTGGAAATGGCTGTAAGATGTAAAAAGTAATGAATACATGTTTATAAGAATCTTTTTTAAATCAGTTACTTTTCTACAATCAACATTTTTACTACTTCTCACAGTGTCAAAGATATGAGAAGTAATCTAACTGTAAAACGCTGGAACTACCTGCTCAGCGTTGCCAGCTGTCAGACACTACTATTTGGCTGAGAGATTGTTTTAAGAAAATCAAGTAGCAAAAAAAGTTCTGTTCTTATTTTTAAGGTTTGGGTAGACTAACAGTTTAGGATTCCCCCTTCCCGTTAGTTGCTAGGCTTAAAACTCACCAACCATTTTGCTTATAATTTGTACTCTTTTTATTCCCCCCCTCTCTGGTATGCCCATCCCATATTAATGTGTCTCGGTTTAACTCTCCAAAAATATGGCAAGCCTATCTGACGGGGACAGGCAGAAATGAAAAGCAATTAAAACTCTATGAGGGATAGTTAATTTCTAGTAATTCAAGGTCTGCCATCATAGGTGAAATTAACCTCAATTAGAAATAAAACTTTGAGATAGATAATGTAAAGAAACAGCTGTTCTTTATCGTCCTAGCAACGCAGGCTGCCTAGGCTTGCCTTCTCTAACCAACTCAAACTTTAAACCCCCCTAAAAATGCTTAAAAATACGAATATCAAAAAATCCTTTCTTAGCGAGCGCCTACGTTATATAGGGAGTGTCCATGCAAAATTTCAAAATTTTCTGCCGAGCGGTTTGGGCTGGGCGTTGATAGATGAGTGAGTGAGTGAGTGAGTGAGTGAGTGAGTGAGTGAGTGAGTGAGTGAGTGGTATTTGACAAATATATAGTAGATATATATATATATATATATATATATATATAAAATCAGTCCCGTAACAGGCCACGAGTTTTTTTTTTTGTTTTTTTTTTTGCATGACCAATCAGACGTTTTTTTTGGGCTATGAGACGTCAGCATTCCTTGTTAACACTTCCAGGAATTATAAGCGGGGTTTCCTTCCTACAGTGAGGTAGGAAACATGGGCTTATATAAGGGGGGCTGAAGGGACTGCACCCCCCCCCCCGATTTTTTCCGATTTGATTTAATCGGAAAAAAGTTTTCATAAAAACCTCAAATATAAATTTAATAAGATCACCTAGTTCAGAAAATATTTTTTGTGAACTAGGTGTAATAGCATTTGAGCTGCCCAACTATTCCAAGTTCTAGCTTGTCAGTATTCTACACCCCCAAATATCCCGGTGTTCACAGTTCCCCCCTCCCCCCGAAATTATTTCCCATATACACCCCTATTAGGAAACACGCTAAAATGAGATTATTGAGATTGAATAAACACAGTTTGTACCGTCCCTCCTGGAATGGACCCAAGACTCCATAGACTGTCCTACATCCTATATAGATGGGTGGAAGGCATGCAAAACTCCTCGTGCATATTGTGTCTCAAGTACCCTTGTGTAAATATAGAGAGAACGCAGCACGAGGATTGAGCTATAGAACTGTGAGATATGTAAATGCAACCACCCACGTGCCAGCTGGGGCAGCCCTACACCGAATAAACCCTTTAATAGTTTGTTTTCCTCCACTCATACTTCACAGCTGCTCTTTCCAACTCTATCCATCTTCCGAATTTTTCAACGTTACTTTCAACAAAGAACATACAAGGTATCCATCAGCTATTAAATAAGACAAGGGCATTTGAGGGATGGCTAAACCCAGTTGAGTAAAGTCATGCTTGGAAAAATGAACATTCATTCCCTTACATCAAAAGCAGGCCATTCACGTTCCGATTTGTAGTCCGACTTAGTAGGACTACTAGTTGGATAGGTGAATCCACTCACGCTCAGACTTGCTATTCAACTTCAGATTCCGCATAAGTCCTAGTCTGTTTTCATGACTGTGTACGTCACTCGCGAGTGCCGAACGAAGTGGCCCGAAGGTCCACTTACCCTTTAACTCCGTTGCCAGACGGATGTCAGACCTTCGAGACGGCCCTCTAAATGTTCCGACTCGTCCAACTAGATTTTAACAATCCCATTCACGATCAGATATCGGATCCAACTTTCGAAGTTCGACCATAAGCCGGATCATGAATGGGCTTGTTGGAAGTCTCGTTGGACGAGTCGGAAGACTTAGAGGGACTAGTCCACTAAAATCACCACCCCGGAAGAGATTCAACTGCGGCTGCATAACAATAACTAGCATCTATTTGTTTATTTGCGCTGTTCATTCTTCTCATTAACTGTGAAGCATACATAACAAGTTCGTTGCAAGATAAATAAAAATTGCTTAAACTCGAGACACTTTACTAACATGGTTTGGATTAAACCCCCAATCCTAATAAAACGTTTTTGGTTACTTTAAAAATACATATTTTCATTATTTTGCACGATAAATATCCAGTTTGCAGGTGACCAAATTACGATCGGAACTGGTAAATTAATACTGGTTTCGGGGTAAACCTCCATTCATTATTGACCGGCTCATATTTTCCATATTATTTGCTAGTACATATACATAATTCATTTATCTAATTAGCTCTGTGTATTATATGAACAATTTTGATTTGACGCATTTTTTGTCAATGCACCCCAATTTAGTTCCCCAGGACTCGAAAATGTAATATACCATCCTATATACGGCATTACACAATTGCTTTTAAATAGCACTTGTGCTGATAAGCTGGCTATCTTTGAATGTGCAGTGGAATCTTGCAGGTGTCTGATTCTCTAACAATGACCTTAGTCTGCAGCAGGCGGCCTTGGCGAACAAATGTGGATTAGCATAAGTTATAGCCGAAATAATCATTCTATGCAAATCTATTTGACTTTAGGATTCTAGAGACTTACACATGTCTCATTTATGTTTAGACAAGCCGACTTACTCGTTCCGTATAGATCATAAATTAGGCCTACAATTTACAATTGTATCTATTTGGCTGATAATTCATGGGGTTGGGGGCTCTGAATTTCTTATTATATGAATAATTACCATGAATATAAACCAAAACTGATAATTCATTTTGCTGTTTTCAGAAGACCTAATTTAAAATTCAAACACTTTTACCTTATTCTCGTACACAATTCCCTTTCATTTCTAGCACTGGAAGAATTTTGTAGACCCTCCTCGTCAATAAACAAAAATTGATCTCGGTACTGTTAAAGACTAAGTTTGACATTTTCTGAAGTACTTGCCATGTTCCTCAATAATGCAAATCGTTAATCTGCCTAAAGAAGAAGCTACTGAATTGAAAAAATCATGCTTGAATAAAATAAAAATCTCTCACACTGAAGAAAGTATTGAGTGGAAAGGAACCAAGCTTGTATCATGGATATGTCCGCGGATGACATCCTGACACGCACGATCCCGACTAGCTAGTTCCTCTATAAAACGCTTTATAGTCGGAGACGCACTTTTCATGAAGTGTTTTATGCCCCTGGAAATTTTGCTATAATGGACCTCTTGGGTAGATAAGAAGGTAAATATGTGTTTTCTGGACATACCTTGGAACACCAGATACTGCGCATAGGGGAAAGGTGCCAAACAATATTGCCCAAAAATAGTGTTTTATTCAGAAGCCAACTATCATTAATGTAAACTAATTGCAAATTGTACAGTTTTACAATGAATAATAAATAAGGCAGACACTTTTAAGGGGGTTAAAATGAAAAAAAAAAGAAATCAAAGTACCTGGTTTTTATTTTTAATATTAAATGAAGAGCTTTATTCACGTTGCGATTTAAACAGCGTCTTCAGTAGACATATTTGAAAATAATTACAAAAGGGCAGACACTTTTGTGGTGTTTAATTAACAGGAAACATAAAAATAAATGCTGCCTATGATAGACTGCAATACACTGCGTGTACCCGTAAGAGTGTATGAGAGTACCGCGCAGTTGTGGTTGTTCCTTGCGCTCTCATTGGTTCTTGCTCACATGATCTTGTACAACTGTTCCGGTTTAAATGGCTGCATGAATAAAACTCTCATTTAATATTAGAATAAAACAATTACTTTATTTATTTATTTTTAACCTGTTGTACCTCTTAAAAGTGTCTGCCTTATTTATTATTCACTAGCCGAATACCCGTGCTTCGTCACGGCTGATAAGTAGTTATTTTATTGCGTTAAATAATGTATAATTAAAATTAACGTTACTATATAATTTTGTGCAGTTTATTATAGCACGGTTCCCGTCATACTATATGTTATTCATCAACTCATAAGTTTACAAAGTATCATGTTTCTTGACTCTGGGGCGCTTCGGACCAGTATCAACAAACAGATAACCCGATATCTATAGGTTACCAGTAACAGTTCAGCGACTACAGGTTAAAATTTTTTGTTAATAATAAATGGACATTAAAATTTAAAAAATGTTTGCAAGATGTCATTTGGGAAGACCTATTAGGTTTGCGAGCATTACCAAGAAGTGTTCTGACTGGGGATGCTGATGGGTGAGGAGGCTGTGCAAGGGTTCCGGATATTAAAACTACCTGCAAAGCGCTGCCAGCGGCCAAGCCCCCCTACTAGTTGGCTGGGCGATTTGTTTTAGAAAATTAAGTAGCAAAACAGATTCCTTTTTTATTTTTAATATGTGGGTAGACTAACAATTAAGGATTCCCCATTCCCGTTACTTGCTAGGCTTAAAACTCACCATTTTGTTTCTAATTTGTACCGTTTTTATTTATACGGTAAACTCTATGAGGGGCAGTTTATTTATAGTAATTCAAGGACTGTCATCATAGTTGAAATTAACCTCAATTAAAAATAATACTATGAAATAGATAATGTACGGTAACTGCTGTTCTTTATCGCCCTAGCAACGCATTTTTTTTTGCACCTTTCTCCAATGCGCAGAACCTGGTGTTCCACGGTAAGTGTAGCCAAGTCATATATAACTTCTTATCTACCCAAGAGGTACATTATAGCAAAATTTCAAGGTGCATACAACACTTCATGAAACGTGCCGTTACTGGCTCTCGTACTATTAACTAACTCCACTGATTTAATCTCCAATGATTTTACGTCATAACCTATGAAAATTTGACGATTTCGATAGTTCGGTGACCACGTCGGTTAGTGGCCATAGCAATGGCACCCTCGTGTACCATCATCCGGACGTAGCCGAAGCGTTACAGTTTTAGCCTCTTACTAGGCCATAGCTGACATATCCGAGTCAAAAACATATTGCAGAAGGTAGAAAATAAATAGGCTTTATATATAAATTAAGAACAAATTGCAGAAGGTAGAAAATAAATAGGCTTTATATATAAATTAAGAACAAATTGCAGAAGGTAGAAAATAAATAGGCTTTATATATAAATTAAGAACAAATTGCAGAAGGTAGAAAATAAATAGGCTTTATATATAAATTAAGAACAAATTGCAGAAGGTAGAAAATAAATAGGCTTTATATATAAATTAAGAACAAATTGCAGAAGGTAGAAAATAAATAGGCTTTATATATAAATTAAGAACAACATGTGTGGAAAGTGTTCTCATCAACAAAACAAAATATTGAAACGCGTGTGCCAATTTTAATGAGGACGTTATTTCTTTTCCACCACTGTAATTTTTTCAATGAAATAGTTCTTTATTAGAGACCTTTTGCAATTATTTGAACAGTATACGAATACATATATACGGAAATCGGTATTAGAGGGAGAGGTCTAGATTAGGGCGGAGATATTGATCCCTTGTTGCCAAGACAACCCTTGCTAAGGATAGAATCCTCCCTTTACAGGGTAGCGCATAAGCATGGAGGAAGGGCCACTCAGATTTCTAGTTACTTATCAACAAAGCAGTAAATGAAAAGAATCATCAAATACAGATAATTTTCTGGACATTTTATTTTCAAATTCAAACGTAACGCATGTAAACAGCAAATTACTTCATGAAGATAAATAAAATTGTCAGAATTCAGCTTGGAACTGTTGAAACTTTGGGTTTATGTCATTAGCTAACTTTTTAGAACTTTCCGAAGAAATGTAGCTGTTTAGGTTGCAATCTTGAAAGAATTTTTAAAAAATGCCTTCAAATATGCAACAATCATACCTACTAGACACCAAAAATTGTTATAATCCAACAAAACACGGCATATCTCGTGAGTAGCTAAACAGAAAGATGTATTTGAAAAATAAACTAAATCGGTTCATTAGAAGTTGGATTTACTCTGTATTCTCTTATTTTATTTATATTTTAAATTTTGAATCTTCCATTTTACCAAATGATACTTAGCACCAACGGACTACCACTTATTTCGAACCCTTTTGACACTCTGACGAGGAAGTGACTCGAGCTTAACAGACGGATACATTACCAATTTTCCAGTCGGACGAGCGTCATCATTCCCCTTCCTCGATTCTCAGTGTTGGCCCCTATCAAATTACTCCAGTACAAAAGGTGTGTTTAGTAGGGTGACAGGACGAGGAACCGTTGCCAGAGGTGTCAAACCCCCATCACTCACCGGTCGGAATAATGCTCTTATTATATAAACAGTAGCTCGCACAAACACACTTTCGCACGTACGAATAAAGTCCCAACACACTCACACTATCATAGTATAAAGGCACTAGTGTACTAACTACATGAATATCAATAGGAACGGGTAGAGAAGAGGCCCTTTCGGTAACCCTATCGTCATCTGTCAACGCGCCTCCGTATACTCCATGCATAATGTATACACTCATTATACTAAAATTAATACAAAACCTATCGTGCGATAGACATGTTTGAATCCTTCACGTCACTATTATACTGATCGATAAGAGAATAATCAAGCGTTCTATTTCCCTAAGCAACTGTACAAATGAAAATGTTACTTAGTCTTGATGTAACATAATCTCTATTATCCTTCTATAAATAAAAATAGACACCGAGACGCAGGAACTGCGTCATCAATGTGCGTTTCCATAAACTTCTTATAAAAAGTGACATTTGGAAAGCTCAGTTAATATATTGTTTTCAAGCTTCTTGCCTTTCTTATAAACAAAGTACATTCGTACGTATATTATTACTAACGTATTTACTATACATTAGTAAATAAACTAATTTTAATTTTGGAAAATATAACACGTACCTACTTTAATAAACTCGAGAGCTTTGCTCCCTCAACTTTTAGCTCGTTTTAGTGCTAGAAGCAAATAAAATAGAAAATAACAATAAAACACTGTTGAGAGGGCAAAAAACGCGCGAGGAACGAAGCCACTTTCGAAGTTTTAAGCACTTATTTCTCCGTCTGAGTTCGCCCTATCAGAACATGGTTTTAGGCGTAATTTGCACGTACAATTTTTACGTGTTTGCGTTAATAAGGTTTCAGGTATACGTTTTATTGATTATTGTATGTGGGAAATCTGTAATGGTTTTGAGAAAAATGTGATAAGTGAAAGGTGGTCTTTGGAAAGCTCTGAGACTGATGAGTAAAATGTGACATCCCAATATAGGAACGAGGCACTCAAGGACTAGATACGCTAGGGACAGAAGCTTGCTGGAAATAAACCCTGGTTACTTCACTAATGGATAGTGCAAGCCCTCCCCAGTGATCAATCTAAGGCAATTTGCCCTTCAGAGTGAACTTTCAAGTTCGCCGCTGCCTTGCCCCAAAGTGTCTTAATTTATAATAGGCGTGAAATGGCTTGGAATGTCTCAGCTGGGTTGTAATGGTTGAGAGACTGGGATGTTTCGAGCCCTTTTCTTCCCTATAAACAGATATAGGTACGTACATTGAAACGAAATACTCGGACAGTTAAACTCGAAATTGGGTAGGTCTTGCATTCTAAGAAGATAAAAACTAGGTATTTTTATGGGGTAAAACAATATCAAGTGTTTTCCTAGAATTCGTTACATATTACACTTGTATTATGTATGGACTAAGGTACATTTTCTAAATCGAATGATCAAGTTCGCTATTCAGCAGAATCTGCCCACCCGAATACTGTGAGTTCTGGGCATATGTATGAAAAAATACATTATAGTTGTAACACTAGTGTTAATAGACCCACGTAAAGCTCAGTTTTTTCCGTGTTCAACGGTGTATCGACTGAATCGATCCATGCAAAAACAGCTTCAGTCCATTTTTTTCCAAATATAAGTTAATGATGGATTCGTTGTCTCTGACGGTCACTACACATTTCTATGTTAACAGGACTTTAGTCCAATACATTGTTGCCATAGAAAAACATGTAGCAGAAAAAAGCTTTCGTAAACTTTCGTTTACTTCAAGGTCTTCAGGCTCCAGTGTTCCCTCCCAATCCTGCCTACCCAAGGGGAAAGGTCCCCATCAAGCAGAAAAAAATTGAAGACATTAAGAAGTTGATGCCATACGTTTCAGAAAAGCACAAGAATTTTTACTATGAAATATTGGGTTGGCCAACAACTAAAAACATAGATGAAGAAGTTCAAGACGATTAAGCATTACATTACCCATTGTATGAAGTTTATATCATGCAAATATTTCCTACACATTATACTATTGATAATAAACTGTTACTCAATATATCCTACAATGTGTTTTACGTTATATTAGACCATATATTTTGCAAGGAGGTACTCCTTAGGCAGTTTCATGCAAGAAGAGCTTCAGTCCAAGCACTATTATTGTATTTTAATAATATAAAGCATCTTCTAGTAATAACCAACGTTTTATATATTACTTATGTCAGTATGAGGTACTCAGACAAAAAAATAGCACAATAATAAAACAAATGAAGGGTGTAGACAGTTTTTTCTCGTTTTCTCAAAACTACTGATTATGGACTGAAGCTCTTTTTGCATGGATCGATTCAACTATTCGGCTATTAACGCCGGGATATCTACAGGTTGCCACCCTGTTATAATACCAACAGCACGTGGTCGGACACCCATTCAGGTACTGGCCACGCCCGACGTTGCTTAACTTCAGTGATCTACGGGAACAGGTGCATTCAACTTAAATTCACATTCAAGGAGATATCTTAAACCTGGCCCAAGGTGCGGGTCCAAATAACTAATTCGCTCATACCGTTCGAAATCTGTTACATTTTAATGAAACTCGGCATAAGTCGTGGGTCTCTAAAGGAAAATATGTTTTTCAAAAATAAATTGAATCGGTTCATTAGAACTTGGGCTTTACTCAGTATTTTGTTCAATAAGCCGCTAAAACGGCTCGGGAATTTGTTGTTACTTCTACCACTAGGAGCGCAGACATGTGGACGCTTTTATTATTCAAGATCAATAAAGAAAATGTGAAGTTTGTATTTATTAAGTATTAGGTAGTAGGTAACAGCTTTATTCGGTCCTCAGATATATTTTATTTTCAAGTTACATAGGGTGCGGCATGCTGCACACTAGGTTATTTAAATTTTGTTACAGAAAAGAATGTTTGTTGCATTCTAAGAAGATAAAAACTAGGTCCTTTTAAGGAGATAACAATGTGAAGGACCCAATGTTTTCCTAGAAATCATTACATAATACATTTGTTTTATTTTCATGGCATTAGAGACAAAACTACATTTAAATTAAATTTTAAATAACTTAATGTGCGGCATGCCGCAGCCTTGAAAATAAAATATATCTGAGGACTGAATAAAGCTGTTACAGGCTACCTACATCTTAGTCTTCAACTTAGGATCTACACAATTTATTAAGTAGTGTAGTAACTCGCATGCACTCTAGAAGAAAATTAATTAAAAAATTATTAATTGAGTCCACTGTTCATTAAAAAAATAAAGCAAAACTATTCACTTATTTTTTTTCATTATTTATATAGATTATTTTAAGCAAATTCTTCAGGAATGCAGTGTAAACTACCCCACCTGAGGAACGTCCATAGTTTTAAAGTTCCTCCGCGATGGATTTTTTTTTTTTTTTTTTTTACTCATGCTCCTAATCATATGGACATGATAGCTACTCAGTTTCGTTGTTATGAAGCAATAATAAAAGCCAGTACAGCCACATTAATAATTTGATTCCCAAATAAACCCTTAAAAGAAATTAAATATCAAGTTTCGTAGCGAAAAAAAAAACAAATTGTGGCCCCTATCGTGTTAAGGGCGAAGAATAGAAAATAATCGTTCATGAGTTCAACCTCAATAGCAGGATCCCTTCTGGATATAAGGCAAGGTTGCTTTCGGTAGAACCTGTAATAATGCCTCTTACGTGCCGCGATGAATGTTTAGTTATTGAAAACATTTTGGGAAAAAAGTTTATTTCCTTAAGATCTCTAAATAAATTCCTTCTTCGACATAATAATTAGCAACTTATCACTGACGAAATTTACTAGCTGAGCAAATGTTCTTTCCATAACTGACACCACAGCTCCCCTAAGCCTGTTTTTTTTCCATTTGCGGAAGCGGTGTATTCCTGGCAGGGGTCACACTGCTCACGGCGGGTCCCTCTTCAATTCCTCTAATGGACAAAAGATGGTTCTCGTGGGTGGCAGAGTCGGTGACAATAGTCTTTTGTAGTGATCAAAGAATCGAGCGTTTGTCGGCTTGAATTATGAATGTCGAACTAGTACATAGCGCATTGCTGTTTGTTAACTTGTTTTATGGAAAACATCTGTGCGCGTGCAGTCAGTAAAAAGAAAAAAAAAAGCATGCAGCTGATTATTTGCGTGTACAGAGTCCTGCCATTGAGTTAATGATCTCATTTTTATACAGATTTTAACAGTCTGAGCCAGAATCTATGTGGTAGTCCGACACATCATCTATTGGGTTCTTACACCTCTCGGAAATTGGTAGAAATAAATATGTACAAAATTTCATCAAAATTTGTGTATATTTGTAAATGGAAGAATATGAATACGCAAGT
Source organism: Gonocerus acuteangulatus (assembly GCA_946811695.1). Taxonomy (NCBI): domain Eukaryota; kingdom Metazoa; phylum Arthropoda; class Insecta; order Hemiptera; family Coreidae; genus Gonocerus; species Gonocerus acuteangulatus. Next base: position 38,143,015 of record OX328126.1, on the reverse strand, counting down.
ACCAAAGTGCCGGCGCAGTTTCTTTACGTCTTTTTTTTTTTTTTTTTGTTTAAGCGCGTTTTTTTTTCACATGGGATGCATCTTATTATTTCTGCTATCTGTGAAAATTGCATTCAAATTTTCGTATTGGTTTCATTCTCACTATTACTATTTAATGACGAGGTTAAAAGTTTTATATTTGAAAAATCAATTGTGTCGTGGAATCATGAGACTCTTTTATTTGTGTACTAGCTGTTCCCCGGCGTGTCATACTACACCAGTGTGGATTTGTAAAGAAACAAACATACAGACAAACAGCTGATAGACAATTTTGACTTAGCCTATGGCACTCCCCGTATCAAGATCTGTTTACAAAGTTACGTCAAAATCGGTCAAACGGTGTGAATTTGTAGAACGAACAAACTTACAGACAGACAGTTGGTAGACGTTTTTGACCTAGCCTATGACATTCCCCATATCAAGACCTACCTATGTGCCAAGTTTGATCAAAATCGGTCAAACGGTGTGGATTTGTATTGGAACAAACATACAAACAGACAGCTGGTGGACATTTTTGACCTAGCTTATGTCACTCCCCGTATCAAGACCTATCTGTGTGCTAAGTTTGGTCAAAATCGGTCAAACGGTGTGAATTTGTAGAACGAACAAACTTACAGACAGACAGTTGGTAGACGTTTTTGACCTAGCCTATGACATTCCCCATATAAGGACCTACCTATGTGCCAAGTTTGGTCAAAATCGGTCAAACGGTGTGGATTTGTATAAGCAACAAACAGACAGACACGTGATTTTAATATATATAGATTAAACCACAGTACAATATACGATGGTATAGGCTGAAAGCGAAATACTTTTTAAATCTCTATTTTTTCGAAACATTAACTCGCCATACTTGGATTATTCAAAAACATTAAGACACTGACAGCCTATACCTTCTTGTGGTGGTATTGATTCGATAAATTGAAACCCCAGCAGGGGCACCTACGCTAAGCCTTATATGACAATAAGAGTGTCTGGCTTCAGATAAAGATAAAACAGTGCCGTTTGCCTGAAGATTTGGATGAATTAACTACTTGCCAACGGCCGTAGCCACGTGGAATACAATAGTTCCCGTTGATAACCGAAGTTAATCGACATCGAGCGAGGCCAGAACCTGAACGACCACTACCTGTCGATAGTATGGCGAAAATGGCGACGAAGTCCCTTTCCCTGTTATGAAGCCCGGTAGTTTAATTAGCAATGCACCCAAGCTTTAAATGAATATTTTTTAGTTCTCCTCAAATGTTGTATTTTTACAGATTCGCTTCACCTCTGTAGTTGTACACAAAATCAAACTGCAGTGCACACAGGTGTAAAAGTGGGCATTTCTCGTTGGTACAAGCGGATTCCACTATCGCGTTGACGCCACTAGCACGTTGCCTTCCTACAGAAAAGGATAGGAAATGCACTGAAACTAATTATTAAACCATGAAACTTAAATGCAACGACCTTATTGTTATATAATTTGTCCCTGCTTGGTAAGACTTGAGTTGAATACTATTATGTAAAAAGAGGAGTTGGACAGGTGAGAGGCGGCAGAGGATGAAAGGGACAAGCCGGTAGAGGAAATGGTCCTTATCAGAGGAAAGCCCTATTAGCCTGCTTACCCGAGCATTAGGTCACATCCAAGGACCTGATTGTTTCACCATTTGAATTTGATCCTTCTAGATTGGACCAAAGGAAAGCACAAAACACTGAATAAATCCATCTATAAAATTCATTTCCAAAGTAACAAATAACTGGTAAGAATCCTGGTGGAATACTACTGACAAGTTTCGCGAGAGATGAAGCACACAATACATATATGAATGGTCATCCATACACGGCTGACACACTCCAGCATTAGATCCACACAAGAGAGATTTCATGTACCTATTGCAACGCACTCATATCCATAAAGTACATTTTCACAGAGAGTAGGCTCAGGACAAATTTGAAGTTCTGCTACAATTTGACCGAATTACATTCCAATGAGAGCCCGTACATTACCCAGTCATAGCCAAGAATATACAGGGCGATTCAGGTCTAAATAGCCGAACTCTAGAAGGTAATTCTGGACAATATTTCCAACAAGTGTGGAATGAACTTGTTATGTAGCATCTGAGTGACGGATTTTTATACAAAGGCATGATACTAAACGTTAGGAAATATCCTTTCTCTATTTCATAAAATATTCCGCAAAAAATGACATTCCCGTTTACTAAAAGCGTTGATTTTAAAGCACATCTGGTAGACAAACTCGCCCATAATTAAGGGTAATTCAATTCCGACACGCGATCAAGAAAAAAAACTGTCGGTAATTAGTTCAAAACTGTTTAAGACGAAGTCGGCACGCGCGGTGGAGCATGTAAAGCGAACGATTATCCCGACAGGCTGGGTACGGGGGAGGCCCAGATGGTGAGTAGATTGTCTTAATGAGGCTACACCTGCAATCATTTTAAGGAGTACCTCAGGTGTCTGTGTTAGGACCCATCCTTTCTATTGTTTATATTTTCCTATAAATTTGTTTACGTATTTAGATCATCCCAGGCAAATTCTGGAATATGCAAAACCTCGTTTTAGCGCGGTTCCTCCCTCCCTCCATAGGCAGGTTTTATAAAGCTTCTTGGTCTAGGAAAACGAATGAAACCATTTTTAAGACGATAGCTTTAACCGTTTTCGACAAAATTGTAAAAATAGTTGTTGAATAACGCTTTTGGTTTGGTTACTTAAAATCATGGGATTCAGTTGAAATATTTTCTGCATGTTCAAATTTCATCAAAACTAATATGATGAAATTTTGGTTACGTCTGGAGTTAAGGAAGGGTTAGAATAAAATATTTTATTAACAGACATGAAAAGTTTTGGTAACTTTGTATACTTTCCTTAATTTTTTTTTTTTTTACGGCGCATCTACTTCTAGGTCATTAGCGCCGACATCCAGGGTGCAGCGAGGAATTTTCCCAGCGAGCCTTGAGATGAGAAAATTCCTGCCGGAGGTGGGAATCGAACCCACCATCTCCCCCTACTTTCCTTAATATCTCGAAAACGGTTGAGAATATTGGTAAGCGGAAGGTTACCATTAGAAAGCTTACTAAATGCTCTAAAAAAAAAAGGTTCTGAAGAAAGTTTTGATTAGGCGATGTCAATCGGAAAATAAGTGCTTAAAACTTTAAATTAATTGATTTCGGTTATTCGAACGTTCGGTTCTTTTTGTCTATTTTTATTTCTTGTTATTTTTTAATTGCTTATAGTTGGATAATGTATTTGACAATAAAACAGGTTAAGTAAAATAAGAAAAACAATTTATTGTTAGAAATATAGCTTCGAGAGAGATTCGAAGACCTCGTGACAATTTTCAACTGCCTAGCGGTGGCCTTTCTTGGGTTGGCCGACCCATCCAGGTAAGATCATAAATCAAGACCTTTCAAGAAAAATGGAACCAAAACAATAACTGCTTCTATTTTAATCTTTCCAAATGAGACTAGGGATAAGAACGGAACCGCGCTAAGATGATACAGTTCCTGCGAGTCGGACTTTTTAGTTTCGGGACTTTGCTCTTGGATTGTGGATCATACGGTTTGTCGCAACACTAACCTTTTTATAGAATAGCCTTTAATACCTTAAATAAAATATCGAATACGACCATTTGTCAATATATTACTTCGTCAATTGATAGAATATGTTAGTTCCTATTTTGCTCCGATTTGCATATTCAATAGTGACATGGAAAGGACGATATGTTGTGTATCTTGAACGATAAATACAGGAAGATATGTCTTCTAAGAGACCAGGATATATTTTTTTTTTTTAATTGTTTGCTTTATACATCTCACTATATCAAAAGTCCGTCACGCAGGAGCTGCATAACTAAGCACTTTCCTCAGAATTTGGGTAGTGTAGACTGCTTTCCAGAACAATTTGCTTAAAATATCCTACATAAATAAAATAAAAACATGAATAGTTCTCTTTTAAATTTGTAATGAGTAACTGATCAATTATTAATTTGCTTCCAGAGTTATGTTTACACATGGTACCTATTACACTACGTAATAAATACAAAAAACCTCATATTATTGTATTTTGATCTAACGCAGGAACAGGTTACAGTCACTCTAGTGGTAGAAAGCGCTCCTTTCGGCGGCTTTGTGAACCTACGTCTGGCGGGCTTTTCTATTGAAATATATTACAAATTAAACCCCCGCTTTCCGATTGACCGATTCAGCTCATTTTTACAACACTTCTTTCTCATGAGTTACCCACGACGTATACCGCATTTCGTTACAATACAGCAGAAATTACGACCGGTATGAGTATATTAGGAATTTGGGTCCGGAGTGGACAAAATAGCTATACGATGGATATTATGTGCGACTATCAGTTTAAATGGTTACGGGCAGCAAGATTAAGTAGCATACAGAGCTTGTCGTATTTTAGTAGCATTTACATCATAGACTGATAGTCCCACATAATATCCAACATATAGCAGCAACAGTTAAGTTTTCTTAAAAATGTTGCTTGGCACTATTTAGCCCCGACCCCTTCAATCTATTTAAATTTTAACGTACATTTATTAATAATGTATTCAGAATTTAAGTAAAAGTATAATTAAAATTAATTTTAACATTTTCGTAAGGAATGTGTTGATATTCATGGAATAAACGTTCTACCTGCAGGACCTACATGATCCTTATTAGCACATAGGGGGTTACTTTAACTAACCTATATATATATATATATACAAAATAGAAATAATTTTTCTATTTTGAGACTGCTGACTCAATTACTAATTTTTTTTTTAAATTTTCTTCCAGAGTAATCTCGCTCTCCTAATGGACCGATTTATTTCGACACAGTAGTAGTGCACGATTTATACGGAGTTTCGCTGAAAGGAAGCAAAATTACAGCCGTTAGGGGCATATTAATAATTTGGTTCCGATTATATTCCTTCTGGACCGATTAAGCTTAATTTTACAAAACATCTTTCTCTTTAGTTGAGCACGATGCATGTCGAGTTTAGTTATAATATAACCAGAAACGTGAACCGTTAGGGCATATTAAGTGTAATAATGGCATATGTCTAGAGTAAATCCTTTGTTTTTAGGAGGCGAAAAAACAAAACATTTGGCCGCAATCATGTCGATATATATATTTTATTTTATTTTTTTCGCAAATATGGCGACTCAACAGCAAAGTGGCCTAATTTTACAAATGTATGAAAATAAAGGAATTATAAAATAATAGAGGAAGAGGACATAGTCCCTTCCTTGTAGAGGTTGGCTTTAGTTCTCAATCAGTTGTATTTATATTTGTATACGTATATAGTTCGTTCAGGCGAAATTAGATGAGGTCATACATGTTTGAGGTATTCAAATATTTGTCCGATGTAGTGGCTGTCATCTCTAAGTAGTTCGTACATATTTTGTGGGATGTTATCATTTTGTCTTTGTCTACAGTCTGTGTTTTAAGTGGTGTATTACAGTACTGACAAGTTGGTCTATCACTGGAGTAATCACTGAGTACGTCACCTCGGTGTAGAACATCTCTGATTACTATATTTTATATATATATATATATATATATATATATATATATATATATATATATATATATAGCACCATCTCGTAAACTCCATAAGTGGGTTTCCTCGCTTAAGGAAAGGAGGAAATCCTCTAAAAACATCAATATAATTGCAATAAGATAATTACAACTCTACTTACTTGAATTATGAAGATTCCTGATGCTAGTGTAAAGAATTCTTTCGAAAACTTTCAAAAATTCTTCTTCTGAAAAAAAAAATTAATAAATCAATATAAGAAAAATAGCTTTATTGGTATTTTAAAAAAATAAAATAAAAAAACTAACTTCGTTCTTCCGACGTATTAAATAGCATATATTTTCCATTAGGATCAGCGAGGACCTCACGCACTAGATGAACTGAAAATCAATCCACTATTAACATATTTATCTATTAACTTATTTGTAAATAATAGATTATTTAGAACTACCCTTTTCTTGCCTGTATAGAGCTGGTGTAACATTTATTCGAAAGAAACCCACCCTTGGTGACAATCAAATCTCAAATCTTAGGCACGAAGTGCTCCGCTTTAGCTGGACGGTTACCGTTTTAATTATACTTTTAGCGCCTTTCCTCATATCCTCCTTATAAGTTGACCTGATGACGCAAACCGGTTTTCGATTTGAAAATGTAACGTTTTATAACCCAAAAATCAGGAAAATACGGTGGTTCAAATGTATATATGTATGTATGTATGTATGTATGTATGTATATATATATATATATATATATATATATATATATATATATATATATATATGTATATATATATGTGTGTGTGTGTATGTGTGTCTGTTCGCTTTCACATCGTCTGAAAAATCCGTCCGATTTTTATGAAATTTGGTAAAAAAAATTTTCATCTCACTGCAAAGGTCAAGTACGTTAGCTAGCAGAATCCGTCCACCGGAAAAATTTGTTTTTGGAGCGAAAGTCGCGCGAAAAGAATTCTAAAACATTTTCGAGTTAATATAAGTTTTATAAGTTCTCCGACGTCGGGAAACGGATGGAGCCGTTTTCCGGTGATATATGTTACCGTTTTCAAGGAATGTAGATACTAATTTTCGGTTTGGAATACCTCAAAACAAAAATATTTTAATATTTTATTAATATACATGAAATTGGGATCTTCGTATATTTTCTTAAATATCTCTAAAACGTTTAGAAAAATGGGGTGAGTGGAAGGTGGCCATTCGGAAGCTTATTAAATTCTCTACAAAAAGGGTTCTGAAGCAATTTTCCATTGCCGGTGTTAATCTGAGAAATATGTGCGTAAAACTTCGAAAGTGTTTCTTTTGAATGGGTTTTGGTATGTGTTAAACTTACTTTTGAATTGGTAGTTTTTTTGTTGTTTTTTTTTTGTTATAATTGTATTTAACATAAAAATGAGTATTTTAGTTAAACAAGGTAAGAAAATGAGAAACGTATTAGTAGTAGTGTTTTCCTTGGGCGAACGTTGAGAAGGCGAGGGGAGTAATTTCCGCTTAGAATTACTGTCAGTTTCCTGTTGAGGCGCCTTAAATCTACCTTCTCTTATAGTTTTTATTTTATATTTTTCGAACGAAAGATCAACACCTACAAAACAACTTCTATTACTTTAATAATAGCACAAGGCATAGGCATATGAACGGCACCCCGCTATGATGACGCAGCTCCTGCGAGTCGGACTTTTTTTTTATTAGATATGAGACATTTAGAAACATTATCTATTTATGATTTGTGATTTTCTGGAGGCCCGGTGAGCGTTAAGGCGTGAACACTTAACACTCCAAGCCAAAGGTCGTGGGTTCGATTCCCACTATGGAGTGGTAGCTTTTGTTTAGAAAAAATAAAAGGCATCATCCCTATCCTGGCTAGAAAAGGGTCGTAACCTATAGATAACCCGTCCCAAAATTCTTAGATAATAATAATGGACGTTAAAATTTAAATAAATAGATTTGTGATTTAATGAAGGCTAAGAAACTATTAATTATAAGTAATACTCTTACGTACCAAAGAGGCTTCCTATATGTTTGATTTTTCTCGTCTCGGTGTCGTAATCAGCATGACTTTCTGGGTATTCATCATTCCCTGAAAAATATAGGTTACTAATATTTTTATTTGGTTAGAATGGTACTCGGTAAATTTTGTATGCAACAAGAGAGAAACATGTTTCAAAAAAATAATGTCACTGAATATCAAAAGAGAGTTTACTCAAAGCATACTCCAAACTAAAATGAAAGTTTTCTTATATCCTCTTAAATATCTTGAAGATATCGTGAGATCGTGGTTAGTGGAACGAAACCATTTGAAAGTTTATTCAAGTACCACAAAATCGGTTCGGTAGAAGAATTCGATTGGACTATGTCCTACAACTTGCAAAGTGTAGATTTCGTTCTTTTGGACGGTTATTTCTCTCTGTTAGCCTTATTAATAAAAGAAAAAAAAAAAAAAAAAAAAAAAAAAAAAAAAAAAAAAAAAAAAAAAAAAAAAAAAAAAAAAAAGGATTTAACAGTAAAATGAGTGTTTAAGGAAAACAAGGTAATTAAATGAGAACATATGTATTTGTAATAGTGTTTTCCTAGAACGAAATTGAGACGTGCAGAGGGAGTAATTTTCGCTTATGTTCCCTGCTGTGCCGCGTACAATCTTGCTTCTATTTAGGATTTCATTATTACATATGCTTACATTTTTCACGAAAGATCGAAAGAAAACTGTTTCTATTATAAGCTTTCTAAATGACACTACTAATGAGAACGGAAACGCCTTAAGATGTCGAGTTTTTGTAAGTGGGAAATTCTTCTTTTATTAATGTATTATTGAGACAGGTGGTTCTAAATAAAAATTAAGAGGTAAACTTTTAGCGCGGTTTCTCACTCCCTCCTTAGGGAGGAAAACCGCATATAAGATTGACCTCATAACGCAATCCGGAAGTTCCGACTAGAAAACTTCACGTTTCAGATCCCATGTATCACGAAAATAACGGTGGTTCAAATTTGTATGTGTGTGTGTATATATATATATATATATATATATATATACACATATATACTGACTGATTTTATAGGTTACTTAACATAGGAAAACGAATGAAACCATTTTCAAAGCGATATCTGTAACAGTTTACACGAAAAACTGATATAGACAATTTTTCAAACTAATTTTCAGTTTGGGTATTCGGAAACTATTAATTCAGTTTAGACTTGTTTCAGGCGTTTGAAATCCATCTAATCTAAGAGGGTTAAATTTTAGTTCCGTTTAGAGTTAAGGAAGTACTAGAAATAAAATATCACTTCAGGAGCTAAAAAACTCAATAAACTAAAACTTCCCGTACAATAGCCACATCCAATATGAGGTTACTAATACGTACTTATTAGAGACCTGCACGAGTAAGTATGGCATCGCGTAATCACGAGTAGGTATACTCATGGGACGAGTACCTCGATTACTTTATCTGTACTCATACTCATTCCGAACACCGGCATCGGCATCGTGCCGCATCGGCATCGCCGAGTAAAATAATATTTGGCATCGGCATCGCCGAGTACAGAGGGGTTTGGCATCGGCATCGTGGAGTATTGCAGGTTTGGTATCGGTATCGCCGTGAATAACTACGTTATATACTGGTTCGCCTCGCCATGTGTAATGAAGTCCACTGTATTACTTACAACTCAACGAAACTACAGTGACTATACAATTGTAACGTAAACAAAAACAATGTAATACAGTCTATATTAAAATCCAGAAGAATCAGTAATAAAGGTAATATAAGAAATAAACATTTTTTTAAGGTGATAAAAGAAAAAAAAAACATAAATAAAGGCAGATATAACCGTCAATCCTGTCCTGCCGAATGTAAAAAGACGTTCTTGGTAACGTTTTTTTTTTTTTTTTTATTTTGTCATTCACATTCACGCGCGTTTTTCCTGTTTCTAATATCAGCATTTAAGATGTAGAGTTTTCCAGCTCTACTCTAATCCACATAATATGTGGAAACGCTGTTGTTTTAAAAATATATTATGTTTCCTTGAAATACGTGGACTAGCACCGTATACAAAATATGTTAACATTTACTACACATTACAAATGGTAGCTCGTCTTACGCACCATCACTTTCAATTACGATTTTTTTTAAACAGGACCATACAAAACTTAACCATAATATTCTCCAATGCGAAATCGGGGAAAATAACCCCCGCAAAATTGACCTTGAAATTTTATTCAAGGTGAATTTTTTAATTGCATATTTCGAATCTAATAGTCATTAATAAATATCATTAGTATTAAACGCATCCCCCCAAAAAACATAAATGTGAAATAGAGGCCAAGTTCCCCCCAAAAATATTTGCCAATACAAGAGATGATACAAGAAAGAAATGTCCAAGTTCATTACTTAGAAGACCTATTAGTTACTTACTAAGTACAGTAAAGACACTTCAACTGACCTTTAAAAACAACGATAAAAATACTTTTATCCAGGTACTAAAATATAAATTTCCTCAACCAGGTATATTCTTAAACTTGGCAATGTTTTATTTGTGCCGAAATTATCTTTAGAGAGAAAAGTAAACATTGCCAAGTTTAAGAATATACCTGGTTGAAGAAATTTATATTTTAGTAACTGGATAAAAGTATTTTTATTGTTATTTTTAAAGGTCAGTTGTGTCTTTATTGTTCTTAGTAAGTAATTAATAGGTCTTTCTAAGTAATGAACTTGGACATATCTTTCTTGTATCATCTTCTTGTATTGCCAATATTTTTTTTGGGGGGGGGAACTTGGCCTCTATTTCACATTTATGTTTTTTTTGGGGATCTCATTACTATTTTCTAAGTATCAATTAAAATTTAGTTGCCGCATATCTACTGGCTTTTGTACTTCATATAAGACCAGGGTCTTTGGAGTCTGCATAAAGTTCTTCTTACTGCTTGATATTTGACAGATGAAAGACCTTTTTGACCTTAGTCAAGTGCATTCCCCGGACCAAGACCTACCTGTGTGCCAAGTTTGGTCAAAATCGGTAAAATGGTGGGAATTAGTGTAAGAACAAACATGCCGACAGACAGCTGATAGACGATTTTGACGTAGCCTATGACACTCCCCGGATAATAAACTACCTATATACCATGTTTGATCAAAATCGGTCAAATCGTGTGGATTTGTATAAGGAATAAACAGTTAAGCAAACAGCTGATATACTATTTTGAACTACCCTATGACACTCCCCGGATCAAGACCGACCTGTGTGTCAAATTTTGTCATAATCGGTCAAACTGTGTGGATTTGTATAATAAACAAACATACAGATAGACAGCTGATTAATGATTTTGACATAGTCTATGCCAATCCCAGGATCAAGACCTACTGATTTGCCAAGTTTAGTCAAAATTGGTCAAACGGTTCAGATTTGTATAAGGAACAAACCTACAGACAGACAGCTGGTATAAGATTTTGACCAAGCCTATATGCTTCTAAATGTTTCTTAAAACATCAAATATAGGTTCTTCATTCCGAGACGATTCATTTGATACCCCACATCATGGGCTTAGGACGGAATGACGGGTTTCCGAAGGAAGTACAAAACTGGCACGACACCGCTCCAGAAGCGGCGTCAAACACACCTTTTCAGGATTTTTCTATTTTTTCCTTTAATAACACCTTCATATCTAATATCCTGCAAAATTTCAAGTCTTTAACATCATGGGAAATGCCTCCTATGAGTCAGTGAGTCCTATAAATCCCGATTTTCGATCGCTTATATCTCAGAAACTATTTTCAGAAAGAAAAAAAAATACTCTATAATCCCCTTATTTACTACCTAATTCATCTGTTGCTTATCTTGCCTCCTGTATCGGCATGTCGAGAAGTCGACAGTTATTTACGATGATTACGATGCAGTACTCACGAGTATTACTCGTAATCGTAATGTAAAGTAATCGACGATGCCAATTCCGGACGATGCCGAGTATGTACTCGCATCGTCCAGTTTATACTCGGCGATGCCAATTCGAAACGATGCCGAGTATGTACTCGCATCGTCCGTTTTATACTCGGCGATTATTTATCCGATTACTTTTTACTTATCCGTGCAGTTCTCTAGTACTTATAGCGTCAATCAGCTGTGTAAAATCGATAGATTCCAAAAATCGATCATCTCTTGATGATTTTGAAAAAGATTGGGTCACTATAAAATAAAAATAGAAATAAAATATTTCATTAACAGGAATGATAAGGTTTGGGATTTTCGTATATTTTCTAAAAACAGTTGGGTAATCGTGGTAAGAGGAAGGTAACCATTCGAAAGCTTGGCACCAAGTACAATGAACTAGCAGACCTTGAAGCAAACTGTCTGATAATGTCGCGGATGTACAGCACGTCGAAGAACCGATTGTGCAGCAAGTAAAGAGATCAAAAATAAGATAATCGAAAAATGGAAACTACTGTGGCCGCAAACATGCAGGAGCGGAGTACCAAAAGAAGAGCATGACACAAGATCATGGAATACCGCCTCACTCTGGGAGGGAAGAAGTTATTTTGGCAAGTCTTCGAAGAGGCCACTGTGCAATAACCCATAACCACCTCAAATCTCTGCACTCACCCACTTGTTAAACATGCAATATGACAACTGATATAAAACAAATAATTATTACTTCTCTCCATAACGAGCTTATAATAATATTCCACGATCCCTACAGGAAGCTCTACAAGATGACGAATTAGGCTGCACCCGTATTTCTCCCGAACCAATTTCGTTTGAGCGACAACGGCCGCCGTGAGTGCCTACACTGGTCCCGACCCGATCCGATCCGATTTATTCACAGCTCATCAGCAATGACCTCGTAGTGAAGTGAAAATGAGTGATATTTTAAGAAATACCACCTAATTGAAGAGGCATTAGAAAAGGGTGGCAACATGTAGATAGCCCGGTGCTAATGGCCAAGTTGTAGATGCGCCGTAAAAAAAAAAAATAAATAAATAAAAAAAATACCACCTAATAAGCATAAAAACCTTCAATTAGAATGAATGTTGGAGGTATCAAGGAGGATTTGACAGGCCAATCAATCTTCTGGAAGTATATCAGTCCCGAAAAAATAAATCTTAATGTAACAGTTAATTTTTAACTGTTAGTCTACGGTAAGAGAATCATTAGTATTCATATTTTAAAATTATTTATAAGAAATGTAGCTAGAAGGGTATAAGCATTGGAAGGTATAAACATTGGAAGAATATAAACATTGGATGGTTATAAACATCTTTCCACGTAATTTAACCCAAAGGGGACAAGAGAAACAGAAAAAAAAAAATGTGAATGGACAAAGACGTTCTAAATTTGATTAGCTTTCATTTAGAAAAAAAAATGCATTGAAAACGGTTAAGATGTAGAAGCTGTAGACCTTTTTGAAACACAATATGTCGTTTGGCGCCATTTTGGATCGTCGGTCCGAAATCGGTATAGAAACAAACGAGTTCGAACGGCCGAGAATAGATGGCCATTGGATCGGGACCAATGTAGGCACCTCCAATGAGATTCATGTGTTTGTTTTTCTTCCAACAATCGGTGGCTATCGGATCGGGACCAATGGAGGTGGCCCCTTAACCGTTCGAAATGTGATTAGATACCTGAAGGACATTGAAATGTATAATGACATATAAAGCCTGTATGTGCTGCCAATGTCCCTTACGAGACAGAATACGTTTACTTCAAAGGCATAAGTGTCTATATGTTACTCTACCTACCTTCAGAGGATGAACTAAGTTCGTCTTCATTTTCGTCAGCCAGTGTTGTATTGTCTGTCAGGTTGGGCTTGTTGGTTTCGGCTTCTGTTGTTGTAGATTCTAAAAATTAGAAGAGTGCACATTAGACATCAAACATAACCAATTTGTCATTTATGAATAGTTTACTACTGTCAAAATTGTTCATATAAAAAAAACGATTATGACAGTTTCCGGTATGTCGGAAACATTCATGATTTGGATTGAAAAGTAATTATTCAGAAAATTCAACCGTCATTATAATAGCGACTTTTACATTTCACATAATAATGTCATAATATTTCAGTAATTTATATCTAACATCTAACAAACCAAATTCCGGCTCACAGGAACTGCGTCATCTTAGCGAGGTTCCGTTCATATCCTTAGTGGCATTAGCAAAGGAGTAGAAGCAGTTATTGGTGGGTTTTGATCTTTCGTGAAAAATATTAAATGAAATCTCAACAGGAAGGAAGATTAAAGGCGCCACAACTGGAAACTGATAGTATTCTAAGCGGAAATGACTCCCCCCCAACTTATCAACGTTCGCCATGGGAAACACTATTACGTTTCTCATTTTCATACCTTACTTTATTGAAATACTAATTATACTGTTAAATACAATTAAAAAAAAAACAATAACCAATTAAAATGTTAGGTAAACAGTGGAAAACCCCATTAAAAAGAACAAAACTAACAATTTTGAAGTTTTCAGCACTTATTTCTCGGATTGGCATGGTCCCATCGAAAATTACATCCAAACCTTTTTTGTAGAATGTTTAGTAAGGTTTCGAATGGTCACCTTCTACTTACCACGATGTCCCAACCGTTTCCGAGATAATTTAGAAAATATACGAAAATCCGAAAACTTCCCATGCCTGTTAATGAAATACTTTATTTCTAGTACTTCCTTAACTCCAAACGGAACAAAATGATTTATCTATCTTAGACTAGATGAATATCAAACGTCTGGAACAAGTTTCAACTCAATTAATCGTTTTTGAATACCCAAACTGAAAATTAGTTTGGAAAAGTAGGTGTCTCAATGTTTCTCGAAAACGGTTACAGATACGCAGAATAGGTGGACGGATTCTGCTGGTTAACGAACGACCTTTCAAATTAGACGAAAGATTTTTGTACCAAATTTCATCAAAATCGGACCATTTTTCAGGCAGGTACAGTGCGAACAGACATATAGACATATATATATATATATATATATATATATATATATATATATATATATATATATATATATATATTATTTTTGAGGTTTCTTTGCTGGGGAGAATTATTTGTGTTAATACGGCATTCTCCAGCGGTGATTTCGCAGAAATCACATCTGGTCCGTCTGAAGAAGCAGAATGTGATTTCTGCGAAATATTACGCAAATAAATCGACCGCTGGAGAATGCCTTAATAACACATATATATATATATATATATATATATATATATATTATTGGTGGTGTTTTTCATCGCTGGGAGTAATAATTTTTTTCTCCAAACATGGCCTGCCTGACAAAGTTGGTGAGGACTTCCAGCGAAATATAGCAGGATGAAGTAGGGGAGGAAAAAAACCGCTGGAGACAGAATCCGTTCTTTCGAGAAAAACAATATATATATATATACATACAAATTTCAACCACCTTTTTTTTTTGCGATCTAGGGGATCTGAAACGTGAAGTTTTCTAGAAGGCACTTCCGGATTGCGGCTTTTCTCCCTATAGAGAAGGGAGGAACCGCGCTAAAAACGTGTACTTCAAAAGCAAACGTGTCTTAATGGTATTGACACCTACCTTCAGAGGATGAAGTAACTTCGTTTCCATTTTCGTTAGCCTGTACTGTATTGTCTGCCGGGATGGGCTTGTTAGTGACGGCTTCTGTTGTAGATTCTAAAAATTAGAATAGTGCACATTACGCATCAATCATAACGGTCATTAATGAACATATAACTGATTACCAAAATTATTCATAACAAAAAAAATGTTATGCGAATTTCCTATATAGACATTATATATATATATATATATATATATATATATATATATATATATATATATATATATATATATATATGTCTATATAGGAAATTCGCATAACATTTTTTTATACATACATTTATATATACATACATATATATAAATGCATACAAATTTGAACCACCGTTATTTTCGTGATCTATGAGTCCTGTAACATGAAAGTTTCCAGTCGGCACTTCCGGATTGCATCATGAGGTATATCTTATTAACGGCTTTTATCTCTATGGAGGGAATGAGGGAGGAAACGCGCTAAAATGAATAAGATAAAGTTTAACTTTAAACTATAATGAATAAGCACATGTGCTTTTATTATTTCGTTTTATATTTTAATTCATAACTAGAGTCGATGAAATTCAAGAACCAAAATAAATTGCACTCAAAGACAGTAGAGAGAGCACTCCAAGACCTTGTCTCATTTGGAGAGACATCTGTTTGAAAAGGAAGAGCCTATACGGCCGGAACAAAACGTAGCTCAGCTCCTCCCAACTAGAAAATTACCTAGGCCGGCACCTTAATTCCTTCCCTGCATCATGTAATGGGCTACTCCAAAACAGTTAATTCCTCCATTACCTCAAAGACATTAAGCAGTCAAGACACTAGGCTCGTGTACAAGAGACTGCAGGAAAGTCATATTTTAGCACTTTTCCATATATCGCTTATTTCTCATGTGTTTTGGAGAGGTTAGAATGGAAATAAATCAACATACGCGAAACTTTAAGCATAGTTTTCTCAAATAAATTGTGGTATGAGAATAATAACGTGATACTTCAAAATCTTAATTAATTTTGTACAAAAATGGTTCAAGAACTTCTCCAGACATGGGAGTGTATAGGAAATAATTTGGGGGGGGGGGCTAAGAGCATTTTTGGGGGTGTGGAATACTAACAATCGATAACTCGTGTGATCTTATTTACTTTCTTTTAAGGTTTTTATGACACCGTTTTACTGATTTCGGAGGGGGAGGGGGGGGGCTTATGTACGTCCATGTCTTCAGAAAGGCCAAACTGGTGATATATAAGACAGTAATAAGCTCAATATTAATGTATATCAGCAAGATGTGGACTCTGAGCAAGGAAAATAGGAAACCCCTAGTGGTCTGGGAGAGGAGAGTCCTTAGAAAAATATTTCGAACAGTGAAAGAGCAAAATAGGTGGGAGAAACACCGAACTTAATAAAATGTAAGCCGAAATCCGATATGCTCTGCATTATTAAGAAAGGCAGGATAAGATGGTTGAGTCAAAAAAAAATAAGAAGGAAAAAGATCAAAAATGGAAAATTACAATCAAAAGAATAAAAAGTATACCATTTTATGACCATTGTTACATTAGTTTCTTTAATCCAATAAATGTATATTTCACAGCATAATTATGAAAACGTGGATGTACACGTGAATGATGTATAGATTTTTATTCAGAATCATTTTTTAATAACCACATAAAAAAGTGTTGATATATTGCTAACTAAAAGCTTAAGATTTGCTCACTTTTTGTTTTCTATTAAGTAGCCTTCACTAAAATTAAAATGCAACTTTTTAAATAGAAATCAATTAATTATTAATTCGATATTATTATTATGTTATCAAGTTTAATGACCATCATTAAACCATCTTGAGAAAAATTTTTGAATTTATTACTGAAAGGATTCTGCCTTGGCCATGAAAGTGTAAGAACTCTCTTTAAACCCCCACTGCCTACCTTATAAGTCCTTCCAAGAGTCATTTAAGGTAAGAAAATACTAGAAGTAACAGAAAAAAAAATTATTTATTTCAATCTTTAACGTCCATTATAATTAACAAAAAAACAATTTGTTGTTGTTTAATTTGAATAAATCCATCAATTCTGGGCCATAATTTTAGTAAAGAGTCTAAATTAATTTTTGTATTTATATTTAGAATATACAATATTTAAGTCAAGAGGGATTAGATATCTTATTCGACTAGATAGAAAAATGACTTAGCAATAGAATAGCGTACAACTGGAGCTATTCATAATACTGGAGTTATTATTTATAACTTAAGGAAATTAACTCATTTTCAATTTGAATAACTAATTGTGTTAGTTTATAAAAAAAATACTTTAATAACTCAGTAAATTATCAAGTAAATATGTACTGACATAGTGAATGAGAGTAAAATTAACCCTTTCCGTACGCAGAGAGCCACAAAGATAATGGTTCTCCTGTATGGGATACTCGCACCCAGCCTCCGGCTCCCTGTTCTTTCGATAATCGGCTGGGATATGTACTTCCGATAATCCTACTCACAGTGCCTTGACTTTGAATGATTACTCTCTAGTAATAGACAGGAAGACTAGAAGTACGCTACGGTAAAGCTATATAGCTCTAAAGTCGATAAATGATAAGAGAAAGCATGCGATAGGAGACCTTGACTGCTGGACAAGTCAAAGGTACATGGGTCCCTCCTTCCTTCGACTTGTACACAAGTCAACGGTGCACAGGTCTCAAACGCTCTCGACTGCTGGAGAAGTCAACGGTAGAGAAAGGGTTAAGAAAGCTACTTGTTAAATTTCAAACCATGACAAAAGAAAAGCATTTCAAGCAATTTTTTTCTATGCACCATTTTTTATGACATCATCATATTTTATTTCACAAAAGATAACAGAAATTACAGTAAATTTGTAAAAGGAAATGTCCCTGGTGGAAAAGAAAAATTGAAATTAATCTGAATTTGATCAGTCAGCCTGAGTTTCGTATTCTCAGTACACTTTGGCCATAAATGGTAAAAAAGCAAATTCACGTGAGCAGAACACAAACTTTGCAAATTATTACACTAGACCTTGCAGCACTAGCTAAAATATTGTCCCCAAACAATCCCTTATTAAGTTCTTGAATAACAGGAAAGAATAAAAAGAATACTAATTTAAAGTTTAAATAAACACCTTGTTTACATTTACAACAATTTATTTTTACACTTTAAAACAGTAATAAAAATTACAAACCACACATTTATCTGCAAATCAGATTGGCACATGTGGGTGCAACTTCTTAATTTACCTGACTAGCAACCGCAATTCAGAAGCTTTGCCACAAGGTTAACTATAAAATGGCTAATTTTGGAATAAGTTTAAATGGTTGAATAAGTGAGGTTGATTTAACCCATGATCGCATAATTAAAATATATGAGCATGTATTTCTATCTCTCCCATTGCAGATATTTTTGAGGATTTTTTGTAGAGTTGATACTCTCAAAAGGAAAGCCACCAACTGCAGAATTACTGAGTGAAATAGCCCTTAAGCTAAGTAACCCCATGTGATATTCTTATCATGGGTGTATATAAGGGGGAGGGGATAACAGCCGCCCCCTGAAATTTTAATTTAAAAATGTGTCATAAAAACTTTTAAAATAAATTAAATAAGATCACTTAGTTTTGAAAAAAATATTTTTTTGTGGTGTAATAGCATTTTAGTTGGTTAACTTTTTTTTTTTTTTATACGGCGCATTAACTATTTGGCTATTAGCGCCAAATAGTTGGTTAACTATTCCAAGTTCTATATTGTTAGTATTCCATATCCCCCAAATGCTACCAGCCCCTTCCCGAAATTATTTCCTACTACCTGTTACCCAGTGTCCCATGCTTCACCTACTGTCTATGACTCTCCCCGTATCAAGATCTACTTGATACCCAGTTATCTATATCCAGTTACGAAAATCGGTCTTTTAATTTGTTTTAGTTCATAATGATACCTGGCAGAGGCCAGCACAACAGCACTTCATCTAACAGCTGACAGAGGCCAGTAGTTGTCGATTCAAAATGGCCGTCACAGTCTGAATGGTTCAGTGTAGCCAATTTTTCTTGAACAAAACTTTTGACCTTTTGACCAAATTTTGAAATTTGACTATTTTGACCTAGCCTAGGAGATTTCTCGTATCAAGACCTACCTGTGTGCCAAGTTTGGTCAAAATCGGTCAAACGGTGTAGATTTGTATAAGGAACAAACAAACAAACAAAAAACAGACAGACACGTGATTTTTATATATATAGATATACGTCCCTGTAATGGAATAAAATTATGTACACAAATATAAAATAAATCTGACCCTTAGAAAAATTCAACAGCAGAGATTGATGGCTGCAATATGCATAATATACAGTAAACTAAAAAACTATTAATAAAAAAAAAAGGGTTTATTGTAAAAAGGAGTGGTGTCTGATTATTACAAAAATGTTTTTCTTTTATGAAGATTAACTTAAACAACAAACATCCCATGTGCCCTCCTTTTTATTTTATTCTTTTCACTGCTGTTTCCTTCTGTGGTCATTAGTGCCAGATATGTTATTAAAAAAATATAGGCACCTATCTAAAAAAAGATTTTTATTTCATTTTTAGCATCCACTTATACATAACACAGATTTTCTAGTTTCTAGCCAGGCTTTTTGCTACAGGTTACCTGCATGTTACCAACCTTTTCTTGTCAGCATAGGGGTGATGCCTTTTCTTTGTTTTTTTTTAGAAAAAAAAGCCACCATCCCTAGTGAGAATTAAATCCATGAGCCCTAGGCATGGAATGTCATACCTTAACACTCACACCCGCGGGGCCGCCAAATTAAATTATAATTATAGTGTTGTTAGAATAATTATTTATTTGGTAATAAACCTGAGCATTTTTTTGTCTCTTTTTTTATAATACAGTTCTATTTTTCAGAGTGATAATGTTATACGTCTCCCCTAGCCACGTGATATTTACCTATCCTATTTCTGGCATTGGAATCATTAAATAACAAAAATGGAGGAAGAAAATAAGAGCCACCATGAACAATTTTTTTTTAAATTTATTTATTTTCTTGTGAGCTTTGCAACATTAGCACTTAGCTCATAATAAAGATAATGTTCTCTGTCCAGTTGAGAGGGGGGGAAAACAAGGGTCGAAACAGTTATTTTTTTATCAAAAAAGTTAAAATTTAACTGTTAAAAAAACTTTTATTTTATAAGTTAAAAAAAATTTAATTTAAAAGTTTTAAGAGTAAAAGTTATTTAGGAACTCCTTAAATTAAGTACATGAATAAATAAAATAAAAGTTAATGTCATATTTATATATATATATTTTTTTTTAATGTGAAATAAAAGTTTTCAGAATTTTAATCAAGAATTTTAGGGTTTCGCTGGTAACAATACCTGGAATATCGGAAAGAAAGAAAATACACACTTCCATATCTACCCCCCCCCCCCTACGCCTAAAGTATATACTAAATGATTATAGGTTTAATCTAAATTTCACAAACTTACAGGATAATTTATAATTGAAATTTAATTAATTCTTCAAAATAAGTGAAATGTTCTTTGTTTAAAAATTTATTTTTCTTTATTTACTGAAATATAATTGTTCATAAAAAACAAAAAATAAACATTAGAACCTTTAAATTATTCCATTAAACTTTTCCCTATTAAGTATTTGAATAACAATTACTTAAAAACTTTTACATTTTTTGTTGAAAAATATTAGTAAAAACCATTTTTTTGTAACAAAGTTTAAGCCCAAAAAGTTATTTTTGAACTTTTCAAAATGAAAATAAAAGTAAAAGTTAAAAAATACTTTCTTAAAATAAAATTTAATAATTATTTTCGACCTATGAAAAAAAACAACAAAGCCATCAACATCAAGAATTAAATAAACTAATTTTTTAGTGACTTTTGTTTCGTGTTATTATGCTCTATTACATATTGCTTATAGATTATGTAGGCCTCCCTATATATACACATATACACGATACACTCATGTCTACATAAGCATGCAAGTATATTCATACTTTAAAAAGTAAAAATCAGGGAAAACATTATTCAATTCATTTAAAGATTGATAATAAGTAAGTTTCATCAAATAACTTCGAGCTGTCAATAGTATTGATTCGAAAATTATTTAAAAAATATACATATTTTATATTACAATTTTTGTTTTGTTTTTATGGTGTTAGATACCTTTAGTTAAAAATCTTTTCTGACATAGTTTAATTAGATTTAAAAAGATTAACCAGAGTAAGCCTATTCAGCCAGATTAGTGATGCCTTTCCATTTTTTAATAGCACAGCAATGACCAACTAGTGTTGATCAAGCTCGAAAGCCAGTGGGGTGGAACTACTTTATGAATAATAATGTAAAAAATATAGTACGTACTGGGCACTACATATATCAAAGGGCAATAATAACTTAATTAAGAGTCCCTATTTAAAGACTTTTAATTAAAAACGAGTGATTTTAGAAAAAAAACTTGTTAAAATAAATAAGTCATAATTTATAGTCAGGGGAAGGAAATCCATTTGTGGATTGCCCTGAGGGGCAGATACTGTAGAGATATCTGATTCATGGCCATACGGCACACTAGGGAGATAGTGTGGTCAGTACTAAGCTCCGGCAGCCTGATTTTCCCCTAGCTGCTTCGACTGCTAGAGTCATTAGCACCAAAGTACCCATTAATAAATTAATCAAAGGCTGGGTTGGCCTAGGGACGGTCAGGGAGGCCGAATTCAGCCCATGAACTAAGACACTAGAAGAAAAATCTTTAGTGCTTGCTCGGGATTTGAACTCAGGTCCCCCAGCATATGAGTCCAGTGCTCTGCCACTGAGCTAACCTCGCCCCCCTATTTTAGATAGTGACACATATTTGCAAGGGAGAAGAATAGGCATGCAAAAGTAAACCTGACAGATAGCGATGGTAGTAACTAAAAATATATTTTACATAAATTATAGTATTCCAATAAATATAATATGATTTATTAAACAGGTGTTGGGTGACCGACCACGTGCTGTTGGCATTAGAAAAGGGTGGCAACCTGTAGATAGCCCGGCGCTAATGACCAATATGTAGATGCGCCGTTAAAAATAAATAAATAAATTAAACAGGTGTTTATAATATGATTACAATACAATTCGTGGGTTTGATTCAGACTAGGGGTGGTGGCTTTTCTATAGAAAAAAGGAAAGGCATTAACACTATACAGCCTTGAAAAGGGTGGTGATGTATAGATAACCTGTCCTAAAATTCCAAAAGTTAATTAAAATGGACATAAAAATTCAAAGAAATAAATAATATGATTTGAAGATTGGCCTTTGCCCATTTTATACATATAAATACTCATTGTGAATTTCCATAACATTTTAAAAAAGGGTTTTTAGATAAAGCTATTAAAAATGTAATTAAAATAATAAATGTACCTTCAACATGCTGCTTTCCTTCAGCTATCATGTTAGTATCTGGCGACTTCTGGACAGATGCAGACATCAGTCTTCTGTGGGATGGATATTGGAAAGCCTTTTGCGCTTCAATTTTCATTTGAGGATTAGACTCTTCTTCCATGACACGGCTTAGCATATCCTTATGTGTGGAAGTAGCCTCTCCTTCGGTGACTTCAGGAGCCATACTATCTGGGGCATCAGAAACCTCTCGGGGGATACGGTTTTCCATTTCCTTACGTGTAGACATAGTCTCTCCTTCGGTGACTACAGGAACCAGGGTACTTAGGGTCTCAGAAACCTCCCCAGGGACACTGCTTGGAATTTCCTTATGTGTGGAAGTAGTCTCACCTTCCGTGACTAAAGTAACCATAGTACTTGAGGCATCAGAAACCTCTCGGGGGATACGGTTTTCCATTTCCTTATGTACAGAGATAGTCTCTCCTTCGGTGACTACAGGAACCAGGGTACTTAGGGTCTCAGAAACCTCCCCAGGGACACTGCTTGGGATTTCCTTATGTGTGGAAGTAGCCTCACCTTCCGTGACTACAGGAACCATAGTGCTAGAGGCATCAGAAACTTCTCGGGGGAAACGGTCTTGGTTATCCTTAAATTTTGATGTAGTCTCTCCATTGGTGACTACAGGAACCAGGGTACTTAGGGTCTCCGAAACCTCCCCGGGGACACTGCTTGGGATATCCTTAGGGGTGGAAGTAGTCTCTACTTCAGTGATTACAGAAACCAGAATACTTTGAGGCTCAGAAACCTCTCTGGGGACACGGGATTGGATATCGTTAGATGTGGATGAAGTCTCTCCTTCGGTGACTACAAGAACTATAGTACTTGTGGGCACAGAAACCTCTCCAGAGACTCGGTTTGGAATATCCTTAGATGTTGATTTAGTCTCTTCTTCAGTGATTACAGAAAAGACAGTACTTGGGGGCTCAGAAACTTCTCGGGGGACACGGTTTTGGATATCCTTAGTTTTGGATGTAGTTTCTCCTTCGGTGACTACAGAAACGAGGGTACTTATGGTCTCAGAAACCTCCCCAGGGGCACGGCTTGGGATATCCTTATGTGTGGAGTTAGTCTCTCCTTCGGTGACTACAGGAAACATAGTATTTGGGAGCTCAGAAACTTGTCGGGGGACACGACCATGCTTATTATTAGGGGTGGAAGTCGTCACTCCTTCAGTGACTATAGTAACCAGGGTACTTAGGATCTCAGTAACCTCCCCAGGGACACGGCTTGGGATATCCTTAGCGGCGGAAGTAGTCTCTCCTTTGGTGACTACAGGAACCATAGTATTTGGGAGCTCAGAAACTTCTCGGGGGAAACGGTTTTGTTTATCCTTAAATTTTGATGTAGTCTCTCCATTGGTGACTACAGGAACCAGTGTACTTAGGGTCTCAGAAACCTCCCCAGGGACACGGGTTGGGATATCCTTAGATGTGGATGTAGTCTCTCCTTTGGTGACTACAGGAACCATAGTATTTGGGAGCTCAGAAACTTCTCGGGGGAAACGGTTTTGTTTATCCTTAAATTTTGATGTAGTCTCTCCATTGGTGACTACAGGAACCAGTGTACTTAGGGTCTCAGAAACCTCCCCAGGGACACGGGTTGGGATATCCTTAGATGTGGATGTAGTCTCTCCTTCAGTGACTACAGGAACCATAGTATCAGGGAGCTCAGGAACTTGTCGGGGGACACGACCATGCGTATTATTAGGTGTGGAAGATGTCTCTCCTTCAGTGATTATAGGAACCACGGTACTTAGGATCTCAGTAACCTCCCCAGGGACACGGCTTGGGATATCCTTAGGGGTGGAAGTAGTCTCTCCTTCGGTGACTATAGGAACCATAGTACTTGGGAACTCAGAAACTTCTCGGGGGACACGGTTTTGGTTATCCTTAGATTTGGATGTAGTCTCTCTTTCGGTGACTACAGGAACCAGGGTACTTAGGGTCTCAGAAACCTCCCCAGGGACATGGCTTGGGATATCCTTAGGCATGGAAGTAGTCTCACCTTCGGAAGCTACAGGAACCATAGTATTTGGGAGCTCAGAAACTTGTCGGGGGACACGACCATGCTTATTATTAGCGGTGGAAGTTGTATCTCCTTCAGTGACTATAGGAACCAGGGTACTTAGGGTCTCAGAAACCTCCACGGAGACACGGCTTGGGATATCTTTAGATGTGGATGTAGTCTCTCCTTCAGTGACTACAGGAACCATAGTACTTGGGAGCTTAGAAACTTGTCGGGGGACACGACTATGCATATCCTTAGGGGTGGAAGCAGTCACTCCTTCGGGGATTATAGGAACCAGAGTACCTGGGGCCTCGGAAACTTTACAGGGGATATGGCTACGTAAAGCCTTAGGTGTGGGACTGGTCTCGCCTTCCAGGGGTACAGGAACCAGAGTACTTGGGTGATCAGAAAGTTCCCGGGGGAGACGGCTAGGGGATTTTTGAGTCGCCCATAAGGTGTTTTTACTTTGGTCTGTACAATCATGTGTTGAAAAATCGGCAGTATTACTTACTGAAGGATCAGGTTCTGGAGAAGATAATGTAGTCGACTCAATCCCTTCTTGCGACAAGGCTACTTTCGTCGTTTCATCTCTTCCTTTCATTCCCAAACTGGTGGGAATAATCGCTGCTAGCCCTTCACCCAGCAAAACTACTACGATCAATGATTTGATCATAGATTTCATATTGATTACACTTTAGAAATATTACAAGCAAATAATGAGAAAATATCACTTATTCGTTAAAGCAACACCTCGAAGTATTTGAACAACTGAATAAATGAATGCTCACTTGTTTATAAAAAAACAATTGAATGTTGACAGATGTTAATGTATTTACAGAATTATGTTTTCATGAAATTAATTAGAAGAAAAATTAATTCTCTTCTTTTTTTTTTTTTTTTAATATTATTTCTATTATTATCAAATATCCTACGAACTACGAGATAAGAAATTTATGCCTCTAAGATTTCTAATCCATAACTGAACCGCCATCACAGCTGTTGTTTGTTGTCCTTGAAGCATAAAGTAAATTTAACAATTAGAATGGTATTTTCATTTTTATTGAAAAATACTATTGAAGGTGTTGTTACAGGATTTTCTGGCTTACTTTATTTGTTCAATGCATTAACAATTTGTGAGGAAAGAGGTTGCGGATTTCAATGCACATCACAAATTTGTATATAAACGTACTAGATTGAAAATAAGTAAATAATCATTTTTAAAGAACCAATATCATTTATTTATTTGGTGTTTCTGTTGTAATATTTTATGAAAAATTTAAAAGTTTAATTCAATCGATAATATACTTAGCAGAAATTATCTCAAATAGCTTAGGGGGGGGGGCGTACGCTACTGGCATTTAACATCAGATTTCAGTTCAACAAATTTAGAAAAAATGCCTATTCTTATTGGAATTTTCTGGAAAAAAAGTATACTACAAGTGTAATGATTGAAACATAGGCAAAAACAATTTATACTGATATTTTTATTTCTTTAGAAAAAAAAATTTTACGTCAGGCTGAGATTTGAACTCTAAATCTCTCATTTTACGCTAGGGTGCGCTACTGGGCTTCTTATCACAGCATTGCTTTGAACAAAGCTATAGATAAAGAGGATTTACATATTTGTTAATTCCTAAAATTCGTAGTTAATAATAAATGGACGTTAAAATTTAAATAAATATTTGTTAATGCGATATTGTTTATGTTATTGTCACATAATGGTAAGAAAATGTTCTCGGACTAGGATCTTAATTTATTTATAACTGCAGCAATATAGGACAGCATTATTTTCCATAAATAAAGGGACGGGTAAAACCGGCATTTTCAGCATAAAAAAGGACTCCCATCTCCAGATTTTATCTACATAAAGACTTCCTGGGGTAATTTTACACCCCAGTTGTCCTCTTAATCTCTCCTATTCTGATAACTCAATTCTCACCTTCCTATTCTTATAAAGGATCCCTATTGAGGATTTTTTTCCACGTCCTGGCCGACTGTTTTCACTGAAAGGGCACCAGTTTGTATTCAAGCCAGTAGTTGTGGTTATAACGCTCTTAACGCGGCTCTCTTCCTCTCAATTATTAACCTATTCATTATAACGTAAACATGGGAAAACCTACCTAATTTTGATGAGTTTGTACCCACTATTTTTTTTTATTTTCTTGTGTGCATGCTAAACTTCCGCGATTGAATATAATAATAACAAACCGTTTAATTGATAATTTAAATTAATTAATTGTTAATTGTCTTATAAAAATTTATATTTATTTATTTCTATTGCTTGGCCACAGCAATGAAGATTTGATAGAGTGAAGGTGTGTATGGAAACTCCAGCTTATAAACGTTTAGAGTTTTGGGGTATGGAATAATAAAAATTTAGAACTTAGAATAGTTTTAGGACACTAAAACTCTATTACACATAAAATAAATGATGTTGTGGAATTTTTAAAAAAGGCGCCGCTATATCTTTTACTATAAAATGTATAATATTAATTAATTGATAAATATATGTATGTATGTGTTTGTGTGTGTATGTGTATATGTATGTATTCATGTGTGTGTGTTTGTAATTTTTTTTTTTTTAAATATAGTAATAGTTAAGTAATTTTCGATTGTTATTAGTATAACATAAGAAAGTTGTTAGTTTTAGAATGTAGTAAAGTCGATGGTCCTAATGAAATATAGTGTAATCGCTAGTATATATTAAAAAATAAATAAATAATTGAGATATAAAAAAAAAAAATAAATAAAAATATATCTATGCAAAAAAAGATTAAACAAAAGAAGAAGAAAAAAAAAGAAAAGAAAAAAGAAGAGAAAAAGAGAAGAAGTATGAATTGACTAACATGTCAAAAGTAATGACAAAAAATATTTTAAAAAAATAAATTAATTAATTAAAAAGAAAAACAATAAATAAATAAAACAAAATATATACATTTTTTATGCGTGTTTTTCTTTATTTTTTACGGACATTTGAATCTGGTTCTTATATCTATGCAATTTTTTAATAACAATAATTTTTTCCAAAGCAAGATTCTAACAAATACAACTTTAAAAACACAACTCTATCTCTCAAACAGACAATACTGAAAACACTCTCCATCCTAACATTAAACTCGCACAATTTAATTATACTCTCAGGGCGGAGATGACCAAGCAGTTTTCTCCCCTTAAACCACCAACCCAACCTAAAATAAACTATTTATTATGAACTAAGTGATATTATTTAATTTATTTTTAAAGGTTTTATGACACAGTTTTACTAACAAATTAAAATTGATACACCCCCCTTATATACGCCCATGGATCCAAAGTGTTCAAGGGCTAAATTTTGCACGGAGCTCTAGATTGGATACTCCTTGTTGTACCTATGTGAGTGCTGTACATGAGCCGTATCTTTCTAACCCCCCCCCCCCATAACCCTTCGAATCCCGTTATAATTAAAACACGCCCGGAACTGCGGAGGGTAAAGCACGCCCCTCTACTACCTGCCAATCATTGGTGGTGACAATGATCAAGACTTCCCCATCCGCACTGGGATTATCCGTAATTGCCGGATTATCCCGGTACGGATGATCCGCGGACTTTTGAACCGGGCTTGCTATTGGGGGGGGGGGGACTTTTTTTTATGCCCCAGTTCGGCGTAAGGGGCATTGTTGCCTCCCCTCCTCTCATTAACGGGAGTCACGAGGTATATAATACGACAGCACAGCGCAATATACACGTCAGCTGTCAACAGTTATCGGGAAGGCAGTGATTGAGGGTCTAATGATATCGCTTGGGCAGCGACCCTATCACTATTATGACGTCATTCAGTGCAAATAAAACACCAGCAATATAATATAAACAACAACAATTTTTTTTTTTACTTTTTTAGCGTGGTTCCTCCTTCCCTCCATAGAGAGGAAATCCGCTTATCACTTCGACCTGATTGTAAAATCCAGAAGCGCCGACTAGAAACTTATACAAACTCATAGTGCACCATGGGCGTATATAAGGAGGGAGCTGCACCCCCCCCCCCCCACCCGAAATTTGGATTTGATCCGTAAAAATTTCATAAAACTCTTAAAAATAAATTAAATAAGATCGTTTAGTTCATAAAACATATTCTATTTTAGGAGTAATACCGTTTAAGTTGGCTATAACTCTTCCAAGATCTAAATTGTTAGTTTTTTTTTTTTTTTCTTTTTTTTTTTTTTTTTTTACGGCGCATCTACATCTAGGTCATTAGCGAGCCGTGGGATGATAAAATTCCTGCCCTGTGGGATGATAAAGTTTGGGAATCGAACCCACCATCTCCCGCTTATGAATCCAAGGCGCTAGCCATTAGACCACGGGAGACCCCTCTAAATTGTTAGTATTCCACACACCGGAAATGGACTCAGCCCCCCCCCCCCGAAATTTTCCCAGCACCCTCCAAAATTATTTTCTATATACGCCCATGTAGAGCACAAACATAATGGTGATCCAAAATTGTATTTTTATATGTATACATAAATACGTACCCAGAGAGCCAACCGCTCCGAGTGTTTTTTTTTTTTTTTTTTTTTTAGATCAAATGTTGACCTGTGTCATTTAAAGTACTTAATTACTCTATTGCAGGGCCGCCACATCTCAGAGCCGGGCCAGGACCAGATCACGGGCCCCCACTTCTTATAGTCAGACTGAAAATTCTAGTACTTTGCTAAAGGACTTTGGACATTTTAAAATTATTTTCATCTTGAGTTTTGAGCAAAATGAGAATAAAAGCCGACAATCGGCACAGCAAAGGTCACTTTCGGTACTCGTAGTTTTATTACGACTCCTAATGAAATATACTATTCTGGGACTGCACTTGCTTTGTCGTTTATGTACATTAAAAAAAATATAGATCCCATTGCAATGAATATAGGCTACACCCGTCTATGTTTCTAAACCCTATTCTTTTTACAAGCTCATAACCTATACATTTTTAGCACTTTCCTCCGAAGGAAAGTAACTATTGAGGTTGGACTTATGACGGAATTTTTGAAAAATTTCTTCAAATCTTTATCGATCCTACCTAGTAGACACCGAAATTGACCCCCGTTAAAATTTATATATATATATATATATATATATATATATATATATATATATATATATATATATATGTGTGTGTGTGTGTGTGTGTGTCTGTGTCTGTTAACACGATAGCGGCCAGAGTTTTTGTTTTTTCGTCACGAAACTTGGTATATAGCATTCAATTAGCAAACGATTGAACGAGTTCGTTAAACACCAATGTCGGTCCACCGGAAGGGGGGGGGGGTTTACCCCGAACCCAAAACACTAATTTGACTATGTCAGCCGTAATATTTGTTATATTTCAACGAAACTTGGTATTCGTAGTGGTAATATAGAGAGAAAAGTGAGATATAAAAATGAACTAAATCGGTTCATTAGAAGGGGGGGTTTACTCCGGACCCACAATACCAATTCGCCACTACCAGCCGTGATTTTTGGTATATTTCGACGAAACTCGGTATTCGTAGTGGTAATCCACAGGTAAATATGTGTTGTAAAAATAAACTAAATCGGTTCATTAGGAGGGGGGGTTTACTCCGGACCCAAATTCCTAATATACTCATACCGGTCGTAATTTCCGCTGTATTGTAACGAAACGCGGTATACGTCGTGGGTAACTCATGAGAAAGAAGTGTTGTAAAAATGAGCTGAATCGGTCAATCGGAAAGCGGGGGTTTAATTTGTAATATATTTCAATAGAAAAGCCTGCAAGACGTAGGTTCACAAAGCCGCCGCAAGGAGCGCTTTCTACCACTAGAGTGACTGTATCCTGTTCCTGCGTTAGATCAAAATACGATAATATGAGGTTTTTTGTATTTATTACGTAGTGTAATAGGTACCATGTGTAAACATAACTCTGGAAGCAAATTAATAATTGATCAGTTACTCATTACAAATTTAAAAGAGAACTCTTCATGTTTTTATTTTATTTATGTAGGATATTTTAAGCAAATTGTTCTGGAAAGCTGTCTACACTTCCCAAATTCTGAGGAAAGTGCTTAGTTATGCAGCTCCTGCGTGACGGACTTTTTTCCAATTAGCTAGGCTCGGCCCGGGCCCGGGACATCTGTACCCGGCAGTCCCTCCCATGTAGTAGATTACAAATGGCCCGAGGTCAACAATTAGTACGAAATGTGACAGCATTAAAGAAAAAATAAACATAATTTAACTCAAGAACTTATTTTGACCATATTAAGACATATGCCAGACTGCAATAATATATACTCACCTTCCCAAAGATCCTGTCTGGAACATGTAATCGCTGAATTGAAAAAAATTACAGGATTCTTACTTATTATTATACCTCCTTTAGAGTAAACGCTAAAATATGAAGAGACAACCGAAATTAAATTAATAAGCTTTCTGAAAGAGAATAAAATGTACATGACAGAAAACTATGAATGATTTTTCCATAATAAATTTTAGTTACCTACGTAATATATCTAACACAGGCACCCTCCAAGCTTCTTGAATTAATTTTCTGTAGAAATTTAAGGTATGGCTTTTATGAAGTAAGGTATGACGCTGAAAGGAAGTCCACTGACGTGGACCCTGAGACTTGGAAAGAGGTTTATGGTGTCAACCACAGGGAGGTCTCGAAGATCTACCTCGCCTTGAGCAAACCGCAGCGTCGGAAGTGGTCTGCCACAAACCACGGCCTGGCAGACCATCGACCTGTGAGGTCCTCCCAACCGAGGAATCCAGGCTTGTAAAAAGAAAGCCCGTTTCGTATCCACGTTACGTGGCCTTAGAACTCTGACACTTGTTGACTCTGTGGTGTCAGTAGCGAGGCAAGTACTAGGACCACCCTGAGCGGGCTGGGTATCGCAGGCTTGGTGTCGGTAGCACCGAGGTGTGGGTTACCTATACCTCCAGGGTGGGCCTGTAGAGGCCTACTCGTCAGTGTTCGGACAGCTGGAAACTATGGAACTGGCGGCTCCAGGAGATTTACGCCAGATAATTTCATCGAAGCAATGGATCTTGAAGGCTGTAGTCAACACATACCTCTCTTTTTATTTTCACTCAGTTCTTCATCACCGGAGGTGAGACATGAATTAGGTCACAGAATAAGTATCATGAGGTCGAGTTCATGAAATCTCTACTCGTGATGCAGGTGGCGAAATCTTAAATGACAGCGAAATACTAAAGGGTAACAATTTATAAGGAAAAACGTCCGGTCGTTTTTATCATTACCTCCTATCGCCACGCTTTCACTTGTCCAGAGACACGCACAAGGGGACCAAAGCTTGTGGACTTAGCTATGAAAGTACGTCCCGAGGCTTGGGCTCTCTTGCTCAGTACGCTTAGACTGCTATGTTTCAGTTTATTACCATCATAATCTACCATTCACTTGTTACATTAAAGAATCATACTTTGGACCCATTGACGACAAGTTTCAAATAAAAAGCATAAAATATTTGCAGAATTTTATTTTATTTTTGAATATATTTTTTTAGATATTTTTTAGATTCAAAATTTGGACCTTTACTAAAGTAAGTGTTTTCTTAATTTATTGGAAGGGTTTATAAAAGTTCATACACACAATACGGGAAAAAGTTTTTTATTTTAATTTTCTAAAAGAATGAGAAACATTTCGAGGGAAGAAATAACATAATAACTAATATTACAATGTATATAAAATATTGTATATATATATATATATATATATATATATATATATATATATATATATATATATATATATATATAATCTTGACATTGATTTGGGTGGGCTGTGGTTTTACTGCATCAGGTAGGAAAACAGAAAGTCCAGATCTCCACCACATGTTCATTTAGCAGCTCCATCTTCAGTACATCTAGTTCTTTACTGTAGGCTGTTCACACATATGGAGGCCTGAAGTTTTGGTTTACTATTTGATCTATATATATATATATATATATTAGTATTGTATTTTTAAGTCCGTTATAACATGATTTTTAATGCCCTGATCTCTTTAAATACGTCAGGATGAGAATACTATACGACATTTAAGTATATTGAAAAATACTTAATAGACTTTTTATCTTCTTGTGAAATGTGTTCTTGTTTTTTCCAAATATATATAAAAAAAGGAATATGAAGTGATGAAGACAGTTAAAAGTAAATAAATAGTAACCGTCTATAACAAAATACCAGACCGCTTAACGAACTACACATACAATCTGAAACAATAGTTCAAATACCGGCGCTAATGGCTAGGATTTCGATGCGCCGTAAAAAATAATAATAATAATAATAGTAATAGTTCAAATACATCTACGAGGGATAAGGGAACTTAACGTAAACATTAAAAAAAAAAAAAAAAAAAAAAAAAAAATAGAATTGAATTTGAGTGCAAAATCTTATTTAAATTATATGTAAAAAGAACTGCAAATTAATATATTAAACAAATCGTAGTTTATTAATAATCATGACACCAATGGAATATTTATGTCTCAAAAAGACACCATTGTCAGCTATGAAGTTTAGGTGCAATCAGACGAGTTCCTGTGACCTAGTCTTGTGTAGGTAATGTGATAATGTGTCTATTTTACTTAACCACGGATGTATATTAAGTGTCTGACAGACACGAGGGAAATTTTAGTGAAGCGTGTTGGCAGCAGTGGGAATCTAGATTCTAGATGCTCACTGCTGCCAACATACTTCACTTAAATTTCCCTCGTGTCTGTCAGTCACTTTATACACACCAGGGGTTAATAATTTACTTAAATCGTATAATTTGTTCTGGTGACATTGTCTCATGCAGTCTGTAAGAAAATGTGCAATAAGATGGAGGTATAATTTTGTTTACTATTTTATGTCGGATGACTTAAGAGCATATGAAAATGTAAACAAATTCAGCTGAATACATTGTGTTGAAAAATCTAAACCTTGGTGGTCGGTTTTAAACTATATCTTTAAAGATTTATATATTTAATATTTTTTCAGGTCCAAACTACCTCAAAATATAATACTATCGTTTGTAAAGTCTAATTCAAATAAGTTTAAAACATGTTTTAAGTTTACATAGATTTTTGTTTTTAACTTTAAAAGAACAATACATTAATACAATTAGTATACCTACAATAAATATTAAATTCATATAAACACATCTACATATCGTTCCAGAAAGAAAGTGGTCTGCTTTAAATTTTGTCTTACTTTGTAAGGAGCTTACATAAACATTTAATGAAATAGGTAATCAAAAACGAATGTTTAATAAGTAAATTAAGGCATTTTAAACGAAAATTGAATAAACAATTCTAAATAAAATGAGGTTAAATAAACAACAATGTAGTAAAATCTACATGCTAATATTACTTTTGTCAAATATCATGCCTCTTCTCAATTTCTTATTCCAAATTTATGACTTCGCTTCAGTGGCGGCTAAAGGGGCATAGTCCCCCCAGAATGAAAGTTCAGAATCTTTTTCGATTAAGTTAGAAAAATAAATTGTTTAGGCAAATTAATAGTAATGACTTCTAATTAATGTATGTTCTTTGTTTATGAAATACTTCTTTAATGATTTCCAGGTGCCTGATGATAAAAATTTGATTCTACTCCCGCAGGCACGACAGTAAGCCCAAACTAAATTAGGCCCCCCCCCAGAAATGCTTGCCTAGAGCCGCCTATGCTTCGCTTCCAAGGATTTACCAGTTACATAACTATCCATCTTGTCAACAAAATGACCATAGTAAATCTATAAAAAAATTGCTGTCCGTCCAGGCAGCCTCAACTGAAATTGAATTCAAACTATTGACGAAAATTCTATTTTAGTAAAGATCTCTACAGCTTGAATAATTCTCAGCTGAAGAGAATTGCCCATTGCATGAGGAGGTTCACCATCGTGAAAGTCTTGCACAGATACATTGTGGTTGGTGACCTTAAATTACCTTCTGTGGTTTGCGGTGTTGCTATAAAGGGCATAGGAGTGGATTTGAAAGTTCTCCCTGGCCATAAAAAAAAATGTTGAATGATTTGTTAGAAGATAATATCCATCGAAAATAAATGTATTAACAATTCGAACCGTTGAATCGTAACAAAGTGAATGAACCAGGTTGGAGGTCATTAGAATTCGGTCCTTGAAGGGAGCACAATCAGAGTAATTGGATTTAAATTGCAAACATTTCGGTTTTATTTGTAAGCTGTCATTAGGCCGGCGGAAAGAAGAGGAGCAAACATAGAGATAATTCTGGATTTCGTAATCCGAAATGATGTTAAAGCATATTTTGTGGAGCACGTGTATCTGTTAAGGCGATAGTGGCCGAAATTGTTGTTCTTCCGAAACGAAACTCGGAATACTCACTATAAAATATTGGACGATTTCGATAACCAGCAAAATTGAACCATATTGAGGTGAGGTAGGGGACAGGCGTAAATTATAAACATGTTCTTAGTCAGTCGCAATTTTTTTTTTTTTTTTCTTTCAACGAAACTCACAATACTACACTAGAAAGCAATGAAGGAAGTGACTCATTAAAATAAACAAAATCAATTAATTAGGAGGGGGCTTCCGTTACAATTAATTAGGAGGGGGCTACTGTTACAATTAATTAGGAGGGGGCTACTGTTTGACTCCAAACACAATTATCACATGCCATAAACAAACAAATATTTACACGAACATTTAGACCAATCGCACAAATGGATAATTTAGAAAACATGTTGGAGCTAACGTGAAATGAAGTAATGCGTAAACTTGATAAACTAAATATGGTTTAAAACCACTCATTTTAACATTTCAAAACTTTAATTCTGACCCACCAAGTTTAATTTTTACGTATATTACTATATTGTATACATGCGGCGTGGGTGAAAACTACTTTTTTTTTACCTAGGTCATATACATACAATAAAGTTATATATATAAAAAAAAAAATCAGTCCCGTAACAGGCCACAAGGGCCCAGAGGGGCAGATACTGTAGAGTTATCTGATTCTTGACCATACGGCACACTAGGGAGATAGTGTTGGTCAATACCTATGCTCCGGCCGCCTGATTTTCCCCTTGGCTGCTTTGACTGCTAGAGTCATTAGCACCCAAGGTACCCATTATTAATTAAATTAATTTAAGGCTGGGTGAGCCTAGGGACGATCTGGGACCCCAAATCCAACCCTCGAACGGCAGCACTAGAAGAAAAAATCTTTAGTGCGCGGTCGGGTTTTGAACCTGGTCCTCCAGTTCATTAGTCGAGTGCTCTACCACTGAGCTAACCTCGCCCCCATAAAGTTATATAAGTGTTGTATTATATATTCATGGACCTGTTGATGAGTTCTATCTACTGATTGATGATACAACATTAAATAGGACGAATCGCACTTTAGCGGGCTCGAAAATACATATAAATAAAAATTTCCCAGGTCCCTTATTATCAATGGCCCTTAGGGAACGTAATTTTTGTCATACTGTAAAGAAACACTCCATACAACATTCGTAACTAATGATAAAACTTTTAGGGGTTTTCCTGCAACAACTCAAGACAAATTATTCATGTGCCACTTGCGTCCGTCATTTTGGCTTTGTTGCAACGAAATAACTTATGTTCGAAACTAATGGGAAACGTGCATTCACAAAAGCTACTAAACTGGAGGCAAATATTTATAAATTATTATTATCTTAATTTTTGTGTCGGATATTTAAAAAAAACAAAAACAAAACGTTTTAAATATTTTTAGCCGATACTCTGAAGGAAAATGTACACAGTTAACGCAACAACTGTGGGACGGTCTTATTTTTTATTTTTTAGCTCCTGAAGAAAAAGTAAAAAGAAATTCCTTTTTGCATGAATAGTTTGATATTTGTGGTTAGAAGCAGCCTATATTTCACAATCCACTGAGTTATTTCCCCATCTTCTTCCTTGAATTTACAGTTCGCTAACATTGTCCTCAATATTAGTAATGACTTTTTTTTAAAAAAAAAAAATAAAATAATGTTAACTGTACAAAAAAAAAAAGAAAAAAGAAACAAAAAAAAAAAAAAAAAAAAAAAAAAACGATTTATCTAATAATTTACCGAACGAAGTCGGCAAAAGGTATTGCAAAACATGAAAACGTTACCAAACACAAAATATTTTTCTGCATGTTTAGACTTAGGCTTGAATGGAGTTATTCTAAGGTTTGTCAACGAATAATAATTCCAATAACAAACAATTTAACAGACCACTTTCATTCTTGTTAGATAAAAATGACTAATTTACAGGTGCAAGTTGTGATTTGGATCTGCTTTTTTGCGGTTCTGAAACAAAATAAATAATAAACATCTTGTTAGTAAATTGTTTAGTAATAACTCACTTATTTTATATTAATCAGTTAATACGTTTTTTGTTTTTTTTTTTGTTTTTTTTTAAATACTCTGCTTACGGAATATTTGTGAGGTAGCATTTTATATGCTAAAATAATTTATATGAACTTCTGCCAAAAGAAGGGAAAATTAAATAGAATATCAGTGTCACTAAAAACATAAACATTTTCGGAAATTCTAAGCAATTAGTGCCCAAACTTCGATTTTCGTGAAACATCACATACCGCTTCTTTACAACCTAAACATGAATAAAAACTCGAAAGAAAATGTCGCAAAGCACTTTAACAATATTTATTTTACACGTTTCATTGTTATGATACAACTTCTATAAATTACAATTAAATCAATTTATATTTTAAAAAATACGCTAAACATTAAAAATTGACACTTATTCAAAAAATATGATAGTAGTCTTCTTCATCACTTTCTGAATCGAAAATATTTTCGTTTTTATAGGTTTCTGAATCTTAGTACAACATTGCAATTGCTTTAAATATGTTATGAATTCATACCTTATAGTCATAATGCTTTCTCATAAACATAAATCCTGCGATGTGGCCAATAATATGGGGTTTTCTATTCCCTTATCGTGGAAAATTTCTCCAAAATACAATTTATTGACTATTTTACGATCATTGTGCATTAATTCTATCGGAGATTATGAAGGCAATGTTCTAATATGGAAATTAATGCAATGAAAGACATTTTTATAAGATTGTCGGTCAATTAAGGCCTTTTTAAAGGTACGCAAATTCTATTGTTCCTACTTTAAAAAAATAGAGTTTAAGTTCATTCCGACATGTGAAGTTTCACGAAAATCATTGCTTGGACACTATTAGCTCATGGTCGGTTCAACCTTCTCTTGATCAATAATCAGATGATTATTTTGCATAATTGTGATCTCTCTCTACTGATTTTGTCATACCTTCGCTTAGATCCGTCATTATCCTTTATATCTGGTTGCAGTGTTTCTCTATGAATTTACTTATTCGTTGTTCTGGATAACTGTTTGATATTGTACGTGATTCATGACTACTATCTTATTCCTGGGGGATAACTCCTTTGGTTAAGTTTCTACGATGTGAGAAAAAACCATAGTGTTATTGGGAAAGCAACCGAGCGTAAAACGGGAATTTATTATTCTAAATCCCGGCTTGGCAAGGTAATTTTTCTATAAAATAAAGATTTGACAATACAAAATATGTCATAATCATTTTACTCTTATTGGCATGAAAATGTCATTTGGCTGGGGAAATGAAATAAAAATGTAATTTCTCTGAATTTAGTGTCACGGATGAGGCAACAGTGTCAAGGAAGTGAAGAATAGGTCACGGGACCGGACATTGTTTTGGGCAGTAAATTAGATTTGTAATTTGGCGGGAATAACTGGTTTTTGTTTACTTTATAAATGACATTTTTCATGATTCCCTTCAGAGGTACATTGATCATTGCTTTTGTAATGTTTTGGGCAGTAAATTAAATTACAAATTCAATTTCTCGCTAAAATCAAAGTCCGGTCGTGTGACCAAGTTCCATCCAAAAAAATATGAGAACGTATAAATATTATTTATACGTTTTCATATTTTTTGGCAAAGACTCTTGTCGCTGGGTTTCGAACACTTTTGTACAAGCTTTCTCTGTGATCACAAATTGAATAATTTGTTATCGTTGTTGAAGAAGGGCTGTGAAGTTCTCACAAACCAACCCATCCCAGTGACGTCTTTCTTGAACACAATACGTAATATTAATATGAAATTTTTGCGATTCGTTTCGAGACCAGTCTGTTCAAATCTTAGGTGCTATTTTGCAATTTATCCCATGCACCCAAGAGTTCAATATTTTTGTGGAGTCACTTTTTGGCTAAAAATGAGGATTTTAATGTATTTAATTATTTTTTAGATTTGTTTCCTATTCATAAATCATAAGTCATCATAAATCAAACGTTTATGGTGAGTTGGTTTATGTAAAATGTAATTGACTTACCTCGATGCAATTCTTTTAACTGTTTCTTATTAAAAATGTCATATATCATTTTATTTAAATAATGGAGAAACATGTGCATTTAATCAGGAAAAACTATACCTTTTGCTATTTCTAACTTCAAATGTTTTGTGTTCAGTTTAGGATTCATTTAGGGTTTGTTTTTTTTTTAAACTAAATTATGTCCAATTGTGCTCACTATACTCCATTCTAATTAGAGTTTTCATAAGGGATTCAATAAGGATTCAGGTGGGGAGAAGACAAATAAAAAATAAAATTAAACAAAATCTTAACTTAAACTCATAAGTTTTATTTTTACAAACCAATCATTTCAATATAACAAAAAATAAAATTTCATACTATAATACAAAATAATATTAACTATAAACAACTGTACATAAAGTAATAAAACATATAGGAATACAAAAGGTAATAAAAGTAAAGCAAAAGAACCCAAAAAAAAATTGAGTAATGGGGAGAGGTTAGAACAAAATAAACGTGGGAATTAGACATAGGGGCGTCTGCTGTTAGCACAATAGCTTGACAAATTAATGTTTAAGTCGGTGTCTTTTTTGGGTGTCACAATGGGAGTGACAAAAAAACAGGTCGCTGCCCTACATGTTTGTCTAACAGAACACTAAGACAATGTGTCCAAGCCGACACGCCCACTATTGTCTGCAGTTCTGACCGGTGGACATCGATTTATTATGTAGCACAATGCAGTCAACTCGTCACCTGGTTCCGAAGGGCTTAACTGTCCGTGTAGATTGTAACTTAATGGCCGACGTTAAATCAACATCCCTTACTCAATGGGGAGAGGGAGGTGATGACTGGGGGACCGGTTTTAATAGGCGACGAACTAGTAGGCAACCAATCAGAGGCCGCGATGTATAGGTCCTTGTTGTTACAAGATTTTTAATTATTAAATTGGTATACGAATTTTTGTCATACATGCCCCCATAATCCATGTAAAAACGAATCTTGTATGAGTGTCCAGAAAAATCTTGACCCCTAAAGATTTAGCAAAAATACCAGAAATATTTTGGGCATAAAAGTTAAATAGAATTTCTGAGGAGTAGTATTTTGTGCACATATAACAATGACCACAAGGAATAGCTTGCTAAGTTCAAAATCCTAACTTTTCAGGGCAGCTCCTTAACAGAGAATTAAAAGGGAAAACAGACTATTCTACAAGACAGCAAGAAACACATATCCTTTAAAGTCTGAAACGATCAAGTCTTTGAGTTAGTGACTTCTTTGCTTTATGTATGAGTCTGAGAACATAATCATAATGTACTTAACTAATTTCGCCGATTTTGCACTTGCCAACTTATTCCCTGTGACCATAGATATTGCTTGAAGGCAAAAAATTGTCACGTCTCAAAATTATCGATTTTAAATACAACCCACTATCGTATTAAAGAATAACAGCCGTTACATGAAGAATATTGTCTATGTGGATGTTCTCACAACCCTGCCGAAAGCGCTCCACCTCGTAACTCGAAAATTAATTTTTACACGACTTTGTAGTGTTTATATATTTTATTGGTAAGTTATTTAATTCGTAGGGTTCAATAATTAGGGTCTTTATAGCAGTTCTGAGGGAGCGGAAATAATTGCTGAACAATGAGAATAATTTAGGCCAAAAAATAATCACACACAAAACGTTCATATATATATGGTTTATCTCACGTGAAGTAGAATATTTCAGTTATTATAACCGATGAACAATTCTCAAAAATCGTGTATCTAATTATCCTCATTAAAATAATTCTGAATCATGACATTATATATCCCGAATATAAGTTGTTACAAGTTGCGATGTAGTTCTTGCTGTTGTGCGATATTAAAATAAACACCTGTCATCCACTCAAATTTTATAATAATGCTTTACGATTTTAGAAGTCACTTCAAGGAACAAAGTTTATCTAACCCAGTAAGGACGAAAATAAATTATTTATTCTTAAAAATCGATCTTGTTGAGATCTTAAGCAGGATTAAATTTGATCTAGGTAATAAGATTCAGATGAAAAATAAAATAATAGAAATACATTCGGTTTTAATAGGAGCAAGTCATTCTCAACAGAATATTTGTGGAGTGGCTTAAGAATAGTTTTAAAAATTGCTCGTACACAGTCCAGGCAGTGATTGCTTAAGTGCAACCAACAAGATTATATGTATTGGGAGATCAAACCCCTTATATTATTTTCTACAATATATTCATTCTATAGTGAGCTCTCAATAGTTGTTTATTTAATTTTATCGATTTTCCACTTTAGATTAATGTTCAAAAGAACTTTTGCAACATCAAAAAAAGTTTGAAGTTTGTGGTCCTGTTACTTTGTAGAGAATCGGACTTGGCACTTACGTGCTACCCCCATGGGAACTAATAGAACAAGATTCGTGGGAGCAGTTGCAGCCTGTTTGCTAAGCGGAGTGCGTTCTCTGATTGCAAGGATTAACGACAGGCCCTAGCAAATATTGCGTCAGTTATTGGTTCACACTTCTACCAAGTTTTATGGAGTAGCACTACAATGTTTTGATAGAAAATTAGATTTGTGCCATATTATTGGCTTTAAATTACAACAATTTTCGATATTTAATGAGATTTTACGGTACAGTTATTTAGGTCTGTGAACTCACCAAAACAAATACTGTATTTTCAAAAACATCTTGAGGTTTAACTGAATGCAAATAGGGGTTTCTGGTTTTTCGTTGAACCACAATTTAAATATCAGTAACGCAATGATTTTTTAATCAAATGAAGTTTTAGTCATATTAATATTTACTATTCTGAAATAATTGATTTATGGAAAATTCATTGAATAAGACTCTTAAGAGCCAGAATATCAGGAGTAGGATCTTCCTAGGTACTAGCTCTTATGCCCCAGCTTAAGACAATTTAAGTAAGAAATTTAATTGACACTATCCAGATTAAAATGTTTATGTACATTAAATTGTTTTTATTTTTTTTTTCTTTGTATATTTATACTTCTTATGTTATATTACAACCTCAGATCCTTGTTCAACTTCATAAAAGAGTGCCTATAATTCACGAAATTTCATACATTATAAAGCAATATAAAATAAGTGAAACATTTTAAATAATAAAATTTCATTATTTAATATTAATTCTGCCTATTCTAGAAAAGTCAATGGGATCACATAATTTTATGAATTTAAATTTGCGTCAATGTACGACGGTGAATTTGTTGACGGTACGATTTTTTTCTCGTCAATGTTTATTTTAGGCTAGCGGAATGTCCAGTTCATCTCCCATAATTTGATTATTTTTATTGTCTCATTAAAAGAAATTGTTTATCTTAATCTGTTTTTATTGTTATTAAGACATGGACTGCATAAGAAATTAAAGCAGTATTATGAAATGTGTTTTAAATTTTGTTTGAAAGTTTGTGGTTGAAAAATAAAAATTAAATACAAAAATAAATAATTGTATTTTATGTTATCAATTTTATGTTTAATAATTCACCATAAATTTGCCCTGATTAAAAATTCACCATATTACGAAACCAGATGACAGCGGATAAAGAAAGCACACCAGTATTGTTTTTTAAATTTTAATAACGTGATGAACGGCTGTTTGTGCTGAGCGGATGCACTATTAGCACGTGTCCGTCTCACGTTGCACCGGGAAGGATTAGCGGATGCCGCGCATATTCTGTTTTGATAAATGATTATGGCTCTATTTGCGCAATCCAACGGAATGATGAGAAATACTGCAAGGCTAAAATGCTCCTAGCGCGCAATTACTGATTACTTCAAATGCCCCTTTAAACAAAAAACAAAAAAAAAAAGTTAATATTCTTATAATCCACATGAATATATTTATACCAACTTTAAGCACAAATAAAGATGATCACGAGCAGTATTACTAATTTTTAGAAAGATTATTTACATCGAGAAGTTTTTGTAAGATTATGCCAAGTTTCTGGCATCAGAGAATTTGATAGATAAAATCATAAATATATCTATCACCTGTTCTTCGGGTTCCTAGTGAGTTATTTTATTTTATAACTCATAAATTATTAATCATAGATATTATTTATTTATTATTCATGCAGTTAAATATTCAATAATGTACGGCAAATTGGTGGTTGATGGTATGAATTGTACTCATTGTTCAAAAGGGCAGTAATAAATCTGAGTTTTTTTTTTGTTATTACTGTTTACATAAGTCTTATAAATTCTTAGAAAGTTAACTTAAAAAAAATTGTCAGTTTTAATTTTAAAATTCTCACAATCACAAAGAAGTGAAGGACATGTTTGGAGTGCCAAAAACCAGGGACGAGAAACTCCTGTTACATAAAAAATACATGCAAGCCTTATAAATTAAATAAAGCATTTTAAGTCATTCAGTAAATTAATGATAATTTCTTTTCTTGTAAAAACAAAAATAAAAAATTGAAGAAGTCAAGAATATTCTCAGATCAAAAATTCGCCGAAGGATTTTATCAATTTAAACTGTATATTAATATGGCAGGCTCTTTGAATCGATTACTTTTCCTAATTACAAACCCTTAAAATTAAGTTATTTAAAGAAGATGAATATGTGGCAATTAAATGTATTCATATAATATCTTGTTATGCGTCATTAATAATTAAATATAATATATTTTCTTTGGCATTTAGCTTGATAAAACCACCTTAAAAATCTTCCAGTTTTTGCTTTTCTTTTATATATATATATATATATATATATATATATATATATATATATATATATATATATATATATATATAGCTAATACAGTACATTGGCGTATGTATGTTGGCATTCATTCATTTATACCTAAACATTTTTTCATAAAAATCAACTAAAGTAACATTTCTATGGAGAAATTACTTCAATTACTTTTATGAATGTTTTTTCATATAATCTCAAAAGACATTAAGAGCTATGTGGGTGTTTGTTGATTATTCCACCTTTAAATAGAGCGAAAATAGCGATAAAAATCGAATCAAATGAGTACATATAAACTAAGTTACTCAACGATTAGGCAAATGGGAAAGTCAATTTTTTACTTGATTGGAAATTAAGCATATCTATGTATTAGAAATATTAGACTCATAATGAGGTCTAAAAAATAAGAGACTCTAAACCAAAGAAAGGCATTTGGAACCCGCAAAACTGGCACATAGGTATTTCTTTTTTATTTATTAATGTATTTATTTGTGTAATTATACTGCCTCTATCATCCTGGGTCAGTGATAGTGCGATCCTTAACATTATATCTGCTATGTATATGCGGCTGCCAAATTTCTTTGTTTAGGTCAGAGTATAAACACAATAACGTACCTAACAATATTAAAATGTATTCATTGATAAATAATCTAAAGGGTATTCATTGACTTTCCGAACGAGCCTATTCGTTTTGAGAAAATTTTCTGGTTAAAAAATAAATAATAATCTGAATACAAAAAAAAAATAATGGAATATTCACTTAGTAATTCCTGAAGACATTTCTTTTTTTGAACTGACTTATTATGTAATACCTTTTTTTTAAAAAAAAAAAATAAGGTA
The DNA here is from genome assembly GCA_946811695.1 of Gonocerus acuteangulatus. Taxonomy (NCBI): domain Eukaryota; kingdom Metazoa; phylum Arthropoda; class Insecta; order Hemiptera; family Coreidae; genus Gonocerus; species Gonocerus acuteangulatus. Next base: position 38,098,595 of record OX328126.1, on the reverse strand, counting down.
ATTTGCTAATAACCTTCACTTGTATTTAACATTATTAGTAAATATATATATAATAGTTTGATCACGTAAGTAGGTATAAAGCTGATGTTATGGATCAGGGAGGGGCGATGCCTACTTGCAGGGACAGCCGCTGGCAGCGCTGGGGTGTCTGTCCGCCACCGCCTCCAAGCCGCAACTGCAACATCAACAAGCATACTGGATAACAGTTTAACAAGAATTAAAAATTGTCCAGTAAAATTAAATAGCAAAAATTATTATCCATTTAAATAAATAAAGATTTTTTCTGCACATTCATATAATTAACTCGTTTCATACATAAAATATATTTCAATTCTGTCTCATACTGCAAAGCAGACATGGGCATGCATAATTTTATTTACAAATAAAAATACGAATTTATTCGTACTTCATATATTTGTAAATGCGAATGTAAATAAATTCGTATTCATAAGAGTGAATACGAATTTATTTTTATTCACATATATTAAACATAAAAATACAAATAAAATTTTATTCGCAAATTTTCCTGCGAATACAAATAAATTCACTGAAAAAATTGTAAATAATCACAAAAAATGTGAATATCTACAAAACATCAAGTGATTACAAAAAAAATCACATTAAAATATACGAATAAAAATGTATTCACATTATAATTTGTGAATAAAAATTTATTCACAATAAAATTCGCAAATAAATAATGAATTTATTCGTATTAAGATGATATTACGAAAGTTATTGAAGGTGGGGGTCTTCCGTGGTCTAGTCGCTAGCGCCTTAGATTCATAAGTGGGCCGGCGGCAGGAATTTTCTCATCTCAGAGTTCGCAGGGAAAATTTCTGGCTGCACCCTGGATGTCGGCGCTAATGGCCAAGATTTGTCGAAGCGCCGTTAAAAAAAAAAAAAAAAACGTTTTTTTTTTTTTTTTTTTAACTAACTAGCTAATAACCTAGACGTTAAACGACTTACAAAAAAAAAAAAAATCACCTATAATTTTCGTAATATCATCTACGAATAAATTCATAATTTATTTGCGAATTTTATTGTGAATAAATTTATATTCACAAATTATAATGTGAATAAATTTTTATTCGTATATTTTAATGTGATTTTTTTAATCACTTGATTTTTTTGGAAATATTCACATTTTTTGTGATTATTTACAATTTTTTCTGTGAATTTATTTGTATTCGCAGGAAAATTTTCGAATAAAATTTTATTTGTATTTTTATATTTAATATATGTGAATAAAAATATGAAGTACGAATAAATTTTGCCCATCTCTGCAGCAAAGGCACCAAATCCAAGCGTAAACAAAATTCTGTCTTTATGGCCAACGAAATTCTGACCGAAATTTAATTTATTCATTTATTTTTCATTGATATAATTTTTTTTTCCTGCTTCTATTCTTAGAATAGTTTAAAGAATTGTTTCGAAAAAAAAAATACTTTGATTCAGATGATGTAAGAGCTCTGCTTAGCTCTGATACTTCGACTCAAATAGTCTTTGGCAGCCTTCTTCAAGAATGTTTTTTGATAAAACATTAATTAACCGAGGGGAAAATAGATTTTAATTGTTGAAATAATGCCCATCTAGTAATTAGAACACAATTTAAAAAATGTAAAATAGAATGTTTAAAAAAAAAGAAAAAATCGCCGGGCTCAGGATTTTAACTTACAACTTCCCATTATACTTCAGGACGATGGTAACCTTAGACGTTCTTCGTCCTTAAACCTTATTCATACATTCCCATTATACGTTGCAAATTATGCTAACGGGCTTCGTATTAGAGCATGGTAAGTTTATTCTTCCTATGCTCGAAATATACTCAGATAAAGCAAATATAAACAATAAAGAAATTTATTAGAAACTGTATAAGCTATTAAAAAAAGTGTAAACAAAATAATTTGTAGTATACAAATTGATATAAAAATAATAAATGATTAAAATCAAGAATTGCAAAGAGAAAATACATTTGGGAAATAATCCTGAGTAAAGAAAAATAAAGGAAATAAATCTAACTGATTAATTTATTTATTCAAAATCAATGGTATTAATACAATTTTAGAGTAGATGGTATTAATACAATTTTAGAGTAGATGGTATTAATACAATTTTAGGGTAGATGGTATTAATACAATTTTAGGGTAGATGACATTGTACCGTTACGTTTCCTTCTATTAACCCCTGACCACTGTAACTCACTGAATAGGTTCCCTAAGTAATAATCCCCTAAACAAATTTAAGCGTTGAAAAAAATAATAATGGAAGAAGAAAATCGTCTTGCCTTCTTGCCAGAATGCGATTTCCAGATCACGTGTAATCCATAATGCACGTCATATTCAGAAAAATATCTCGTCAAATCAAAAATGGGTAAACAAAACATCTGAATAGGCAACACTGGATCATCTCTTATTAGATCTTTCTTTAATCCTTTCCACTAACAAGAAGAACTAAACAAGATAAGCACTCGCCAAATATTTGCCAAGGAGGGGATCTAGTGTTACCTGTGAAGCAGAATACCTCTTGGTGTGTTTGCTCAAAGGCTTAGACGGTGTAATAGAAACCCTGAATAGGTTAAAAAAATAAAAGAAAAAAAAACCGGAAAAAAGTAGTATCTTGGGCTGGAGGAAATGGAAAAAAACCGACAGGCTCTATGTTTTTAAATGTCTTACATGTGCCACGCAGTTCTAGCTAACCAATCTATATAATTAATATAATAAAAAAAAAACAAATAATGAGCATATATTTTAAACATTAATTTTATTTTTACTCATTTATTTGATTAGAGCCCGCTAGATAGAATTTCCCTTTATTAAACCAGTAAGGTGCAAGCAAAATCCATTAAAAGTAACATTAGTAATAAATATACTATATAAAATTTAAAAAATTAAATGAAAAAACAAAAAGAACAACTATAAAATTCACTATAAAAACTGAATAAATGTAATACAAAATCAAAATTGTTGCTCTTTTTAGCATTTATTTGCGCAAATAAAAGGTTTTTAAAAAAGACTACGCTCCGTGCTTAATATGTGTGTTGTATAAGTTTGTATTGCGTAGAAATGTTAAGATGGAGTCCATGTGTGAACTGTCATCCGTCAATAGTTTTGATCAATGTAAATCTGAATTTATCGTTTTCATATAGCTAAAGGCAATAATATTTTATTTTTGAATACATTTAAACTACTAAACGATGAATTTATAAGAGTATCGGCATGTAACACAATGGTTACATTTAAACTACTAAACGATGAATTTATAAGAGTATCGGCATGTAACACAATGGTTACATTTAAACTACTAAAGGATGAATTTATAAGAGTATCGGCATGTAACACAATGGTTACATTTAAACTACTAAACGATGAATTTATAAGAGTATCGGCATGTAACACAATGGTTACATTTAAACTACTAAACGATGAATTTATAAGAGTATCGGCATGTAACACAATGGTTACATAAAATTGCTGACATTTTGTAGGATTGGGAATTTGGGCCAAGGAAAATGAGATCATTCATAACATTCACACAATGAACTAAAATCCCGTGAAGCCTAATCCTGTTATATATAGTATAGCTATTATCAAAAAATAATATGTTTCTGTTCTGGTTTAGCTTTGTGCGGAATATTGAATTATTTTCTAATATTTCAAATTGTACCTATCTTCAAATTATTTTAAAAATAAAAACATCAAAAAGTGAGACAGTTCGAGTTTTAGGCCTAAGATGTCAAAAAGGGGTTTGAATTTCTACTATAATATGTTCGGACTTCGATTTTTAACAAAAATCTGTCGAAACCTTGTTCGGGTTTCGACAACAATCAATAAAATTTGCTTTGTTTTTGTTTTAGCATAAATATGATTTAGCGATGACTAAACTGATAAAAAGCGTTGTAAAAAAGTGTCCTCCGGAGTTCGCACATGTGCGGTGGCCATGTACGAACAGCCACCGCGCATGTGCCTATGTAATTACATATGTTTGTCGGGTAGGCCTTAAGCATATTTGTGTTCCTGAATTTGAGCAGCAGGCTCGAACGAAATTTTGTTTGTTTCTCCTATCGTGTTCCGTCTTTACTAAGGTGGCAAACCTAAACATATTTATAAAGAAAACTAATTTGAAGTCTTCTCTGCTAGGATTTTTACTATGTTTAGAAACACTTGCCCATTTCTGAATAGTTAACATAATCAAGTGACTGAAGGGGCTTGCGATAATTATCAGGAGTCGAGGGGTGTGAGCTCGAAAACCCATTAACAGAGGCGAGGGGGTTAGAATTCAATATTGCCGAAGGGGGTGAGGAGGGGGTGGTTCTAATCCGAGCAATAAATAGATTTAAGTTCAGGGGCAGATCTGCATAGCCCTGGCACCTGCTGTTCTTTCCATTTATCATTCCCAACAGTACTGGAATGGCCTGTTATCCATGGCTTTTAGTCATTCATTCTCCTTGCCTTGTCTAAGCAGATTAATGGAAAAAAGTCATTCATATGCAACATAGACAATCCTTTAATATTTTAGACAGAGTTTTTTTATCATGTTAGAATTATACAGTGAATTTTATGCATTCAATATTAAATTGCTTATAGTGCATATACAATACTTGTTAAAGTTTATTACATCGTTTCCATTGCTGTTCTCCTACTCCGCCTTATGGATAGATTTTTAAGACCAGGCTTTCATATAATTGTTAATTTCAGTGTCGTTGACCAGCAAAAATGGTAGGTACAACTCGTTTTATCAGAGAGTGTTCAAATGAATTATTTTTGAGATATTGAGTCCGCTGAGGAGCAGCAATGCACTATTTGTTATTGATCTGTAAGATGCGAATTTAAGAGCTTTCATTTGATTATAACGCATTCCCAGCTTATACAGCATCCTCTGTCAAAGAAAATGGGAGATTCTTTAAAACTGTCTGATTTTTGACATTATGGCACACCATGGATGTTGACTGACCATATGATTTTACCAAATTAAGGTACCAATTAAAGACTGGGTGAACGTAGGAACGGTCAGGGAACATGATTCCGAGCCCCAACATAGGAACGGTCTGCGAACATTATTCCGACCCCAACATAGGAACGGTCTGGGAACATGATTCCGAGCCCCAACATAGGAACGGTCTGGGAACATGATTCCAAGCCCCAACATAGGAACGGTCTGGGAACATGATTCCAAGCCCCAACATAGGAACGGTCTGGGAACATGATTCCGAGCCCCAACATAGGAACGGTCTGGGAACATGATTCCGAGCCCCAACATAGGAACGGTCTGGGAACATGATTCCAAGCCCCAAAATAGGAACGGTCTGCGAACATGATTCCGAACCCCAACGCTTGATCAACACTTAGCAATTAGTGCCGGGCTATCTAAAGGTTGCCACCCTCTTATAATGCCAACAGCACGTGTAAGGTCATCCATTCAGGAGACGCCCGACGTTGCTTAACTTCGGTGATCAGAGGTAACCTGTGTTTGGCCGTTGACGAGCTTCCCTAGTATACCAGAATTGGAATAAATTTGTTAATCTTTCTCAGATTTTCTCAGAAGCCTTTATTCGACTTTCCCGGCACACAAATATTCCAGGGCGAATCGTTAGTGTTAACTTTTCATTATTCTCGGCATATTTCTCCATTGTGTCCATTTTTGAGAGCACGATATTCTACCTTGGTTGGCACCAGGAAGTTGGAACGCCCGAAAAATATCATACACTCAAAAATAGACAATGTATGAGCAACAAGCAGTGAATCAGGAAAATAAAAAGGTTACTAAAATGTAGACTCTTAAAAAAAAAAAAAAAAACACAATACAAACAGCGTACTTTAAGTGGACGGCAGATTAGGGGGAGAGGTCATTCACTGAGAGGCGATCTGTATCGATTCCACTCAAGATTTTTTTTGTTGTTGTATACTGAGTGAGTGTCCACAGCGTGAGAATGGCACCTGTGCCTCGGTGGGACCTTACCGAACTAGGATCGCTTACCTGCCGTTGTAACTTACACCGCTTTCTTCTCAGATAGTCATCACAGGTGCTCTAGGCATTTCTTAGTCTTGGTACATTAACTTTTAATATTGAGATGGAAGAGCTCTTCGCAGATAGTGATAAATGGAGTTTCTGGTTGTTGTGTTTAAGAGATCACATCCTGTGCAATAGAATTAGTATAAAACTTGGCCTTAATTTTATAAAAAATGTTTTAATGCCAAATTTCATCAAAATGGGACCCGTTTTGTATACAGAACAGCCATTCAATTTCATATATACGTATATGTATATATATATATATGCATAATGAATAAGCGGCAATTACCCAATGTATAGAAAAAAAAGATGACGGTGCTTTGTTTTTCTTCTTCCCTCCTTTCCATACTTAGCAGAACCGTTCTTACACAAAAAGTATTTCGAATAATTAGATTTCTCGTCTTAATGAGTAGAAATTAATATAAGTTAATTGTTCTTTTTATCCGTATTTTGTCACTTGTAATAAGGAGTTTTTTTACACTTAGTAATTATGAAATTTCAAGGAGTACTTCGCCTCCGTTACGAAGCACCTAAAATGAAATTAAAAAAAATAATCTTCAGAGCGAGGAGAGTTCCCAGGTAATACGGGATTGATTAAATTGGAGTTTCTTCCTCTTCTAAGTGATTTTCTTTTTGAATTCGCAAAACTGTTATCCAACATTTTTTTTTTTCCTCTTTAGAAACAAGGAATTTACCCGGTCCGGCTCCCAGCCGTGAGAATAGCAGCTGGATAGACCTCTGACCAGGTACCGCTTGTAACCTATACCACTCAATCTGCGAGCTTTTTCTGATAGCCATCGACTGGAAGCTTTTAGCAGCCTCTTGATAGTGAGTCCACAGGCGGCTGGAGTATCTGTAATGTATTTCTTTGATGTTGCGCAAGGAACCGTCATGAGACATCTATTATTTTGCATTTCCTTAACATTGTATGAGTGACTAATTTTTTTTTTAATGCAATTTGCTAGGTACATATATAATTGCCAAAAATTTCAAAGAAAGATTTTTCTTCTTTCTGTCAACATATGAATAAAAAGTGTACTTGCAAACCTATTAACGGAACAGTGTTCAGGTTGGCGGAATCTGCTTTTTGCCAGGCCTTTCGTTTTAAAAACGCTTGATACGAGATTGAGAAATGCGAGCTAAATTCCCGGACACTGTCTATTTAAGAGCAAGGAACTCACCCGAAGAGTATGGAAACTCTTCTAGCTCTTAAAGAGAATCTCAGATTAAGAGGGTCTAATCTTCTTCGGGTTGGATTTAGCTCTGAAGGCCCTACGTGACGTTTTATCGAGTTGAAGGATGAACCAAGCAATAGGAACAGCTGTTAGAATTACATCTCCATTTCTTACCTAAACAAAATCACTGAAGGATATCCTCCTTTATATTTCTTGTAAGATTTATTGCAGAGTAGCCAAAAAAGCTTTGAGGGTTGAAAATTATTGTTCAACTCTCATTCGAATATTCGAATTTCAATATCCTTATTACGCTAATCGAATCATAAATGATTATATGCGAATATTTTGTAAGGCATACAAAAGTCATTAGAACAGATGGATTGGACCGTTCAGATGATATAGCAACCATTCAAGGCATTGGGGACGATATTAATTGACAAGGGCTAAAAAACTGGGCATTTTAAGAACGCACGAAGCTTCTTAGAACCAAATCTCTTGATGTCTTAACTTGAAATGTAAAATGGCAAAGAGATGCTATTTTTATTCGAAATTCAGCTCAAAACATTTCAGAAAACTCTACGAGATAACTAGTTTGAACACCTCCAAAATATAAGCCTCGAAGAGCAGCAAAATATCACAAAAAAAGAGTTCAGCCATTGAAGAAAGAAGGTTTCTATGGATATGGAGATAATTTATTCGATACCTCATTAAAATAGAACAAAACAAAAAAATAAAATACGGTACAACTTACAAATTATATTTAGAATATATAATATAATAACTTAAAAATCAATAATTATACTCTTTAGAAGCCTTCGTCAGGAATGAGTGCTAGGGGATGGAGTAAGACCAAAATTAGCAGTTTAGTAACCATGGTGTAAATATAGGATATATCACTACATTTTCATCATGGTCAATTAACTACTTACTTTGGCCTATCTCTACTACAGGCATTCATCGCGGACGAAGGCTACCAAAGAGTAGCCGAAACGTACTCAATATAAATCTTTACAAAAATATCATTTTCCTATCCGATTCCCAACTATTCCCTGGCTGATTATTTTTCCTGCAGGATACTGATAGTTAAAAAACAATTTGAAATGTAATTTATATAAGAGAGTTTTATCAAACACAACGGAGAGTGCAATATGAGAACTAAATGTGTCGTATCGCAGCCAACTTGTTAAAATCCTCACCGTAACAAGACGAACCTTCTGCTAAAAATTGACTTGGCTTCTGAAAACGCATAAGTTGATTTGATATCAGTCGAGCAGTCTTAATAAAGTGGCTAATTATTTCAAACGTTTTTATTGATTGATATTATACGAAAAGATAAGAATTTTATCTTGAAATGAATCAGAATGAATTCTATGCCACTATGATAATGTGTATATCCAGATTCAAGGATTCTATGCCACTATGATAATGTGTATATCCAGATTCAAGGATTCTATGCCACTATGATAATGTGTATATCCAGATTCAAGGATTCTATGCCACTATGATAATGTGTATATCCAGATTCAAGGATTCCTATAATTAAATGTCAATAACGTCCAGTGCAGTGGGAAGTTTGTTTGAATTCATAATCGCATTAAGTTTTTCATTGCACAACCTTATTATGTAATCGTATGATATGAGATAAAAAGAAGATAAGGAAAAATAATAAAAGATAAAAATAATCACCTCCAGATCGTGTTCCGGTGGCTGGCCCCTGTATGCTCTTTGCTTTTCTTCGAACTCCCTCAGCCTTTGGTTGTATCTCTCGATTTGGTCTCTTAGCATAGCGTCCTCAACCTGAAATGTTAAAAAAGAAAACATGTAAAAATAAAATGGAGACAGGATTTTTTTTTTTCAATTTGAATATTAATGTTAAAATCTGCCAAATAAATATTGTGAGGAAACACAATACTTCAGGCCTCGTTATTTAAGTGGACAACTTCGAAAATCCACCTGAATTTATTTAACAATTTCGGTAAAAAGAAAATACAAATTTTCCAATCCAATCTTCAAATGTATAACCTTATTATAATTGTGTATTATTTTCTAGAAAAAAACAGTTAAAAAAAAAAAAAAAAAAAAAAAAAAAAAAAAAAAAAAAAAAAAAAAAAACATTTTTAAAAGTAATTGCTTCGTTTGAAAATTGGGACCGTCTAATTGAAAAAATATATCCAGTTACTTTGATGTATCTGTCGTGATTTTAAACATCGATTTTGGTACTTACGGATTAGCTTACAGGTTCTTTGCAGGTTATCTAAGATTAGACACCATATTATATAAATATAGTAATCAAAAGTTAATATCGTAATGAAAAGTATTTAAAAGCACTGCAATTACTACTACGTAATTACGTAAGTACGTAAAAGCACTGCAATTACTGCTACTCGTAAAAGTAGCTTCTTTTTTTTTTTACTACTATATTTATGCAATATGGTTTCTAACTAACCAAACATAAATGAAAATAAGCATAATATATTTCAGCAAGCAATATTTATTAATAAAAAGGTACATATTATAAAAATCGATGGTAATTGTTAAGTTTAGGGGCCTCTTGGCCGATTTTATTGTACGGTTGTATATTAATTTCACATCAAGGACATATTCGCTACGCTCGCTCAATAAGATGTCAAAACTCTAGTCAACTTCTAGCTCGCTAAAATTAATATAATTATATTAATTTTTGCGAGTTGGATTGACTTGAGTGTTAAAGGTTAGACAACCAATAGAATTGCCCATAGGAATAGCCAATAGAAAAGCTAATAAGTTATGCGCGTGCGCTGAATCACTGTTATCATCACTTCAGATACTTCACAAGTACCTGGATGTGATCTTCGCAAAAAGACCCAAATGTTGTACAAGCCTTGATAAGTTAGTTGAGAACGTACCATAGCCTTTTCCTCGTCGAATTCCAAGCATCCGACCCCGTCCAGTCTCTCCAGATCGATCCAGCCTCGCCACCTTACGCAGACTCCGTTCATTATGAAGTGGGATCGAATGTGAACCTGAAATAAGAGCGATAATAATGTAGTTTATATTTTAGAATTTAATAACAATAATTAAAAGAACCATTAAAAAAAATACTTCACAACACTTTTTATGAACTAAAAAAAAAAAAAAAAAAAAAATAAAATAAAAATCAGTCCCGTAACAGGCCACGAGGGCCCTGAGGGGCAGATACTATAGAGGTATCTGATCCATGACCATACGGCACACTAAGGTGATAGTGTGGTCAGCACTATGCTCCGACCGCCTGATTTTCCTCTTGGCCGCTTCGACTCCTAGAGTCATTAGCACCCAAGGTACCCATTATCAATTAAATTAATTAAAGGCTGGGTCGGCCTAGGGACGGCCAGGGAAGCCGAATTCAACCCATGAACGAAGACACTTGAAGAAAAAATCTTTAGTGCTTGCTCGGGATTTGAACTCAGGCTTCCAGCTTATTAGTCCAGTGCTCTACCACTGAGCTAACCTCGTCCCCTTTTATGAACTAAACTCCAATTAATTAACTGAGGAGGAGGCTTTGCTGTTGTGGAACTCAATAAAGAAATACTTAAAAATGCAATATTGTAGTTAACATTCCTTTGAATGCAATATTCAGTAAGAGGCCAACGTAAGAGGATTATTTGACCGCTATGAGGGCCTTCGGTTTGGAATAGATGAAAATAGCATTATGCCGGAAATGTATAGAATTTTCGAAAAGGTTCAGCTGGACCAGACATTTTTTTGCAGTTGGCATCTTTCCCTGATGTCTATACCTGGATACAAATATGTTGCTAAAAACGTTTAGCAACACAAAAATAAAGTAGATTTAGAAATTCAGATACAATATTCCGAGATAATAATAGATTTGCCTTAAAGACATGGTAAATACAGACAAAAATGAAAGGCAGTTTTCAATAAAATGGTCAAAATAACTACGTGCAGCAGCTATAAGAATTACATTTTATTGATGTGTTACCTTGGTATATTTTGTGTGGAACTGCCTCGCGATTGGGAAATATCAAATTGTTCTGCGTTGAAATATTGTTCAGAAGAAACATAAAAACATTAATAAGAAGTCAGAAATTGTTTAGTTTCTGGTAAGAGAAAGTCATTTTGCGAAAAATCTATATTTCGGACGTTTCGGCATGCTCTTCGGTAGGCTTCTTCAGCTTAAAATGAGAATCACAACAGTAAGCAAATTTCTACATCATGACATTAGGTTATAAAACAACGTTTTAAGTGCGTATTTGGTACACAACTTTTTTTATTAACTTTGTTTATCTAATGATTGTGAGATTATTCTTGTTTGTAAATATGTAAATTTATTTGTTAGCATAAGAAGGCTGGCAAAAAACCGAAGCATTCGAGTAATAGATTGTTGTAAGAATCTGACGTTTTCTGTTGGCCATTTCTTGATTTCTGATCGCCTCAACGGCTAGCTATCTTCACCCCATTATAAAAACATTAATAGGAAGAATCGCTCAAGAAAAATGTATATAAATATTTGCCCAATATCTGATATTAAATGATACCGGTTGCAGAAGAAGTAGGAATTACAAGAAACGCTCTTTAGAATTGATTGACGGATAACCTAAATTATTTATTCTGTTTGTAATCAATTCCTATAGTTATAGTCAATTCGTCAGTTAAACATGTTGATGTTTGTTCTGTAGGATGAGAGAAAGAGAGAGATCTAAATTAAGCCCCTTGGCACCAAGCACATGTCTGACTTGAGTTCCGAAAACAGTTTTATGACATACACAATAGAAGAGTGTACACAGTTTAGAGAAAGCGAGGGTAAACAGCAATAAAGGCCTGGTCCCTGCTGTAAAACCTCATCTGGCAATAGTCTCTACCTACAGACGTCCCTTCCAACAATCTTAGGGCAGCTAAATATCTGTAAGGACAGTTCAGTCGCTCAGAAAATAATTTATAAATGAAAGTATGGGTCAAAGTCACAAAAAAGGGTCATTGTAAAAAACAAAAAGGGGGCAAAAATGTGTAAAATAATTCAGATTAAAAGACCTTTTAATGATAAATGTAAGGTTTTAATAAGGTAGTTTTGTAATAATTTAATTAATAATAATATATATAATAATAATTTTAAGGTTTAATGTTTAGTTGTTGAGAAATGTGTCATGATGACAAGGCATAGAATTCAATGTTTAATAAAAAGGCTACTGGTTTTAAGGTGAAAGAAGTTTTAAATTATATACAAATATTGACACAGGATCGTTACATTAAAATAAATGATGGAATAGAGGCTTTATGGTGAAGTTAACACTTTCTTTATTTTTCTTCCAGAATTTGAAAATGGCCGAAACGTTATAGTGAAATGGAGGTGGTACAAATAATTGATATATTTATGGTCTGAGGTGTTGATTACTAAAAGGTGTTTCAATTAAACTTGATCTCAGAATTTTCTTTGGAGAAAAGAAGGATATAAAAAGACAATAATTCAGATAGTTGAAATGTACGAATTGACACAGTTTGGAATAAACTGGCTGGCAGTTCCAGCCATAAATGAGACTATTTAGAGGATACAGATTGGTTTGAAAATTTATGCAGAAATGTTTTATTGTGGTGGACCAGTTTACCTCATTAAAATAAAACACATTTTTCTTTAGTTTTTTTGTTGTTTTTGTTAAACAAAATTAGTCTATTAACGCCGGGCTATCTACTGGTGTCCACCATTTTATAATGCCAACTACACGTAGTCGGTCACCGATTCAAGTTCTGTCCACGCCTGACGTTGCTTTAATTCGGTGATCAAGGGGAACCGGTGCATTCAACCTGGCTATGGCTGTTGGCATTTTTCTTTAGTTTAGAGAGTTTTGTTACGAAAACGAAAATTTACCTAGGGCTACATTATTACACCATTATGTAATTAAAATTATGAGCGCTCTTGTGACATCAGGAACAAAGGCTATTTCCGATATATCGTTGTTAAGTAGGTACTATAAAGGTAACACTTAAAGAAATATTTCAAATGATTCGAAAATCACTAAGAAATCAGAATTTACTTATTTTTTTAGAAGGTTAACACAGAAAAGTAAAAACTATTAGAGTCTGAGAAAGAAAAGTATTTCGACAGATTTCTCCAACTTGGAGCGGAAACAAATCTATGGTGAAGCCAAAATTTTGGGGTTTATGAAAGTAAGATATGTAACCTGCGATAATGTAATGTTATTTAATGATGCATGATAACCTATTGCTAGAGTCATTGTAGATGGGAGTAACCTCTTTTGTAAACTACAAAATTGAAATATACCTGCTATTTTTATGTAGGAATAATTTTGCCCTTTTTTTTCTGATCCATGGCTTGTTTCAATGCAGGAATATTTTGGCAGCAATTCACCTCGGATTCTTCAGGTGCATTCGTAATCCAACATGAATCAGACAACTCGAAGACCGAGATAAGGATTGATTTTGACTTATTATGTGCATGATTTTTATTTTCCTTCCAAGCTTTAGTGACCATAATCCATAAATTGAAGGAATTGCATGTGTCAGCTCTTTCTTAGCCTTAAGAAGTGTTATCTGGAACAGTTACAGGAAAGAGAAACACAGAAATAGGTGCCGAGCTGACAAGGTATAGAATATGGCTGAGAGAAGAAAGGCCAGGGGCAGGTAGAAAGTCTGTAGTTAGTTGTAAATAATAATATTTAGAACAGACTTCTGTCAGAGAATGGGGAGCAGTAAAGTCAGGAAGAGCAGGTAGAAGATGCCAGACCCTCCAACCTATTTCTCTATACAACTCTACCCCCTTTTATTTTCAATAACGCATAGAAATCAAACTTTAGAAGGACGCCTTTCCAATAGTTGTTGTATTATTACTAATTGCTCTAAACAAATAATTGGATTCATCTCAGCCAAATCCAAGGTGGACACAAAGTCTTGTTGAATATGATTTAGGAATACCCTAATAACAAATCCATAGAAATCAAATGCTATGATGTTTAAATGAGGTTCAAGAATAATTGCAGAACTGAATATTAGTTTTTTTTGCGTTTAGGAAGAGTAAATTACAAGGTCATTCTAATTTAATAAAATTCTTATCCTCAAAACACTTCCCACTAAGGAGCCTCCATATTCCCACTAAGGAGCCTCCATATTCCCACTAAGGAGCCTCCAGCTTTTCCACACTCAACTCTTGTAGTTTCGCTGTATTTTGGCCACTGAAATTGTCCAGCCACTTATATTGTATTGTTGTAAAATTCAACAATTTACTAAAAATGTATTTAACAAGTTTTTGTAAATTCAAAATAAATAATTAATAATAAAAAAAAGAAGAAGAATTTGCTATATAATAACAGACTACGATTTCCCTTCACTGTATGAATCATCGAACAATTTAAGTTGTGAGGGAATGTAAGAGTTATATTGTATTTTAGTAATATGAGATAATTGGCTCAATAAATCTAAGCTTTGAGGATTGGACGTACACAAAATAGTTATAATCAAAATTTTATTTGATTGTGTTAATTACCGCATGATTAGTAAACTATAAAATAAAAATGGACCAAGGTCTTCTAATTAACCTAGACTGTCTTCAAAACACACTGATACCACGTTTACTATCTTAAAAAAGAAAATTAAAAAATTTGTGAAGACCTGTAATAATATAGAATAAATAGAAAGAATGATTGGCGACAACAATTGTGATAACAATTGATGGTACAGGTAATTTCTGATGCTATGGACTTCAAGCTATAGGCCTTTATCACTCACTTGCTCATTCTGTAAATTATTGAAAAATACCACGCTTAAATGGACATTTAGCTCTTCGGGAGCTAAAACATATGATTGATGAGTGAGGAGGCATCTTAAGATGTGGAGCGTTTAGCTGATTTATTAAATGAATTTAAACCATTGGTCCGTTTTTTATTGGAATTTCGTTTGGAACATATATTGAGGAGGCTCGATTTCAAAAAGCTACTTTAGCTAATAAAATATGACTATTAATGTAAGTTAAAACAAAGCAAGTTATAACGTTATCCCGACTAAAATGTAGTAACGGATTTGTAAGGGCAGTTTCAGCATAATCGTTTATACAAACTTAGCTATAATTTCATGTCATCAGAGTATTTAATATGCGTTCTCACAGTCCTGATTTAAACAGTAATTGAGCCACGCTCCTTCCTTGACAAATAGCTTGACATTTACATCTTGTTATACAAGACTTCTTCACACAATTGTACGTTTGTGTGTCTGATTTTTTTCCCTCCATATAGGGCTTAGTAAAGAAACCCCAAGACAATAGAGGGCCATTTCCCAGGCGTCTAGAAGTCAAAAGGGAATTTTTTTATGGATTTCTTTTCAGTGAAAAGGTCTCGTTGGACGAGTTTTTCAAGGGGTTTTTGTCCCCCCGAATCTCACCTACTGACTGCTCCCTTCCATCCTCGGAATTATGACGGCTGATATATTGGTGTAGGTAGGGTAACCCCTAGTGGAACCTTCCCCTCCTTCCCTACTGCTCTGATATATATGTATCAATTAACTTTAACAGGTCTTCCTAATAGCTGCTAAACAGCCCATTAGTAACCTTAAGGAAAAAAAAAACTAATGTCTGCCTTCTTTTACTTTCGGCTCATTAGACATCTTTTTCTTATTTTTTTCTTCTGCCTTCTAAATTGCTTTGTTTACCGTTAGGGTGTAATTAAACCAGCCATAAACAACGGTATTTATTGTTGCTGAAAGATGTAGCTTTCGGGTTATCTTTTGAATCTACAGCAGTGAGTTCATAAATTAATAAAAAATGTCGGAACATGTTCAAGCAACATACCGTTGAAAACTTAATTAGTTTCAGCATCATATTTACCCAAGAATTGCCTACACTATGACTCCATAATATATATTTTTTTAGAAAGTATAAAGATTTGAAAGAAAGAATTTTAAACTAGAATCTCCAGTTTACACTCATGAGCGTTTATACAGTTTTTACTCTCCCGGCTTCATATTTGAGGACCATGACAAGTTGACTCATCAAAACGAGCCAAAGCATCAGATAGCCGGAATAGACATTTATCTGAAACTAGACAATGATATATCCATAATATGGATATGGATTCCATATGAGGCTCAGAATTGGGTTAAAATTTAGAAGAAAAGTTATTTCGTTATTTCCAGTTATTTCAAAAATCTAACAATTCAGATCATGGAATGAGAGATCAGATTGATGTAACTACTAGATGATTTCTGATTTTAACTTTTCCAAGTTGTTACAAAATATATCTTCCGACTTTCTTTACCTATCATTGCTGAAGAAATGATAGGTAAAGAAATGTGCATGACAAAAACTTTAGCCAACTATTTATTCAGCAGAATTATTTCTTAAGGCTAAGTTAATGAGTGCAAAGAAAACCTACAATCTCACTTCTTAGTGATTGAATAACCTTCAACACCACTAAATGTACTAAATTTCAGAGCAATATAGCTTCTTAGAATCAGCATTCTATGAGTATTTTATAGTTTGTAAAAGTAAGAACACAGAATGGTTCTTTCAGTTACCAATATATGAAGAATTCTATACTAAAGAGCTTCAGAAAGTTCTTTGATTTCTTCTTTTGGATTTATACAAGACAAATCGTTGAGAGTAAATTTTTTTTTAAAGTAACCCAAATTCGTAGAAAATGGACAATATACTTAATCTAGAAAAAAGCATCCTTTTGTTGTCTTCTTGACTCCGCCGACTAGGACAGGTGTCTCTTTAGCAATGCGAGCAGAAGTCAGCATTCCTCCACTGTCTAGCTGTCATCCTGTCCGTGTTTCTATAGTGAAAATGCTACCGAAACCCTAAACCCGCTGCCTTCCGATTGTGTTGTCCTGGAGGCGCAGAAATATACAACAAAAACCCACTGCCATTGATAAGTTGGCTTTGTGTCCGGCAGAGTGTCAGGGTGTCAGCCAGCCCCGTTCTCCCGCTGGGGTATTATACAAAGTCTGACATAAATCTCAGCTGGAATCCAGAGCCCCCTTGACTGGACATTTCGCTAGAAGTGTTTATCAATGTGTCTCCCTTTCTAATGGACTGTAAAATCGCATTGAATGGTGAATGAGATAAACTAATTTTCCCAATACAATATACATTATTTTGGACTTTTTATTTTATAGCCTCAGGTTAAATTTATGTTAATTTGTGGAATTTTTCATTCATAGGATTGTACATTTATTAAGTGGGAACTAATTCTGCAAGTTTAACCGTCATAACTGCTCTAGACGTCAAAAACGAGTGTGATTGTCGCTTATAGAAGCATGACCCATATTTGGTAGTGATTCTGTCATAAAAGGCTACTTTAATAATAATAAAGCTTTCTAAGCGTGCCTACTATAATAACATTGAATCCAATATTATCATCTTATTTCATAGATGATTCAGTGAATTTAATAGGTGCATGGTTAATATAATTATCATTAAATAATATACAAGTTTCATTGTAAGACATTTTTGCCAAATAATTACTTGAATGCCCAAAAGTCTAGAAAATTGGTGAGTTATAACATTGGATCTTTTCAATGAACTTAAATCTAGCCTGTGAATTTCTGTAAAAATAAAAGACTATTATAAAGGAACCGGGCATCGCATTTATTGACTCGCTGGAATGATTTCTTCATAAGTTCAGCTGGTTTATTTTTGGTTGACAGAAACAACATTAGTTATATAAGCGCGAGAAGCGCTTGAACGATGAACCTAGCTTTGTAATGAGCTAAAGTTTTACCGCTGAAGTTTTCGTATGACATCAGGAGTATACACTCAGGAATCAGATTTTGGAACTCCAAGAAGGGATGTCTTGAAAAGGTTTTGGAGTTACTTATGTTTACTTTAGTGAAGACAAGATCATTAGGGGAGGGTCGTGCCTCTGCTCGTCTGCCTGATGTACGATACGACTGGAGGTAGGAAGGTTTATTTTGGGGACCTTTGAACCCCTTCAGGATTAAGTAATCTCTTTCAGTAAAGGTTGTCTTAAAGACAAATTGTTGCTTTTAGAACATAGAGGGAAAAACATCCGTTCGAACTATTAGCTTTATTGGGTTCAATTTGAAAGCTTCCGGCTAATTGATGCTTTGAACGTGTGTTTTCTAGAATCGTCATGCTTGTTTAGTCGCTCTTGGAGGGTTAATGATATAAACGAAACCCGGTGCATAAAAGAGCGACTCCTTAACTGTAGTTGCTATATGTTGGATATTACGTGGGACTACCAGTCTATGATGTAAATGCTACTAAAATATGACTACAAGCTCTGTATGCAACTTAATCGTGCTACCCCTAACCATTTCAACTGAAAGCCCAACATAATATCCAACATATAGCAGCTACAGTTAAGTTTTGTTAAAAATGTTGCTTGGCACTATTTTGTCCCGACCCTTTCAATTGTTTTATGTTCTTATTTTTTTATTTCGTTTAACGGTTAATGTTTTTATACAGTGAACATACAAACATTGGCAAAGTTGGACAAGCCCCATGAATCATGAATAATAAACAGTTAGCTTCTGTGTATCTATAGAAAAGATATAAACAATATAATATATATACAATATATGGTATAAGAATATGACATTACAATATACGACAAGAGTTGCGCTTTTAAACAATATAATATAATTATAGTAACTTCTAAAGAAGCTTCACAGCTGAAGGTATTATGAAAAGCACCTTCATATTTCTATAGTGGATTCTTGAATGGTGTCGGATAAGGGAGGAGATTCAAATGCGAGAGCCACCATCAACCATATGCTCCCGAGTCGAAGGTTAGTTCTCCGCCTTTGCTTTTCCATGGATAGCTTCTTGGAGGAGATGATGTATATCATTACCGAGTCAGGTTTGAGTCTATTTCTTTGGCGATGGTTGCGTGCGGAGTCGAGACCGCATAACAAAAAAAAAAAGGTGGAACAGAAGGCAAATAGTCGGGCGTTTACTGTCGACCACTCTAGTGACACCATATGTCGCTTCTTGGATTAATTTATTCTTATGTTTCTCAAATTGTTGTCTGCGGTTGTTCCGAACAGTTTTAAAAACTTGATCCGATCACATTGTTCTACTGTGGTCATTATTATCACGTATACCGTAGAAGAACAAAGTAGATTAAGCTTTTATTAAGTAGATTAAGATTAATTGATACGTTTCAAGTTTTGCGGCTTATAGATTGTATCGTCGAACAATTAGCCCCCAACACCTAGTTTTATATTAAAAAACCACCTGGTCCAGCTTATAAAAGCTTGCCTTGAATTACGGTCTATAATGTGTTTCATGGTCAGACATTTCGGAAGATTTATTCCACACCTTTTGGACTCTTGCTTTTCAGTAAAGCGGTAAATTATGCTAAGAACTTAAAGGAGCAAAATTATTTTATATGCCAGTTTCTTATATTTTAGTCCCTTATAAGTTCTTTGTTTTTCAGTGGCATCAAAACAAATGTTGAATTACATTAGAGAGACAAGGCCATTCCAGTAAGCATCATTACTGCTGGTGGTAGTAGTTGCATCTTGCTGACTCATACGATAAGTTAAAACTATATATCGTAGAAAGCAAAATGCTGCTGGACAGCTTAGGATATTCGATTGGATGAGGACCAATCAGGGCTTCCGAGAGGGGAGGGGACAAGGAGGAAAATTAGTCAGCGGCCCGTGGTCTCAGGAGCCCCGGCGTTATGTTCAAAGTTATGTACTTACCATTTTCCGCTCAATTACAATTGTATTTAATTTTATTTCAGAGAAATGCCAGTTTTAAATTATTCCATTAATAGTTTTGTTAATGTTAATGAGAGGGTTAAGAGGCCCGTGAAGTTATATCGACAGGGACCCGTATGAGTCAGCAAGATGCAACTGCTCCCACCAGCAGTAATGATGCTTACTGGAATGGCGTTGTCTCTCTAATGTAATTCAACATTTGTTTTGATGCCAGTGAAGTTATATCGACAGGGATCCCCTCGGAGACCCTGGTACTAATGTTTGAGCATTGAAAATGGAACTGAATCCCCGAGGACTATATGCTGTAATTAAACCGAAATTGTGGAAGGTTCCCTACTTTTCATTGTGAACATCAATTTTTACCTTCCGGCACTTCCTGCAACAAATACATTCAATACGCCAAGATCTGAGCTGTGGTTCGAAAGGAGAAGCGGGAGCTCGTGATAGTTAGGGGTTGTTGTACTGCGGTTACGATAATAGAAAAAAAATCTAAAATAGTAGTTGTGATTGGAGCATGCGCACTGGAGTCCTTTATCTACCGGAATTAGGGGCTGCCGAGTCACGTAAAGTATTAGCTGAGGGAAGCTAACCGGACGTTTAGGCTTCCAGTTAGATAGGCAGAGGAATAAGGTGGCCAACTACTGGATGGTTAGCTGCTATTACTGGTCGGGCTAAGGGCACGGTGCTCGGAGTTGCAATCATTGTTTCCTCTACAAGGATGTATTCCAATCTTTTGCATGTGAAGAGATCTCCTAGAATTCCTATTCAACAATGGATCCACAAGATATTTTGATTTTCAGTTATAAGACACTGTATGATAAGTAAAAGTATCTACACGATTAATAGGATGTTTGGGTGGTTAAAATCAAATAGCTGCTATGAAGAAAATATTTTGCTCCGAAAAGATCATATACTGTCGCGTCTACTGATATTGTGGTACTCGGAGTTCAGTCTTATTAAAGCTCGAGTCGGAGCCTGATATTAAAGCTAATTTCAGGGATATCATAAGAGGAAGGACTGTTCCTTTTTAAAACTTGGGAATCGCAAAGGCAAGTGATTGTGGTTAAAATCTTGAGATTTGCGATTCGAAATAAATTGCTCTTGGGCAAATTACAGCAGTTGGACCAAAATTTGTAGGCTTTATTTTTTTATGGCGCAGAACTCAAATACGTGGATGTCGTTGCTCGTTAAAGGACGGCATAAAAAAACCTCAATATGGTAAATTTTATTGGAAAAATGGATTCAGATTTGAATTCTGCATTCTTAAAAACGCAAGCCTTTAACTTTGGTGGGCAAAAACGTATATCATATTCATTCTCAACAAGCATGCATCAATGAAACCATATGAGGAATCCTATTCAATTCAATAGCACAAACATGGACTCAAATATACAAATCATTACTCTAACGACTGCCAAAATTTAATAATGGTTTTTATATCAACGGATTTCGTAAGTCATACGTAAACAAAAACATAGATGATGAATGTATCATTTATTATCTAGTATATATAGTCCAAACTCGTACCTCTTCTATTTGTAAGATCTTTCTATCAAACACAAATAAAGTTCTATTCAATCCATCATAAATACATGTGTACAAAAACAATCCAGAATTGTTAATTTTGTTGTTTTGCTGAATTTTTGTCCAACTGGTTAGAAGCAAGATTGTGCAAAAATAGCCAATTATCCCTGCAAGTGGTAAGTATACTCAGAAATAATTGGCATACTCGAATTTTTGCAACAATTTGTCGGCAGGGGAATTGCCTTTTGAGTGTGTTTTTGTGTTTAAACGCGGACCGTTGAGTGACATGCTTCAAAATGCATCTGTCCGACGGAAATAACAATAGTCAAGAGGGGAAGGGAGAAGCCCCAAAAAAAGAATATAACGAGAGAGAAACAAATCCGTCAAAGTGGACGTCAATTTTGCGGAAACGGACGGACGGATCGGGCGCTGACAGATAGATCAGTTTCGGAAAATCGGCGACAACAATGAGCCTTCGAGGGGAATGTTTTAAAGCGGACTGACTACCTGAGAGATTCGGAAGTCATCCATAACGGAGGGACTCCTCACAATAGGGACGTCTCTATTACCATACGTGAATGGTTCGCTTGCGTCAGGTAGCGAGGCGGGTGTGTCGGGACCAGATGTCGGCGGATTACCTACGATTCAAATCTACTGTATCATTTCAACAGGGAGTCTTAAGGATCTTGGACGTTGGCTATACAATATCCGGCTTATTACCAAAGGCAAATGGTTCTTAAAGAATTAATGTTCTTATACCTTATCACGCATAATAATAATGAACTCAAAGGGAACCAAACCAAAGAAACATGAATTCAATTTTGAATGCAAAATGATTAGGCCTGGGGTTCCCCAACAAAAACTTAGCCAACTTGATGAAAACGCGAGGAAATTCATTATTCAACGTAAAGCCGCGGTTGCTGGAGTTGAAGGACAATGTTCAAGAGAAATGGTAATTGTCAACTCCTTCAAAAATACGTTTTTGTAATGAGCCCGCAGCGATTTCCGCAGCTTTTGGCTCTGACATCGTCCTTCGCCCAGAGATCACGTCCTTTGAATACAAGACTTACACTTCTGCTGGGGTTAAAAATTGGCAAATGAAGGCCATGACAATTTTAATTTCTCCTTAATTCAAACTACATTCCTTAAGAACTTTGTCTACTGGTAAACGGAAACTCTGCTTTTACTTAATTCCGAACAATTTGTTTCTGGTTAGAGGGAGGCAAAGTAATTCCAGACGATAGCATAAAACATTAGCGGAATCGTTGGCACATAACACAATCTTTTTTATGCTTATAACGCTTTTTCGCTGGGATAATTAAGTTGAAATTCGGCTTCTCTCTCCAGCGGTTGTTTTGGTTTATGTTATAAATTTTCGCCTGGATGCCACCGCGATATTGTGTATTTTGAGAACAATACAAACTTGACTATGTTGTATTAATATTAAATACTTCATCAGATAAGTTGTTTCGGACTAAAGTAATGAAATCAATTTATAAAGGCTCGGACACACAGGACGCGATCGGTATCGCGGCGGGCAGCGATCCAACGATCGTCGCGTCAGTCTGTAATAAGGGGACATCATCTGAGACGCTATATCGTTGTGAGAAGTACAGTTCTTAATTTAAATAAAGAATATACATTCAACAAGCAGTATATAATTCATATATTTTTTTAAATTAAAACAACATAACCTCAAAACATTATTTTAAATGAATAATTCAGTTTCCTCACTCATTTTATCGCGAGATAAATCTGTAATTTTTTACAACTGTATCGCCCGACAAAGTGATAAAGACTAGCTCGATGTGACAGATCGTCCTTTGACGGGGTTGATTCTATACTGTGTAATACAAGTAGATCGCCTCCCTCGGTCCAATATCGCTTCCTGCCGCGATACAGATCGCGTTCTGTTTGCCCGAGCCTTTAAATATAACTCCAACCGATATAACTGAGTCCGATAGTGACAACCGAACTGCAGAAAAGGCCTAGCGACCCCTATGGAAGTAACAAGAACTACAAAAGGCAAAGGTCCAGCTGCGATGAGACATAAATCACGATCCACTAAACGGCACCAATTACGAACAAGACAAGGGACAAGGAGATAATATATTATCTTATAGTTTAGTGAGTGGGGCGTGATCCCCCCTTCCAACCCTTTGTCGGCCCTTCCATTGTGTCCTTTATTAAAAAACATCCCCCGCTCCTGGCGAACAACCTTTCCACCCCTGGTTATATTAAATTCCTACGTCAGTGCTCTCAGATCGTAAAGAATTAATATTCGCTGATTGAGTGGCTCTTTCAACAGATCCTCTTCATTATTGCCATCTCACGATCCACTCGTTCTCTGGACATTTATTGAGTTAAGCGATCGCCTTCCTTGTAGGAGAAGCATGTCTAAATGCATTTTGAACAAGCATATGTACATAATGAAAAATCCACCTGGGGAGGTTGGACAACAACTATAGAAATTTGAATAAGGAGCTTTAGTGGGAAAAGTACGTTCAGTTTGTAGACAAAAATTAAATAAGGAAGCCAATTAACGACTGCTTAGAGTGTCCATGGCTAAAGTAACTTGTTTAAGGAAATTGGACATTGGAAGGGGTCATAAATAATTATGATGTTTATTGTTTTGAAAAATTAACTCGCTACGCCGGAATTTGAGCCTCAAATTCTAAGCTCGGTTGCTTTGCCAATTAAATTAGGTAACAGAGTTCATATTACAGCAAGGCAAGTCAAAATAGCTAATAAATAACAATAAATTCTTCAGACAGACGGCTTTGCCTAATATTCGTCTAAATCCTGACAATGTATTTGTCTAAGGCCTAGAGTAGGTAAGTATAATCCTATTAGTATTGAAATTTATTTTATTAGTATAGGTACACCGTTAGTGAATTAATTTTGAAATTGTTTTTATTTAGAAAAATATCATGTTCTTATGCGAAGAACGCCTCAGGTAAACTAGGTAGCCTAGTTTACATTGTACCCGAGCGCAAATCGGTAGAACCTGGATTTTAATCAAAGCCTGTAGTGTTACTTTTTCTTAAAAAAATAATAATTTTTAAATAAAGTATCTTGACGCAGTATAACGTTCAGTTGCAATGGTTTAATCAATAATTATGTGACGAGCAATTGAATAATAATTTGTCTTGTAAGTTACTATTAAAGAGAACATTTACGAGGACCTGATCGCCGGAAAGTTACAAGAATATAATGATAATACGGGTCGTAAAGAAAGTTCTGTAGGTTTTTTATCTGCAGGAAAATATGTATTTGGAGGCCCTCTGGGTGGATTTTCTTTCGAAAAAAAAAAAATGTAATAACCATATCCTGGATAGAAAAGGGATGTCGGCAATGGATGATGGGACCCTGGCAAAAATCCATGTTATCTAGGAGAAGGTGGTAATATGAGCCCCCAATTTGTTTTTCCCTTTTTTTCTAATTGCCTATGAAGTTTTTTTAGAATATTCGTTCATAGCATTAACTACAATTATTTGTGAGCATACTTATAAAATAAAAACTTTTTTCGGTAGCTTTAAGTATATGAAAAAAAAAGAAAAGAAATTTGACGAATGTCAATTTGTTATTAAATCTTTTTGTGATTGTAATATGAGCCCCTAAGAGAGAGCAATAAAATGACTTATGTATGACATTTTCATTTATTACAAAATCTTGAAAATGCATAATAAAGTAGAAAATAATTTATAAAGCAACTTGGAAAGCGTTATTAAGGAACCATTTAATTTCTTTATGACTTTTCCGGTTATTTGCAAAAATCACAAACGTAAACATCCTTGTCAAATCCAGCGCAGTCATTGTAAGCCCACATTTCGCAGATTAGGCGTTGTACCCACAGTTCCCTGAGGGTATCTGATAAAAAATGGGCCCATTTTTTTCCGGGGGGAAATCAAGAACGGAGGTACAAACGTTCTTTCCTCTCAATCCAATGATTCGCGGGATTTTACTTTGAACAAGTGATATTCCAATCTCAACCATATCAAACACCCTATCATCTGGATAGTTGTGTTTGGGGTACTCGGCTTCCTGGATATCAAAGAAATTGTCGACTACTTCATTGCTAAATCCATTAGGTGTTGAAAACTATGCTGCAGCTGGTTTCAAAAACATTCCTGTGGCGATTCATGAAGTGGTTGACCAAGCTCTTCCGACTAACCCATCTCCTGTGAATGGGTGCTCAATTCAATATCTTTCACACGGCTGGTAAGCCACTCTGTGTACATTAAAGAGCCCTTAAGTTCGGGGGCTCATATTGCAACCCTTGCCATGTCAGAATTTGAACACGCATAACGATTCATTGTTACTTGAAAAATTACATTGTATTTACACAGAAATAATCTCTGAAATGTCCTCTACACTAGTCAATAAGGAACTAGATGGATTTTGAATGGACATATACTGTAATTATAAGCAAACGACTTACTTCTCAAAGGTTCTCAGATCAAGAAAGCAAATAAACCATTTTTCCGCACAAACTATCACCTGCAGCTTAGCGAGAAGGCTCCAGTGGTGAGAGCCGTTAATGAACTAAAAAATATCACCGTCAAAGTGAGCGCACTGTATGAATAGATATTGAGGGGCTCATAATACATGCAGGGCTCATAATACCACCTTTACCTCTATATAAGTTTACGTTAAAATTTAAATTAATAAAAGTGTATTAAACGTAAAGTGCATAGGACATACACGCTTCGCAGCGAACGAAGGGTGGCCTACGTACCCCCAGCTCTGCCGCCTCGTTGCACAGGAACACCCGCGGAGAATCACTTCAAACCCTTTCGGCGTGTGTAGCTACTTCTATTAAATTTTTCACAGGCGGATACCTCGGAATCACATCTCATTGTTGCAGCTTCTTCACTTCAAGAGAGCCTTTATGATTTTTTTACACTTCCCACAGGACTTCACCACCTGTTTGGGGCCTCTGAAGGGGGTCTCTATAAGTCAACAAAGAAAAGTTAACAGTAGCTAAAGAGGCATAACAGTTGTTAAAGCCAAAGTAATTTTGCGCATTTTTTGGGCGGGATTAATTCAATTTTGTTGAATTTGGGGATCTGTAGTAAGAACCGTCTATTCAAATTAACGTGTTTTTTTCAAAATTTCAAAAAACCAGAGGTAATTGACAAAGAAAAAGATGCAATATATATAAAATGTTTAAGGGAAGTTTGAATAATCATACAGAAGAATAGACTAAGTATTTACAAGGCCTACGCTTTGGTACAATAGGGAACACGAGACTTTCTAACATTAATAAAAATAAATATCCAAGGAAATTCAATTCATTTGGGGAGGGAGGCCTTAATTTATTTTGAATAAAGCATTTCTTTCTTTCCGCCACAATTTGGATGTTGATATTTTATCTAAAAGCGAAAACCATTTGAGCTGATTATTTATACTCTAATCTTCTTGTAATGATAACATTATCAAGGATCAGTAAAATAAAATTGGTTATAAATAAAACCAGAGCTTCTTACCAATTAGCAATAAAAATAATAGACCACTTAGCAATGAGAAGTTTTAAAAAATTGTACTAGGTAAACGTTTATTGGATTTTGGAGTCGAAGCATCAAATAATTAAGCCCTAAAAAAAATAGTTCTCCGTGTCATCCATTGCCGTATAAATTGCATATGTAATATTTAAAAAGTATAGAAAAAATGTGTGAATATAAAGTATATTCATGTACCTAAAAGAGCCCAGCCCGCATATGGCGATAACACAAATCAAATGCGATCGGTCTGGACAACAGTGCCTGCTAATTTTTTTTTTCCTTTATATAGGTGCTTCTACTGCTAGGGTCATTAGCACCTTTAAAAATTGTTTCATTTTTAACATATGATGAAACATTTTTAACAACATCCTGGTATTCCAAGATGTTATTTTGGTTTATTGCATTATCTAACTCATATTTAATCTAAAACTAAATTAGAACTAAAACTAATGTATGTACAAGTATCCAACCTTAGATCTAAATCTAATCTAAAATGAGTATTTACATATTTACATTATGATAATAAACACACACTCACACAAAAGCACACATAATAAATACTCCCACACTAAACACACAAACCCAATCATACAATAAATACGTTCACACATGCAAAATTATACACAAATAAAATAGAGTAAACTACAATTTAAAATGTACACACAATGCTTGAGCTATTATATCAGATTATACAGCTTTAGGTCTTTTAAGAATGCTATTCATTTATTCACAGAGGCTTCTTTTTTACACAAGAGATGCTTAAGAGAAGTCGGGAGTTGGTGTCGGTCCCTGGCATCCTGGAATGCTAGGCAGTCCACTAGGATATGCCGAACATCCAGGATGCTGTCACAATGCTCACATTGAGGCCGGCGTCGTCCTACCAGATGATGCCCGTGCGTGAGACGGGTATGACCGATCCGCAATCGGGTTATTACCACGTCCTCACGCCTAAGCATACTGGCAGTAATACTCTCGGTCATAACAGAACAGTGCCTGCTAATTTGCTTAAAACAATTTGTTGTCGCATTTTACTTTCGAATTTAGCATTAATAAGATACATAACCAGAATTTTTGAAGGTATATTGATTGACATTTCTCCAAGAAGGATTATTTAGACTTATCCCAATTTTCCTGATCTTCAATTTTCAGGGGGGAAAACCCAATAAATTATTATTTATTGTTAAAAAGTAACGTAGATCAAAACGTTTCGACTGTTGTATGGTATTTAAACAGAACTCTGCAGACGACAGTCGGGAAAAGACTCATTAGTAACTGGATTCCTACACGACAGCTGGGAATCGAGAAGAGCGAACAAACTCGACAGTCGGGAAGCAGACGAGTGGTCCAGTCCCTCTCGCAGTTATGCCTTTTGTAAGAACCCTCTCTCCCAATTAGCAAACTATCTAGGGAGTACACTTGCAAGGAAAAGGAGCCAAGGGGAAGAAGTTTTCTCAAGTAATTAATGATTTTAGAGAAAAATAATCATTTTAATCTTTAATCTGAGCCATCAGGTCATTGAATGCAAGACAGTTCTAAAAGCAGCTTCATAAGGAACTGCATGCGGTTGAAAAAAGCCTTTTTGTCATCTAAACCCTAGAATAATTTTCTTGAAAACAAACATCTATTTTTGTTTTTTTGTTGCTCATTAAAAGAGGTTGAGCTAATTTAAAATTTCTGATAGTTATTGCATACAATATCTTTTGAGTTGGACTAAATAGGCTTAAAGTTCAAACTTCAAATGAAATTTCATTTTGCGGTCCATAATTTTACAGCCCTTCCAAATTGGGGAAGAATTATCACCCATTATCTCTACAAAAGACTTCCAGAGTTGGATGTACTCTAATCTGCCATTTTTAATACCTAATATTTTGTTCACATTATTACAAAGCGTAAAAGCAAACTTCCATAAATCTAATATTGGGAAAACTGTAATAATGTGGAACATACTTCGGATGGCAATAGTAAAGCTCTGACATGTGATTTGATTCTTTGATATCTAAATACTCCTATGGCAGATCTGCACGCGAGACCTATTGTACTATGAGAGAACGCACACCCTCCTGGGAGACAGGTGTAGTCCACCCTCCAGGTCTATTGGCCTGATGCCCTGGACATTGGCTATTCTCGCTGGACACTGCCCTTCAGCGTGGGCGGAGTATTTGCCATCGCCTCTTCGTCGGGTCCTCGGAGGCGGGGGCAGAGGGCGTAACCCGCGCAGCGGGAGGCCCTTTGTCGCCCTGTTAACTCCGATGATTGACAGGGCAAAAGGGACGACTTATGAAAGGCTACATCATTTCGAAAAGGCGCCCCGCGGAGAAATTGATCGGAAGGGTTTTTTCATCTTCATTCAAAAGGTGTGCAGCAGCGGGAATGCTCTTGTGTAGGAAGGGTCTGAAGGGACATTGTCACTGTGTGTCAATTGAATAGTGTACATAAATATGAGACAACAGGCACATCTGAAATAATCAGATGAAGTCGGAATACAGCAGGAGGTCGGGCATCTGCTTCTAGCACTTTATGACGCGATGGGAACTAGCATAGCGTTGGGAACGAGTGGAGGCTCCTGGCTGTGACGTTCACGAAAGTTTCAGTTTTAAATCTACTTTTTATTATATGCATGGACAAAATATCAAACATTTGCAAGTGGACAACACGTACAGACGTAGAAATGGCGAGCATAAGGTCTATTCTTGCTCATGTTTCAGATTAGCAGACACGAAGGTACCCAAGACAGTAGCCAATGCAACTTTACAGATAGAATTTTTTGATTGGAATTCTGAACTTTAAAGATTTTGTCCTTGGTTCGCAGGATGGGGGAGATATTGGAAACAGCAGAGTAGTATACTCCCTCGGAACTCTGATTAACAAGAATGGGACAATCTAGAGATTTCAAACTGAATAAAAGAGACAAATTACAAGGTTAGTAAATACGTGGCGGAAAAGACCGAAATATGTAATTGAGTCAAAATAAACACCTTTAAAGCTATCTGCCTACCTACTCTTCTTTAAGGAAATGAAAGCTAGAATCCACTGGGCTATAGACGCGGAAATAAAGTATTACCGGCGAGTGGCAGGCCTGAAAAGCAGAAGATTAGGGCTGACCTTGGAGTAACTAACTTGGAAGGAAACAGCGAAGAAGAGGCAATTGGGCTGGTTTGATCATCTGTGCTGAAAGAAGCAAGTCCGGTATCCACGGTTGCATTTTGAGACTAGATCACCTGGAATGGTGTACATCTTCGAGCTTGGATAGAGAAAGGAAAATACTCTAATCTTTATAAGGGCGTCAGTCAGGGATCGTAATGCCTATCTTGAAGCAAGGTATCTCCATGCTCAGGGGCACGAAGGAGGAAGATAAAGAAGAGGAAGGTATTTAATACTCTTTTGAAATCTTCAAAGGAAGTAGGTTAATGTTTGGAACAAATAAGGCTACTTACTTTAAAGTCGAAAGAAACGAAATTCAAAATATAAACTGGAGAAAATTAGAATGCTAGACATTGATAAGCAAGCTAAAAATTATTTTTATTCCCTTTTACAAATTAACGAAGATTTACACTTCAAGGTTAAATACATTCTGCCAATATTTTTCCTAAATTTCCGAGTCATGTGGGGTTGAACTTCCATTTTCTAGATCCCAAAACGTGAAAACGTTCAATAAATGGAAGCCATACTTATCTTACTCAGCTGAAAGAGCTTGATTTTCCCAGGGATTGACGCAAATCTTACATGGTAATATGCGGGAATCCCTTAACTTGCAGGAATATTCCTGCATTTTCCTACTGTGGATTACCACACTATTGGGAAAATGTTATTTCAACCGTTTCTGCTCATTTTCAAGGTTTAAGCTTATTATTTATTTATGAATTTAAATTGAAGAAACCAGTTGCAAATCAAACTTCATTGTATACCTATCAGTCTTTTCAGCTATTCCGTCTGTGTAAAGGCAAAGATACCAACGCAGCTTTCTGTCGGCTATTTAGTGCCATATTTAGAAAGCTATTCAAGGGGAAGCAATGCTTGGTGTGTGGACGTCAGTTTCCCGGACCGCGTGTGTTTACACAAAAATATCGACCTGCCGGTCGTTCTGCCGGCCGGTGATTTTGTCGGCCTGAGTGTGCTTAGCCTTAGGCTCGTCAACTATTTCTTATTTATTATTCTACACATTTTGTTATTAAATAGATAGTGTATAAAAAAATGCCATATGTTAACTATGTTAATAAACCTGACAATACACTAAATTTATGTATACTTAAATAAATATATTTTGTTTAAATCTTTGCTTATTAAACCATAAAGAAAAGTAAAAATATATTGATGTTGTACAAACTTCTAACCGACCTCCACGCCTCGCCTTGAAGTTGATAAATATACTAGACAAGACGAATGAACGCTTGAGAAGTGTAAAACGGCCAGCGAGGTTACAGCTCAATCAGTTGGACAGTGAAGTATGTTTCACAGTTTTTCTAGCTTCAGCCGACTTCTATGACGTCAGACCAATAATACCTTCCTCTTTATCCACCCTAATTTTGGTAAATGTCAAGGAGAGTGGTCTCCACGCCGATTCTTTTGAAACTTTGCACTATAACGTATTTTGATGCACTAAACACGAATCCGTTAAAAAAAAAGGTCGCTTTTCACTAGGAAAGAAGTTATTAAACATTTAAGTTCACTGTTGTGCGGGTTCTAAAAGGTAATGTAACCTACTATGTTTGTCAACATGCGCATGCGCGGGTATGGAAAAGTTCGTAATAAGGATGTCTAATTGAAATTTACCATCAATTATTTCAATTTATCACCACTTATTTATTTAACAAATATTTTTTTAAAATAATAAACCATTCTTTAAAATTTTTTTTTTGCTGTTGACAAATATTATATAACAGAAATCCCTTCATAATTCGCTAATGCCTTTATGATTCATGCGTTCTAATTTGCGCCATTTAATTACTTAGAATAGTTCCAGTGCTCTTTATTATGAAGCTGCACGAATTTATTGTTTTAATTCACAATAGAGTAGATTTGATCAATTTTTTAATTACCAATAATGTAATTAGCAACGAAAAGAAATGTGCTAAATGTGGGGAGATTCTAAAATTAAATACCGGTAATATGATTTATCATTGCCGAAAGTGGCACAAAGAAAGAAATAAGAAGAAAAAAGTGGTTCGAAAGCAGTGCAATTTTAAAAGTAGTGCCAAGATCAACACTTGGTTCCATAACTCAAAATTGAGTATTCACCAAATATGTTTGATTACGGGCTACTTTATAATGATGAAGCCTCCTAGGCAGCTCTTTTTATCCAGAGAATTGGACATCTCAGGACAATCGATCGTTGATTGGATTTCCTTTTGCCGAGAAGTAAGTATTATAGTATTAATATAATGACATGTTACATATATTACAAGAATTTTGATAATTAAAATACATTTTGTTCTAGGTATGCGTTCATTGGGCCCAAAAAAATTCAGTCCAACTTGGTGGACCCAATACCATTGTTGAAATTGATGAAGCCAAAATCGGCAAGAGGAAATATAATCGTGGTCGAATCGTCGCTGGGAACTGGATTTTCGGTGGATATGAACGTGGAACTAGTAATATATTTCTAGTTCCAGTTCCCGATCGCACAGAAAATACTCTTTTAGGTCTAATCAAAAAATGGATTAAGCCTGGGACAACAATTATTTCGGATTGTTGGAAATCTTATGACTGTTTAAACAGCCAAGGTTTCCAACATCTGAAAGTTAACCATTCTTTGAATTTTGTTGACCCAGAAAGCGGTATGTAAAGACAAAATTATCTCATTTTATAAATTAATAAATATAAAAATTAAAAAACTTCAATCTCTGATAACTGGCTATTTATATTTGCAGGAGCCCATACTCAAAATATCGAACGCGTTTGGAGAGAAGTAAGAGACAACATCCCACGCTACGGGAGGCGGTCTCATCATTTAGATGGATATTTGGCCGAATTTCTCTTCAAACGCGTCCATAAATATGAAGACCGCCTAAAAGCATTTTTCTGTGTGATTGGGGAGTTATATCCACCGAACAGAGCTTTGGAAGATGCCTAGGAGGCTAAGAAAACGGAAGTAAGCTTATGCGTAAAATGTCGCTTTTGGGCATACGTGCTATGCGTTTCCGCTCGCTCCGCTACGCTCCGCTCGCTCAAGAAGATATCAAAACCCCTAGTCAATCCAACTCGCTAAAATTAATAGAATTCTATTAATTTTAGCGAGTTGGATTGGCTAGGGGTTTTGATATCTTCTTGAGCGAGCGGAGCGAGCGGAAACGCACAGCACGTATGCCCATAAGCGACATGATACGACATAGCACGTATGTTCACAAGCGACATGTTACGACAGGTGAGGACGCTCAAATTTTTCAAATAACATTTATTTGCTTGCTAATCTTACATAATAGAATTTTATTAATTTTAGCGAGTTGGATTGGCTAGGGGTTTTGATATTTTCTTGATAACGCATAGCACGTATGCCCAAAAGCGACAATTTACGACCAAGTCAGCTACCACAAGGTGAGTCTAAATTTCAATTACACTTCGTCATTAAGGACTATTGCGCATGCGCGTGTTTACAAATTCGCCGTTAACCCGTCTTTTATAACCTCCATAACAGTGAACTTTAGTGTTTCATAACTTCTTTCCTAGTGAAAAGCGACCTTTTTTTTTAACGGATTCGTGTTTAGTGCATCAAAATACGTTATAGTGCAAAGTTTCAAAAGAATCGGCGTGGAGACCACTCTCCTTGACATTTACCCTAATTTTAACTAAAAAAAACTTTGAAGTGGTATTTCTATGTACGCAAAATGAAGCCTTTTTTTTTTAAAGCGTTTTGTGTTTCAAATTGAGTAAAATTTACGAAAGGAATTACAATTACATAAAATTGTCTCAAGAATAGATTTTTCTAACTTAACGTATTCTTACTAATTTTATAATGACTTGGATAGGCTAATTTCGACAACGAAAAGAAAGGATTGTTAAATTTATTCAACAATTCCGATAATTTATTATTTATTATGTTTCAGGAACACCCTCAATTCTAAATTGTAGATTTTATTGATTAATGCACTTGCAAGTAATTTTTCATTGTAATATTACATAACGAGGTATATCACGGCAGACATACAATACATAAATTTAATTGCCGATTTTAACAAAAGCTCATGCTTTAAATATTATAGTGATACAACAAAATCTGTGCTGAATGAAATAAAACTATACCTAAATGTTAGTCTAAAAAATAAATTTTAGAAGTAGTAGAAGTCATTCAGATTGTCAGACAATTTTTAGATTTTCAACGGATCTACAGCCAATATTCTCTGATAAAAATTCTCAATATTCTTCTTTAACTTGGTGCTCCATTTTGTACAGTGAATTTTGTAACATGCCTTTATTGCTATCGTGATTATCTATGTGTGTGTATACACACACACACACACACACACATATACACATGTGTATATATATATATATATATATATTTAATCAGTCCCGTAACAGGCCACGAGGGCCCTGAGGGGCAGATACTATAGACGTATCTGATTCATGACCATACGGCACACTAGGGAGATAGTATGGTCAGCACTATGCTCCGGCCGCCTGATTTTCCCCTTGGCCGCTTCGCCTGCTAGAGTCATTAGCACCCAAGGTACCCATTATTAATTAAATTAATTAAAGGCTGGGTTGGCCTAGGGACGGTCAGGGAGGCCAAATTCAACCCATGAACGAAGACACTAGAAGAAAAAATCTTGCTCGGGATTTGAACTCAGGCCTCCAGCTTATTAGTCCAGTGCTCTACCACTGAGCTAACCTCACCCCATATATATATATATATATATATATATATATATATATATATATATATATATATTCAAGCGAAAGAAACGATGACAAGCCAAGTCATAGATGTATGAATTTCTACTTAGCAAATTAAGCTGAACGTTTACATTAAATTTCAAGTTTAGGTCGAATACAGAATACTATCTTCATGTGATCTGATACTTCTGGTTAATGGTCAATTCGCAAGTAAGAAGCAAGGAGCCTGTTCGCAGCCGAAGAGAACAGCTGTTCAGACCACCCGCCTCAGTAGCCCGTGCCTAACTTGGCTATTCTCGGTGTTCTGCAAGGTAAACAATCGTCACGCTACTATCTTATTCAATGCATACCATTGTAAGAATACAAGGAGTATTTCTTCAATGCTTAGACCTCCCAAGGGTCCATTCAAATGGGACAGGAGCTTTCTGGACTGTTATTTAGTCCAATGAAGGAAAACCGTATCGGAGCTTTTACACATTTTTAATACAATTTCTTAACACTGACGAAAAATAAAAGGATATTTTACAAAACTTACTGAACTAACTGAGATTTTGGTACACTATGAGGCAAATGTGTTCACAAACCAGCCAAGATTTGTCATGCAACTTAAGCACAAATCCTACCACATCTGAATACTACTGCGTTTGTGCTCTACCATCTACCAGTATTTTCTGACTCCGACGGCTTTTGGTGCAAAAATGTTTTTCTAAAACGAAATGCTTGCTCATTAACCATAATATCCATCCACCATAATATTTCTAACAAATACGTGTGAAAAGTCGTTTTGCTTACATCCCTGCTTCCGGGTACACTTTGTATAGGCATTTTAACATTTGCAACCGATTTCAATGATACATTTTTGAGAAAAGTGAAAAACACTAGGGGTTTTGTCGCGGATACTCCAAAAAGACGTATTTAGTTGAAACTTTACAGCTGTGTGTGTATATATATATATATATATATATATATATACACATATATACAGCTTTTTATGTGGAAGAAACAAAAAAAAAATAAAGTATAAAAAAAAAATATGTTAACAAATATAAGCAGTACAGGACTTCTCGTAAATTGTCCTAAATATTCGAAAGATTAATAAACATCGGGGTCTCCCGTGGTCTAATGGCTAGCGCCTTGGATTCATAAGCGGGAGATGGTGGGTTCGATTCCCAACCTCCGGCAGAAATTTTATCATCCCACGGCTCGCTGGTAAAATTCCTCGCTGCACCCTGGATGTTGGCGCTAATGACCTAGATGTAGATGCGCCGTAAAAAAAAAAAAAATAAATAAATAATAAACATCTTAACAAAAATGTTTACCCGTGCGTTTCGGCAAAACCACCTCACTGGGCGGCAAATTATTATACTTTTTGTTTTTTTAAGAGTGGATCGTTGTCCGTTGATGATGCGAAGGTAGGGATCGTCGGGGTTCGGTCATTGCTTCTTAATAAAACTACATTTTACAAGTGAAAATGGTTTTATTGTTGCCGACGTTTCGGTTTGAAAATCAAGCCTTCATCAGGGCTGTAAAAACATGCAGGACAGTTTTTTTTTTAATGGGGTGCAGCAGGGTTAAAAAAATATAAACAGACATGAAAAGTTTTTGGATCTTCGTAAATTTTCATTTATCGATTTTTTCCCGCGAACTAACATCTGGGACATTAACGCCGACATCTATGGCACAGCAGGGAATTTTCAAAACGGGCCCTGAAATGCGTAAAATTTCAGCTTTCGGCGGGACTCGAACCCCCATCTCCCGCATGAGAATCCACGGCGTAAGCCACTAAACGTCGAGGATACCCGTATATTTATTAGCGTTTTTATTCATCTTTAATTAAGTGCATCATCCTTACAGAACATTTACAGTACACATCCTATTATCCAAAGCATATTTTCACAAATAAACATTCTACAAAGAATAAACAAACTTATTACCCTCCTATGGCTACCTGGACACGAAGACATAAAAATGAGTACAGCTGTGGACATACAAGCAAAACTAGCTACCAACCGACCTGAACCCGACGTAAACACAGTGACGACTTCTGACTTAAGCAAAACCATACAGACTAACACACTGTATGAATGGGAAGAAAATTGGCTGAAGAGTGAATCTAAATTAAGAGAAATTAAGAACACGACCAAAGCCTGGGTAACAGAATCATTCACTCGACAAGACCAAGTAATTTTATGCAGACTACGTATAGGCCACACCCGACTTACCCACTCATACTTACTGGACAGAAAGGAAAGACCAATGTGTAGACTATGCAACAGAACATTAACTGTAAAACATATCCTGACGGACTGTAGACAACGCAGCAACTTAACGATTCCTCGCGACTTACATGACTTACTGACAGAAGGTAGTCCGTACATTCAAACACTTCTAACATATTTAAAATATACACACATTTACTCGAAAGTATAACTATATGTCATTTTTAATGGAAACATTTTATTCTTTATTATTTTATTGTATATAATATTTTTATATATATATATATATATATATATATATATATATATTTTTCATTTTATTCTTTTTTTTTTCTTAATACTTTTTGTTACCTTCGTTTATTTTATAACCAACTGACTATCACTTGACTACCAACTGACTGACTTTGATTCTGCCGTTCTTATGAGGTCTTCGCCCTTGTTGCAAAACTCAACAACAATAAATAAATAAATAATTACGTGCATAAGAATGCTCCAATACGTTGGAAGTTATCTGCGAGTTTGAACCCTTTGAATAGGAGTCAAAGCCTTCCAACAAACATCCTAGGTGACAGGTCAGACGGGTAAGTTGTGAAATGATTAGTAGTGAGTGGAAGTGCTAATTCGGAGCCATAAGGACTAATATAGAGGAAACAGATGTAGGCCTGGCTTAAACAAAGGCTGACAAAGCGTCAAAGCAGCCACCTACAATCTGTGAGCTCTGTTTAACACATGGCTTGTCATTCAAGCTGGTAGTTTTGTTTGAGAAAAATAGGTTCTCTCCTCATTTTTTTGTGTTTTAATTCTAATTGTAGATAATTAATGATTAAGGGGTCTCGCTGTGGCTGGATAGTTAGTGCATCGGACATGCAATGCTTAGAATCCAGCCTAATGTACGCAGACCTTTTTCGGATTAGACAATAGTCTCAAATTAAGAGTCTCAATCTATACCTATATCTTAGTTTAATCCTGATTAAATCCTTTTATTTTCAGGATTTCAGATTTCTAAGCTAGTGATTTTCTGATATTTTCATCCCTTTCATTACTATTCCAATTAGCAAAATATGCCATTTTGTATTCTTATAATATATAAAACATAACAACCACCAAATTTTCATATTCTGAAAACCACCAAAATTGGCACATTAGGTGTCAGGGTTAACAAAAAGAAAACAAATTGTAAGTGATCCCCTAGATATTTGCAATAAAAAGCAAGGTTTATAAAAGGGAAACCAGGCTGATCGGGGCAGTGTATGTTGATTTTTGTCTCAAGCTCATTTTATACATGAACAACCCCAAAATAAGTTTTAACAGTCACGATTATTCGTTTTTTTTCTTTTTTTTCTTTTTTTTTTTTGTTTTTTTTGGTAAGAAAGAAAATCACATTATTAAAAATAGAGTAAAAGAAAAAAAAAATTCTATTCCAGCATACTTTTTCTTTACGGAGGAATTGGTTTATTTAATACAACCTGCAGGTTTTTCTTTTGCTTATTTTGTATAGGTGTGATGACTAGGCGGTTGATATTATTATTTCTGAAGATTCTTTAGATTGAAAATTTCTTGATTTTGTTCGTAATCCACAACCATCAAGTAAATATAAATTGATTATATTCTGTGTTTCTAGCTTAATTTTTAACCGAGGATGGATTAGTGCAGTCATATCGATTTTTAAACGGTTTTATTATATTTTGGCTTCATTATTACATCTTAGCAGTATGAAGGAAATTCTTATTCATAAGCTGCTCTCAATTCCAATTTGAATTATTTCGGTAATCTTGTGTACGAAAACATTTGTCTGTATTAGTACACCAAACATATGTCAAGAAATAAATACGAAGGTAGGAATTGTCGGAGTTAGGTCGTTATTTCTTAATAAAACTACATTTTACATGTGAAAATGATTTTATTGTTTGCCAACGTTTCGGAATGAAATTCAAGCCTTCATCAGAGCTATGAGAAGATAGAGAACTGACGGTCAGAAATGATCCCGCATCCGTGAGCCATAGTTCTCCGTCTTCTCATCCCCCCGATGAAGGTTTGAATTTCAAGCCGAAACGTTGGCAAACAATAAAACCATTTTCACATGTAAAATGTAGTTTTATTAAGAAATAACGACCTAACTCCGACAATTCCTACCTTCGTATCACCAACGGTCAACGATCTCCTCTCAAGAAATAAATACGAGTATATGCATACATATTTTTTTATTTATATACGAAGTACGGTGTTCTTCCTATTTTTGTGCAGAAATTGTTAATGTGAATAACATAAATAGTGATAAGTGACTTTTAAATTTTGACGATTTTATCATTGTACAAAACAGGAATCACACAATCCACGATAAATGTGGGAAGAATGATTTGATAAAAAAAGAGGGCATTTTTTATATTTATAATTTTAGTCTCGGTTTGCTATCAAGTTCACATCCTGGCTCTTAACTAAGAGATAGTGTATCATACTAAGGCCGTGAGAGCGTCCTTCCATTTATACACGGAGACCACTGGACCGTTCTCTACGGGGCTTTCTTTTCCACTGGAGAAGAAGAGGCCTATGACAAATGAGAGAAGCAAGGGCAGGGGTGCCAACAGCCATTTGTGTCACTGCCTTTACAAAAGATTGCCGCTTTGTTGGTACACATGCCTTCTCAGCCTCCCCTCCCCCCCGGCTCTTATGTACCATTTCAAGGGCCTCTTCAACTTCGGGTTTTAATGTGTTTACTTATTTTGAAAAGGGAAATGTATTACAGTCCGCACAATAGATTTTAAATAGAAGTTAAATTTAGGCAACGCAAATAATATTTGCTTTTGTCGTTTCCTGGTTTAACGGGAGAGGGGGGGGGGTAAAACAAGAATTTATGAAAACGTCAAATTTTCAGAAACATATACGTATATATAGAACATCTATGTTTCGGTATGCACTTTGGCAGCATTCTTCGGCTAAAAAATAAATATACATAATCACAAACGAGAAAAATCATAAACAGTTAGCAAAATTGTACGTCATGAAAACAGGTTATAAAAAACATTTTCAAGTGCATATTAGGTACTTTATGACCAATTTGATCAGTAGTTTGTTACACAAAACAAAATAATGAACACAAGCCCAAGGTAAAAAAATATCCAAAAAACACATAAGCCATTTTTTTACTTTGGGCTTCTGTTTATTTTTTTCCTTACTACTTAATAACTTTTGTATAAAAGTACTGACCAATTTGTTCATAAAAAGAGCCTTTGTTTACCAACGTATATGTTTTGCCAAATGAAAAACCTGGAGACACGGCTCTTCTTCTGCCATCGGATCAACTTTCCAAATAAAAATTTTTCTCCGTCTAAAGTATCTGTTTGCATGATATCCGTTGTTTTATTTTTTTTTTTGTTTTGTTTTGTTTTTTATCACTTCTATGTCTGTAATTTTATTTGCTCAATATCAATTGGGCCTAATATTTTTCTAACAGTTTTCCTATACTTTTTTTATAATTTGATCTAAGTTCTAAATTGTTAGTATTCCATGCCCCGGAAATGGTACCAGTCCCCCCCCCTGAAATTTTCCCCCGAAATTATTTTCTATATACGCCCATGATAATAATATAGAAAAATGGTTCTACGAATTAAGAGGACAGTTTGAAAACTTATTTTTATTATATTACTTTCTTCCCTCTAGTTGGAGAAATGGAAGGTTTTGAGTCGTTGTATAATGTTATTGTAGTATTAAAACTGTTACTGGACATAGGACACTGTTCTGTAAAATTCTGCTTCAGTTAAATAATAGAAATGATTTTGAGTAACAAGAGATGAGATTAAGCATTTGAATATTTGAAAAAAAAAACACACTTTATTTTATGGTATTCTAAGATAGATAGAATCTTTAAAAGATCCGCCCTTGGAGATGACTTCTATATCGTTTTAAAAAGATTGTCCATCTTTCATTTAATTCAATTACCTTCAAAACTACTTCATTAAAATGAATTGATTTATTTGATGAATAAAGGAATTAAGCTTTCTGACGATGAGTGATAACGAATATAGAATGATAAAGAGATGTTTTGATTTTAGCTAGTTAATTGAGATAAAATGTAGGATCGATAAGAGCTGATAGAGAGAGACGGCTGCATCTTAATGAGCAGTAGTACTAGCAATGGACAATAGGAGCGCTGTTTGTTGTGTTCCTTGATAATGCAGGCACGCGCCTCTCGTGTCGCGTGCTTAGTTTCCGTATCACAATGGACCTTCTGCAATGTCTTAATTATTCCACGGCTCATGTCTTTTTATGCAGTCCTCATGTCGTTCAAAACATTCTAGTCGAATCGAATTTTAGCACGGATCTTTAGAGATAATATAATTATCTTATCGGAATTTAGACTTCGATTGTATATATCCAGAAAACAAGGGTACTTAAGTATTAGCGTCAAAGCAGGTTAAAGAGGCGGGACTCGTTCAGAGATCTGGATCATGGATAACGCATTTCTATTGGTCAATCACTATCAGAGATAAAATCTATTGTGTTTGTAGTAACCATCTTGTTCCCTTTGTCTTGATAACGCAATTCATTTGTGTTTTATTTACCCACGCAATTGTTGTTGTTTTTTTTTTTTTTTTGTTACGCGATTTCAGTTTCTGTGCGAGATAGCGACATCAGAATAGCTTGAAAGCTACTTTTTCGAAGCGATGCCAAATTGTTTATCAGTCCATTATCCAGCGAAAACCCATTCTTGATCTATATTATCAACGAGTTGGATTGACTAGAGTTCAGATATAATCTTGAGCGAGCGTAGCGAGCGGAAACGCATAGCAATTCTGCTATTAATATAAGTGCTACGCGTTCTCGCTAGCTAAAGGTTATACCATAACTCTAGTTAACCTAAATCGTTGATAATCCCGTCGCCATATTGGCAAAATCTGATTTGACTCCTTGATCCAGCTCTCTGGCTCGGTGATGATCCAGTTCTCTGAGACCCGCCTCTTTGACCTACTTTGACGCTAATACGTAAGTGCCAAAACAAGTACTGCTTGCCCTATTAAAACGTCTGTCAGTAAGATTAGGTTTGCTATTATGTATCATATACTAGTTTTCCAGAAAAAATGGCAAGCAAACTCTCTTTTTTATTAAGTAAACATTGATACGGCCTGCCACCCATGTTAAAAAGTCTATCTTTCAGGCTCAATATCTCAAAAACAATACCGCTTGGATTGTGTCCAGGAATAAGAAAGACATCAAGCATGAATCACTTCGGTATTAAATCCTAGGGGTGAGGTTAGCCCAGTGCTAGAACACTGGACTAATATGCTGGAGGAACTGAGTTCAAACCCGCACAAGACTAAAGATTTTTATCTTCTAGTTTCTTCGTTCGTGTGTTGGATTCGGCCTCCCTGACCACCCCTAGGCGAACCAAATAATTTATTAATGGGTACCTGCAAAGGGAAAAATCAGGCGGCCAGGAGCATAGTACTGACCTAACTATCTCCCTAGTGTTCCGTACGGTCATGAATCAGATACCTCTATAGTATCTGCCCCTCTGGGCTTTCTCGGCCTGTTACGGGTCTGATTTGATCAACGTGTTTAATACAAAAGTGAATATCAAAGATCATTATGTTCCATGATGGATGTGTCTTAGTTATGCCGCAGTAAGTGGCAAACGTCCATTACTTGATGGATACTTGTTGAAAGTATTAAATAACACAGGATGAGTAAGAAGAGACCAGTTATCTCTCCGGCCTTTTTACTTCCTTAGACTAAAATACAAAGGATGTAATTTGTATCCAACTGGCGCTGACCGCTTCCTCTCAATGTAGCGGTACATTTCAGCTACAACCAAAAGCAATTTAACCCAGTAGTCAAGTGGAACTATTCAAAACTAATGGTTATATAACTACAATACATTTAGCCTAAGCCACCATTTAGAAAAGCATTCAGTAATGGTTGTCAGTCTTATTATTATCATTATTTTACTTTGCTATCGGTTGCACGTATAATTCTGAAGCACTTTATCAACAGTTTAACAGTTTTTCAACAAGCGAAGATCATTTATATAGTATAGTGTAGCAAAACCGTCATCCTAGGCTCAAGAAGTGCGTGGTCAAATTATAAATTAAATTTTTATGAAAAATCACATCACTTTGAAATATTTTAGCGACTTTCCTCGCACTATATGGGAAACGAATTCCATTAACAATATTTAATATAAGTAGTGAAAGAACTATGAAAAACGCCGCACGAAGAATAACCTACTTGAAAAAAACAGCACCGTATAATGTATACAATTAAGACAATTCCTTCTTAAAAATTTGTCTAAGAAATAAACTGATTTCGATCATCAAATGGTTTATTGAGATATTTTCACTTCGTCGCCTAAGAATGATTTAAAAAATAACCGCTTCTCTTCTAATGGTTATTGCCGTTTTTAAATCTTCTAGAATAATATAACACACAAATTGAGGGAAAAAAAGTAATCAAAGTTTGGCCATAACTTTTCATAATAGGTGTATCAGTTATTTCGGGTTTTAACATGCATCAAAATCTCCTTCAGGTTTAAGGAGATTCAAGCAGAAGAAGAATTGTATATTTTTTAATTAAAACAAAAACACATAACACGGTATTCAAAATCATGAACGCTTTTGTATAAACTATTATGACTGATTTCCATCTTGAAGTAGCTTTGGACTCTACCTTGGCTTCATAGGAAATTAACAGTTATGAAGGTTTTAGTATTACAACTTCGCAATTACTTCTTTAATTGTTTTGTCACCCTGTACACAATTAACTACAGTAGGATGTCTTAGCAGAAAACGGCATAGTATCGTGTTACTGTAGAGTCGTCAACAGTTATTTAGAAAGGGGATTAAGGGACATAACAAAAATGAAGAAGAAAACGAAAAATATCATGTAGTTAAATTTAAACAAAAATTTGATTTTGACAATATTACAAACGTAAACAACGAAAATAAAATTTAAATTTCGTTTACAGCCTTCTGATCAAATT
The DNA here is from genome assembly GCA_946811695.1 of Gonocerus acuteangulatus. Lineage (NCBI taxonomy): Eukaryota > Metazoa > Arthropoda > Insecta > Hemiptera > Coreidae > Gonocerus > Gonocerus acuteangulatus. Next base: position 38,054,689 of record OX328126.1, on the reverse strand, counting down.
CAGGAATATAAATAGGTATGCTTTAGATCCACCCGACAAAACTATGTAATGTACCTACTATATAACATGCAGTCTTTTTTTTCTGTTTAGTCATCGCTCAACAAAATAGTATAGTCAAAATCACGAAACAAGGTATATACTTACATATTACAAGTATACGTGCGTCTGATATCGATGTTGAGAATGGGATTTATGACTAATTTCTGTAAATACCTTGTATTTATTTATTTAAATTTTAACATTTATTTATTATTGACAGAGAATTTTAGGACGGGTTATCTGTAGGTTACCACTCTTTTCTAGCTAGGATAGGGCTGATGCCTTTTCTATTTTCGAAAGAAAAGCCACCACCCCTAGTGGGAATCGAACCCACGACCTTAGGCACGCAGAGCACATGCCTTAGCACTAACGGCCAACGGCCCTCCGATATTATAACAGGTTCTAACACAATGTCCTTTCGGAGACAATTTTCCATTTTCATATTGTTCAAGACCAACAAATGTATTGCGTATATATAGACTATCACTGATATTATTTTAAACATTTTCATGCTAATTTGCTGAGGTACATATATCAAAGTAAAAAAATCGCAGTATCACCACATAAACATCAGCAAACAGAAAAAAAAGTGTACAACCCTTCCTCAAAAAAAGGATCAAAGAATTAGGACGGGATCCTATTAGATAGGAGAATAGAGACTAATCGATACTTACCGAAACAGAACCTTTGTATCGCTGCCAAGGAGGTTCCTACAGTTCCATAGAGGTTCAGACGAGGTCTAATAGGAGATAATCACCTCATAGGGCTATGTTTATAAGCACAGGATAGTTCTTTACTTCCTTTTGTTGTTGGTTTTTTTTGCAGGTCTCACGGCGCCTCGCGATGGATCTTAACGGCTCTATTGGCTATAAGAGGATGTGTGCCTATTTTTTTGTGATTGTTGTAGGAGTGCTGTCTCCCATTGTCGTTGTCAGCCGATACCCGTAATGTTCCTTTTCAACCTGCAGATAAACTAACAAACAGCTGCTCTTTTTCAAAAGATGTTTGCTCAGTGTTAGGGTCCTCGGTATCATTATGACAAATTGTACAGGATCAAAACACGGCAAGCGTATGTAATCGTAAAATAAATTTGCTAACAATAATAATATTTTCAGTGGTGCTCTCAAACTATACCTACTGCAGAATTTCAAATATTAAACACAAGTACAGGTCCTAAGAGTTATTAATACAGTTACTCACCCCAGATGGATATTTTCTAAAATTTGAGATCTTCTAACACTTCATCGCATTTTATAATCGGGTGTTTTTCAGAGCGCGTATTAAATCTTACTCTTACTTTAAACTGAATATTTTGGCTTAATAGATCCTTAACTTTTAATGACGCAATTATAACTGCATATGTAATAGTTTATCTATAATGACATAGTTAAATTTGTGTAAGGCCGACCCAATAAATTAGTTTTTCTTCTTCCATAATGACATGGAAATGAAACACTTCTTTGGCAAAATAAAATGTTCTTGACAACTAGATTAATTTATTATAGCTTCTAGAACCTACGTAGGATTTAAATAGCAAGTGAAGACGACTTAGAAAACAGAATTAAAAATAAATATAGTTGTTTGAAATCCTATGTTGGGTGGGTTGATCCCTTTTAGCGATGGTCTCAGGACAATTTATTTCTTCTACTACAGTGGAGACGAAGCACTAAGAGAAAAAAAATAAGAATAACAATACGGGTATTTTACCGTTCTAAACATTCATATAGGGAAATATGGGAATCTTTCAACGAGTCATCAAGCCTATCGCAGGCCGATTCGAAACTGCGAGTGTAAAAATCACAGAGACTGGACAAGTAGGAACATCTTTTAGGGAATTATCCATACTTTTTAATGGGACTTCTCCCATAGGACTTCATAGGAAAGATGTTTTCTTCATGCTGTTTCAGCCTGTACGAAATAATCATCGCAAAATTTCAATAGTTTGTGTTAAAAAAGTATTCATTACTTGAGGAGCTCTAGGGAAGTGAAGTCTACTATTGTTTGTCCTCTCACTTGTACGTCCCCAGAAGCTAACCAATAGCAGTGGACCACGTACGAGCACCATATACCATTTATTATACTTATATATACGTTTGTTAATTTTTGAATGTTTTTATTTTTTTGTTGAATCCTTTTTACGCCTCATTCATTCATTGACGTCAAATCTATATAATATATAGATTTGACTGAAAATGATCAAGAATTCTCGAATGTAGTTTATTAATGGTATTGTCAGATTATATATTATGTAATCTGAGAATACCATTAATAAACTACATTGGCGAATTCTTGATCATTTTCATTAACCAATTTCGAATCATAATACTATACATCAGGAATTAGAAGTCTTTAAAAGAGTGAGATGCAAATAGTAAGTCGTTGAGGTGATAAGAAGTAAGGAATACTTGGATTTTAAGTTTCTGACAGTAAGGAATAACAGTAAGATTTTCGGAACAATTTTTAATTTGGAGGTTTCGGCATGGACTTTTGCAGCCTTTTTCAACAATGACCAGGGGATGGTGGAGGACCATAGTACGGGTTCGGTGACTATGAGGAAAACAATGTGTTTGGTCCTCTTAGGTCATTGCTGAAGAAGGCTACCAAAGAGTATGCCAACAGGTCTAAAGTATACATTTTTTGAAATTCTGGCTGTTCTTCTTAGCCTAAACCCACCATTCTTTGTCTTCTTGTCTTTAAAAGAGCATTGTCTCAAATTCTAGGTCGAAAAATCGGTTTCAAATTGTAGTAGGTACGTCTAATTCCAATTCTAAAATTCGGAATTCTTTGCCAATCTGAAAATCCCATTTTGTAGGTAAGTTATTCTCACGTAGGTATACTTGCTAGCACGTTCTGACTGCCATAAGGCCCCTATGTGTATAGAGATATCTTTATCACTCATCGCCATATAATTATGCATAGAATTCCATTTAATACGCCATGAATATATAATTTCCACGGTGCTTATCCCGGCATAATATGGCAGCTAACGACCCCCTACAGATCCAATACCCCATTGTGCCGCTATGTAAATCCCTCGCTCTCTCCCTTACTTTAATACTAACGGATTAATGTTACAAAATGGCGCACCAAAGGAACGAGGGGAGGGTAAAATGGCGTGGCGTCCTCTCTCTCTTCCCCCTTCGAGGGTCGATATTCTGTTTACATCGGCCCCTCGGATGGTGAATAGAGGGGGGGGGGGGATGTAATTATTTAACGGATTTACTTCCAGGCGGACAGCTGCAGGGTGACTGTATCGTCGGGCGACACAAAGAGGACACGATACAGAACTATCAATAGTCTCTTCAGCCCGACAAAAGGCCGGAGGAGAGGCGCAGAAAAAAGGAACGAAATAGGATCTGCTCAAGTATCCTGGTGGATTACACCCCATTAAGTGGATGTCAAAATATGATAGATCAGTATCAGTGTCCTCTTCATATAAGTAGCCTTTTATGTCTTCAGTACTATAGAAACACGATACATAAGAGGCCAGGGCCAAAAATTTCCTTTCTACAGTTGGAAAGTAAAACAAAAATGTCTATATCAAAGATATATATATATATATGTTGTCATACCTGTCGGTGGAGACCGTCGTCACTGGCATCTGTGCGAGTACTGTGGGGTTATAATCAGTACAGATACTTCATAAGTAACTGGATGTGGTCTTCGCAAACAGACCCATATATATATATATATATATATATATATATATATATATATATATATATATTTATGTATATATATATATATATATATATATATATATATATATATATTTATGTATATATATATATATATATATATATTTATGTATATATATATATATATATATATATATATATATATATATATATATATGGGTCTGTTTGCGAAGACCACATCCAGTTACTTATGAAGTATCTGTACTGATTATAACAGTGATTCAGCGCATGCGCATAACTCATTAGCTTTTCTATTGGCTATTCGTATGAGCAAATATATTGGTTGTTGGTGGTAGTTCACCTTTAAAACTCAAGTCAATCCAAGTCGAAAAAATTTAAAGAATTCTATTAATTTTAGTGAGTTGGTTTGACTAGAATTTTGATATCTTGTTGAGCGAGCGTAGCGAGCGAAAACGCAAACGTCCTATGCCCATAAAATGAAATAAATATAAAATATAAATATGTTATAGAACCACCGGATTAAAAAATCTGCGAGGAGGCCCCTAAACTTCACAATTGCCATTGATTTTTATAATATTATCCTTTTTAGCACTTTCCTCCGAAGGAAAGTAGCTATTGAGGTTGCACTCATGACGGAATGTTTGTGTGCTTGTGTCCTTGTTGGACAATATATATAAAAAAAAAAAAAGCGCTTAAAAAGTTAGGTAAACAGAGACAAATATACGAGGGGTGATCAAAAAGTTGCAGGACTGTTTAGATTGCGCGGCAATGGAGTGTCATAGAGCAGTGCGGTTGGCAGCATTGTTTATCGTGACTCTTCCTGAACTCAGCTGTTTATTCAGATTGTTGATAACCTTCTTCATTGTAAAGTTACTGCTGTGTTCGTAAAAAAAGTTTTTTGTGTTCGGCGATTTCTTGAAATGAATGAAAAGGAAGAGCAACGCGTTTGCGTAAAGTTTTGTGTGAAGTTGGGTAAAACGTTTACTGAAACTTTTCAAATGTTGCAAGTGGCTTTCGGTGATGAATGTCTGAGTCGGTCAAGGTGTCATGAGTGGTACAAAAGGTTCAAGGAAGGCCGGACATCGTGTGAAGATGATTCTCGTTCAGGGCGCCCATCAACTTCGACTGATGACGATCATGTTGCAAGATTGAACAGTCTCGTGCGTTCTAATCGTCGACTAACCATTCGTGAGATGGCTGAAGAATTGAACATTTCATTTGGTTCGTGTCAACAAATTTTAACAGAAAATTTGCAGATGAGAAGGGTGGCTGCATTCCGCACTGCTCATTCGCGACTACTGCACCAAAAATGGAATGACGATCATTCCCCAGCCTCCATATTCACCTGACCTTGCCCCTGCAGACTTTTTCTTGTTTCCAAAACTCAAGAGACCCATGAAGGGAAAGAGATTTGAGTCCGTAGATGACATTCAAGAAAAATCGCTGGAGCAGCTAAACACCATTTCACAAGATGATTTCTCAAAGTCCTTCACGCAGTGGAAACATCTTTGGGAAAAATGTATAGCTTCCCAAGGAGAGTACTTTGAAGGGGACGACGTCCAATAGCCTGTAGATTTTTTAAATAAATTAATAAAAAATCAGTCCTGGAACTTTTTGATCACCCCACGTACGTTGAAAAGTATAAAAGTAACAAATTTGAAGTTTTAGGCACTTATCTCTTCGATTGACATCGCCCCACCGAACATTACAACAGAATCTTATTGTAGAGAATTTAGTAACCTTTCGAATAGCCGCATCCACTTACTACGAGTTCCCAACCGTTTTCGAGATATTTTAGAAAATATACTGAGAACCGAAAACTTTGTATCACCATTCATACAATTTTTTTTCCATATACTTCGTTTCTTAATAGCCAAACAGAAAATTAGTTTCGAAAAGTATTTCTATCAATTTTTCTGGTAAATGGCTACAGAACTCGCTTAAAAAATGGTTTCATTCGTTTTCCTACGTTAAAGAATCTTTCGCACAAAGGACCCCGCCCTTTCCTAATGGAAAATGGCTTTCGGTCAAATTGAACGAAACTGTGCTCGTTGGACAGAGAAAGTCTTTCTGAACAAAAGTCTCTATGGGCACAAAACCCGAAAATTAAAACTTTTGATACTTTTGGGTATCCGAAGTTTTCCATTTGTAATTTTTGCAAAATCTCGAGATCTCTGTTTGAAAGGTTTCCCAAGCCATTTGGCCAGTAAAAAAAAATACGTATCAATTATTTTTCGAAGACCTTTCGAACGAAACCACATTTGATACTCCTACCCTCCCCCCCTCCACCAACGGGGGCGGGGAGGAAGCTTTTTTATTTGCAATTATCGTCTATCCATTATCATTTGGAGATCTTTTCGACAGCAATACACTGAAACCTTGTCTCACACCCTTACCCCACCCCCAACCCCTTGGGATATGCTCGTCATCATCATAACATCAAATATCCGACTTCTTACTTGCTGAATCATACGTTAGATGCAGCTGATCGATAGCAAACGAAAAGTCAAAACAGTTGACAGTAGTCTAAGAGACAAAAAGCGGCCCTTTTTAGGGCTACTAATGTTAAAGTCTGCTAACAGAACACTTTTTTTTTTGCGATAAATGGCCTTTTTTTGAAACATAAGAGCTAGAGGTGGGGTGGGGGTGGGGTAAGGGTGCGAGGCAAGGTTTCAGTGTATTGCCTTCGAAAAGATCTTCAAATGATAATGGATAGACGATAATTGCAAAAAAAGCTTCCCCCAATCCCCGTGGGTGGAGGGGGGGGGGAGGAGTGTCAAATGTGGTGTCGTTCGAAAGGTCTTCAAAAAATAATTGATACGTATTTTTTTTTACTGGCCAAAAGGCTTGGGAAACCTTTCAAACAGAGATCTCGAGATTTTGCAAAAATTAAAAATGGAAAACTTCGGATACCCAAAAGTACCAAAAGTTTTAACTTTTTGGTTTTGTGCCCATGGAGACTTTTGTTCAGAAAGACTTTCTCTATCAAACGAGCATAGTTTCGTTCAATTTGACCGAAAGCCATTTTCCATTAGGAAAGGGCGGGGTCCTTTCGCTCCAAAAACCATGTTCCAGTAAACGGATTCAACTGGTTAATAAACTTGACCTTTTAAATGAGAAGAAAGATTTTTGTACCAAATGTTATCAAAATCGAACCATTTTTGAGCCATTGAGGAACTTCTTAATAATTCGAACCCCCGTAAAAATACTTAAACATTTGAATATAAAAAAAACCTTTCTTAGCGAGTGTTTACACTTTAACCGTATTGTCCGTGCAAAAATTCAAATTTTTGTGTCAAGTGGTTCGGGATATTATTACCTCGGATGGGCCATCACCATGGCTTAAATCCTATGAGGGACAGTTTATTTCTAGTAATTCAAGGACTGCCATCATAGTTGAAGTTAACCTCCATTAAAAATAATACTATGAAATAGATAATGTACGGTAACGGCTGTTCTCTTATCGCCCTAGCAACGGATGCTACCTAGGCTTGGCTGCTCTAACCAACTAAAACTTTAAACCCCTGAAAAAATACTTAAAAATTCGAATATCAAAAAATCCTTTCTTAGCGAGCGTCTACGTTCTGTACGGAGTGTCCATGCAAAATTTCAAGTTTTTCTGTCAAGCGGTTTGGGCTGGGCGATGATAGGTCAGTGAGTGAGTGAGTGAGTGGTATTTGACAAATATATAGTAGATTTTAAGCAAATTATTCAGGAATGCAATCGACACTACCCAATTCTGAGGAAAGTGCTTAGTTATGCAGCTCCTTCGTGATCGACTTTTGTTAATAAATATTACTTGCTGAATTATATTCTGCTTATTTTCATTTATGCTTTACAAGCCTAAAAAAATTACTTACAAATACAAGTTATCTAAGGGTTAGTTAGAAACCATATTATATAAATATAGTAGTCAAAAGAAGTTACTTTTAGTATTCATTGCAGTGATTTTAAATACTTTTCATTACTATATTAATTTTTGATTACTATATTTATATAATATGGTTTCTAACATTAGATACTCTGTAATTTACATGGTATCTAATGTTATGTAAGATACCATGTAAATTAGATGGTATCTAATGTTATTTAAGGAGACCCAGTAGCCGTGAGCGTTAAGGCGTGAGCACTTATCACTCCGTGCCAAAGGTCGTGGGTTCGATTCCCATTAGGGGTGGTGGCTTTTCTTTCGAAAAAAGAAAAGGCATCAGCCCTATCCTGGCTAGAAAAGGGTGGTAACCTGTAGATAACCCGTCCCAAAATTCATAGTTAATAATAATGGACGTTAAAATTTAAATAAATAAATAATGTTATGTAATTTACAGGCTGTGAATAAGTAATAGATAACCTGCAAAGAACCTGTAAGCTAATCCGTAATTAGCAAAATTACTGTTTAAAAGCACGACAGTTACTTCAAAGTAACTGGATGTGGTCTTCGCAAAAAGACCCTAACGCTGAAATTTAATGCGATTTGGATTAAAAAATCGTGGTATTTCGCATTCAATGGGTCGAAAACAACTTCCGAAACTTCAGCACCGTTTTCTCTTAGGGTGCGTTTACATCCGATAGTTACTGCAGAATATTTATGTCAGACAGAAATAGTGACTGTTGTAAACTGCAAACAATTTATGTCTGAGTTATATATTTCTATCACGAGCAATAAGGGTATGTTTACATCTGACATTTCTAGCAGGAAATATATCCCTGGTGTCGAATATATTAATTATAATAATTATCTATCCGGCACCCGAAATATATTTTCTGCGAGAAGAAAATGCATCCTTACTGAGATATTCTAATTAGGTACGCCAAAATCTTTTTCAAAGAAAATCCATTAGATTTTCGAAATATATTCTACTTACCACAATTTCGAAATATTTTAAGAATTTCCGATAAGACCAAATCCGCTCAAGTTTGTTGATACTTTTTTTTGGTAACACTTTCTCTTCTTCAAAATGTGTATAACAGAGTTTAGTTGGTGCTAATGGCCATAGGAGTCGATGCACCCAAATAAAAAAAAACAAATAATTTAAAAAAAAGTAGTCATTCCATGTCAGTTCAACCCAATCATGACTCCCATGATCTCAGATTTTATTGAAACTTGACATGTTTGTTCCTTGCATGGATATATGTAAGGACATAAAATAGTTTTACTCTATCTCAAATAGTTTATTTTTTACGCCCTGCTAAAGTTTTTGAAATTTCGCAGTTTTCATTGATTGGACAGAAATGTAATTAGTTCTTGCATAGAAAATAAATTATACCTTCTTTATTTATCAACCCAAGGTTTATGCCATTGTTTATTAAAATAGATTACAATATCTTTTTAAATCTACTATATACTTGTCAAATACCACTGACTGACTCACTGACCTATCATCCCCTAGCCCAAACCGCTCGACAGAAAAATTTGAAATTTTGCATGGACACTCCCTATAGAACGAAGACACTCGCTAAGAAAGGATTTTTTGATATTCGAATTTTTAAGTATTTTTAGAGGGGTTTAATGTTTTAGTTGGTTAGAACAGGCAAGCCTAGGCAGCATGCGTTGCTAGGACGATAACACCACAGCTTTTTACTGTACTGTATCTATTTCATAGTATTGTATTTAATTGAGGTTAATTTCAACTATGATGGCAGACCTTGAATAACTAGAAATAAACTGTGATTTTGTCCCTCATAGTTTACGCCCTGGTTATGGTCTATCCGAGGTAATAATACCCCGAGCCACGAAACAAAAATTTGAAATTTTGCACGGACAATCCGTTTAGAATGTAAACACTCGCTAAGAAAGTTTTTTTTGATATTCAAATGTTTAAGTACTTCTAGGGGGGTTTGAATTATTATTTTGATTTTGATGTCATTTGGTACAAAGATCTTTCTTCTCATTTGAAAGGTCAGGTTCATTAACCAGCTGAATCCGTTTACAGGAACATGGTTTTTGGAGCAAAATTGGCGCGAACAAATCGGAACGCTTACATTTTCCAGTCCATATGCTTGCAGGTACTCGTTATATAGGTTCATTAACGTAGGAAAACGAATCAAACCATTTTTAAAGCGATTTCTGTAACCGTTTACGAGAAAAATTGATTGAAATACTTTTCCAAACTAGTTTTCTGTTTTGGTATTCAGAAACGATCAATGGTTCACTTGAAACTTGTACTAGCTATTTGACATTCATCTAATCTAAGATATCTCAGATAAACTTTGGTATCGTTTGGAGGTAAGAAGTATATGGAAAAAAAATTGTATTAATGGTGATAGAAAGTTTTCAGATCTCAGTATATTTTCTAAAATATCTCGAAAACGGTTGGGAAATCGTAGTAAGTGGAAGGCGGCTATTCGAAAGGTTACTAAATTCTCTACAAAAAAGATTCTGTTGTAATGTTCGGTGGGGCGATGTCAATCGAAGAGTTAAGTGCCCAAACTTCAAAGTTGTTAGTTTTATTCTTTTCAACGTGTATTTGTCTCTGTTTACCCAACTTTTTAAGTGGTTGTATCTATTTTTTCTTCACTCCCCTACGGAAACAAGCACGGTTACCTCCACATGGTGTTTCCTGGGTAAGTCCGTGCAATAATAAGCTGTACAAAATTATGTAGTTTTTTTTGTTTTTGTTTTTTTTTACGGCGCATCAACGAATCTTCGCTATTAGCGCTGAAAATTATGTAGTAGCGTTAATTTTGATCATACCTCATTTAACGCAATATAAAAACTACTTATCGGCCGTGGTGAAGCACGGGTAGTCAGCTAGAGATCAATAAAATTGCTTATGTAATTATTAAGGAATAACATCTTTACTCACTTTTCCGTGTTCCTTGTCGAAATCGCAGTCCCGGTTGCCGGGGAGGTGGTACCCGTTGGTACTAGGTGTGAAAACCAGTTGCATGTTTGTACCAGTTGCTACGAACGCCTGGAATAACAAAGATAATTAAGTATAAAATAAATTAAATATGACATATTTTATTACAACTACTACTAAACATTATACAAATTACTTTATTTCCCTGGGCCAGAATAAAAAAAGAAAGTTAAAAAACTTAAAAGTGTTTGATAGAAATGCGACTTCATGCGTTTTGAACTGTCTTCAGATTTTAATAGTTTACAGAGTGTACCACAATTAGATGACAATTCTCCAGGGGGTGAAACCAGACCAAAAATGTAGTTAAATTCTGCCAACCGCACGTTTATATCTCCCTCTGCTCTGCCATAAGCCATTCTGAAGTTTATTTTGAAAAATAGTTTTGTTTTTGGTTTTTAGGAAAACTCAAATCTTCTCTGATTGTACGATTTTTTTAATGAGTCCATGGCATGGGCGTATATAAGGGGTGGCTGAGGGGGCTGCAGCCCCCCCCCGAAATTTTGAGTTGATCGGTAAAAATGTGTCATAAACCCTAAAAATAAATTAAATAAGATCAATATGTCCATAAAAAATATTTTATTTTGGGTGTAATAGCGTTTTAGTTGTTTAAAACTATTCCAAGTTCTAAATTGTTAGTATTCCATACCCCGGAAATGGTCTCAGCCCCCCCCCCGAAATTTTCCCAGCCCCTCCCGAAATTATTTTCTATATACGCCCATGGTCCATGGCTTTTTAAAAATAAGCATTAAATTTACTTTAAAGCTAAATGCACTTCGAATGTTTATAGCTGTCTATTTCAAACCGCAATAACTCTTCAAAGAGTTAATAAAAAACGTTTAGTGGGCGACAAATATTCCAGAATGGCTACTCCTAAAAAAAACTCCAATCATTTGCCCACTGTCAAATATTATCAAATTTTAAAATGATTTTTTTGCAAGTTACTATATGTTTGAAGGGAAACTTACAACTTCCGTGTGTCCTTCTCTGCAACCATTCTGAAATCGTATTTGCCTCTCTTCTTGGGGTCTGTCTCTGTATCCTGTGAACCTCACCTATAGCAAACAGTAAATCTCAATTCAAAAAATAAATAATCATATCAATGATTAGCACACATTAAGAATCTCAATATAAGAAAGTAAATAAATTGTTAAGGAAGCATAACTGATACGTAAACTTTAAGAATCACCGTTAGATGTTTAAAGCCCTCATCAAATTTTGGTGGAACGAATTGATATAATTTCAATGAATGAAACTGCGTCATCTTAGTGCGTCCATGTCGCTCTTATTCCCCAGTATCATTAAAAAGTTATATAGGAACTGATTTGTTTGAATACCTTGCTATTTTTGTCGGGAAGTTACATTAGTGAACTAATTTTATTGTCAAACTAATTCAAATATCTACTCAAATGAAATGTCCAAGGAATGCAAAATGTTGCATCTTAGATGGCCTAAATACTCAACAAATTGCTACAAAAAAACTCGTTTTTAATAAAAGCGTAATGACGTACACTAAACAACACTAACTTCTTTATTAAGTAACATTTTTACTGCAACAATGTATTGGAAAAATACACAAATAAATAACCGAAGCAAACAGATACGTATTCAAGAACAAAACCTTCACTTTTTAAATACTGATTTCTCAAAATTATCCTTGATAATCCGTTTTGTATGGCATTTTTTAAGCTATCGAATGGCCACATTCCATTTTCGAAATATTTCCATAACCATTTTCGAAATATTTTAAAAAATATACCAAACATCAAAATTGCTCAGTCTTTTGATACATTTTTTTTCTCAAGCTTTCTCAACTCCACAAGTAACCAAAATTTATACGGGGTGTCCCGAAAATGCCAAAACTTCAGGAGCGTGTAGGGAACCAAAAAACTAAAACAAAAAGTCCTTTAGAGATTTGCTCGTTTTCGAGAAAATCGCAAAACAAAAAATGAAACAAGTTTTCATTTTGGTACTTACTTATTTACATTTTCAGTGTAACAAATTGCCATTGCGAATTACTTCAAGGAACTAATTTCTAAAATTCAATCTCTTGATAGTGATATAGTTTTCGTGTACGGTTTCTGCAACGGTAATGCTTTAGAAGCGGTGCCAGTGTTTGCTCGCCGATTCGCAAATAGAAGAGTGCTTTATCGACGAGTCGATTTGTTAACTTTTAATACACCGCTGAAAGTTTTTTGTTCATAATTTTGGTTGCTGTTGTAGTAATATTTTCTCTGATTAGTTTGTGGGCAAATGAAAAACGTTTCGAGTAAATGGGGCTTTTAGCGCGGTTCCTCCCTCCCCCATAGGGAGGAACCCCGCTTATAGGGTTGATACAATGAAACAATCCGGAAGTGCCGACTAGAAAATTTCGCGTTTCAGAACCCCTAGAGACCGAAAATAACGGTGGTTCAAATTTGTATATATATATATGTATATATTTATTTATATATATATATATATATTTGTCTGTTCGCTCTCTAGCTAGAAGACGAATGGTCCGATTTTGATGAAATTTGGTACAAAAATCCTTCGTCCAATTTGAAAGGTCAAGTTCGTTAACCAGCAAAATCCGCCTACTGGAAGATGGCGTTTGGGGCGAAATTCGCGCAAAAAAAATCGTAACGCTTACGTTTTTGAGTTCATAAGCTTCTAAGTAATCGTTTTATATGATTCCTGGGCTAGGAAAACGAATGAAACCATTTTCAAGGCGATAGCTTTAACCGTTTTCGAGAAAATTGGAAAAATATTTTTTGAATACCGTTTTTGGTTTGGGTACTTAGAATCATGGGATTCAGTTGAAACATTTTCTGCATGTTCTACTTTCATCAAAACTAATATGTTGAAATTTTGGTTACGTTTGGAGTTAAGGAAGGGTTAGAATAAAATATTTTATTAACAGACTTAAAAAGTTTTGGTAACTTTGTATATTTTCCTTAATATCTCGAAAAAGGTTGAGAATCTTGGTAAACGGAAGAATACCATTAGAAAGCTTACTAAATGCTCTACAAAAAAGGTTCTGATGAAAGTTTTGATTAGGCGATGTAAATCGGAGAAATAAGTGCTTAAAACATTAAAGTAATTGATTTTGCTTATTCGAACTGTTCTTTTTGTCTGTTTTTATTCCTTGTTATTTTTTAATTGCTTATAGTTGGATAATGTATTTTACAATAAAACAGATTAAGCAAAATAAGAAAAACAATTCATTGTTAGAAATATAGCTTGCCAAGAGAAAAAGATTCGATGACGTCTTTTGAATATTTTCAATTGCCTTTATGCTGTTGGTTTTTTTATTTTATTTTTTAATTGACTTTATCTGTAGAATTATTACTATAGTAAAAGAACACAGGAATGTGTAAAAATATTTGATATTTTCCAATTCATTGAAACGTATGAAATGAAGTATCGGTAGAAGAGGATTCTAGGGTCTTGCGGACCTGACCCCAGGTATACCATAGCCATAAAACCCTTTCAACAAAGGCCGAGGAAAATATTATCTGTTTCTATTCTATGCTTTTCAAATGAGAATAGGGATATGAAGGGCTAGCGCCTTGGATTCATAAGCGGGAGATGGTGGGTTCGATTCCCAACCTCCGGCAGGAATTTTATCATCCCACTGCTCGCTGGTGAAATTCCTCGCTACACCCTGGATGTCGGCGCTAATGACCTAGATGTAGATGTGCCGTAAAAAAAAAAAAAAAAAAAAAAAAAAAAAACTGGAACCGCGCTAAGATGACGCAGTTCCTGCGAGTCGGACTTTTTTATTACCCGAAACAAAAAAAATCTCGTCTTTCCTACTTTGAAGACGTTCTCAAAAACACCGTTGTGTGTGAGCCGCATCTTCAAATTAGGCGGAAATGTGCGATATTTATTTCAAACTGGAAGCCTGGCTGTGAGTATTAAGGCGAGAATAGAAAAGGCATTAGCCCAATTCTGCTTAGAAAAGGGTAGTAACCCGTAGATGACCCCGTAGAAATCTGCGTTCTGTGTAAGTGGACTTCAACATTTAAATAAATAATATTTCAAGCTTGATCTACAAATATAAACACCTTTAAAATAATGTACATCAAGTAGCTAGCAGGCTTCAAATAGATATTACACTTAAGTAATTAAGTTGTAGCTTTGGAGAAAACAACAATTAGCACGGTCGCCTAAAGTACATTAATATTACTACTCAAGGGGGATTTCTGGTAAACCTTCACCGATTGTTCTTATTATGGAAATCAGCTTTTTTTTTTTTATGGATATTCATATGGAATCTTCTATTATGGAAATATCATAAACACACTTTTGTTATGGAAGAACAATTGTAGCCAACCTCATGTTAACGCGCTCGAACGTATACCTGCAAATAAATTTTAATAATGGTCATTTTTATTGCGTAGTTAGAAGAATCAATCAAGGAGTGGCGATTTTTTTAAATAATTATTTTATGAATATACTACGATATTTATCTCAAGAATTAAGTAAAATGCAAGCACAAGTAAAATGTTTACAATTTTTTCTATTTTTTTAAAACGACTAAGTTAAGGGCCACAAGAAGTAAAATATGTAAAAATAAAAAAAAATAGCACTTATTGATTTTTTTTGAAGAAATAATTTGGGCCAATAATTAATTTTTAAAAATGAAAATCTGTTCAGAGAGATTTGGGTGAAAGATTCTGGAGAGAGGGGATTATCGATTCGACATTAAACCGGAGGCTCAGTGCGCATGATTCAAGATGGCGGCCACCCCTCTAATTTACGCTCAATGCAATTCCTCTCCCCCTACGTACTCACTAATACTCATTATATATATATATATATATATATATATATATATATATATATATATATATATATATATATATATATATATATATATATATATATATACATACATACATACGGAATTTTAATACTAATAATCTTTACACATTCAAATTGAATTACATTCTTCAGTAAATAAAGGACCTGCCTCATCGTAGGTTGTTTCCATGTAATCCGTAAACCTTTGAAAACTTTAAAATTGAAACTCTTAATATTTTGCTCTCAAACGTTATGGTATGTTAAACGAATTTCAATACGTGCTGGACTGTTACGATATGTGAGTGTGTGTGTGTGTGTGTGTATATATATATATATATATATATATATATATATATATATATATATATAGCTGTGTGTGTGTGTAGCTATCCCAAAAATTGTATTTTTTTTTTTGTTTTTTGGTAAAACCGTAGCTATATATGTTGTCTGAGATGGGACAAGCTAAGTTTTGCATCTTCGGGACAAATCAAATAAAGATAATTGATGTATGGGTATATCGAAATGTATTTTAAAAATCAAGAAGCTAACCTAATTCACCGATTTTCTATTTGTATAATTTTTTTGAAAGCTTGAATGCGTCAGTTTTTTTTTTTTTTTTTTTTTTTTTTTTTTTTTTTTTTTTTTTTTTTTTTTTTTTTTTTTTCTTTAAATATTTTAAGTAAAGCAAGTCGTTTGTATTTTGCAATAATTTGAATAATGTTTTTTGCTAATACCTCAATTGAAACATTATTAGGCAAAACTACCAAACCGATTTAAACGAAATTTGATAGGTTGTTTTACTATATAATCATAATTTTTCTCTTTTTTTGAAGCAGGGTTAAATTTCTAAATAATACTAAATTTCAATACGAATCCTTTGACGCCTTGGAAAAATCTCTACCGTTGATACTTTTCGGCGTTAAGTTTATTTAAATTTTACGTCTGGTAAAGCGAATTTTGGGACGGGTTATCTTTAGGTTACCACCATTTTCTAGCAGGATAGGGCTGGTGCGTTTGCAGCTAGTGGGACTCGAACCCACGATTTTAGGAACAAAGTACATACGCCTTAGCGCTTACGGTCACCGGGCCTCCGCTGTTGGCGTTAATGGAGGAAAAAGCACAACAAACAAAGTAAATTATTCGATTTTTTTTTGTAGTTAAAAACAAAAATATTTTCCGGGAAGTTTTAGATTATCCGGGAAGCTTACCTCTATTATTGTTTTTTTACCTTTCCCTCAAAAAGTAGCGTGCCCCCTCTAGACATCCAACTCAAAACAGATGCGCCCTGGATTAACACATAAGTGCAGAGATTGTTGCTGCGTGTTTCCCTTATTGCTATGAGAAACTCTAACATCACTCGTTAAGTCCCTACTGCTAAGGACACTTCTTCCTCTAATCTTAATATTGCCACAGGTAAGTGCAAAGATTGAGATTGTATGATTCAGTTGTTTATTCTCCTGTTGCTATGAGAAACTCTAACATCACTCGTTAAGTCCCTACTGCTAAGGACACTTCTTCCTCTAATCTTAATAATGCCACAGGTAAGTGCAATGATTGAGATTGTATGATTGAGTTGTTTATTCTCCTGTTGCTATGAGTAACAGTAGTGTGTTGAGTAATAACGTGTTTCCCCAAGACGTCACATCGTCCTTGCCAAGTCCTGAGGTCTTGCATACTCAAGTTCACCGCGCCTCCGATCAGACGATAGTTTCAAATCTAATAAAGTTCTAGGGATGTTTATTAGGAATGCTGAGAAATCTAAAGTGTATATTGGATAGGCTGAACATTTTATTGGGACGTGTTTGAGTCAGGGGTACAGAAATATGCTGTGAAGGATCTCAGTTCGAAACTCTTGTTCGCACCGAAAGGTTTTATCTTCGCAAAGAGCGTGATATTACGCCGAAATTCCAGCGGGCTTCCGCAAACTAGCGTCCATGGTTTTATATAACAATAACCTACCGTTGGACATGTGCAAAAAAAAAACTCTAACATTCATTTTTCGACTGATGCATAAAGTTCTCCATAAACATAATTAAAAAAATTTAACCGAAGAGAGGTAAATTTCCCCGCTTTCAAATTATACAATATCTTAGGCCGATAAAACGGGGGTTTAAACGTTGTTAAGCCAGTAGCAATAACTAAGGTTTGTACTGATGAAAGATTTCTTTAAATCTTCATCCATCCTTCTATTATGTAATAAAAGTGACCGTCATACATATATGTATACACGATAGCGCCCACGATGTTTATCATTTCGCAACATAAAAACTGTCAAAACTCGCCCGCCAAGCCTATTATTTTTAAAGCCGCAGCCTTCAACTGACTAATTAGTAAATTAATGATTTATTCCTTGCGCGGGTAATGAATTGCTAGATCATCAGCTGTTAGGCAGTACCTCGTGTTGATTTTTAACCATTCTTTTGTGTATCCCGAGATCGGTGCATTTTGGTGCTTGTGGTGTGAGTTGGACATGGAGACTTTTATTTTTATTTATTATTATCGTCAGAGTTTTATTTATTATTATCGTCAGAGTTTTATTTTGTTTTAATAAAGAAGGAAATTTGTATTATTTTGATTGCTTATCATCTGGCCTATCACAATAATATTAGTATATAAATAAATATACATCAATTTAAAAAATGCAATATGAGGCTAAACATAATTGTTTCCGAATAGTATGCTTACGAAAGATCCTCTAGGAGGAATAGTATGCTTACGAAAGATCCTCTAGGAGGAATAGTATGCTTACGAAAGATCCTCTAGGAGGAATAGTATGCTTACGAAAGATCCTCTAGGAGGAATAGTATGCTTACGAAAGATCCTCTAGGAGGAATAGTATGCTTACGAAAGATCCTCTAGGAGGAATAGTATGCTTACGAAAGATCCTCTAGGAGGAATAGTATGCTTACGAAAGATCCTCTAGGAGGAATAGTATGCTTACGAAAGATCCTCTAGGAGGAATAGTATGCTAACGAAAGATCCTCTAGGAGGAATAGTATGCTTACGAAAGATCCTCTAGGAGGAATAGTATGCTAACGAAAGATCCTCTAGGAGGAATAGTATGCTTACGAAAGATCCTCTAGGAGGAATAGTATGCTAACGAAAGATCCTCTAGGAGGAATAGTATGCTTACGAAAGATCCTCTAGGAGGAATAGTATGCTAACGAAAGATCCTCTAGGAGGAATAGTATGCTAACGAAAGATCCTCTAGGAGGAATAGTATGCTTACGAAAGATCCTCTAGGAGGAATAGTATGCTAACGAAAGATCCTCTAGGAGGAATAGTATGCTCACGAAAGATCCTCTAGGAGGAATAGTATGCTTACGAAAGATCCTCTAGGAGGAATAGTATGCTTACGAAAGATCCTCTAGGAGGAATAGTATGCTAACGAAAGATCCTCTAGGAGGAATAGTATGCTTACGAAAGATCCTCTAGGAGGAATAGTATGCTTACGAAAGATCCTCTAGGAGGAATAGTATGCTTACGAAAGATCCTCTAGGAGGAATAGTATGCTTACGAAAGATCCTCTAGGAGGAATAGTATGCTTACGAAAGATCCTCTAGGAGGAATAGTATGCTAACGAAAGATCCTCTAGGAGGAATAGTATGCTTACGAAAGATCCTCTAGGAGGAATAGTATGCTAACGAAAGATCCTCTAGGAGGAATAGTATGCTTACGAAAGATCCTCTAGGAGGAATAGTATGCTTACGAAAGATCCTCTAGGAGGAATAGTATGCTTACGAAAGATCCTCTAGGAGGAATAGTATGCTTACGAAAGATCCTCTAGGAGGAATAGTATGCTTACGAAAGATCCTCTAGGAGGAATAGTATGCTTACGAAAGATCCTCTAGGAGGAATAGTATGCTTACGAAAGATCCTCTAGGAGGAATAGTATGCTTACGAAAGATCCTCTAGGAGGAATAGTATGCTTACGAAAGATCCTCTAGGAGGAATAGTATGCTTACGAAAGATCCTCTAGGAGGAATAGTATGCTTACGAAAGATCCTCTAGGAGGAATAGTATGCTTACGAAAGATCCTCTAGGAGGAATAGTATGCTTACGAAAGATCCTCTAGGAGGAATAGTATGCTTACGAAAGATCCTCTAGGAGGAATAGTATGCTTACGAAAGATCCTCTAGGAGGAATAGTATGCTTACGAAAGATCCTCTAGGAGGAATAGTATGCTTACGAAAGATCCTCTAGGAGGAATAGTATGCTGTGGAAAGACATATGATCAATGTTTTCCTTAAAATGTCGTGGAAATTATAAGGGCAAGTTAATGTTTCCCCTTTTCTCATTGCTATAATCAGAGTAATTCAGTGTAATGGCTTGAGAAAGCAGAATTTACATCGTTCACAGTTTTCAGTTGGAGGCGTTAAAAAAATAATAAAATTAATTCTTGGTTAATCGATTTCTTTGTGCAATTATAGACCACCGTTGATAGTTCGTTTGAATTTTATTTATTTATTTATTCATTGTATTTATGAACAAAGTAGCGACTTCCTCGTTATATTGTTACATTTTATTAGAGGCACTTTGGCCTATACAAATTGTAATTTCTATGAAACTATTCTTAAGTACACTATAATATTAACTTACAATACCACATGATATTAATTACAATTTGGATATATACTACATAATATGCTAATAATACTAATAACTTATAATCTTAATAATTAAAATATTTACACTAAAATATTAATAACTAGTAATACTACTAAAATTATTTTAGCTTAAACATACTTATATTTCACATAGAGGTTTAATTTATGTGTGCGCTTTTAGTTCATCTGGCTGATAGTGGTCCATGATACCTTGCATTGATAATGAATAAATGTATTCAATAATAATTCATCTTTATATTTCATTATAAATATTTTTGGTTTTTAAATGTTGGATAATGGTGTCTATATGTGGGCTACCTTCAGTTAATATCTCTCGCATGTCGTGTGGTAAGTCTAAGTAGTCCCGTTCAGTGCAGTCTGTCAGTATGTGTTTTACTGTCAGTCTCACATTACAGATTCTTTAATCTGTGTGGTAATTGTGGTTTTTTAAGCCACAAATATGATATATATGATGCTTGTGCGTGTTTTTTATTGAATGAATTTTCCTATTGAAGGTAATGAGTGTTAAAGTTTAAGTACAATCGGTCCATAGGAGCGGGGGCTTACGCAAGATACAAATTATTAATGTGCCACAAATAGTCACGATGTTTGTTTATACCTATATATATATATATATATATATATATATATATATATATATATATATATATATATATATGTATCTATATATATATCTATATATATATATATATGTTGTTTTTTAAGCTACTTCGCTGGGAATTAAATGTGTTGTTCATTCGGCATCTGTCTCCAGCGGTCTTGCTCCTCCTGTCATCGCAATATTTCGCCGGATTCCTCTCCGGCTTCTTCAAGCAGTCATTCATCCTTGCTGGTCGGTAAGGGAATGAGTCCGTCCTTGGTCTGGGCTCCCTTTATACGCCTTGGACGGAGATTGTGCGAGCCAATAAGTTTGGGGGGTTGTGGGCCAATGGGGAGTCGACTGTCTCCGTCCGCTTCTTCAGTTGTCCGTTCGGGGCGCTGATGGTCTTGTGTGGGTGGCTTGACTTCTATCCTCTTCATGATGGGCCGCCATGTGTTGGAGAGGATGAGTCCATCTTCTCTATTGAAATTGGCCGGATACTTCTGGATTTCAATTGCCTCCCTGATTTGTCTTCTAGTCAGTGCGTCTTCTTTTGCTAAGGTCTTGGCTTGATCAAAGAGGATTTGCTTGGGGCACTGTTCTCCGTGTGTTGCCACTGCAGAGTATTTCGTGCGTCCCAGCCTGTAGTCAGCAGCGTGCTGTCCAATCCGGGTGGCTACCTTCTTCCCTGTCTGTCCTATATACACCTTCCCACAGTCGCACGGTAGAAGGTATACACCCTGGTCTTGTAGCCGCTGCTTATCCTTGCTTTTGCTCAACCAATCCCCAATCTTGTTTAGCGGTTTGTAGGCGACCTCTATTTCATGTTTCCTGAACAATCTGCCTAACTGTTCGCTGACACCACTGACGTATGGCAGGGTGATTCTGCGTCGTTGTTCTGTTTCCCTCGTAATTTTTTCATCTCGGAGAAGATAAAAGATAAGGCACGAATCGCAGAGATGGCCCCCGGTGACTCCAGAATACCACGGATCTATGGTTTACCAAAAATCCACAAAGAAGGAGCACCCCTCAGGCCTATAGTTTCCATGATTGGAGCGCCCACGTACAGAGCCAGCAAGGTGCTGGCAAAAGCTCTGAAACCTTACACAGGCCAGTCCTTTTCGGCTGTACGAAATTCAATTCACTTGGTGGAAATCCTAAAAAACACAAGGCTCGAAGAAGGAGATCTGATGGTGAGCTTTGATGTGGAGTCCCTCTTCACCAACCTTCCAGCTAAAGATGCTACCCAGATCATTAAGGACAATGAATTCCTGGAGGGAGGGATGATGGAACTAGCTGAACTAGTTCTAACTTCCTGCTACTTCCAGTACAAGGGAATCATCTATAAGCAGAAGGATGGAGTGGCCATGGGCAGTCCCCTATCACCAGTTGTGGCTGACATTTTCATGGAGGACTTCGAAAGGCGATTGATCGAGGGCACAGAACACAAACCGAAGCTCTGGCTACGATATGTGGACGATGTCTTCGCAATCTGGCAGCACGGTGCAGAGGAACTCAAAAAATTCCTTCATCTGATGAACAACTCGCACCCAGCCATCAGATTTACCGTCGAAGAAGAGAAGGACGGCAGATTGCCTTTCCTAGACCTCCTGATCATAAAGGGACCCAACGGGAAATTGGAACACACGGTCTATCGGAAACCCACGGCCACAGGAAGATACCTGCACGTCGATTCTCACCATCACATGGCGCAAAAAACAGGAGTGACGAAAACACTAGCACACAGAGCTATATCCCTGTGCAGCAATGAAACACTCTTAAGAGCAGAGCTGAAACAATTAACAGAGGACTTAGCCAGCAATGGTTATGACAGGAAGAAATTGGCCCGGACTATAAGGACAGCGAAGGATCGACACCGAGATGAAAAAATTACGAGGGAAACAGAACAACGACGCAGAATCCCCCTGCCATACGTCAGTGGTGTCAGCGAACAGTTAGGCAGATTGTTCAGGAAACATGAAATAGAGGTCGCCTACAAACCGCTAAACAAGATTGGGGATTGGTTGAGCAAAAGCAAGGATAAGCAGCGGCTACAAGACCAGGGTGTATACCTTCTACCGTGCGACTGTGGGAAGGTGTATATAGGACAGACAGGGAAGAAGGTAGCCACCCGGATTGGACAGCACGCTGCTGACTACAGGCTGGGACGCACGAAATACTCTGCAGTGGCAACACACGGAGAACAGTGCCCCAAGCAAATCCTCTTTGATCAAGCCAAGACCTTAGCAAAAGAAGACGCACTGACTAGAAGACAAATCAGGGAGGCAATTGAAATCCAGAAGTATCCGGCCAATTTCAATAGAGAAGATGGACTCATCCTCTCCAACACATGGCGGCCCATCATGAAGAGGATAGAAGTCAAGCCACCCACACAAGACCATCAGCGCCCCGAACGGACAACTGAAGAAGCGGACGGAGACAGTCGACTCCCCATTGGCCCACAACCCCCCAAACTTATTGGCTCGCACAATCTCCGTCCAAGGCGTATAAAGGGAGCCCAGACCAAGGACGGACTCATTCCCTTACCGACCAGCAAGGATGAATGACTGCTTGAAGAAGCCGGAGAGGAATCCGGCGAAATATTGCGATGACAGGAGGAGCAAGACCGCTGGAGACAGATGCCGAATGAACAACACATATATATATATATATATATATATATATATATATATATATTTCTGTATTTCGGGTTTAACGGCGTATCAATTATTGGGCTATTGGCGCCGGGCTATCTACAGGTTGCCACCCTTTTATAATACCTACAGCAAGTGGTCGGTCACCCATTCAGGTACTGGCCACGCCCAAAGTTCTACCAACTTCGGTGATCTGCGGGAACCGGTGGCTATGGCCGTTGGCGATTGTTTCATTGCAACGAAATTCGCAATTAAACACCAGGAAAAAGGGTATTATGAGAATAAGCCAGACCTGAATTATTTATAAGAAGTGAAGGATTTGTCGGGATTTGGCTAAGAGAAAACGCCAAATTTTCAGAGAAATCTAACGTTTTCTCTTAGCCGAATACCAAACATTCCATCACTTCTTATCGCCTCAACGGCTAAATATCTCCATCCACAGTCTGAATTATTAATGTCGTTATATTGCAACATAACAAGATATATAATTATTGTACAAAACTAATGAAAATGATGAATCGTTAAAAAAAAGTCCGACACACAGTAGCTGCATAACTAAACT
Source organism: Gonocerus acuteangulatus (assembly GCA_946811695.1). Taxonomy (NCBI): domain Eukaryota; kingdom Metazoa; phylum Arthropoda; class Insecta; order Hemiptera; family Coreidae; genus Gonocerus; species Gonocerus acuteangulatus. The sequence goes on along the minus strand of OX328126.1, from coordinate 38,030,922 downwards.
TTTATCTCATAATTTGGGCAGTGTAGACTGCATTACTGAATACTTTGCTTAATGTAACCTATATAAATAAATAGAAACACGTGTGGTATTATTTTTACATTTGTAAAGAGCAACTGTTTCAATTATTAATTTTGTAATTCATTTCCTTCCAGACTACCAGGCATTACGCTACTTAAATAAATACACAAAACTTCACATTTTCGTCAATTTATCTTAATGAATAATAAAAGCCTACAACAATAACTGGAACTGGAAACAGCGCCCCTAGTGGCAGAGGTCAGAAAAAAAGAGCCCATATAAAGTCATAAAAAAACAGAGGCGCTCCTTATGGTAGCTTTGCCAACCACCGTTTGGCGGCTGAATTCTATTCAAATAAAGTACAATTAAACCCCCTTCTGATAGAACAATTTAGTTCATTTTTACAACAATAAAGGCTGAGTGCGGCTAGGGACGATTTGGGACCCCGAATCCAACCGTCCAACGACGATACTGGAAAAAAAAATCTTTAGGGAGGATCCCAGTTACGAACTCGGGTCTCCCAGTAGTCGAGTGCTATTCCATTGAACCAAACCTGCCTACATGTTTTATATCATATTTATTCTGAATTAATAAAGTTAGACATAGTTGTTTATTTGAGAAAATTCTATTATTTACAATTTCTGCCAATCAAAAAAAAACTTTCTTATCCCACGTGACATGCAAAAGAGAATGAAACAACTAAATTAAATAAGAAAATGAATGCTATCATCATTAATTAGTAAGTTATATATTGATAGTAGCTACCCTACAACCAAATAATAACCTCATTCAAAATTTTATGCAAATAGGTTTTAGCCGATGGCCTGTTTTCCTGACGCTCCGTTTTGCTAACTAATCATGAACATAAGAATTAAAAATAATTGGTATATTGTAAAGTTGGGGCATATTGTATAAAAAAAATGCAAAAAGCTTCTGAGGACCATAACTTCTTCCATTGAGATTGTCAAAATAAATTGACATAAATCCTTCTATTGATTTTTTTTTTTTGTAGAAAATTAAATGATTTTGATCCATCCGCAATCTCATAAGCCAAAAGATTTCAAGAACCCAAATTTTAATATTTATTTGCAGAAATAAAATAAAAATAAGTTCGCTATTTTTGATTCCAAATTTGCAGGAAGTTTTCATCTCGGGGTTATTTTATTTTTTTGACAATCAAGCTATCGATTAGCTGTCACCCTTTCAAAACATCTATGATTTTAGTCATTATTAATATTTTTGGGCTCAATTTTTAAATGTATTTACAAATTTTGTGTTTATAGATCATTCAAAATTATTGTTTAAACATTCAAATATATCTTTTTTTTTAAGTTAAGAGTGTCGATTGTCAAAGCTACAAATTAAAACCACATTTTATTTTTGCTCACTGATTGAACGTTATTGATAATGTGGGGCCTTTTTCAACGAGCCCAGTCAGGATTTGCATCTGGCCTTCGACTCAACTCCAGGATTACATTATTTTACTATTATCATTGGAAGTCAGTAAAGCTTCATGATAAGCAGAATTTGTACGGGTGACCGACGAAAAGATAGTAACGGAATCTCAACCAATTCAATTGTCAATTAATTATGAACGGATCTTACCTCAGATTCTCTTGACAGCCTCCTGAAAAGTTCATCGGACTCGAACTTGGCCTTCTGATCAGGAACGACGCGAGGCATCTTGAAGATGAACCGAGTCTTGGGCTGTTCGTACAAACCGATTCCGTCAAAGGGGATCATCCCGACAGAGGGGTCGTTCATAGAGATCATAACGCTCTGAGAGCTAGAGACCGACTGATTCTAGACCTGTCTGCCAAGGGCGTGAGTAGGGCGGTCGATGGGCGGGGCCACTGGTAGCCAATAGGCATGCAAGGATTCTCCCCTCCTCTATAAGCCACGCCCCTCTAGACTAGTTGATTGCCTAACACTTGTCAGAGAGCTGTCAACAACACTAATCGAAACTTTACTAACAAAAGGATTGTGCTCAACAAATTGAAATGCTGTATAAAATTGAAACTAATTTATTCAAATTCACTCATGCAAAATTTACACATTAAAATATAAAACATGAACTCCGCTTTCAGCACATTTTTATGCATTTACATTACACTTCTCTTTCAGAAGAATTGAATATATGAATTACAAGGACTCATGGGCGTATTTAAGGGGGGTGTGGGGGCTGCAGCCCCCCCCCCCCCCCCCCCCGAAATTTTCATTTGATGGTAACAATGTGTCATGAAAACCTTAAAAATAAATTAAATAAGATCACTTCCCTAATAAAAAATAGTTTATTTTAGGCTTAATAACGTTTTAGATGCCTAAAACTATACCAAGTTCTATATTTTTCGTATTCCATACCCCGGAAATGGTCTCAGCTCCCCCCCCCCCGAAATCTTCCCAGCTCCTCCCGACATTATTTCCTATATACGCCCATGAAAGTATTTTACATGTTCCGTTTTTATTAATATATAATGGTTCTTTGGCGTAAGAGTAGAAGCTGTCAAATCATTGTTTTAAGGTCATAAGAAATCTTCAAGTGTTAAATCGTTCACGGTTGCAGAAGAATTAAAATTAGGATAAAATTTTCCCGTCCCATTTATTCATTGTAGTATGTGCATTGTCTTCATTTGTCAGTTATGATTTTGGTTAGACCTTTCAAGAAATAATTTATGACAAGAAACAGGTCACGGTTGTAAGGGTTCATAGCTCTACCTGACAGAGAGGTCATCGCTCTAGGAACACACTGCTTACGGTTTCTGATTTTTACCGCGGTTCCTCCCTCCCTTCATAGGGAATGAAAGCTCTAGTTTAAACATTTACCATATGTATCATCATTCATCTTAATCTATGTATAATGTTTTTCTTTTCATACCTTCTGCATGTAAATCAGTATTGATTCTGTCCTCCTTGTTACAGTCCTGATGAAGGCTTGAATTTCAAGCCGAAACGCCGGTTAAAATGTAACATACTTTCTTATAAAAAATGTGTTATAAAAAAAAACCTCGCAACTTCAACGATTTCTCATTGGAAAAATATTTATTTAAAAAAAATGACGGAAGGTCATATATTTTTTTAAAAACCTCCTCATTAAGCTTTTTCATTGCAGGCGCATATTTCACATGTTTCACGTGATATGGAACGTCTTCTGGAGCAATTTTTATAAATGCACAAAATTTGAGTCTTTACCTAGGATGATCATTCGATGATAGTACCAAAATCTAAGAGAAAATGTCAGATGTTCGGAAAAATCTTTATTTTGAACGTTTCGGCATGCTCTTTGACGACAAATGCCTAGTTGAGGGAAGAGGACCACGATAACGTTTGGGTGACCAAAAATAAGTGTGAATTTTTATCTACTCAACGGATAACATTCTGCAGCTCATTAAAAAAAGTTAAGATTACATGTTAAGTAGATGCCAGATAAATGAAGACAATGTTCATACCAGTAAATAGTAGTAAATGGGAGAGAAAAACGGTAATCTAATTTATTTTCGGGGAAAGGGTTTTTAAGAAATTTCAATGAATAAATAAAGTCATATCAAAGTGTCATACTTACATGTTATTATTATTATTCTAGATCATAATGTCTACAGTTGAAACATTTTAGAAGTGGAGAGGATAAAAAGTTGAAGTAGCACTTATGGGAGATATTAGAGGTTAGTTATTTTTATAATAATTATATCTAACTATACTAATTGTAGCTCATATATGAAGCGATCGGGGCAAAATAGTGCCAAGCAACATTTTTAACAAAACTTAACTGTAGCTGCTATATATTGGATATTATGTGGTACTATCAGTCGAAATGGTTAGGAGCAACAAGATTAACTAGCATACAGAGCTTGTTGTCATATTTTAGAAGCATTTGTACCATAAACTGATAGAAGCACATAATATCCAACATATAGCAGCTACAGTTAAGTTTTGTTAAAAATGTTGTTTTGCACTATTTTATCCCGACCCCTTCAATTGTCATCTGTAGAGCCCGGAAGTTAGGCAAAATGCCTTTTTTATCTGAATGGATATATTGAAGAATCTGATAGAAATAAATATGTTTTCGTACATTTAGGAAGTGTAGAGATAATTTTTATTTTGCCTTTTTTGCCTATTTTGGCTTCCGTTGCCTATTTTTGCCTTTTTTGCTTGTTATGAAATTTTTTTTCTGCGATTTGAACATTTCAAAAAACACATATTGAATTTCCGTTCATCGAAGACAAAAAAGGTTGCACAAATTAAATTACAAATTGCCGTCACAAATATCTATTCGAAAGCTTATTTTCCCAACCCATGGATTTAACCTCCGTAAATAACAGAACCTTCCTTAGTAGAAGGAATGCACAAGCATAATGAATATCAGGAAAGAGAGAGGATGAGAGAAATAAGTCACATATCCTTCCTCGCAGCCCTTTTGCTGGGACAATGCGTAATTACCTGGTATTCCGGATTTCGAAATAATAAGATAATGCAGAGGAAGTTTTGCCATGATGCAAAATTTTTTCTGAGAAGGTCTATAACAGTTGATACTTGGAAAAAGCATCTTGTTGTGGCTTGTAACAAGGAAAGTAATTACCTTGAGAATAAGTACAATAATTCTGTGATAAATCTATTTATATATATAAAAATCACGTGTCTGACTGGTTGTCCGTTTGTTCCTTATACAAATCCACACATTTTGACCAAACTTGGAATACAGGTAGGTCTTGATCCGGGAAGTCTCGTAGGCCATGTTAAAATCGTTCAACACACAGTTCGGAAATCGTGGGACTCACAGTTCGGAAGTCACGGGTTCGAAACAATGAACGGGGTTCCTAATTTACTTTTGATTTTATGGAAGCAGAAAGTAGGCGTAGCATGGCACGCCGGGTAACAGCTAGTTGGTAATAAAGAAATGAATGAGTATTTAAAATACATATTTTCATGTATTAATGAGTAAGGTTCCTCTTTGCCTTCACTCCTAATAAATGCCTATTTTAATTACAGTACTGCCTATTTTCAGTATTTTAAGTGCCTTTTTGCCTGCCTATTTCACCCAAAAATAAATGCCTAACTTCCGGGCTCTAGTCATCTGTATTAGGGTCAATCCATATGAAGTGATCCAAAAAAAATAATTTGGTTGCGTGATCATTTTTAATTTATTATATTTTTTCATATGTTTTTACTACACAAACTGGGAGTCCAAAACAGATTTTTTTTTTTTTTTTTTTTTTTTTTTTTTTTTTTTTTTTTTTTAATTTTATCTTTCACCGTTTACGTGTGGTGACCAGTTTTGTGTTGAATCACGTAGCGATTTTTCGCTTTAAATAAATCGCTACGTGATTCAACACAAAACTGGCCACCACCCTTAAACGGTGAAAGATAAAATTAAAAAAAAAAAATCTGTTTTGGACTCCCATTTTGTGTAGTAAAAACATATGAAAAAATAAAATAAATTAAAAATGATCAAGCAACCTACCTTGGATCACTTAATATGGATTAACCCATTAGAAATTCTTTAAGCAAACCATTTTCCGTCTTTTTTCTTCTGTATAGGAGTATAATTGTTATTAGTAGATACTCTGTCTGCATTTGTTTATGGACTTGATGACGGCCTAAATATCAAACCGAAATGGCAGCAAATACAAGAGTGTTATACTTATGTTAAAAATGTAGGTAATAATAATAAAGTTTGTAGATTTAAAACATTAAAGCCATATAGACTGGCATGGCTATTTTAAATGTTTTTAAATATTTTAGTAGATATATTTCTTCTGCAACCGTCAACGAATTAACACTACATTAATGATGTTATATTTTAAGTTATATAATTTTCATAGAAAATGGAGAGATTAGTTTTTAGCGCGGTTCCTCCCTCCCTTCATAGGGAGGAACCCCGCTTATAAGGTTGACCTCATGAAACAATCCGGAAGTGCCGACTAGAAAATTTTGCGTTTCAGAACCCCTAGGAACGAAAGTAACGGCGGTTCATGTTTGTATATGTATATATATATATATATATATATATATATATATATATATGTATATGTATATGTAGTGGAGGTCCGGTGTGTCCAAGTGTCATGAAACCACATAAAGTGATCCACACGAAAGTGTAATACAATGTCTACATACCTAACGAAAGTTATATATATATGTGTGTGTGTGTGTATTTGTCTGTTCGCGGCCTAGCTCAGCGAATAATGGTCCGATTTTCATGAAATATGGTACAAAAATCTTTCGTCTAATTTGAAAGGTCAAGTTCGTTAACCAGTAGAATTCGCCCACCGGAAAATGGTTTTTGGAGCGACATTCACGCGAAAAAAATCGTTACACTTACTTCATATGCTTGCAAGTACTTGTTTTATAGGTTTATTGGCCTATAAAAACGAATCTGTTTTGGACTCCCAGTTTTTGTAGTAAAAACATATCAAAAAATAAAATAAATTAAAAATGGTCAAGCAACCATATTATATATATATATATATATATTTTTTTTTTTTTTGGGGCACTTCATATGGATTGACCCTAATACGTACAGGTGACAATTTAAGGGGTCGGGGTAAAATAGTGCCAAACAACGTTTAAAAAAAAACTTAACTGTAGACATTATGATCTAGAATAATTATAATAACGTGTGTATTATACTTTGAAATTAACTTATTTATTCAAAGAAATTTCTTAAAAACCCTTTCCCCCAATTTAAAATTAGATTAACGTTTTTCTCTCCCATTTACTACTATTTACTAGTATGAGCATTGTCTTCATTTATCTGGCATGTACTGTGTAATCTTTACTTTTTTAATGAGATGCATATAGTTAGCCTTTGAGCCGATAAAAAGTATTTATCGTCACCTAAACGTTATCGTGGTCTTTCTGCATCCCTTAGGTGTTTCTTGCCAAAGAGCTTGCCGAAACGTTCAAAATACAGGTTTTTCCGAAATTCCACGTCAAACATGTGAAATATGCGCCTATAATCGACAAGCTTAATGATGAATTCCAGATTTTTTTAAGTAAATGGCCTTTCGCCATTTTTAAAAATTAATATTTTTCCAATGAGAGGAGATCAATTACCATTGACCGTTGGTGTTGTGAGGATATATATTGTCAGAGTTCCGTCGTGTAGTATCTTAATAAACTATATTATTTATAAGAAAATATTTTACATTTTAACCGACGTTTCGGCTTGAAATTCAAGCCTTCATCAGGACTCTAACGAGTAGGACAGAGTCAATACTGATTTATATACAGAAGTTATAAAAGGAATAACATTATACATAGATGAAGATGAATAATAATACGTATGGTAAATTATTAAACTAGAGCTTAAATTGAAGGCAGATGGATAAAGATTTAATACCTACTTAAAATATGAGTAACATAAAAATAGGTACTAAAGGAATAAATACAGGATGATTTCATTTTCATTTTCAATCTATAGGTACTTATTGCTGTTGGACTGATGTGCGTTGTGGCAAACTCCCGAAAATTAAAGAAAAATAATTATCAATCACAGAAAATCAAACTAACGAATGTGCTTTAAGTCTAATTAAAATATATAATATGATAAAATTTATATAGTCATCTATAAGGTAGCAAACCACTTTTCACATTCGATACTTTGCATTTGTATCGACGATATGTGGCTTACTGATGTAACTATTCATTTATTACCCACTTATAAATCACATTTACTATATCGTCCCTACCATGCCAAACTGTCGAATATGCAAAATCTCGTTTTTCAGATTCGAGACTTGGCTATTGGATTGTGGACGATAGAGTTGTCGATAATTGTCATAACTCTAACCACTTTAGAATAGCCAATAATGCCTTAAATAAAGTATCGAATAAGACAAATTTTCAATATCGTCAATGGATAGAAAATGTTCGATCTCTAGTTTGCTCGGATTTGTATATTCAATAGTTTGACATGGTAGGTCCGATATGTATCACCATGGATCTTTGTCTGTGTATAATGGCTTTCCTTTCATTGCTTCTGTAAATAAACTAGTATTAACTCTGTCCTCCTGGTTTTGCAGCCCTGATGAAGGCTTTAATTTCAAGCCGAAACGTTGGCTAAAATAAAATGCATTTACTTATAAAAAAAAAAAAAAAAAAAATGTATTTTTTGACATGTTAGGAATTATCCACAAAGATTTTCTGAGGTATAAATTATTTCCATATATACTTTATTTATTGATCCTCAACCTCAGCCAAATATATATGATGAACTAGTTACAATTCCTCATTTTAAACGTTTCGGCCGAAACGTTTAAAATGAGGAATTGTAACTAGTTCATCATATATATTTGGCTGAGGTTGAGGATCAATAAATAATGTATATATGGAAAAAAATGTATTTTTATTACGATAACACACGATCGAGCCCCAACTATATCTATCTTCGAAATTATTTTACATATTCCTCATAAATGGTTCCTACATTCCACCTTTATTTAGTGAAAGGAATCAGTCGGAACGACGTGAAATCGTTGGACTACTTTCAAGATTGTTTCACCAAATCGTCCAACGATGTTTCTTCATTATTTCAGCATATTGGCTGAACTGCTTTGAAGTCGCCGTCCCACTACCTGAGCCAAAGTTAAGGCCTCATAAACATGCCCGCCTGTCAGGCCCAAAACTTTTTACAATTTTATTGCTACGCCTTGAATCTCTTTCTCTTTCATCTCAAGAAGCTTTTAGTCTCAATAGCCTAAACACAAATTTAGTTAAAAATATTTTGCAAAATATTTATTTTAATGATTTTTTTATTGTTTATAATACACATAAAACATAAATAAATACCAGAGGGTCAGAATGTACTGATTCATAGGGAAAACCCCTCAAATATGGTCAGTGATATTGGGTGGGTAAATACCCAGTGGGTAGGTAAATATAAATTGGGTATTTACCCACAGGGAAGGCAAATACCCAAAAAGTGGGTATTTTCACTTTTTGAGCTTGATAGAACTTTTTTGAATATTTTTTTGGTACAAACACGGACTGAAACTCACCCATTTATATTTAAAACTGTTAATAGGCTTAATCTTGTTATTACAGTCACAGCTTATGAAATAAACACCAAAAAATAAAAAAAATAAAGTTAAACTTAGGTATGATTTTCCAACATATTATTACTGTTGTCACTTGCTGTTAATTTTGTAAAATTACACCCATGTATGCATATGAAAAGGACAGCAGTCAGTAGTTGTGGTTGAGGTAAGTTTAGTAAAAAAATAAACCACCTTAGCCTTAGGTTTGAACAAACTTTGATAAAGATAATGATCAATGAGTAGATAACTTAATTTGTGTTTTGAGAAATTGAGATAAGCCTAGTTCAAAGTTTTAGCTGAGGCTACATTTTTCTGAATGCAGTGCAGTAGGTAGTATGAAATTTAGGCAAACAACTTATATTATTATTTATTAACCTCTCAGTGGTCTTAATTTATAATTGTTTTAATAGCTTCTCAGTGTTGAAACACCTCTAAACTGGCCAGATCCATGATATTTTACAATATTCGATTACTTCGAGTCGCTGTTTAGTTAAATACCCGGGTATTTATGAAATTGGGTATTTACCCTGAAGAATAAATACCCGGGTATTTTACATCACTGTATGAGGTTGACCTCATGACGCAATACGGAAGTGCCGACTAGAACCTTTTACGTTTCAGAACCCATAGATAACAAAAATAACGGTGGTTCAAACACCGATTTTCGGGTGTATTCCTATACACTTGAGATTTTCGGATATATTCCTATATATCTCGAAACCGGTTGGAAAATCGTAGTAAATGTAAAGTACATATTCGAAAGCTTATTCATTTTTTTTTTCACAAATACTGCGAAAAAGTTCTAATGCGTTTTTTGACAGAGCGAGCTTATTTGGTAAAATCGGCTATAAATGGAATAATTTCCGCTTAGGATACTGACTTCTTCCTGTTGAGGCGGGTAGGATATTGCTTTTCTTTGAGATTTCATTTTACAATTATAAATGAGTTTACATTTTTCGACAAAGATTAAGACAAAATATTAGCTGTTTATTCAAAACTTTACAAATGACACTAGGGATATGAACGGAAACGCGCTAAGAGGACGCAGTTCCTGCGAGTCGGGCTTCTTTATTCTTTCGATATATGTATAAATATATTTATATTTAATCAAACTCGCACTTATTCACATGTAGGTAAGAATCAACAGACGCACACAAACAAGTACACTGAAATAACCACTAGTATAAAAAAAAAAAGTCTTGAAACAATTACAAAGCATTAAACTATATACTACTTAGGAGAGATAAATATGAATATTAAATACATAAGGAGTGATATCATGTGAAATTTGTCCTTAAGTAATTAAACCCTCAGGTTTAAAATGTGCCCCAAATATTTATATATATATATATATATATATATATATATATATATATATATATATATATATATATTAGAATAAACGTATTTTGAGGCAGTATTAGCACTTTCCTCCGAAGGAAAGTAGCTATTGAGGTTGCACTCATGACGAAATTTTTGAAACATTTCTTCGAATCTTTATCGATCCTACCTAGTAGACACCGAAAATGACCCCCGTTAAAATTTATATATATATATATATATATATATATATATATATATATATATATATATATATATATGTAGATATATATGTGTCTGTTAACACGATAGCGGCCAGAGTTTTTATTTTTTCTTCACGAAACGTGTTATATAGCGTTCAATTAGTAAACGATTGAACGAGTTCGTAAACCACCAAAATCGGTCCACCGAGAGGAGGGGTTTACCCCGGACCCAAAACACTAATTTGACCATGCCAGCCGTAGTTTTTGTTATATTTCAACGAAACTCGGTATTCGTTATGTTGATCTAAAGAGAGAAATACGTTGTAAAAATAAACTAAATCGGTTCATTAGGGGGGGGGGGGGGGGTTTACTCCGGACCCACATTACCAATTTGCCACTGCCAGCCGTAATTTTTGTTACATTTCAACGAAACTCGGTATTCGTGGTGGTAATCAACAGAGAAAAATGGGTTGGAAAAATAAACTAAATCGGGTTATTTGGAGGGGGGGGGGTTTACTCCGGACCTAAAGTACTAATATACTCATACTGGTCGTAATTTCTGCTGTATTGTAACGAAACGCGGTATACGTCGTGGTTATCTCATAAGAAAGAAGTGTTGTAAAAATGAACTAAATCGGTCTATTGGAAAGGAGGGTATACTTTAAACTCTGTTTATTAGAATTAGCCCGCCAGACGTAGGTTCCCAAAGCCGCCGCGAGAAGCGCTATCTCCCACTAGGGGGACTGTATCCTGTTCCTGCGTCAGATCAAAAGACGGAAAATGAAGTTTTTGTGTATTTATTATGTAGTACAGTATCATGTATTAACATAACTCTGGAAGCAAATTATTTACAAAATTAATAATTGAACAGTTCTCGTAAGAAATGTAAATGAGCAGAACTATTCACGTTTTTATTTTATTTATATAGGTTATTTACAGCAAATTATTCAGTAATGTAGTCTGCACTACAAAAATTCTGATGAAAGTGCTTAGTTATGCAGCTCCTGCGTGACGGACTTTTAAGTATCTCATGTGGTTGAACGATGTCTGCTGGATATAGGATGAATGGCAGATATTGCTCTCTGATAGGCGAAACAATTGGGCATTCGATCTACAGAGGATACACAATTCTTTTGGGTTAATGCTTTAATAGATGATTTTTATACAGAATTCAATAATAAAGTTCAAAATGAAAGTCCGGGCTTCAGCTATAATTTTAAGAACTGTAAAAATTAATAATTTTCTTAATATAATAAATACTCCAAAATCTAACGATACGTATAAAAGACTGACTAAGAAATATATCTTTGTGCGTTTCCGTTCTTAATGACATCAGGAATGCTAGGAATAAACACCTACTTCTATGACGTTTCGAAAGGAGGCAGGGGTTGGGGTTATAAAACATATACTTTTCGAGATTTTTAAACAGGTCTTATGAAAGACTGCTTTTCCATAATTGTGTTTTCGTTTTTTTTCCGGTTTTCTTGGAAACGAAGCAAAAACGAGGTAAATGCCGAAGGACCTTTTTTTCTTTGTTTTTTCATCCTGTATCGATCGGCCTTTTTGGGGGGGGGGCTGTATAATTTATTTATGCTTTCTGCTAAGAAAACTCACAAATTACTTAGTATTTCAGAAGAAAATTTGTTCATAACTACAATTAGAATGTTTTAATGTATCTGTACTATTTATGTTTAATTTTAGCAAATAATTGTCACAAGCTCGTGTGCTGTTAGTAAAGTCGTGGTTGACGGTATTTTTCAACAGAATATGGATGAATAAACCTAAATGATGTGATGATGGATATAACCTAACCTAGATATATCTACTTTTCTGACTTATATTAAAGTAAATATTTAAAAGAAGTTAAACTGAATAAGAATAAATAATATCGTGTAATTAAATAAATTAATCGACGGCATTGTCATAGTCTGTGAAATATGTTTTTATTTATCAAGCAATTCAGTGTATTAGCTCTCATGTAGAGTAGTTCAGTCATGCTGTCCGGTAAGTCATAGTCTTCTCTCAATAGACATCCAGTAAAGTTGTATTTTATTGTAAATGGAGTGTTGCATACGTCACATGTCGGTCCGACTCCTCATGAGATGCCTCAGCATTAAAATGGCCTATTCTCAGCCGACATAAGATATCGCCTCTTCTAGTCTGCCTCAAGCTTTACGTCCATTTACCGACTGCTTCTTTCATTTCTGTAAGGTTGTTGTCTATTGTCATGTGCCAGTTTTCAACAACTCATTTCTGCATATCTTGGTAAGTTTGTATATTATATAGTATTTATCTTGGTGGTGTTTTTTGGTTGCTGTTTTGGCAATTTAATAATGTCTATATATATATATATATATATATATATATATATATATAGAGAGAGAGAGAGAGAGAGAGAGAGAGAGAAATTTAGAGTTTCCTCGCTATAAATGGAGGGAGGAAACTAGCTGAAAAGCATTTTCTTCGACACTTGGGCGCATATAGGGTAATTTCGGGGGTATGCAATAGTAAGCAAACTAAAACGCTATTACATCCCCCCCCCCACAAAAAAAAAAGATTTTCTGAACTAAGTGATCTTATTTAATTTATTTTTAAGGTATTTATGACACATTTTTACCGATTAAATAAAAAAATTGGGGGGGGGCTGCAGCCTCCCCCTTATATACGCCCATGCATAGGCAAAAAATAACTACAGCATCAAAAAATAACTCAGACGTCAAGAAGTTAGGGAATAGATGCGATTCGGCAAAGAACAGCAATCAGATTTTCGTAAAAATCTATATTTAGAACGTTTTGGCACCCGTCTGTTGTTCTTAGACGAATCCTAACTATGTCCTAACTTCCTATCAATGAAACATAATAATAAAAAAATGTCCGACTCGCAGGAACTGCGGCATCAGAGGGCGGTTCCGTTCATATCTCTAGGGCTATTAGTAAAGGAATAGTAGCAGTTATTGGTGGGGATTGATCGTTCGTGGAAAATATAAAATAAAATCTCCAAGAGAAAATAGATTTAAGGCGCCACAACAGGCGCTCTTCTCAACGTTCGCTCTTGGAAACACTATAACAACCTTTCACATTTTCTTACCTCTTTTTAGTCAAATACTAGTTTTACTGTTAAATGCAATTGAAATAAGCAACAACCAGTTAAAACGTTAAGTAAACAGTCAAAGAGCAAAACTAAAAATTGCGAATTTTCAATTCCTTATTGCTCCGATTGACATCACCTCATCAAAAATTACATCACATTTATTCAGAAAACAAGGAATACCTGTTTACATTAAGACCTAACTGCAGCAACTACACAGCCGAAGTACTGGCACTTGTCAGGGCTATTAATATAATAAACCCAAAATATGACAAAACTACTATATACACCGACTCACTATCAGCTCTAATAGATATAAATAATCTATTTACCAAGCATCCAATAATTATAGAAATAATAGAATCCCTCGAGCAGCTATACTACAGAAACCAAAAAGTAATGTTCGTCTGGATTCCCAGTCATTGCGGCATACCGGGCAATGAAAAAGTCGACGAGTTAGCTAAAAAGGCGATTAGAGAAGGAATAGAATACGACAAGATACCACAAAATGATCTAATAAGCTATGTGAAGCATAGAATTCTTAAAAAGTGGCAACAAACCTGGGATATTGTAACAGAGAACAAATTACGGAGCATAAAAAAGCAAGTAACTCCATGGAAAACATCTATTCGATCAACAAAGAAAGAAGAACGGGTCCTGACTCGCCTTAGAATTGGCCATTCGAAAATAACCCATTCATTTCTAATGACTCGAAGCCCCCCACCACTTTGTGGAGAATGCAATACAAGAATTACCGTCCACCACCTATTACTAGATTGCAAAAAATACGATAAACACAGAAGAGACGCACAGCTACCAGACACAATTAACGAAATACTGGCGGATCGTCCCAACCAGATCGATAAACTGTTTGAATTTTTAACATCTACTGGACTAATAAATAGTATTTAAAAAAAAAAAAAAAAAAAAAAAAAAAAAAAAAAAAAAAAAACACACCAAATAACCTCTAAATCTAAAGTATAAAACTTCCAATCGTTCACCCCCTAACAAATGTAACAACAAACTCAAATCAACAAAGACAAATATTAAAAATGAAAATTTCTACAAAAACAAATAGGACTTAATTAACAAGAGACAAGGCCTGGAGTAGGTGAACGGGGGCCTAGTAGGGTCTCTAGAGGCACTTCGGGGTCGCCTTCCTACCTGTGTTCGGGCGGGATCGTCGGTGGCTTGGGGTGACGTCTGGGTGACTCGTCTGGGGTTCTCTTTCCCTACTCGTTCTGGCTAATTTCAGGCAATAGCGATACTGGCAGGAAATCAAATCTACTTCCTTTAGCTCTGTGTTTAATGACCTCAAAGTGGTTGACAGCACATTAAAAAGGGGGAAAAAAAAAAAAAAAATTACATCAGGAACTCACGTTATAAAGGTAAGCTCACACTTGGCATGAATCCCCGCTGAGACAGGTATTTCCATCTAACGGGCATTAGACGAACTAAGAAAGATCTATACAGCTTTCTCCTGTAACTGAAAACTCACAAAAATAATACAATTGTTATGATTATAAAAAGATAAATTGTCCCTATATATATATATATATATATATATATATATATATATATATATATATATATATATATATTAAATAAAGTTTTTTTTATTTTTTATTAATTTTAATGAAATAATTAATTTAAAAAGTAACATATATCATAACAGAACATATCCAGTAGTATAAATTAGAAATATGATGAAACCTGATATAAAATAAATGTACATATTGTAAAAAATAGGAAGAAAATTGTAAATAAAGAAAGCTTATATAAAATATTTAAGCAATATATTTTTAATTTATTGAACAGTAAATAATAACTTCAAATCATATTATTCTAGATAATTGATTTTTTTGTTTTGTCTCTAACCATATTATAAACAGCCATTAACCCAGTTGATCTTAAGTTATGACTTCGCTTTTGCAATGGAAGAATTGCCTGAGTCATATTAGGCAGAATTTATGTTTAAGCTCTAAAGATAAAAAAACATTTAGAGCAATTTTAATAAATTAAGGAATTTGTTAATTTTATTTTTTAAGGACATTCCGTCTAAATGATAAAATAAAGGCAATTAAATAACTTTATTTAAATATTTATAAAAAAAAACGTGTACTTATAAAATAACATATACAATAAAATAACACTAATTAACAAGCAGTACAAAACAACTATTACTTTTCAATAGTGGTTTAATTTTTAGCTTTGTGAGGGAAATAACTATAATTAATAAGCTTATAATTAATAAGCTATGCATTGTGTATCAAACAAAAAAATCAAAATCAAAACTCCGGGAAAAGCTCCAGTTGCTCACCTCTGGAGCATTACAGAGTTGTTTTTTTTTTCTCAACTTTACCAACTACTGGGCTAATGTCTAACTCTCTAAATAACAGTTATATATTAATCCTATGTTTGGGAATTTAATGAATGAAAACGAAAGAAAAATTATAGTGCAAACGTACGATTGGTTAGAGTAAACAAATGAAAACAGTCTAATTTGATAGACTTGCCATTTATTAAGAATAAATAAATTCATTCGTCAATTACACAGCCACACACAAAAAAAAAAGAAAAGTTCGGATCCATACAGCAGACCATGTTTATCTCAAAAACAATGGGGGTGAAATCTTTTTCCATACAAAAGTTAAAGTGGACAAAAAAAAAATTATTTCTAAAAGTGATTGAAACAGGAATTTGTTATTTGCAATATTATTTTTGAAATTTCACGTTCCAAACTTGAATAATGAGATGCCTACTATATTGGCTAATTTCCAAGCAAAACCATGTATGAATGATGTCATTCGTGCTGCACCCATTAATGGACTGCTAGTTCTTCATTTAGCAACTTGGAGCGCTCAAAATGTAAATAAATGTTATGATAGTGCACTGCTAGTGACAATAGATAGCGCTTGCCAATTTGTCTCCCTTATCAGCAAGTGGGACGGAAAATCCTTAGATGTTACAATATTACATAAGAAGCTATGTTGTGTTGCTATTCCACAATTTGAATTAGCCGAGACTGTGAACCAGTTATGGAGGATAGCAAACATGTTAATACTAACTTTGTTGGTCAGTGTTTAATGCTTACATTATTACATTAATAGTTCTTATCACCAATCTGTCAGCAAGACTGTTCAAGTCATCAATCCTTTTATTGTATTGTCAAGTATGGTTCTAATTTCTGAAAATATTGAATATTTTGTAGTAATTTTGGAAGCCTTACTTGATGCTGCTGGCGATGATGAGAATGTCGTCAGAGAAGCTGTGTGTAAAGCGCTCCAAAAACTTGCAAAAGACCGGACTTCTGAAGTTGTGGAAAAAATTTGCTTATACAAAGAAAAAAAAGGAAAGGTAGGAAGAATGATTCCTCAATTCTAGTTTAGTAGTCAGCTCCTTAAAATGATTGGGAGGGATAATAACATAGAACAGTATCAAGTTTAAGACTATTACATGACAAATTATTGAATAATTGAAATATGTTTGCAATATCTAAGCATCCTATATTGTGTGGTTTATAGTTTGTTAACAACATTCCTTAATGAATGAATGTCGAGTAATAATATAATTTAAAATGTTTTAATGATGTACATAAGAACATAATTACTATTGAGCTTAATATATTCGTTGTTTTAAATTACCATTGTCATGCTCATTTACTTCATTATTTATTTATGAACCAATGCAGTGATACTTAGCTTACATCGGTGCTAATGGCCTTAGGAGTCGATGCACCCAAAAAAAAACAAAACAAACAACTTAGCTTACATATATTGAATTAAAATAAAAATATCCTTGGCTTTATTTTATTTGTAAAGATTTTTTAAACAGATTTAAGAAGTAATTTAATTGTTAATCTATTATATTTAAGTATATTTTAAAGAGCATTATTCTTTGCCATCAAATCAAAAATATTTATCATTAAATTATTATGACAATGTTGACATTATTATGTTGGTAATAATGCTATTTTGCCATCAAATAACTTCCATTTTTTACATTTCTAGATTCATACAAATCATGCTATTGTACTACTGAATGTACTTGAATCTGTGGCACAAGATTACCAAAACAAATTTAGCAACGATATAGTATCGAAATTAATTGGATTTAGTGTCAATGAGATGTTGAAAAATGAAAATACTCAAGCTATCCAGGGGGTGCTTAGTAATATTTTAATTGCACTTGGCTCAAATCATTGCAATGAGGTAAGAGACAACTTTTTCTTTCTAAAGTTTTAGGATTCTATTGTTGCAGTATTGAATAAAGTTTAATATACTTTTCTGGTTAGCCAATAAAAAAAGTTGATACTCGATTTTCTTAGAGGATTTTGGTATTTTCTTTTATATGTAGATGTTCATTGGGCCTTATATCATACTCATTTTTCTCCATTATAATTAATTACTATATAGAGCAGCTATGGCCAAACTTTAGTGTGCTGGTCGTGTAAATGGTTCAAAATAAAATAACATTGAATTTTAAATTAAAATCCAATGTTATTTTATTTTTTTTTAAACCTCATCTCACTCGATCTTCTTCATTTGGAGTGAGTGTGAGTAAGTGGTGTGATATTATTATTTTTTTTTTTTATTAGGCTTTTCAAAATCGGGGGTCGTATCAAATCTTACAGAGAGGCCGATCCGACCCACGGGCTGGTTGTTGCCCACATATGCTATAGAGTATGGAGCTAGATAAAAACAAACTTGAAAAAAGTCTGTCTTCTTAGCATGTCTCCATGTATGACTTGAAAATCTTAGAAACTCTTAACATTTTGCTCACAAACCTCTTGCTATCTTTTCTGGAAACTTTTTGATATAATTATAAATTCATTTTAACATTTAAGGTTATAAAAATCTAATCCTTGCTGGTCCTAATGTGTATATTAGCAGAATATGAAAGTGTCAATAACGAACACAACCCACTCTCTGCTTCTATCTTTCTAAAAGTGCCAGTTTTTAAAAGACTGTGTATTAAAAACACAAAGTTATTCAGTTATCCTTATAGGCTCATTTCATAAAAAAAAAAAAAAAAAAAAAAAAAAAAAAAAAAAAAAAAAAAAAAAAAAAAAAAATTCTTGCTCTTTTGTGAGAAACTTCTTCAATAGATCAAAACAAACACATTTGAAACTTTTTGCTGAATGTTGAATTTTCTCCGGTTGAGATTGCCCTATCAATTTCTTTTTTTTTTCTTTTTTTTTCTTAACATATTTATTAACCTTTAAAAATCCTTTCAGTGGAAGGTGTCTTCAAACTTACCTCAATATCGCATCCTACTGAGAGAATATCAATGACTCAAAAGTAGAAAGTTGCAGAATAGACAATTGTTCTTTCAATACTCACAAATCTTTAGAAATTGGGAATTTGAAATCAATTATTTTAGGCGGGAGGGCTGAACTCCGAATCGCCCAAAAAATTGTAATTTTTGTTTCCATTTTATGATTTCATTTGTTATGTTAATACGAAAAAATAACTGACCCATTGGAAATGCTGGATAATTTCCTTCAGAAACATGTCTTACCATGACACGCATGTGGTGAAGAAACTGCTGCAAAAATTCCCAGAAAGGTCTGAGCCTGGAAGGATTCCAGAAAAAAACACTCCAAACACTCCCTGAGGAGTCGGAGGAACGAATAAACCAGCCTGGAGGATTGTAGCCGATCCCCAAAACTTATTATATTTTTCTCCCTGCTTGCCAGGTAGCCCCCATGACGCACATGCAGTGTCATGCCGCCACTGCGGGGTGGTTCGTGATGACCGTCACACCGCAGTCAAGGTGCTAAAAAGTAAAGGAGCCTGAAGGCCACTGTGGGCTCTCAATTAAAATTTTAAAAAATCCGACACATTCTGAACATCAAGCACCTGTTTTCTCAGATTGAGGCGGCCCTATTCAAATATATACTTGAACAGTTTTTGTAGGAAATTTATTAGGCTTTTGAATGATCATATCCACTTGAAAGTGGATGAAATGAACGGGAAATCGGATGCTAAATCATGGATTTCCATGATTTAGCATCCGATTTCAAGGTATTTAGAAATTATTCAAAAAGTCCATAATTGCTTGTTTTTTTTCCTTTCTTTTTTTTTTTATAACAAAAATTTATATTTCTTAATTATGATAAATCTTGGACAACTTAAAACAAGTTTCCAGTGACCGATTCCTTTTTAAAAATAACTTATTTTTAAAAAATTTTTCCGAAGCTTACAAGCAATTTAACATGAAACAAATATTTCGTTTATAATCCAAATTATTTAAGAGTATGAGTTTTGCATTTTTTTTTTTTTTTTTTTTTTTTTTTTTTTTTTTTTTTTTTTTTTTACGGCGCATTGACAAAATAAATTACTATTCTACAAGTTTCTGCTTTAGAGTCATTGATATCCCTTTTATGAGGGTTATTGGTGTATGGTATCTTTATAATCGAAAAAATGTGCAGTTTGTAAAGCTATAATTATTTTTTTGAATATCTTTCATTAATCACCATTCATTCATATTGCTCTAAGGGAGGATTTGGGTTGTCTTGATAGTCAAGAAATATTGACTCTGTATTTATCCTCAAAATTGCTTCCATCAACCTTATGTGATAATTTCTTTTTTCTAGGTCCTTTCGGCACTCATTCCTAAATTACAACCAGGATGCGATCCTAATCCGCACTTATTAATGACTTTAGGACACCTCTCTTGTGCGAATGTCACGCAGTGTGTGCCAATCATCCAGGTAGCTTTCAACATTATGATCCCAATGATGCCAACGACAAGGAATGAGCAATTGCGCATTGCTTTGGCTTTCGGTAAGTTCCATACTTGAAAAAGCTTTGAAGACATATAACAAACAAATATATATTGAGTGTTGTAGAATTAAGAAATGAAATGAGTAAAAATTAATGATTCCTTATTTAGAGCTGCTGAATTTGACTTGAATTCATTGAGTTAAATTATCATTTATTTGTTCATTCCGAGCATTGCTAGAAGGGCGATTAATTTCATTCATAGAAATTATATTCTTATTGCATTAATTAATTGGCAGTTTTAATTATCAAAACTATATAAAAAGAACAGACATATATACAAAGATAGAGAAGAGGCTTAAGTCTAAACATTATTTCACCCTTACAAGACTGCAACCCACATGACCTTAGATGCCCTTGGAACGGAGCAGGCTTTTTTTTATTTTTAAATTTTGTTTTTATTTATTCTCATTTTTTTAAAAAATAATATCTAGTCAAATATTTTGGCATTAGTCTAATATCTATGTAAAATCTCTATGTACTTATCAACTGGTAAAACACAAATAAGGCCCTTCAGAGGAACCCAATCTATGTAAAGCAACTGGATAGCAGAGGAAAACCCCCATTTAATAGGCTCAAACTGCATTTTTAAGAACTCTAGTGGATACAAGACTGACTAGAGCTTACAAAACATACCACTAGATATCGCCAGAAGCTGTCACAGCGGTGGCTTTCAGTGCCAAAGGGAAGAAATGTCCTAGTCACGAAAATGGCTATCAGGCCACAGATATGCTGATCCGTTGTCACAAAAGTGGCTATCAATCTCAAATGGGTTAAAAAGAATACCTATAGCTGTTAAAAGTTATAGTCACCTAGTAAAAAACATTACTTTATCAGAAACAAATTATTAATCAGTTTTATGTCTTTTGTTTGTACAATCCTGAAATTGCTAATGATAATTTATCACTATATTTAGCAACTCAGTATTAAAAATGTATTTTTCCCATTTATAGTTATTGGGAAGTTTTGTGAAGCTCTCGAGGAATACATGTCCGTCTCAGAAGCTGAAAGGGATTCTGCAGTTACTGCCCAGACGTTTTCTGAAGAAATAATCTCTGCTTACAATGTTATCGCCAATTCGTGGGTTCAAGCAAAGGAAGTTAAGGTCATCATTTGTTTAATTTAAATATTAACTATTGTTGATAATATTTCTAAAAGTACATGTATACATACAGACCTATGCATATTTGAACATTGCTGAAATACAACACAAAATGTATTTCACACTCAATGAAATAAATTGAAAAATAAAAAAAATCGATCTAAAATAGTTTATAAATTATCAATGTGTTAAGAAATCGAATGTGATATTTTCCTCTAAGAAAGTACATTAACATATAAATTACAGGTCTGCATTCAGTGACTCTTAGATGGTTGAAATATTCAAATCTTTTTGAATCAATAAAACTGAGCAGGATAGTTTCATATACTCCGAACATAAATGTTATTTTTAGAAATAGCTCTGAACATTCAGGAACTTGTAGTGATTGAATTTTTAAAGATGATTAAAAACTTGAAAACATTTCTTCAGTCTCTAATTCTTGTTCTGTAATTTTTACAGTTTATTATTACTTCGGTCGTTACTTAAAAGTTTCATTTCTTTGGAATATTTTCATTACTTTCTAAGAGAATAGTTATTATTTATTTAAGGCAATTCACTCAATACAGTTATACACATATCATCCAATTACAATTAACTTAATGCGTGTAGAAAACTAAAAACGCAAAGGTTGTTAAAAAAAATAATCTGAGAATGACACAAAAATAGGAACTAATTGGAAAATATTTTATGCAACTTAAATTCTAAACGAAACAAATGATTAGGAAAATATGAGAAATAAAAATAAATAATTGAATGATTTATTTAGGATTTACTTGTACTAAAGATTTGCCTCTTTGAACAAAGCAATTTAATTAAATGAAAAAAAAAATACTTGAAATAAATAAAAGGCTAAGAAAACAAAATCAAGAAATTGTAAAGAAAAATAGAGGAGGAGAATTGAGGCATATTAATATAATTGAATTTAATTATGTTATTTATAATAA
The DNA here is from genome assembly GCA_946811695.1 of Gonocerus acuteangulatus. Classification (NCBI taxonomy): domain Eukaryota; kingdom Metazoa; phylum Arthropoda; class Insecta; order Hemiptera; family Coreidae; genus Gonocerus; species Gonocerus acuteangulatus. Next base: position 38,008,430 of record OX328126.1, on the reverse strand, counting down.
ATTCTGTTTTCTACGTTATTTTTATCTTTATATGTTTGTTCATAAAAAATGTATTGTTTTTACAAAGTTATTTTTATTTTTAACTGTTTCTTATTCACAAATTTAATTATTTAATAAGATAGGTATGTAAAATTGTACTATTATGTAATCGGATTTATAATTATTATGTAACATGTTAATTATTATGAATTTATAATTATTATGTAACTGGTTTGGAAGTTGCTGGTTTGGGTGAATCGCCTTCGTGAATATCGAGTGCTCACAAATAAATAAATTAAAAAAAAAATAATATAAAGCAAAATTATATAAACAAAATATTGTATATAAAAATAAAATATTGATTTTTTTTTCTACATTGCTAGTCTAAATTTCTTAGCTGTTAAATTTGTAAAAATTATAAGTAATTTTAAATTATAATGTAAAATTATAGTGCAGAATAATTTAGAAAAATTAGACTGATTTCAACTTCCTCAATTTCGAAGGTTGTTTTGGTTTAATGCAATAATGTCTTGTGTTATTGATATTTTTCTTTTGCCGTTATTTCAAAATGTTCTCTTCTCCTTTATTTTTGTTTTATTTATTAATAATGATTTTAGTTTATAATAATTTATAAATAAAGTGATACACAGTTGATGAACACGATCCATGAGAATTCACGATTAATATAAAAGTGTTTTAATAATTTATAATTAATAAAGATACTTTTATAAATTAATTTTTTTTTAATTTTATTTTAATACTTAAAATTATTGAAAATAAGAGTTATATCTTCTTCTTCATTCAAACGTTTATTAAATGAATTGCATATTAAATATTACAGGTGACTGAGAGTGCAATTTGTTGCCTTGGACCTCTGTTCAACCTTCTTCCAGAAGAAAAGGCTGGTTTGGCTACATCTAGAGCAATAACTTGTTTGTTGAATGCTTACCGTCGCCCTTGTATCCAGCATCATCTCATTACATCATGCCTCGCTACTGTACTCAGTACTGCCCCGCCGTCTGCAATCATTCCTGTGTTAGACCAAGTACTACACAGCCTTGGGAACATGGTCAGTTGCTTGTTTAAATGTTATTTATTTAAATTTTAACATCCATTATTATTAACTAGGAATTTTGGGACGGGTTTTCTATAGGCCACCACCCATTTCTAGCCAGGACAGGGCTGATGCCTTTTCTATTTTCTAAAGAAAAGCCACCACCCCATAGGGAATTGAACCCACGACCATTTTTAAATGTTAGCCCTTAAACATTTGGATACTGAATAACTAAGTGTTTTGCTGGCCCGGGTGACTGCGGATGTATGACATGGACAGTATACTGAATCATTTTTGGTATTTTTCTTAACTTATAAAATTATTTTTCCAATTTAAGTTCCACAATTATGATTTTTTTTTTTACCAGAAAAATTGACCCTCTAGTTGTGGTGGTTTCCTCCTGAAATTCTCAATTTCCCTGTACTAGCCATTATTTTTACTTCCTTGCCACAAAAGTCGGTAGATTTCTACCTAACCAATTACTAACAAATATTGGAAAACAAAAAATAAAAAAAATAAAAAATTGGTCAATTTTAAGTCGGATTCTATTGTATAAGAAAATTATTTATTTTAATAATAGAATCACCTAGAATGCTCGAGTCAGAATAAATATTGCTTTTAAAGGTGAATATATATCACTTTAAAGATGAAGCAACTTCCAAACGGATCTGTTCTTCCTCTTCTCATAGCCCTGATGAAGGCTTGAAAATTAAGCCAGCATGTTGGCACAAGTACAAACTCTTTTTTAATTTACAATTTAGTTTTATTTGAGTATTATGACTCAACTCAAACTATCTCCATCTCTTGGTAAGCTCCACAGATAATAATCTCTTCTGAAATATTTCTTGAATATGATCTTAAACTGGAATGTTGTTCCCACATCTGATTATGGTAAATATGACAAGTAACGACTTTCAACAGATTAATTATTTTCAAACTAGTTCTAGAATTTATCAAAATTAAATAGTTACTTAATATCAAAAAATTATTTATATATATATATATATATATATATATATATATATATATATATATATATATATATATTCTAAACAGGTAGTAAATTCACTGTTAAAATAGTGAAGTTTTTAACACACACAGTTTCTTTGAATATTTAAAAAAAATTATTTTTATCTTTTATATACAGGTTATACTACCTCCGGATTATTCATTACCTCAAACAGTAAAGCAGCATAGTGAAGTTTTACGTTGTTATGATCACATTGGTAAGTAGGATAGTTTTTTTATATTTAAAATGCTATAATTTTGTCAACATTAGGATAAATAAATATAAAAAGAAAAATAATACAATCAAATTAATTTCAACACAGTTAACTACTTATATACCTCGGGTTTAGATGCCATTTCAATTATCTCATGAACGAGTTAACTCAGTCGCTGAAAATGTTATGGATACCTGTAATATTAAACGACTGAGCTGGATTTGGTATTACTACCTAAAATACAGTTTTTTATTACTTTTGACTAGATTGTGAATGTTTTGGCTGCTTTGTTGAAGCCTGTGTAACCTCAGGTAATGTCATGAACTGTAGGTAATAAATATCTTGTTTTTTCTAAATAAAAAAAATTTCTTACAGAGAGGTACATCTAGTGAGCTATATCTTTAGATAATAAAAATGGTATTAAAAGAATCGGGTATTTTTGGTATAACTTTTAATATCAATTCGGCCATTCAGCGGTCAAATGAATGGATTAAATAATTTCAAACATTCGTTGTAGGGAAACAGCTCTGCTCGCTATATTGAACTCAAAATGATGGGAAAAAGAAACACTGAACAACTCTATTTACGTTTTCTTCATTTTACGTTCTTCCCCTCTATTCCAGCTTGCATACTTCTTTCCTTCTTATTACTTCCATCTGCTCCACCTGTTTATCCTTTTGATAATGATTCCATTTTGGAGACCTATGTTATGGGTTGGTAGATTGTTACTTTTTTGAAAATATTAAATTAATTTGTAAAAGGTTTAAATATATGTGGAAAATATTTAAATATAAATGGAATATAATAAATAAAAATGGAAATGGCTGAAATAAAATTCCGAAAGTGTTAAAATAATTATGAAAACCTGCGAAAGTAACCGGGTTTACATAACCAGAATTTCATCTTGACATTTTTGTAATACCTCACACTATATTTTATTTTATTGTTACTGTTTTTAAATGAGAATACGTGAATTAACAATTCCTATTATTTCTAGGTAAGCACTTCACTGAACGTTTAACTGATTTACTCCTAAAACAAATGAAACTAGGAAATGAAAAAGAGAAAGTGGAATCTCTAATTGTAACAGCTCATCTAATTTCTGGAAGTGAAAAAATATTGGAGGGTAGAATGCATGAAATTATACCTTCAATGGCTTGCCTCCTTCATGATCCTTCTTTGAAGGTATGTTTTAATTTTTTGACTTTTTTTATAATGTCCCATTAATTTGAGATATGTTTTTCAATAATCTACTTTGAGACAAATGATCTTTAATTTTAATATTAAAAACAGTTTGAATAGTACTAAAAATTTCATTGACTAATATCCAATTTTCTTGCTAAATTTGTAATTTCATAAACTGATGATTTGATCAATTGATTTTTCTTCATTAAAAAATTATGTTAACACGTTGAGTGCCATGGAAGAAATAGTGACATTTTAAAAGTGGTCAAACATTTTTTTTCTTCAAATATAACATTAAAACATTTAGTATGACTTATTAATTATAAAATAAATAACTAAAAGAATCCACTTTTGACATAAAGTGCCTAGTGTGCAAACATGTAAAAACATGCATAAAAAAATTGGGCCAATTACATAAGTGAATTGATCGAGTCCAGAGCGATACCATACAACTTGAAATCAACCTCAGCGAGCGGTTTGTGGCTCACAACACCGTTTTAACTGGTGGTAGCAGGCGGTACCTGCGGACCGCCTTGGCCCCAGCCAATACTCCATTGGCGGTACGATTGTACCACATGGCGTTCATCATTGTTTTAATTTTTTTGCAGGTGAAAAAAGCTCTAGTTAAAGCTATAGTTGCACTATTCTGTAAAAGAGGACAAACTGATGGTCCCTATCATGTTGGCAATTCCAATGAAGCATTCATTGAATTCCTTGTGAGACACTCAGTTTTAAACCAAACATCGAATGTAAGTACATTTCAGATTACGTAGTTTATATAAATTGTATTTATATGTCTCACGGCTCATTGAGAAAATTCCTTGCTGCACCATGGATGTCGAGACTAATGTCGGTGCACCATAAAATAAATAAAAAAAATCCATAAGTTAAAATCAATATCTGAGAGAAGTAAATTTGTCATATCAAATAAAATATTTGTCATCAAATAGTAAATTTTTTTGTTTAATGTTTGTCCAGTAAATTAAAAAATATATTATTCAAATATTTTGGATTCTCAGTTTTTTAACATTTTTCTCTATTTTTAATGATGGGCATGGTTTCATTTATTTTGTTTGTTGTGGTATTTTTTCTTTATCCAAGTCCCTAGCATTTGTGAAGTTTAATAAACTTTTCTTTTTTTTTTAAACATTCCAACCAGTAGTGATGAGTATCTATATTTCTGCGAATGCACATTTTAAGTGTCTTTATTAAAATGAGATAATTTGGAGTAAAACTTTTAAAGCAAGAAATGAATGCGTCACATAAAAATCACTTGATTTAAATAAATATATTTTTAGTTTCCAGACTGTGTAGAACTTAGCAACATATGTACTGCAACAATACACCTACTCAGTAGTACTGTAGATAACTTAAGGCCCTGCCTTTGGAACACACTTCTTAGCCTTCTTACAAATCCTGCGTTTGATCCAGCTGTTCCTATTGTTACAAAAGCTCTTGCTCAGATTGCTCCTAAGACTTCCCCTGAAGAAGGTAACAATAATTATTATTATTACATTAGTTTTTAAACGGTAGTAAATTGTATGTAACCTATCCTAAAAATCTGTGTTATGTATAAGTGGACTTTAAAATTTAAATAAATGATATACATTTTAATCAATATGTTTCAGTGGTTCCTAAGGATGGGCCAAGCCCAAGTTTGGAAACAGTATTATGCCGTTCCTTTGCTTTGCTTGGATCTCCACTAAATAACAATCGAGGTCCTTCAATCCTCCAATTCCTGCAGCAGTTCGCCCGATACCTAAGTCCTCATATCTCTGATTTGTGGGCACACAAGCTTCCACAGCTCATCAATTACTTATTAGGTAAAAAAATTATCCTTCAGTTAATATTTTAAATTGATGTATTTCGACCACCATGTATTTTTATATGCTGAAATCGGATGTGAGTCCAGATATACTTTTCTTTACATTTTTTTTTTTTTTTTTTTTTTTGGCCTAAAACCATTCTTAAATACAAAATTCTTGACAAATTTACTATATAGTTACTAAATTTTTAACTAGAAACCAGAATTTATTTTTCTGAAGGTTTTTGATGTCCTGAATACAAATTTGACCAAAACCCACATTACCTACCTGGTTTCAGCGAGGTCCCACCTGGCCGGTTATAGGAGCTTGGTTTGTGGCCTTGCTGCAATCATATGTCTGCTTTATAAAAATGTTGGCTTGCCCCAAAACTTGCAGTGTATAATCAGCAATCCCTAATACTTGCTATTACCACTTTAAATTTTCAAGTAAAAATGATAGGTTAATGAGTTTTATTTTAACGCTAGTAGCATTTAATATAAAAATATTAATTAATATTGATCAATGATATTTTCAATTTTAATAACAATTTAACGCCATTTTAAAGAGGAAGCCTTGCTACTTAAACTACTAGATAACATTTAAATTATTTTTATCTTTTTTCCTTTCATAGCCCCAAATATAACTCTTAAATTCGTTTTTGCACTTGTTATTTTGTTAGAGCAATTCTAAAGCCAGATCTGTATTCATTACATAAAAACCTCTGGAAATTTAAATTCCGGTTTCCGGTTAAAATTTTTGTCGGACTTTAATATCTACTCAGTTATTTTTTCGAGCATTTATGTTTTAAATTTAAAAGTGGTTTTGAGTCATTTAATAAAACAAATGGTGCTGATAAAAGCTATTCTGGGCTCAGATTTAGGTTGAGCAATTGAAATTGATACGTCTAGTCTCTGGTACAGTTCATTTTTCTTTTTTGCTAGACATTTATGAGCATTAGAACATTTAAAAATACTATTTTATATTATTCTAATCGTAAAATATTTAATTACCTTGATATTATATGTCAGTAGTTCTAGATTGGTTTAAATGTAGCTATTATTTCATTTTTAAGTTTCAGAATGGAATGAAGGAGAATGGGATTCACTGTTGCTGGAAGTCATAAACAGTACAGTGACGACAATATCCTGCCATGACAGTAATTGGCCAGTAGAAGTATCAAGACGACTAACATCTCTTCTTGCTACCGCACAGCCTGGTGATGAAGAAAATGTGCTTCTTTGCTCATTAGCTATCACTACTGCTGTAATTGAAGATAAACAACATGTTGCTGAAGATCTTGAGACCATTCTCCTTCGTTTTAAAGCTGGTTCTAATATAAAGGTTGGTGTCTTTTAACCCTTCAAAAGCTCTGAGCGCATATTTGTGGGGGTGAAAAGCAGTGCCCCCAGCTCTGTAGACACATATATGCGGGCGAATGAACCAGTGCCCCCATTCTCTAGACGCATATATGCGGTCTGGGCTCTGCACTCGCCACAATCAACTTGAATCATAGTTTTTCGTATTCTTTCCCTCCTAAAACGGTCAATGGGGTAGACAAAGAGAGGAAAAATTTATTTTTAAACAACTGTAAGACAGGAAAACTTATATAGAAATAACAATGAGAGCCGCCGAGACCGAGAGCGCCTCGCCCTTATCTCAAAGCTACAGTGTATGTATATCAGGCCCACCCTTCACATTTATGGACATGCTCTGCCCACACGACAGTTAGCGGTTATAAAGTTAATGGTGATAGTAAGGCTCTTTCTTATCCTAGCTTTTCTATGAAATCTCATTAAAGGTATTCATTGGAAAATGGTTGATTAGTTCCTGAGATATTTATTTTCTTAGCCAAAATGTCATAGAAATTATGATTAATTGAATGATCATTTTTATCTAATTTAAATAATTAATACCGTCAACCGGGGTGACTATTGCCAAAATTTTGGTTTTTTAGTTGCTACAATCACATGGTTGCTTTTTAAATCTGGGTTTTCTTATGGTTGTATATTTTTAAGGAAACAATCAATTCCTTAGTCAGTCTTTGGTTACCTCTTGAAGAATATACTTCAATAGTTGTCTCTAATCATGTTAGACTCTACCATTATTTTCCTCGGCATATTTCTATCTCAGAGCTCCCAACAAGTATCAATCCCCCTCGATGTACTCATCTCTTTTGCAGGAGGAAACTTTATTTCCCTGCTTGATTCTACTTGTAACCATTTACTGACTGTTGCTTTTTTTTTTTTTTTTTTTTTTTTTTTTTTTTTTTTTTTTTGAAAAATTATTAATTTTTTTATTTAAAATGTTTTAATGTACATAACAACATACTATGTAGACTCAGTATTCATACTGTTTTATGCCATTGACATATTTAATAATTACTTTAACAGGTATGTGCTAGAGCTGTTGGAATTTTGTCTTCTGCACATCTTGAGATGGTTCTTGGAAGGTTAGAGGCAATTGCTCAAACAGAGTTGAATAGAAGAAATTCTCGACTTCTTGGCCTTATGAAAGATATGAAAGTAGAAGCAGAAGTAAGTTACGGGAAGTTAAAACTTTGTTTTTATTGCTATTAATATCTAACTAATTTATTATTTGTTGTTATTTAATATACTACTTTAAATAACAATTAATCTCTTTTTTTATGTGATTACCAATGATTTAAATTCTGCAAAACTTTTTTTTTCCCTAAATATTATTGATATTATGGTTCATAAGCACATTGACTGTGAATTGTTGAATCATCATATAAATTATTGAGAAATAGACGTGTAAACATGAACATGAAAAAGAATAAAAATAAACAAAAACAGAGAAAGGTGACATAAATAAAGATATTAAAAACTATGAATTACGTTCTCTTGTAGCGCGAGATAACTCTTGGTTCATGCTATTGCCTAGTTCGCCAACTTTCATTAATAACACTTGGCTCCAGACCATGAGAAAAAGCACAAGTAGTTGCGTTCTTACCAATGAAGCCAATTCTTGTGATCGACTCAGATCTCACTCAAGATCAGAATCTCGAAAAATACTGTGGCAGTTAACGCCTCAACGTCCCAATAAACATAGATTTCAGTTGATACTGGAAGGAAATATGCAATGTTATAGAGAGCCCATCAAAATGTACAATGTGACTTCTAAGCTATAATGTAACTTTTTTTTTTGAATATTTATTTTTAGAAAATTTAATTCGCCAGACTGGAATTTGAGCCCAGAATCTCTCAGTTTACGTTTGGGTAATTAGGCTACTTGATTTCATGTCACCGTATGACAAGTTAATTCATCCAATTAAACGTAAGCTCAAAGCTTCAGACACATGACAGAGCATCATATTTATCTGAAGCTAACCAATTTTATTGCCATGTTACGGCTCTATAGAATTTCATTGAGCAGCTGTTTCCCCTTTTGGGAATTCATATTGTACAGTTAAAATTAGTGTGCTGTGTTTAATGACATAGTGGTTGACAACACATCAAATAAATAAAAAAAAAAGTTACTAAAAGTAGTAATATTGCCTTAATGATTACAATTTACAAAGAAGTGTATGATCTACTTCTTAAAATACTTAACATAATTAACAAAATAAGCACAATTGAAAGGTATTTTATAAAAGTATGCTTGTACCAAGTTATATGTCAATTATACATGATAACTTTTATGTAAAAAATGTAAACCCTCATATCCCAGCTCAATATATCCACCCCTTGGGATGTTTTGAATACTCATTTATGTACGTAACCCAGATTAGCCTTTTTTCTGATCCAGTCCTGTGAGTTTCAGATATGAGGGATTCGACTTTATAAGAAGGTGAAATGAAACAAGAATTTCTCATAACTCCCATGTAGAAGAAAAAACAAACAGATTTATTGATATCCTTGGTTGAAATATTTTCCAGATAGAAAAATGCAGAGAAGTTCTATTGGAATGCTATGCAGCGATCGCTCAGCGGTGCCCTCTTATGGAACTTTTTCCTAAACTTGAATCTCTCACTCAGTGGATTTTGTCTCAAATCACAATAGCTAAAGTAAGAATCAAAAATAAGAAAGTCCTTTGGTTTAGGTTTAAAGAAATTTGAATTGATGTATCTAATAACAATTTGTTTAATTACTTTCTAATTTTGACTCATTTTAGGAAGGTTCCTGTCGAGAGGCCGCATTAGAAGCAATCCTAAATTGTGGTGAGAGTCTAGTGAGGAACAAAACCAATGGGGGAAAGCATACGATTAAAAACAGAACTAACATTTTGAATATTGTACTCCAATTAATTCAGCAAAATAAGCCAGATCCACTCAGCATTAGAGTTATTACTGTTTTTGTGTATCCTTTTTATATTTATTATAAGAATTTGTTTTTTAGGCTTTGTGTTTAATCCACTTGTATGAATGAATTATTCTATTTTATGTTGTAAAATTGTAGCCAGCTCTCAAATAATAAATATTTATTTATGACTTAATGATAATAAAAAGCCTAATAACAAATAAATAAGGGTCTCCCCATGGTCTAGCTGCTAACGCCTTAGATTCTCATGCGGGAGTTCGAGTCCCGCATGAATTTTTCTCATCTCAGGGTCCTTTAAGAAGGTGCATCATGGTTGGCGGCGCTAATGGCCCAGATATCGGTGCACCTTACAAAAAATACTGAAAAAAAGAATACTAAAAAAGAAATAATTAGCAAACTCTTATTTTGGCATCTACCTCTATCCTACATCACTCAAGATGCAGGCCTCTTAGGTGACACACTTTTTTTCTCCTCCCTACAATGTTATTATATATTTATTTATTCAATTTTAACATCCCTTTATTAATTACACTTTTGGGTTGTGTTATCTACAGATTGCTACCCTTTTCTAGCCACCATAGAGATGCATTTTCTAAGCCTAAGGCCTTAACACTCCTGACCATCGGGCTTCTGTTTAATAAAGTAATTTTTTGTTAAAATGTTACCAAAGTTTCTGCCCTCCATCTTATTCATTATGTTCTATTGTAAACTTTTTTCAACTTTCAAGCAGTTTGCTAGAATATTTTATAATTAAAGCACCTCTTCTTCGTAAAGAGTCTTCCTCTATACTTTTTGTATAGCAGATTTGGGCATAACCATAATCATAATTACGATTACAGTCACAGATGCTGGAGATATGATGCGATTACAATTATAATCGTGATTACAAGAGTGATTACGATTACAGTTGTAATCACATCTTTGGTTATAATTACACTCTTAATCACTACATTTTTCTGTAATTACGACTGTAATCACAGCTGTTTCTATGATTATGCCTGTATTTACAACTATTTTGCAATTATAATTTGTAATCATATATCAGGGTCTGTGATTATATTCTGATTATAATCACAGACACATCTTGAGAGCCTATGATTATAATCGTAATAGTAATTATACTTATGATTATACCCAACTCTGCTATGTAGGAATAGATTTCTTTCAGAAATTCTATTCTTCTTGTGAGTGTATTTATATATTTAAGCATAATAATAACTTTACGTAGTTGCCTCATCCTTGCTTGAGAGGAAGGTTGTTGAAGTTAATAATTTCATTTTTTAAATATGTCATTTTTGAAATGTATTTGTGTTATTTTCTTATTATTAATTTTCTTAACAAGTGTTCAGTAAATTGCCTCCACCTTTAATAGACAACTGTCGAACTCATATCCTTAAAATTTGTTTTGACCGAGTCCTTTGCCAAGATCCACCAAACAATGGCTATGACCATGCTACAGCAATGCAGACATTAAAGCAGCTTGGTAAGTATTATTTGTCTAACATTTTGGTTAACTTTATACATATTTTAGGTCAATGGTGTTTAACAAAATTAATACCAATAATTAGTGTTATTGAATATTAACATTATGGAGTTATTTCATGGATATAAGGTGGGATTTTATGTCAGAACCAGAAGTATGTAACTTTGTATAACAGTGGAATTCAGTATTATATAAAGTTTTTTTTTTTTTTCTTTGTCATTTACTGGTATGTACTTTTGTATTTATTATTAAAAATTAAAAATAATAATAATCTCTTCTTATATGTATTTTTGCCATTTTACTTGGGTCCTTTGATCATTTGTTTTACTCTTAACTAAGTTCTATATAAAAACTACTGTTTATTTGCTCGAAAATGTTTTGTTATTTAATATGAAATTTTATAAATGTTTCATAACCTAATTTCATGGTCTAATGTATTGTTTACTGGTTATTCTCTTTGTTAATTTTGTATATTTATTTTTTAGCCAAAGAACGCTGCCAAAACATCCAAAATATAGATTTTTCCAAACACCTGACTGTTTTTCTTACCGGAATCCCAACTATTCCACGACTTCTTGAAAACAATATAGATTTATGGGGAAAAAAGTTTTCAAATATGGGGAGGAAATATTTTTGCCTGTTTGATCAAAAGAAAAAAAAAATTATTTTTTGATTATAATTAAATGTGTAACTTCAACAGGTGAACTGGTAGAAGAGTTACTTATTGAAGATATAGGTCCGGACAGATTAGATGAAGTCACTACCCTACTGGAACCATGGGTACGGCATCGAAATGCACAGCAACGCCTCTCAGGCATTACAGTTCTACGGACTGCTCTTCTCGCCTATTATCAAAATATGAAACTAGGATTTCAGGTGAATATCCTTTGCCTTAATAATTTTGTATAATTTTCAACAGCCAGAGCATAGAACTTACTACTCTATCTCTCTAATATTTCATATGGTCTGGAATCAGGTGCTTGTACTGCACTTGACCAACTAAGCATTTTTTATTTAATGTTCGACCTTGGATTATAAAAGTCCGACTCGCAGGAACTGCGTCATCTTAGCGCGGTTAAGTACATCTCGAAGAACTGGAACAGATTACCATCACAAATCACAGTCAACTGACAGTAGCCAACTTACACAGAAGGGATAATTCTTAATCTGTATAATTGAGAAGATATGGTCGACCGTTCAGAAGTAGGAAGCGTTGATCGTCGGGGTTTCGGTCAGTGTTCTTATTCAATAAAACACATTTTATTTGCTAAAATGTATATTTATTGCCGCCAACGTTTCGACTTGCTATACAAGCCATCTTCAGGGCTGTAAAAACATATATGGTATAACAATGGTAAGGACAAAAAAAAAAAAAAATAAAAATAAAGGCTAGAAACATTAACATAAATATGAGTACCTATATGCTTGAAAATATAAATATAAATATATATATATATATATATATATATATATATATATATATGTATGTATATATATATATATATATATATATATATATGTATGTATATATATATATATATATATATATGTATGTATATATATATATATATATATATATATATATATATATATATATATATATATATATATATATATAGTATAATAATAGCAATATAAATAAATATACATGTATATGGTATCCAAGCGAATACAGTACAAGTGTCATAGTAACATACCTATTGAGAAGATTGAGAACTGTCCCGTTTCAAGAAGAGAACATTTCTGAAGACTGGAAGGATGGGGCAGGGCTAGACAGGAGAGGATGGGGGGGAGGGGGTGGAGAGAAGTGGAGCTGGGAGTAAGGACCGAGGGTAAAGACCGCGGTGAAGATAAAGGACTTGCCGATGGATATTGCAGGTACAGGGAAGGATTGGGCCAGGGCTAGACAGGAGAGGATGGGGGTGAGGGGGTGGGGGGAAGTCGACCTGGGAGTAAGGACAGAGGGAACGGCGGTAAAGATAAAGGACTTGCCGATGGGTATTGCAGGTACAGGGAAGGATCAGACGGTGTGTGGGAATAGGGCAACGAACCGGGTGGGATTACCTAACGGGAGGTTTTGAGGATATGGAAAATGTTGGAATAGGTTGAGGAGATGACTTCTTTGTCAATTTTGTCATTGACGGGATTGTTTTCTAGATGGATATATATGGATTCAGAAAGGAGACGCTTCTCAAGGTTGGGTTCAGTGGAGAGGATGGAGAAGTTTTGGAAATCAAATTTATGTCCGTCCGTGATAGCGTGTCTAGAAAGTGCGGTTTTAATGTCTCTGTTCTTAATGTTGTATTTGTGTGTTGTGAGTCTGCTATGAATGCGGTTCTTCGTCTGTCCAATGTAAGTGCTGTTGCAGTGTGGTGTAGAGCAAGGAATTCGGTAAACGACGTTGGATGTTAATGTTTCTAGCCTTTTTTTTTTTTTTGTCCTTACCATTGTTATACCATATATGTTTTTACAGCCCTGAAGATGGCTTGTATAGCAAGCCGAAACATTGGGGGCAATAAATATACATTTTAGCAAATAAAATGTGTTTTATTGAATAAGAACACTGACCGAAACCCCGACGATCAACGCTTCCTCCTTAATCTGTATAAGTCAATACAATTATGTACTTTAAAAGTACTTACTCTTTGACAACTGCTGAGAAAGCTCTATTCTAAACAACCAAAAATTTGTTGTCATTTTAAGTATCTTGTATTACTAGCAAATTCGTTTTACTGCTACAATCAACTGTAAATATGTGCTCAAGGCGAATAAAATTCCACTCTGTCGTGGGTTAAATCTTTCTATAAAATAAGAAATAACGGTAACTTCAGTTGGAGGCTATGAGGAAGGTTATATAGATAGGAGAATTCAAACCTATGTATACGTCATCATGATTAGCCACAGCCATCTTGATTACCACAGCCACTCCAAACGTATTACCAATATCTTTCACCGTTTCTAAGCTTATTTTAGTACAATACTAATTTTACTGATAAATGCAATTTAAAACGAAAAATAACCTATTAAAAAGTGAGATAAACAAAGAGAAAAACCCTTTCAAAACTACAAAACAAACACTTTTCAAGTTTTAAGCGCTTATTTCTCTGATAGAACCTTTTTTGTAGAGAATTTAGTAAGTATTCGAATGGTTACTTTCCACTTACCACGATTTCCCAACCGCTATCGAGATATTTACGAAAAATGTATGAAGATCCAAAAACTTTTCATGTCTATTAACAAAATAATTGTTTTCGCATACTTTCTTAACTCCAAATATAACCAAAATTAAAACATCTTAGTTGGGATGAATTTCCAATATGTAGAAAATATTTAAATTGAATCCCGCGATTCTAAGTACTCACAAAAAAATAATGACTTACAAAAACATTGATTCCACTTTTCTCAGAAACGGTTAAAGATATTGCCTTAAAAATGGTTTCATTCGTTTTCTTATATTAAGAAACCTATAAAACAAGTACCTGCAAGCATATACATTCAAAAACGTAAGCCTTACGATTTTTTTTGCGAGAATTTCGCCCCAAACACTATCTTCTAGTGGGCGGATTCTGCTGGTTAACGAACTTGACCTTTCAAATTAGCCAACAGATGTTTGTACCAAATTTCGTCAAAATCGGACCATTTTTGAGCTTGCTAGAGAGCGAACAGACAAGCATATATATAAATATATACACATATATATATATATATATATATATATATATATATATATATATATATATACATACAAATTTGGGCCACCTATATTTTCATGATCTATAGGGTCTGAAACGTGAAAATTTCTAGTCGGTACTTCTGGATTGCGTCATGAGGTCAACCTCATAAGCGGGTTCTCCCTATGGAGATAGGGAGTAACCGCGCTAAAAATGATCAGGGATTGCTCAAAGTTCCCTCATATAAATACTCATTATTATAAAGTGTTAAATTTTAATGGCAATGTTTGGCAGGATGGTGCTGGAACTACATAGCAGATGCGGGTTCATTTTCTGTTTGAAGCTGGTGCATTTTTTTCAGCAATATGCTCACTAAATAAATTCTGTGATTACACCTTAAACAAAACGGTTGGAGAAGTTTGTGCTCCATAAAAAAATGTTTGGTGAACATGATTTTGCCAAATCAAAACAGGGGATTCAAGGGGATGGAAAGTTGTTTTGACATTGGAATCATACTTTATTGTAGCAATTGGTAGTCAGTATGAGCTTAATTCAAACACGAATAACACAAGGGTATCCTGTTTTCCTGTGCTCGGGTGGACCTGAAAAACCTCATATTAAAAGTAATATTTTCAAAGGCCATACCGGTGCACCAGTTCCCGTAGATCACCGAAGTTAAGCAACGCCGGGCGTTGTCAATACCTGAATGGGTGACTGACCACATGCTGTTGGTATTATAAAAAGAGTGACAACCTGTAGATAGCCCGGCATTAATAAAAAATAAATTTAAAAAAACATATCTTCTTAAATTAAAAAAATACATCACATTAGACAACAAACCAAACATTTCTTATTACTTTTGATTTTTTTTTGTCCTAAATGGTTGATTTTACAGATTATGTTGGCACACTCGCAGGCTTACCCTCAGTGTGAATATAACTCATCCACTCAACACATCATGGTAAAATTATCTTCTCCTTTTTTCTTTTATTAATAAATTTTTAATGTCACCACCATATTATTCCCACCACCATTTTACTTGTCCCCAAGATTATTTGTAAACTCTTTTAGAAGATTCTTACTCGGATTTAATGTTCACTCTCAAAATTTAATATTTATGGACTTTAAAATGAAATTTAAAATCGCTATAGACCTTAACACAACAATATATGGTACCTAATATATTGTATCATTATACACCTTATTTATTGTATTTGTATTGTTATTAGTGGCATAGGAGAAGTTCCTCCTTACTCTTCATTTTACTTTTATTTTATTTTATGTAGATGCGTGGTGACAAACCTGAACAGATTCTAAATGTCGCTAATATAAGTTAATGTTTTAAACAATTTTGGGGAGCCACTCCTGCCACTTTCTTTAAGAGTCCATTGATCCTTCTCCACCCTCACCTTCATCTTATATATCTGTATTCCAGAACCCAAGTACATTCAACCAAAGTGGTGATCTTATTGGCACACTAGTTGTGAGGATTTTTGACTCAAACGAGGCAGTAGGAAAACTTGCCGCACACGCTGCTGGAGTTGTTTTAGCCATCACAAGTGTTTACGAAGGACATTCTCATGATCCAACTATTGAGAAAATTTTCGATGTTTTGCCTGATGAGAATGCTGCTTCACATATTGCGCAGGTAAAATCATAATTTTTTAAAATTGTTTTTACTTTAATTCTTTTTAAATATTTTTGAAACAAATTTTTAAGAATTCATATTTTTCCTGAAGAAAAGCTTATTTTTATTATTATTATAGCCATGATTTTGTGTTTCATCTACAATTGATGCTATGGCTTCCTAAGCAGCACTATTAGTCCTTGTATAACTTTTCTGAGAAGATTATTTTTTTCATTCATTTTAATGGTCCTAGAGAATATATCGTTGACTGATGTTTCTATAAAACAGCATTTGATCGTAAAAACAGACAGTATTCATGACATCAGTGCTTGTAAGAATGCCGATTTCCAGTCTGTCTAAAATGTGTTCATAATTAACTTTATCTGTGAATGTCATGATTTCTTACATGAAATCAAAAAGTAGTTTTCTTATTATCTTCTTCATTAGAGTCGGCCTCTAAAAGAAGCTATTGTTGATATTTCATTCCTTGGTCATCACAGTCAGTGTATAATATGCAATTCAATTTTTTTAATGTGGCGTTGAATTTAATAATTTTAATTTTGGCTATTTTAATTTGCCTTAACCAGTCTTTTTAATTTTTAGATCCTATGTAGCAGACTCCCTAATGCTCAGATCCATAAACTCACACGTTGCCTTCTTGATGCCCTAACAGACTTCGATCAGACTGCATGTTCCAATGCGTCAGATGTACTGGCTTATGTATTTACGTACAAAGGATCTGAACTTCAACATTTCGTCAACGATATATTAGGTATTCATTATTTCCTTATTATGATATTCAAGTGAAAACATATCCAATCTTGAAATTGCAATGGCCATTCAGATTTTATGAGATGAACAGCCTTATGATGAACTATTTACAATAATTAGCGCATGTAATGTGTATATGTTTATGTTTATATTTATGGAAGTATTAGAAACCAAATATTTTATGAACAGACATTTGCAGTATTGGAATATCCCTACCTTTTCTTAAATATCTCAAAAAAAGGTTGGGAAATTATGATAGGTAGACAGTAACTATACAAAAGCTTACTAAAGTTTCTACAAAAACAGTTCTGAAGTAATTTCGGCGGGTCAATCTGAGGAGAAGGAATAAGTGCTTAAAACATTGAAAGTGTTGGTTTGAACGATATTTTGTGTTTGTTCTTCAAGATTGTTGTTTAGCTTTTACACAGAATATGAAAAAAAAAAAAAAAATATTAACTGTTTATATAGACACCAATGAAAAGAACATTCTGGAAAACAAATACAAATGACTTATAAAAACATTTTGTTGTTAACACCAATAAGTAACAGAACATTATAATCAGATAAGTGAACGGTTTATAATGCTCTGTTACTTATTGGCGTTAACAACAAAATATTCTGATAAGTGATTTCTATTTGTACATCTACCATATTACTTTATTGATTTAATTATTCCGTTTATTAATATTGTATTTGTGTTTTGTCTTTTAGCTGACAAGCCTACCAAAGAGTATCCGAAACATCCTTAATACAGATTTTTACAAAATTGTAGTGATGTTTTCCTATCCGAATCCCAACTATTCCCTGATTGCTTATCACCTCGACTCCTAACTATCTACACCTCAACAACGGAATAGATTTGTTTCTACAAAGTTAAGCATTATCTTTGCTTTCCTCCCCCCCCCCCCCCACTTTCCTCAAAACTAAAATGGGAGCCCTCCCACAGTTGAGATCCTGGGAGAGCTTTCTTACACATTATTCTTACTAGGGGCAAATATTAAATTAAAATACTATCTCAATTTTAAACCAACTTGTTATTTTATAGAATTCATAACATAAATGCACATTTATTTGATTATATATCTTTATTACATTCGTCTTAACATTTTTCTTTTTAGGTTCTTTATTGCTACAGCTTTTTACTTCTGGTAACCACCCATCTAATGGAGTGAGTGCTGTCATAGCTCTTGCAAAACATCATCCAAAAGCTGTTATGAACATTCTTTTAAAGCAGGCGCTTCCTCTTCACTCGTAATTTCTTATATTATTTTTTTTATAAATAAGTATCTAAACGTTTTGTTAGTTTATTTATATGAGTTGTAAACATATATTATCCTGCTTTAAAACAACAACTCAATTCCTGGACATACCAATGATAACTTTGAGATTCATTTAAGGTCTAGGGTCTATTTAATTCAGTATGAACGAATCACTTTGAGAAGAGTTTAACATTAAGACAAACCTCATTGCTGTTTTTAAATTAAAAGAATTCTAGATGGACAGCATTAAAAGTAAGAAACCAAAACCAAAATAAATACAAGCAGACTAAGTAAAAATAATACGTTCAGAAGAGAAAGAGGCCTATACACAATTAGGGATAGTAAATTAGTTTCCATAAAACTCATTGTTGCTCTCAGTGAGGCACAACATTTTGAAATGGACTTTGCTCATTACTCATTTTGTCGAATAAGAAATAGAATGTCTGGGATACCATTTTAACCGTATGACTGAGAAAAATATTATAAAATTACTTTATATTAATTGAAAATATTTTTTATATATTATACAATATTTTTAATACTAATATAATTATTTTATTTGTATAAAAAATAGTGTACATATTTTAAATTAATATGAAGTAATTTTATAATATTTTATTTGATATATTTTAATACCATTTTTTTTTTTTTTTTTTTTTTTTTTTTTTTTAAGGTGCGTTGACTACCCAGGTCATTAGCACCATTTAATATCAATTATATATATTTTAATATATTATATATATTACAGAGCACTCGGCTCATGTTCTGGAGAGCCTGAGTTCAATGAAAGATTTTATCTTCTAGTTTCTTCATTCGAGGGTCATATTCAGGGCTCAGACGGTCCATAGGCCCACCCAGCCTCAATGGGTACCTGCAAAGGGCTAAATCACATACCTCTACAGTAGCTACCTCTTTGGAGCCTCATGGCTTGTTATGGAACTGATTTTTATATATACATTCTTATACCCTTGTCGAATAAGTTGTCTTTCTTTGGTTATAAAGCTCTTTTTATTTCTTTGACATCAGAAGTCTTCGACAAATCAGGGCCATTAGCGCCAATTTATTTTCTACTTATTGTCCAAATTATGAATTAAAATTTGTTTTAATTATATGTCTCCAGACATTTTGGGTTGTAGTAGCCTTTAAAAAAATGGTAATTTTAAGAAAATTAATCACCTTGCTAGTCTATTATATTTAAATTGTTTGTCATATTCTTTTCTTGGCAGCCTAACTGAATGAAATCTGATGTTATTTTATTGCATTAAAATTGAATTACTTGCTCTGATTCTTACTTGTATTGTGATAATTCTAAATGTTTCTAACAGATGAATTGATTATGTTTGCTGTTTTCAGGAGCTTGTGTGAATGTTGGAAATTACTTGCGAGTGATCCTCAATTAAGTTCATTTGCTTTAGAACATCTCTTGCATATTATTCAGTCGAGCGAACTCTATGTTGATGATGGAAATAAAAACTCTAATCGTCCAAAAATTGCAGCTCTTCAGCCATTAGCGGTAATCTTTTAGATTTTTGTTTTATGATCAAATAAAAAATTGTTTGTTATTTTTTTTAAATTTGTTAAATATTTTCATTAATTATTTGATTTGTTTACACAGGCTGTTTATGCTATGAGTGAGATGGTTGATAGTGAACTTATTGCAGACTTGTTACGTGGTAATCTTGCTCAATTGCTTCCAAGTCTTATGACTTCACTTGCTTCTTACATTGGTGCAACTCCGCCAGTTTTAGCTCCTAGCCCAAGTAAAACCATCATTATAACCAATAGAGATGCCTATAAGATTGTTCCTGCTAAGTAAGTTATGGTTCTTTTAGTTTTACATTAAATTTAATTTTCTTTGAAAATATTCAGTTATATTCTAAAATAATTTAATAAGGTTAGCTCAGTGGTTAGAGCACTTGATCAATATGCTGGACCTGTGAGTTCAAAACTCGGGCGCGCACTAAAGATTTTATCTTCTACTGTCGTTGTTCAAGGGTTAGGATCAGGGTCCCAGACCATTATCTATCCAGCCATTAATTCATTTATCAATGGGCATAGTACTGACCACACTATCTCCATTGTGTTCCTTATAGTCAAGAATCAGATGCCTCTAGAGTATCTCCCTATAACACTGTTCTGTAAAAAAAAACTTTTCTCCCCTCCCTTGAACAATTTTGCCTGTTTCTCAAGTTTCCAGGTGTGCTGAGTCCGAATCTGAACTCAGAAAAATTCTATCACCCTCTGATTTTGAGAGAAAAGAGGAGAAACTTGGAAAAAATTAAAAATTGTATTTGAAAATTATTGTCTTTATTATAACAGATTTTTTTTTCTTTTTCAATGGTAAAATATAATTAATTGAATCCTGCATGCTATCAGGTATAATACTAGATATGACACAACTCAAAAAATATACACACATCGTCAATGAGTATTTTTTTTTCTTTTGTACTCTTCCTCCTCTGTCTCCCGCTGCAGTGTCCAGCAGTAATCCGCCAGCATCTTCTCATTCCATTTGCCAGTATATCTTTTTTCCATTCTGGATATGTCTTGGTGGAATCATTCTCCATGTTCGTCCGAAACTGCACCCAAATTTGGGGCGAAAAAGTCTAGGTGACTATGCAGGAAATGTATTTTTAAGGACATATTGCATCCCAATGTTTTATATGAAGTAAGCAGTTCTTGGACTATTTTTCGGTAGTCTCTAGATTTTTCGTTTCCCAAAAACTTAGCACATACCTCTCGAAAAGCAATCCAAGCCTTTTTCTCAGTAGTATTTAACTTTGCTTCAAAAGTGAGGTCCTTGAGTAGATGTCGAATTTGGGGTCCTACGAAAATTCCCTCCTTTATCTTAGCATCGCTGAGATGCGGAAATTTTTGTTTTAAGTACATGAAACCTTCTCCTTCCTTGTCCATCGCTTTTACTAAGTTTTTCATTAGCCCCAATTTTATGTGGAGTGGGGGTAAAATTATTTGGTTTTTGTCCACTAATGGAGGATTGGTAATGTTTTTTTCACCTACTTTTTCCTTACGCTCTGGCCATTTTTTTACGACATAATGGTCTCCTCTTTTTCTGCTGTCCCACTCGCACAAAAAACAACAAAATTTAGTGTAACCTCCTTGGAGTCCTGTAAGCATGGCTACCACTTTAAGATCTGCACAAATGCGCCATTTGTACTCATGGTACTTGATTTTTTGTAGAAGTATCTTCATGTTGTCATAGGTTTCTTTCATGTGGACCGAATGAGCTACTGGGATAGATGGATATTTGTTTCCATTATGAAGGAGTACTCCTTTTAAACTAAACTTGGAGCTGTCAATGAATAGTCTCCATTCCTCTGGATTGGTTGGCAGATCAAGTTCCTGGAGCAAATGAAATACATCATTGCAAAATACAAGATTTTCTTCCATCGAGAAAAAGCATAGAACTCTTGATTCCCGTTTTCTGAAGAAAGATATATTTCCCTTCCAAGAGATTCCATTGTTGCAACCTTGACCCAAGCAGCTGAGCTTTTGATTTTGGGAGATCTAAATCACGAACAAGATCATTCAATCGCCTCTGATTTATGAGCTGTGGCTGAGTTTCAGAGGGGCTGGACGAACTTGAAATTTCTTCTTGTTGACTGGTTCCAGGTTGAGGTGAAACGCTTTCAGAATCGCTGCACTCCTCAGAACTAAGACGGAACTTACTCGGATTTGGTGGGATGGGCATGGTGGCATCATGTGGAGCTGGTCTCATGGCAGAGGGGATGTTGCGATAAACAATTTTCTTTTTGCTCTTGAACGAGAGACCTTTGATTGTGGTCATGCAAAAATACCAATCGGTCAAGTGATTTGTAGGTTCTCGCCATATCATGGGAACTGCAAATGGCATTGACTTATGTGTCCCATTTAGCTAACCAGTCAGAGAAAGTGAGCATGAACTACAGCATATTTTAGGAGCCCAGGATTTGTCCTGATCACTTACTTTACATCCAAAGTATAACTCGTATGCCTTCTTCACCAGCGGAGTCAGAGGTTTCTGAGTGGACTTGAATGTGACTTCACCACAAACATAGCAAAAGGAATCAGGCTTATTTATACACTGTCGTGACATTACAGAGAAAAAGTGAACTGTTCCCAGAACAATGATAGCACAACTGAATATCCAAATAAGTGCGTTTAGTGAAAGCCTCGAGAGTACTGATCAAATCCTAGAAGAAAATAGTGACAAGAGAGGGGCTGAGTGGGAGGGCGGGAGTTGGGGTATTGAGGGTGAAAGGGGGGCAGGTAAGGATTTGAATGAAAAGGATACCACCATAAAAGAGAAAGGAAGGTCATTCCCCTAAAGATCCAGATAGAGACCAAATCCCTGCCTCAAGATCAAAAACTGAAAAAACACTTTTAGCCATATTTCTTCAACCACTTGTAATATTCCCATCAAATTTTTTTTCGTTCAAATATACTTCATTGCGCTCAAAATCATTGGGCTTTTGAATTTTTTTTCACTATGTTTTGATGCCAAAAAAAAATCGTCAAATTTACAAAAAAACTCACATTTTTGGATAAAAAACTAGAATTTCTCAAGAAACTGTGCGAGATAGACAGAATCTGACTTCAAATTCGTGTTCAGCACATTTGAAAACAGTAAGAAAGCATGTTTTGGTTTGAAGGAGGATTTTCGTGCAGAACAGTGTAATCGGTTAAGGGACTGATTTTTTATTTTTATTTAATTAATAAAAACAATGAAGAAATTTAATTCAATGGTTTAAAAATTATATTTAACCTATCCTTTTTTATAAAAAAGATTACTGTTCTCAGTTTTCTGGGGGATACTTCCAACCAATTAAAATCATTAAACTTTTTTTTAAATTGATTTATTTGCTATTTAAACATGTTCGAACGAGTCTAGCATTACCGAACAGTACCGTAAAATGTGGTCACATTGGTACAGTGTGGTGAAATTGATACAAACCTATACTGCTTAAATATTTGTCTGAGAGCAAACAGACAAATATATATTGGTATACATTTGTCTGTTTGCACCCTTTGGGCAAAGTTTGACCCTTCGGTACCAGTTAAATGAAAATATCCTAGCAGAATAGGTTTGTACAAATTTCACCACACAGTACTAATGTGACTCCATTTTACTGTACTGCTTCCTGAGATAATGTGATTAGATTATTACTATGATTATTAGTGATATAAGAAACTTGATTCCTACGTTTTAATTTTTTTCAGAGTTGTAAAAGACTGCCTTCAGCGGGTTTTAATAGCTGTCGGTTGTGAATCTGGAGCAAAATCTCTTTCTTCTTCATCCCAAGTAACTCACATTGATGCCTTGGTTTCCACAATACCACAACTCACTGTGTACGTGTCTAGCTAAATTTAAAGTTAAGCTTGTCTAAAATTATGACTTATTGAATTTTAGGAAAAAGCTCACACAGCTAAATATAAAAATTAAGTAACTAAGTATTTAACATTTTATTAGTATTAACTTCTATACATGAAATCAATTTTACATTTACTGAAATGTCGTCATATTTATAAGCAAATTTATTTATTATTTTTATTAATGACATTTATTACTTCTTAATAATTAGGTATTGGGGAAACTCTCTATTTATTAGTAGAAAAAATTATTTTGGGAGGGTTTCTTTTTATGACTGAAAATATAAAATTTTGCAGATTGGCTTTCACTTATTGATTTGGTGAGATTTGAAAACCTTTGAATATAAACACTTAATTTTACACTTTCAAATGTCTTACTATTTAATCTGGAGTCTTAAATGTATTAATCCATTGTGCATTTAAGCACCTGGAGGATTGAAATCTCAAAGAAGAGTGAGATGTTAGGTCCTATAATAATCCTATGATGTGTCTATTAGCAAAAATTGACAGTGTCGACTGAAAGTGAATGTAACACACTCTCTCCTTAAGAACTTCTGCTAGTTCTTGAGGAAACAAGCATAAGAAACACAAAAAATATCCTACCTCTTTCTCTTGTTTGATAACTAGTTATCTTGACAAACTCACTTTACTAAAACAATGAGAAAAGTGGTAAACACCTTCAATGAAACATTCTTGACGGATGATGGCATTTATTTTGAGAAAGAAAAGTAGCCTTCCTTTAATATCCAGCCAGATTTTAAATAATCTGTATTATTTAAAGATGTTTATAATTATAGTTTATTCAATATTTATTCTTTAATGTATTGACCTAAATTCTTTGAATAAAATTATACTTTTTGATATACTTCACCTGAATCAGTCTTAATCTGTATTATTAATTTGTCACTTAATCAGTATTTCAACTTTTTCATTAAATAGACACCCAGATTAGAACTCTATGTATCTTATTATACAGAAAAATTACTTTAAAGCCTATAAATATGTATTTTTGATTTCTCTTGCAGGAGCATTTGCCAAACATTCCCTTCACTGTTACCTAAACTAATGGTCGTTTTGAATCAGTACGCTGGTACAAATAGTGAACCACAACGAATAATTATAACTGCATTTTATGCAGAGGTAAGGTTTTTAATTAAATGATTCTTTTACTTTTCTTTTTAATTTAAATACTGAAAGGAACAAATTGCATTACAATATTTAATTATTAATAGTATTGGATTTGTGGGTTTCATATGTAATAGAATAGACATTACTTTAATTATTGTTAGCTGTAGAGGGCTTTCTCCTCCATTAGTGACTCCAGCGGTGGTACTCCTCCTCACTTCTTCCTGGAATATTTCGATGGATTCATCTCCATCTTCTTCAGCCAGGTTCTTGTTTCTTCCTCGGTGGTAGCCAAGGGAATGACATTTTTCTCGATCTGGGCGCCTTTTCTCCCCTCTAGCCACAGTATTGGCGGACGAATGGTGTTGAAGCTCCCTGGTGTAGTTGGGATTCTGTCCGTTGGCAGCGCTGATGGTATTGCGTCTTTTTTTTTTTTTTTTCTCCTCCTGCTTCTATTTTCCTCGCCGTAAGGTTTTATATGTTTGATGTTATTTTTCGTCGCTGGGATAGTATTTTTAGATGGAACGGCATTTTTCTCCAGCGGTGGTACTCCTCCTCACTTCTTCTCTTTTTTCATATTTTCTCAAAACTTGGTAATCGCTTCGATTGCGATTTCATTCGACTCTCAATGTCAAAATACCTAAATGAGTCGGTGTAAATGTTGATTCAATATGTAACAAATATGTTCTTTTGACATAATCATAACCTCTGCTACCTCTCTCACTTTAATTTGGCGGTAAACTTTGGCGATTTTTTCATCGATAGTTGCAGTTTTTCGACGTCCCAAACGTTCATCATCTCCCAAGCTCTCACGGCCCCGTTTAAATTCAGCTTCCCAAACTTTCACTGTGGTAAATGATGGTGCAGAGTCCCCATACACAGAATCAAACTCATCTTTGATTTGCATAGGCCTATTGCTTTTCAAAATTGGACCATTTTTATAGACATTTAAGAGTGAACATATGATCAGTATCATGAACGGGTTTGCCTATCTAGAGAGAGAAATCACGCCAGCAGGTAACCTCTCAGTTACCTTAGTTTAGGAGAGGAACTTAATTCAAATAATGATAACATGTTTGTATTTTCAGTGTTTAGCTGTTCAATGTAATACGGGTGGTGATGCGTCAATTGTTGACAGCCTCGTGGCTAGCCTTGAATCAGCTGCAACTGCTCCTGATCACAACGTTAGAGCTATTGCACTCCGAGGGCTGAGATATATTGCACAACTTCCCAGGAGTGAGGTAAGTATCATCTGTATAACATTAAATATGTGTAATGGTAAGTTTTACTCGTATTATTTGTTATATTTGTCCATCCTTAATGGATATCTAATGCGTTGAAATACAATTTATTTCCTGATGTGAGATTACTTTTTTTATTACTAAAACTTGTCAGAAAAAGTTTGAAAATGTTATCTAGAAAGTTTGAATGCCTGTTTTTTTTTTTTTTTTTTTTGTTTAACCTAAGAGTTATTAAATATTATCAGGACTTCTGTATTGCGTAATCGAGCCGACACCTTACGTCAGTTTTTCTCCCTATATGAAAAGTGTGTAACACACTAAAATGGTAGGATAAAAAATTGTCTTACCCTTCTGCCTTCTCTGAATGTATTTAATTTTATTTAGTTATTAGCTGTTGAACATTATGTTTACCATATTGACTTCAGATATGCTTTGATAAAGAGACATGAGTTTTGTTATTTTCACCATACAAATTATTTTTATTGTTCTTTTGATTTTGTATGAATTAATTAATATTCTTAAATAATTAAAAATACTAGATAAATATAAATATCGAAATATTTTTCTCTTAGTTAATTAACACCAAAGAGTTATGTTCCAAATGTCAATTTGAGCCAAGGAATGTTGACAAATCATTAATGAACTTGATTTGGTGCCAACGGCCATAGCCACGTTGAATGCACCGGTTCCCATAGATCACCGAAGTTAAGCAATGTTGGGTGCGGCCAGTACCTGAATGGATGACCAACCATGTGCTGTTGGCATTATATAAGGGTGGCAACCTGTAGATAGCCCGGTGATAATAGCCCAATTTTTTCGGCGCTAATGGCCAAGATTTATGTCGATGCGCCGTAAATTAAAAAAAAAAAAAATAGCCCAATTGTTGGTATGCCATTAAACATAAAAAAAAAAAAAAACAGGATTTGGTCTTCAGTGAGTTGATTTACTGCTAATGCAGGCAATAACTATTTAATTAGCATTTTGTTCTATCTAGCAAATAGTATACCAGTCAGATTCTCTAATGGGTAAGCAAATCAACAAATACTGACAAAATATTAGCATTAATTTTTTTTCTTCAGAGAGACAAGCATATGAGCAGTGTTTTAGCATCTCTTCTGGAAGGCCTGGAGGAGCCCAAGTACTCGAAGGTACCTTTAGAGGCAATGCTGAGTCTCTCTGCTCTTATCCCTGCCTTGAACAACGATACTCTTGCAAGGATTCAGCTACCTCTTGCCAACAGGCTGAAACCTTTCTTCGAAAAGGTAATTGTATTTTATGAGATCCTTACATTTGGAAATGAATAAAATAAGAATTGTCCAACTCGCAGGAACTGTGTCATCTTAGTATTTCCACATGTAATCCTTATTCCTAGAGTCATTTGAAAAGCATAGTATAGAAACTCTTAATATTTTGCTCCCAAACATTTCTTCTATTTTTGTTTGACTGTACACTATATTAGTCATTTTCTTTTAACATTTTAAGGATAACAAAAAAATTATTTTCCTAATGGAACAAAATGTCAAAAAAAGGTGAGAGTTTTGGTACTAAAGTGACCTTAATGTGTCTCTTAGCAGAATACGACATTATGCTTGATAGAGCATACAACCTACTCTCTCTTCTCTTTCTCGACTTCTGCTGAGTCCTAATGAACTGGTTATTATAAGCCAAAAAAGGCCAATGTTATTCTCATTTTTAATGCCTTGGTGTCTTGATAGACTCATTTTGCTGATAAAAGCATGTAATGTATGTATCTGATGTGATTTGAATTGTTAATATGAACAAAACAAAATTTTGAATTGTGTCTTTGGGTCAATGTCATAAGTGTGTCCTCCCTATTCCCTTTAGAGAGGGAGGAAACTCACAAAAGTCCTGAGTTAGTAAAATACCATGCAAACAATTGTTCCTGATTGACCAAAAAGCTAAACTTGCTCTCTTCTTATACTTATAAATAAGAAGTAATAAAATCATATTACAGGAAGAAATTGGACTAAGGAGCGGATCTTTGCGACTATTTGGTCAGTTGTACTGCAAGGACAGGGATGGGCAGAGCGGCTACCGAGAACACATGGAAGGATCTCTAGTCTGTCTTCTTGTTCACTTATCGGAACCAGAACCGTCTGTTGTGAAAGTGAGTTATGTTATGGTTGTTGTGTTTAAAAAATGTTTATTTTCTTTTTTATTGCATAAAAGTATTTATTTTTTAAATTATTATTATTTCCACAATTTATGAATTGCAGTAATGTATGAACTTTCAATTGGAATATCCTAAAAACATTTCAATATCCAAATTCCTGCTTGTTGAATACACAACTGTACCTGAAAACAAAACCACACAAGGATGTATAAATTTAAATATTCTTCTAGAATAAATTTTGAATTTTTATGAAGGTAAAAGCCTAATAAACAAAATAGTAACTTTTATTGCTCAATAAACAAAATTTTAACTACAATCATTGTACTTTTTCAAGGACCAAATGGCATATAGTATTAGTTTTCCATATGTTTAATTTACAGGTAAATTATTAATAACTATAAAATGTTTGTTGAAACCTATTGTTTTTCATATTTCATATATTTCTCACTAATATCACTGTATTATTTATTTATTAAATTTTAACGTCCATTTATTATTAACTACGAATTTTAGGACGGGTATCTATAGGTTACCACTCTTTTCTAGCCAGGATAGGGCTGATGCATTTTCTTTTTTCTAAAGAACAGCCACTGCCCCTAATGGGAATTGAAACCGCGACCCTTTGGGACGGAGTGTTAAGTGCTCCCCCTAAAGCTATTAATATAAAATGATTACGCTTAAAAATCCAGCTCTCAAAAACCTTATTTATATTCTTATATTGATGCTCAATATGAATTATACGTCATTCTGATCAGTTCCTGGCATCAGTGGTGAACCAAAACATAGATCCTATTTGCTGCAGATGTGGCAAAAAGGAAGGTGAACACACTTTATGAACGTGAACTCATGAAAACCTATCCAAAGTTCATATGAAAGACATATTAATTATTATTAAGACACAAATATTAAAATATTGGCTGCAAGGAAAAAGGTTATCTGTAGGTTACCGCCCTTTTCTCAAGATGGGCCCTGGGGGGAGAATCGAACCCAGAACCTTAGGCAAGGTGTGCTCACGCCTTAGCACTCATGACGACCAGGCCTCCAACAAAGTATATTGTTCTGATTTTGACATTCTAAATAAAGGAGTTTTTTTTTTTTTTTTTTTTTTTTTTTGCAACTAAAAGAGTTTTCAGAGTAATTAAGAGAGTTTGTCTAATTTTTTCTAAAGCACATAACGAGACCTCTTTGTGTCACAACCAGCGTGTTAATTGTTTTTATTTATATATTAATATATTTTATCTAATTTATTTTTTATTATATTTCAGGCTTGCAAATTTTCTCTGAGGGAAGGTGGTCCAGTTCTAAATGCTAAGAAAGTTTGTGCAATGTTTCAAGATCATCTAATTGATGATGGTAACCTTCAGTATGAACAATTCGTTTCCGTCCTCGTTAAGTCTATTGTAAGTTATTTTTAAAGGCTTTCAATCAATTGTTGATATTTAAAAGACTTATAATTAAAGGTAACTAGGGAGGTCTATAGCATAAAGCATTTCTTTGCAATTTTGGGAACGTATTATTTAAATCTGAATAAAGCTTTTTTTTTTTTTTTATTTCTACCATATGAAGGAAATGGTTTTAATGACTTATTTTCTAATGACTTCTGCAGGAAATTTATTGAATTATTTTAATGATATTAGGTGAATTTTTATTTATGATTCGTTAAAAGACATTTTTTGTAGGTTTGATTTTATTCAACAAGTTTTGGCTTCTTAGGGCAAATTAATTTAGCATGTTGTGATATGAAACCTGGAAGGATAATTTACTTTCAAGCGTAAACCAGGAGATTCTTGGTTCAAATTCCTGCCTGGCAAATTAATTTTTCTAAAAATAAATAAATTATATAACTAATATAAGTTCTTAAAAATTATGTTATCTTATTATTGAATTATAACGAGAGAATTCGCTTCCCAATTTTAATCCTATAATCGCATCGCAGGTTGAAGAATTAGATCATCTCACATTAAATATGTTCACCACCTGCTTAACCTACATGAAAAGCAATTGGCCATCCATAAGAGGAAATGCTGCTCTTCTTGCAGGTAGTTTTTTGAAATTGTTACTTTATATAATTTGTTTAAAAAAAAGATCCTATTGATATGTGGAAATGTGTTCTGTATTCTATTATTCAGATACAGGTTTACGCTCTCTCAAGACTAAATTTTTGCCAGCCTTCTATAAATGAAGGGAAGGTATTTTTTTTCGGAATACAACTTACAAAATAATTGCTAAACTGTTATCAACTATCACTTTTAGAGAAAACTTATCTGAGTAGGAAACTACTAGATATTGTGTTTACAATTAAGTGTATTGAATACTTAAATATGAAAGTATATGTTGCCATCTGTTGTATATGTTAATCAGCGGAAAAATTCTGAGGGAAATATTCCCTTTCACACTCCCTTCTGTTTGGCCATTTCCAAAACCATTTAATGAACTACATTCTATGTGAACCATGTAAAACTGATTATGTCTCGCTTAGGAGGAGGGAAGGCTTTGAGATGTCAAGCTAGGGAGATAGTGTTTAATGTTTATCAATACTTAGCCAAAGTTGAGGCTGAAAGCAATTTTAACCCTTAGAATGCTAGCGGATCTGAGAGGGACCGACCGCCGGGTGCTACGAGCTTTGAGAGCTGATGCTACCCCCAGTGCTAGCCTATTTTCCACCCTCCGCGTGCAACTTTGGTTTGGAACAAGACTATACTCAGACAGAGCTCCCGCCTTGGGTCGCTCTTATTACAGGGGACATGCAAAATTGCTTGTTTTGTTGTAATTTAAGATGCTAATTTCATTAATTGTGTGTACTTTAGTGTGACCTTTTCAATTATTATAACAAGTTTCTTATTAAAATTAATAAATAAACAGTTTCTAAAATAACATTTCAATTGTTTCCGAAATATTTTAGTTTTAAATTTAGCACTATTAGCCCTGTTAGTATGAATGCACCCTTTTATCAAAATATTCATGAAAACACTTTCTCTTCTCTTCATTTTACCCATTTTATGATTTATATCATTGTTATGATTCTTCAATTTATTTAGTAATTTTTTTAAAATATTGATTGATCTTTATTGATAATTTACAATCTGTACAGTTATCTACAATAAGTAATTATTTAGTAAATAACTGGGTCTTTTTTTACTAAAAACTAATCATTTTATTTTTATATGCAACTCATAAAACTGGTTACGTCCAATAATTACTTGCTGGAAAAAAACAACACTTTTTTTAAAATTTGTGTTTTGTATTTATTTTAAAAACAAATTTATTTATAATAAGTAGTATAGGCGCTAATGACCTACATGTAGATGCGCCGTAAAAAAATAATAATAAAAAAATAAGTAGTATATTAATTACTATTAATTAATAAATAGTAATATAATAATAAAGTAATGAATTAGAAATAAATAGTAGGTATATAACAAAAATATTAATAATAAACTTATAAATATAAAAATAAATAATAAACCAAAACTAGTACTGAGAAATATTTGTTAGGGTCATATTTCCCCACACCTAATTTAGCCTAAAGGTGGGAAAAGGTTTGGCAAATTTTAGTAAAGTGTCTGCAAACAGTAGAAATAACAACCCAACCCCTGCAGGTAGCCGCCTTGGTACAGTCTGAATTGGTGGTAATGGACCCTTCAGGTGGTCTAGGACACTCCGCTCGAGGTAAAGTTAGCTTCCACTCACAATAAACCCGGGAAAAACACACGTAAAGACATTCTTCTGCTATCTAACGGATAGCTAAGTAACTAGACTAGTTGCACAGCGTGATACAAGAGATCTCTGGGCTTTCTGGAAGCAGAGATTATACAACGAATATGAAAACGAATATATTCGTATGTCGCACTCTGAGGAATGTCCCGGCTGCACGAATATATTCGTGCTTCGCACTCAGAGCATTTTTTTAGAGAACGAATATATTCGTTTATAGCACGGAAAGGGTTAACCTCCCTATGAAAAATTTTTCCCGCAAATTTTACTGCACCTGGAATTTAGGCCATGCCCTTTTCCACCTATTACAGTGGAGTCTCGCGTATACAAATGTGAGGGGGAATGGAAAATGTTTCGTATAAGTGAATATTTCGTATAACTGAATAGTAATAGGTTTTGTAGCTATTTTAAAATAAAATAAATTCCTCATAAAAAATTACAATTTCATTGTTTGTACATATTTTGTTGTTAGGAAATGTTGTACATTATTATATTTTCAAGTTTCATATCACGAAACTCTCTTTGATTTCTTCCCTCTTACTGATATTAGTCGGAATAGTTGACAGAGGTAATTTCACCCATTTAGCTATGTCTATTTTTATTTCGTTGGGGTTGTCATAAACTTCTTTCAGTATTTTTAATTTGTCTTCAAGGGAAAGTTTTGTTCATTTTTTTACTCATTTTAAAAAATGAATGGACAATAGAACACAGCTATTAGAACTTCTACTGTATAGAGAACTGAAAAACGAATGCGTGGAGGGGGGATGAATCACTATGACATGCCATGTTATTAGGTCGGAAACGAAGGAAATCACACAAGGGAGAGTGCATAGAACACGGCTGCTAGAACGACTACTATATAGAGAACTGAAAAACGAATGCGTGGAGGGGGGATGAATCACTATGACGTGCCATGTTATTAGATCGGAAACGAAGGAAATCACACAAGGGAGAGTGCATAGAACACGGCTGCTAGAACGACTACTATATAGAGAACTGAAAAACGAGTGCATGGAGGGGGGGATGAATCATTATGACATGCCATGTTATTAGGTCGGAAACAAAGGAAATCTCACAAGGGAGAGTGCATAGAACACGGCTGCTAGAACGACTACTATATAGAGAACTGAAAAACGAATGCGTGGAGGGGGAATGAATCACTATGACGTGCCATGTTATTAGATCGGAAACGAAGGAAATCACACAAGGGAGAGTGCATAGAACACGGCTGCTAGAACGACTACTATATAGAGAACTGAAAAACGAGTGCATGGAGGGGGGGATGAATCACTATGACGTGCCATGTTATTAGATCGGTTACAAAGAAAATCACACAAGGGAGAGTGCATAGAACACAGCTGGACTACTAGAATCACAAGGAAGAACTGAGATGAGTGAGAGAGAGAGAGACTGGTGGGGGTAAGTCACTGGTAAGTCTGTAAACATTTCATGGGAAAGCTGTTGTCTCTTCGTATAAGTGAATGTTGCCTATAACTGAATATCGTATAAGTGAATAATTCATTACACAGGATTAAATGGAGTTTCGCCAGGGAACGAAAAATTCTTCGTATAAGTGAGACTCTACTGTATACCATCTGTTTGAACAGGCAGCGTTATAGTTTAAATTGTTTTTAGACTTAGCTTTGGCGGTAATTCATTAAATTGCTTTGCAAATGGCCACACAGTAGGTAAATGAAAGGGACTATTTCCTTAAGAGGTTCGCATGCGCAATTGAACTTTTCTAAACATCTGAACAGGCTATAGGTTAAGTAGATCTAATCATTCAAATTTAACAATGCATTATTTACACAATTCGTTCTACTTGTAAAGGAAAAGAAAGTCTTTTATTAAGGCAGCTTCCATTCTCAATAGTGTTAAGCAAAAAGAAAGACTTCTATGGTCTCTTATATGCCATATATTTACAGCTTTTTAATAATAATTATGTTTTTTAGGTTTAATATACCTAAATTTGAATGAAAGCAAGAAAAATGAAATTGCACTGGACCCAGTGTCAACAAAGTTGCTGCTCCTGGCATCCGATACTAATGCAGATGTTAAAGCAAAAGCAATCCAAGCAATGTCACTTATATTTTCAGCTTGAAGCTAATAATGTATTTAAATAGCAGCTTTACTCTGCATGTCACAAAAAACAATTTATTGTACTAGTCATTTCATTACTATCTATAAGGTTAGAGAAATGAAAAAAAAAAAAAAAAAAAAAAAAAAATCATTAACAATTTCTTAAGAAGATTGATGAATTTTGTTACAGTATTTAAACATTTATTTAAAAATAGTCTACATTTTAATATTTTTTTTATCAAGAAAATATTTGTGATATATTGTTTTCTTTTTTTGTTAAATTTTATTTACTGTTTTTATTCTACTGTATACTATTTTTGTACATTTAAGTTTATTTAACATTATTTTTTTTTTAACTTGTCTTAAATTTGTAAATATTTACTTTAGTAAGTTATGAATTAATGACAAGTAATTTAATATTGTCTTTCAGATAAGTCTGATGTTTTATATGTATATGGAGGTATTATTTTATCGAACAGGTTTTGTATTGTTGTTGATGTTATTTAATTTGTGATTATTAGATTATATTCCGCTGTATTAATTTGTAATTTTTATGGTCTGTGCCTTTTCATGCTGTAAATAATTTCACATACACAAATTTATATTTTTAATTATAAAATCATTGTACTTAAAAGTTTTATTTTTATTGATCATAAAGACCCACAAAGCTACTCCCCTCTCCTGGATTAAACAACACAAAACTTATTTATTACTTACTTCCTTACTAAAGTCATATTTATTAAATCCCTCTAACTTACATTAATTTCAATGTTTATTGTTGGTAAAATTGTATTTATTATAATTCTACTATTCCTCATTCTTTGTGATTTTATAATTACTGAAAAATTCGCCTATAAAATCCACTTATTGTATTGTTTTGCTGGCAGACGGTTAAATTAATAAGTATGACTTATTAATCCCAGCTGTACTAGTCTCATCAAGAGGAAGCGGAAAAATGTTTTTATTTTGGACCAAAACAGTTTTTTTTTTTTTTTTTGTTTTTTTTCACAAATGGAAAGAAAAAGAAAAAAAATAAATGAATAACTCATTACAGATTAAAAAAAAAAAATTAAGTTAAAATGTCTTGATACAGCCTCAGTTTCATGTGTCAAGCTTTAGGTTCTCCAAGGTGGTAGATCGTGGCACCAGAAGAAAGAGGCAATTTTTCTTGGCCTTCGATGTGAAACTTGATTGGATACACTCCCAGTTCTCGATGGAGCAAGGTGTTTCGAACGAACCACAAAGGGTCGGCTGCAATCCGCAGCACTTTGTTTTGAAAAGTCTGAAGTCTTTTATGTTCTGTCGTGGTGCTGGTTGGGAAGGCATAAGTCAGTATTGGGAGTATCGTTTTGTAATGTAGTGTTTCTAGTGAAGGTTGGGCCTCATCAAGAGCATTCTATAAAGATAATTACAGTCTAAATAAGAAAGTGAACCTTCCACTACCATGGCAACATTTAGTCTAAAGCTAAGAAGAATGGTGCCAACCAGACAGCTGATTGCAATCCATACACTAAACGTTACCTAAAAGATGTTTAGTCAAATGAATATATTCATTGTTATTATTATTACAAATTTATTTATTTAGCAACAAGAGAAAGGCATCTCCCAAAAATAATAATATTGCATTTTTAAGAGTTCTTGAAAATCTACTAAAATAATCAACTAAAAAAACCTTAGTCATGAATTTGAATCTTGTCAGTGTAGACCACAAGGGGTGTTTAAAAAGGTTGAAAAAAGAAAATAACTTTAGAAATATACATTTTCCTTCAAACTGATAATTATTTAGCACCTTGGTACTTACAGTGCTCATCATATTTCTCTCATAATAATTATTTATGACTTAGCAGAATACAACTTTTGTTCTGGAGTGGAAGACATGTATATAAAAAAAAAAATCAAAAATTCAGCTCTTTTGTGTGGGGTGTGCACACAAAAGAGCTGAATTATTTCATTTAGAATCGAATTATATTCAAATTATTTTAATGCTTATCTTACTTTAAATGAAGGATATTGAATGACTACATCTAAATGAAAAATAATTATTATATCTTTAATTATAATATTTGTAGCATAAATTTGTCTCTAATTTACTAGCATCAAGTACAAACAGGCTCATTTTTAGTTTGTTCTAGACACATAAAAGGCAACAGTTTTTTTGTTCTTTATTTATTTGTGAACACCCACAACGAAGGCGATTCGCCCCAGCAATAGTAAATTCTCCTTTGTTTCTTTGGAAACTTGGTAGGGGCTTGCTCATCTGCAACAGAAAACAAATACTATTAACAATGTATAGGTAAAGTATTATAAACACAAATAAATAAAATAAAAAAAAACAAAAAAAAACAGAAATATAAAAAGAGTGTTATCTAAGTTTTGATGAGTGGTTCACTTCAATTTGTGAGCAGTATATTGCATGACATGCTCACCTCCATAAGCGGCTCTAGACAAACGTTTCTAGGGGGGGGGGCTAATTTAGTATGGGATTACCGCCATGCCTGGGGGTTTAAAATCAAATTTTTATAACCAGTCACCTGGAAATCATTAAGGAGGTATTTGATAAACGAAGAACATTCATTAATTAGAACTTATAACTATTAATTTGCCTAAACAATTTACTTTTCTAACTTAACCAAAAAAGATTGTGAATTTTCATTTCCACATCCAGCTCTTCACATTGGGGAAGGGTTTGGGAAGTATCAGTCCCTCAAAAAGTATATATAACTACAGATATATTTATTCACCTATTTGTATAAATGCCTTTTTCATGTAGATAAAAATTTAATCTTGAAGGAAAATACTTATTTTTATGACCACTATTAGAAATTATGGGATTACCTAAAATACTGTGGAGACCACCAAGGCCTAAGGTAAGCAAAAGGAAATGGACCCATGTCAAGGGTTGCTTATGCCATGGGCGTATATTGGGGGGGCTGTAGCCACGAAATTTTGATTTGATCGGTAAAAATTTCATAAAACCCTTAGAAATAAATTAAATAAGATCATTTAGTTCATAAAACATATTCTTTTTTTGGGTGTAATAGCGTTTAAGTTGGCTAAAACTCTCCCAAGATCTAAATTAATGTTATTCCATACACCGGAAATGGTCTCAGCCCCCCCCCCCCCCCCCCCCCCGAAATTTTCCCAGCCCCCTCGGAAATTATTTTCTATATACGCCCATGGTTTTAGTTGGCTAACTAGGTATTCCATGTTCTAGATTGACAGTATACCATGCCCCCCCCCAGGCCTCTCAGGTCAGCACAGAACCTTATGCCCATTAAAGAAATCGAGAAGGGTTAATTAACAATTAATTGCAATATTTAATCCTTAATAATTATCCCTCTCCTATTCAACCACAATAACTTTTTTACTGTTTAAATCCTCATCCTTAAAAAATTAAATAAATAAACTTTGTAAAAAAAAAGTCCTATTATGTAATTAGTTTTATTCTGTATTCTTAAATGGTTCACTGTTTATTATAAAGTGACTTTTAATTCATTTTCTTTTACATATCTTCATCACTAAGGCGATAGAATAATAACGGGCAACACTGATGTTCCTTTTCCCTCTCTAGATCTTATCATTTAAAAATAAGTGATAAGAACTATGAAGACCGTTAAAAGTTGCTCTAATAAATATGAAGGGAGTTGTACGCTACAACCTTCAAGATGGATTAAACAGCATGGCGTCTGGAAAAGTACTTATTTATTCAGGTTTTAATATTAGATATAAACTCCTTTTAGGTTTCCGTTCTCTTAAATGCATGGCATGTATGTAGAAATATTTCATGTGGCGACTTGTTTAACTAAAAAATAATAAACTTAAGGATTTGCAAAATATGTATAATACATATAGATGCAGAGGTTAACATTAAAAAGAGGTGTTGCTCCGCTGTTTAAATTTAAAAAAAATTAGTTATAAGTTATTAAAAACAGACATACTGTTCGCCTTAATATTTAAATGTGATATATACGATATTTTAAACATGCAGGTTCATCTATTCCACTTTTGGGGCCATTTTGGAAGTGATGATACAGACCTAGTTCAAGTCTTGTGAATTATTTGGCGCAATTTACTGTCCCTGAAAGAGAAAATGACAGGTTGACTATTTATTACTTTTAATGTAATTGATATTGAACCTCAACCTCTTTTTTTCTAACAAATGAAACAATAATTTGGGCTGAAATTCACACCGAAGTGGTGCATCGTTAAATAAAATAAAATTCTGGCTGCTTGCATTATTTCTTTTTAATAGTTTAAGCCTTTGAAGTTGTACAATTTTCTTTTAATTTCTGACAGTTAGGGTGAACAGACACTTGAAAATTCAGAACTATCCTTATCAAATGTTTATAACAATAATCGTTCTCAGAACACGAAGGAATAGAGCGGGGCATACGTCAAACTCCTTGACGAGAGTCCAGGCCTCGATCGCCGCCATTGTTGTGTTTTCAGAGTCGGTTAGTTTGTTGTAGACAAGATGCGTGTTTTCGTTTCTCTAGTAATACCTAGTTAGTTTTGGATTTTTACTTGTTTTATAAACTAAAGTTTCTTCCTGGAAATTATCTAGAGATTTTTTGACGGACATTTACTTAGTATATGAAGTTATAATTATGGCGGGCTTCATAAAGTGATAAGTAGCTCTTACTTTTTGATAATGCTTTCAAAGATTACCTAAAATTAAAAAAGTTATCTGCAGTACAATTATGTTTCGCAATTCTGCTTCTAAAAGGTTATTGGTTTTTAATAATTACATAATTTGCTCAGTGTTCTATATACTTTCAAGAAATGCATTTATTTTATTATAGAATTCTCATTAACGTATTTCCTTCTTTTAAAATTATTTACCAACCTAAATAGTTCTGAGTAATAAAGTAAAAAATTGAAAATTCTGTTGCATTTTTTAACAGTGTAAGTTTTACTTGAATGTACAACTAAATTCATTCTTTTGTATAGAAAAGTACCTTTTAAACTCAAATATAATATTTCTTATCAGTTTTATGATAATTCATTCACTGATGTCCAAATTCTAAATTTAAACCTCTAATGCATGGTGTTTTGAAATTTTGCCTCTCTGTCGGTATAAGTATGTGGGTGAATAAGTTACACACCATGTATTTCAACACATTGTTAAGAGTTTTAAATCAAACATTATAAAATAAATATTAATTTATTTATTAAATAATTTGATAAAATAAGTTTTTGCTGATGTTTATTGTAAATATGAATTGAATTATTTATTTATTTTAGTTTCTGAAAACTAAGGAAATTCAACAACATCCTGGTACAACATGTAAAATGTATAAAACTAAAACACAAACAAATTCACAACATAAAATAATATAGGAAGAGGGAGTAGTTTCTAATGTTTAGATGGTGGCTTCAGTTTCTCGCTCAGATGTATTTATATTTCATATTAGATAGTTATATAAGTTCATATAACCCAAATATGAGCATATATATAACATACATTGAATTAGTATTAACAGAATATTTTTTTTTTAATTAGAGGGCCATTCCACGTCAATTCAACCAATGAAAGTACTGTTTACAACCCGACCCTCTTAGATTTTTTTGAAATTTTGAATCCTAATAGCTCTAACAACTCCTTGAATGGTACAATTTTTTAAAAAATTTTATCTGTTTCCGTTTTTTTAGTATTAATTTTCAAAGTATTGAAAAACAGCCTTTTTTTGGCCAACTGGAAAATGTTAATTCCTTGATAGATTGAGTTCTATTTTAGCTAGAACAGTCAGCATAGTCTCATTGTTTAGCTTATTAAATGGACTTTAATTTGATAAACAACAAGACCAACTTATTACAAATTTTACATTTCAAAAAATTTTTCGAAAACTTGTACGTAACGGTTTTCGAATAACTGTACTTTTAAAATTCTGAAAAAAATATATTTGAATCTTCAGTTCATTGACTACATATGCTGTTAGTTTCATTATGGGATGGGAACGGGATCATTTTATAACATAATTTTGACTTTATAATTGTCACCGCGTGGTTGGTAAAAATATGGTGAGTGATGGATATTTGTATTGTAAATTCAGCAATAAGCATCCCTGACCAAAATTTGAATTTCTTTCAGACAGAACTAAAATTAAAGGGGAGATTTGAAAAAAAAAAAAAAAAAAAAAAAAAATACTGGAACCCAGAAATTGCACCCTTTCATTCCTTAACTAAGAAAAAAATAAGACTCAACTTTACTCGAACTTCAATGAAAGTGAAGTTGAACTGGTAACTGATTTAGACACAGATACAGTAGCCTTCAATGAAAAAATATGTGGTAGTTTTATTGCCTCAACAAAAATGAGGAGATGGATGAAATAAAATTTAATATCCAACATGTCTCAATTATTACAAATTTTATTTTACAAAAAATGTTTTACATAATTTTAGACTACAAATGATGCTGGTTTTATTATGGGATGGCAATGGGGAAAATAAAGACCATTTATAACATTTAATAAACGGTCATATCCATTTTTGTGCTATTGTGTGTAACTGTATAATTTGTTGAGTTCACATGCCAGCTACCACTGGTTGTCATATTCACAGGTAATAAAGCCACCACGTATTTTTTCATTGAAGGCTACTGCATCAGAGTCTAAATCAGTTAAAATTATGTTGTAAAATGTTCCCATAATGAAACTAACAGCAGATGTAGTAATGAACTAAAGATTGAAATATATTCAGAATTTTAAAAGTACAGTTTTTCAAAAATCGTTTTGTACAAATTTTCAAAACATTTTTTGAAAAATGAAATTTGTAATAATTGAGACATGTTGGATATTAAATTGTATTTAATCCATCTCCTCATTTTGGTTGAGTACACGTGTCAGCCACCACTGGTCGTCATATTCACAGGCAATAAAACCACTGCATATTTTTTCATTGAAGGCTACTGTATCTGTGTCTAAATCAGTTACCTACCAGTTCAATTTCACTTTTATTGAAGTTCAAGTAAAGTTGAGTCTTAATTTTTTTCTTAGTTGAAGGAATGAAAGGGTGCAATTTCTGGGTTCCAGTATTTTTTTATTTTATTTTATTTTTTTTTTTCAAATCTCCCCTTTAATTTTAGTTCTGTCTGAAAAAAATTCAAATTTTGGTCAGGGATGCTTATTGCTGAATTTACAATACAAATATCCATCACTCACCATATTTTTACCAACTACGCAGTGACAATTATAAAGTCAAAATTATGTTATAAAATGACCCCGTTCCCATCCCATAATGAAACTAACAGCATATGTAGTCAATGAACTGAAGATTCAAATATATTTTTTTCAGAATTTTAAAAGTACAGTTTTTCGAAAACCGTTACGTACAATTTTTCGATTTTTTTTTTTAAATGTAATCTATCAAGGAATTAACATTTTCCAGTTGACCAAAAAAAGGCGGTTTTTCAATATTTTGAAAATTAATACTAAAAAAAAATGGAAACAGATAAAAAATTTTAAAAAATTGTTTTTGGTTATTTTTTGTTAGAGTAACCAACCTACCAAATTTTATTAAAATCCAAGAAGGTCGGGTTGTGACCTTTGTTGATTTGACAGGGGATGACCCTAGAGTAGTAATGGTTACTAATTAATTAAGCTTAGTTAACATTTGTTTTTTAATAAATAATAATATACGACTAAAGAGTAGCCGAAAAGTCTTTAATACAGATTTAAAAAAAAAAAAAATTGTATTGATGTTTTTCTTAGCCGACTCCCAACTATTCCCTGATTGCTTATAATAATATTAGATATAAACAAGTCTGCCTAAATATAATAATTACATTTCTGTAGGCAAATAGTACAAACTCTATTTCAGTAGAAGTTTGACCGAACATACTAATAGTTTACTGTAGAAGGCTACTAAAATATACTAATACAATTTCTGAAGAAAGTCACCAAATATAAACATATTGTTTCTACAGAACGCTGTCCATATATACTGATACTTTATTGGGCTATCAATATTTGAAGAAGGGTACCAAACTATAAAAAATAAGTGTTATAATTCTTAGGTACCCTTCTTCCAAATTTTTGTAGACTTCTACATACATAGTACTATGTATGAATAAGTCTACCAAAATTTACCAATGCTATTTCTATAGAAAAACTAATATTTTCTCTGTAGAAGGCTTCCAAAATATACTCAATTCCATTTCTTTTGAAGGCTCTTAAAATGTCAATAGTTTTAGCTGGCCAGTGTTATAAGAATTATACACATCTCACTCTATCATTAACTTGAATTTTAAATTTTTTGGATAAATAATACGACAATGGATTTTTGTACTTGTATGTTTTAAATAACATAAATATATGAAAATAATACATTGTGATATCACAATGTATTATTTTCATATATTTATTTTATTTAAAACATACATAATTTTAGTTTTTAAGTATTATATCTATAATACTTAAAAACTAAAATTATGAAAATCTTATGTCTGACAAATACATACAAAAATGTGAATTTCTTAAAGGCATGACTGATATTCACAATCTTCTCATACTGCTTTGATTTGTTTATTGAATAACAATTCCCTTTTTTAATGTTTGTCCCATTTTT
This sequence comes from Gonocerus acuteangulatus, assembly GCA_946811695.1. Classification (NCBI taxonomy): domain Eukaryota; kingdom Metazoa; phylum Arthropoda; class Insecta; order Hemiptera; family Coreidae; genus Gonocerus; species Gonocerus acuteangulatus. The sequence goes on along the minus strand of OX328126.1, from coordinate 37,965,871 downwards.
TTTTTAAATTATTCGAAGAACCAAACCTCATGAAGATTTGGAAGAATCCAGAAAAATTGGTGACTATTTTCTTTTTATGAATAGTATAAAAGGAATAACAACAATTCCCTTCTTTGGTCTGTTCCCCGATGATTCTTGGAAAAAAGAATTTTATTTTTAACAAATATTTTGTAAAAAAAACAATAATTTTTTTCTCTATGCCAGGACTGAAATGGGATTGATTGTTGATGAAAGTGTAGATAATAAAGAAATAAGAGTGAAGAAAAAAAAGAAAAAGGACAAAAGGAAAGAGCTCTCGCCTATTTTACAAATGCCTCCCCAATCATTTGGAGATTCTTATGCTCCAAGTCCTTCAAAAATAAAGAAACAAGCAAAAATTCGTAAAGAGAGTGACGATGAAGATGGTGTCAATGAGACAGAAAGAAGGCACCCCTTGAACGATTTAATAAACTTGAGTGATCCGTCTTCAGATGAAGGGAAACAGAGGAGTCAAAAGAAGAATAAAAAACGTCATTCTAAAAGTTTCAAACAAAAGGAAATTTCATCTGAAGAGGACGAAGACTTCAATATTCCAATTGTTGGAATCGAAGGTAATATTATTACCTGCAACTTTTAAACAGTTTTATACTTTTTACACCTCTTATTGTACAATACCGTTTTACCCCTCTCTTGTTTTGATGATTTCACTCCTACACAGTGTCATCCTATGTCCAGAATTTCTTCTTCTAAATGAATAATTTAAAAAAATCCACCATTCTAATCAAAAGTGGATTGCCTCTTCAATTCCAAGAAATAGTGATTTTAAAATGTCTGTATTATATTTGAATAGTACTCGTTATTAAACAGATCTCTTCAAATGAGATTTTACCGTTTCTGTCCTGTAAGTTGGAGAATATTTTGTTGGTATGGGCTGTTTTGTTTCAAAAAGTTATTATTGTCATAATGGAAATTTTGGGTTCTTCTGCATTTTGTAAGCATGTATTACTGTAAAGTCTATATTAAATAAGTCACAAGTTAATTTATTATACTGTCAGGAAATAATGTGTGTTAGTCTAGTGCAGCCAATTTTAAGTCGAGCTAACACTATTTCTTCTCTTCTGTTGCCGCAATAGCTGAATGCCCGGTAGTATATTTGATCATTCGTAATTTATTGCCATTTAGTTAAGTCCAGATGTCTTGCCAATTTTAGTTTCATTCTATTGATCAAGTTTTGAAGTGGGGTCAATCATTTAAGAACATTTTGTTTTGCAGCAAGCTTCTAAATTTTGTTATACAGTTCCATTTGAGATTTTATTATTATTAAGTCAGGTTATCATATCGGTTGTTGTGGCTGGAAATATTCATTTCCAAATGTAATAAAAGGCCTATATGACTCGTATAAAACTTTTTATTATCTACCTATTATAAAACTTAAAATTAAATTAAGGGTCATATCTATCCCATTTTTTCTTCTTTTTTTTATTGGGTATTGTGTTACTTTTTTTAAATGTTTGTATCTATACAAGCTCCTGGCATTGAAAGATAACCTTGGGATAAAATATCTTGGAGCAAATACCTCGGTTTTAATAATTCAGATCAATAAGAAACATAGGCCAATAGTGGTCAAATTGCCCCAATTTTTTTTTTATTCCCATTGTGTCCTGGTGTTAAATTTTTGGAACTTATGTGGTTTCTGGTAGAGACGGAAGATCTTCAGTAAAATGAAACAATAATTTGTTCCTTCACAACTATTTTATTTTTCGCACTAAGCCCTTTCAGGAGCTCTTGCTACCATCTTCAATTTTAACTCTTAATGTTTTCAGAAGATGCCCACGATGAAGAAGTGAATGTGATTGATGAGGAACATGAAGAAAATAAAGAAATACAAGGTAATGTGTTATAATAGTGTTTAGGAAAAAAATATATACAAAAATATAAAGCACTATTAATGAAGTTTATTAACTATTGCTTAGACTTCTATGCCGGATGGACAAAAGAAGATCTTCAGGAACTTTTTCAGCGAATGTCAGAGGCTATACCAAAGAATGACTCACTGAAGTATAATTCCCGAGTGCCTAAGCTGAACTGGGAGAAAGTATGTTCTTAGCTACAATTTTATATGGAATACTTTAGTATTGGGTCAAGGAATCTTTTTCACATTAACTAGTTAACTAGTTCAGAAACAATCCCAGTTACTCACATTCATTGGCTGATATCATCAATAAATGTAATTACAAACATTATATTCTTCTGGTATTGAACGAGTTAAAAACTTCTTTACCGACGTTTCGCCAGTCATACTGCCAGCTTTTTCAGGGGTAAGTCTGAGAATGTCATCCCTGAGGAAGCTGGCAGTATGACTAGCAAAACTTCGGAAAAGAAGTTTTTGACCCGGTCACTATCAGAAGAATATAACGTTTGTAATGACTCGGACTGTGGATGTCTACAAGTTAAATCAATAAATGTACTTTCATCACCTTCAAGGTTCAAGGAGTTCCTATTATAAGCCTTGTAAGTGTTATTTGGAGACACGCTAATATCTAAGATGACAGCCTCTCTCAATCAGAGTTTTATTGTTTTCATCTGATTCAAAGGATGATCTTGGGGTTGGGAGATTTTTCTTGGGTGAGAGGATCTTAAGGCATTCAAATTATAAATTACTTTTATTTAATTTCTGTATTTATGGGCTCCATGAATTTTTTTTTATATTTGGAATTTGTTCTTATTTTAATTACTAGATCTTCATAGAGTAATAAAATATGTGAATCATATTGAATACACAGGCTCACACACAAAAAAAAGGTATTATTTTCCAAAGATGCCATACATATATTCTTATGTATTTCGACACGCTGAATCCGGAGTCCGTTTCACCCCATCACGTCAGGTTTAAGGGCATTTCAAGGTCAAATTTAGTATGAAGTTGTTAAAGAAGAAATAACTAAAGCTTCCATGGTTTTGAGGGTCGCTAAATTTGAATCAGAGTTCTTTTTCAGCACATCGGCGCAAAATCAAGGTTATTTTACAGGAAATGAATCTGCAGTCAATTTTTTTTTTTTTTTTTTTTTTTTTTTTTTTTTTTTCAAAATAGACATATTTTTCCTTGAAATTACCTTGATTTTGTGCCGATTGGGTGAAACACACCCCGGGTTCGAATTCAGCTACCCTAAAAATCACGGAAGCTCTATTTATTTCTTTGTAAACGATTTCATATGAAATTCGACCTTCAAATGCTCTTAAACCTGACGTGATGGAGTGAAACGTATTCCGGATTCGGATTCAGCGTGTCGAAATACATAAGAATATATGTATGGTGTCTTTGGAAAATACCACTTTTTTCGTGTGTGTGCCTGTGTTATTGATTGTATATTCTATAATAGTATATTCTAGAATTACTTTTTATTTACTAATTGACCAACTTTAACTATTTCAACGTTTATGAATAAATGACAGTGTACTTTACTAAAATAAATCACTTTCCTATTATTTGCAGATTAGTTTTGGATCACATTCCGCACAAGATTGCCTTGAAAAATGGAGAGTAATAGAAAAAAAACTCAGAGGCTACAGGATCCTAAGTGAATTAATTAACGATGCGAGTGTCTGGGTGGAGAAACCTTGGACTGACTTCTACCAGAGTGTGAGAAAGGTAGTGCATTATTATACATTGTAAAATATGTCTAACTCATTTATTATTTCAAGTTTGCGCATGTTCTTGGTTGTTAATAAAATGTTAATAAAAATAGAAATAAATTTTCTTGCTTTATTTTATGTTATTCAAAATTTGTTCACAATTCTTCTTAGGAAAAGTACGAATATTTGAAAAACTTGACAACTCTCTAATCATGGAAATTTAAAAAAAAAAAAAATCTAGTTTAAAGAATTAAATTATTTGTTTATTAGAGTTATACCTAAGTAAAGGGGTTAATATCCTTAGATTTTGATAAATGTTTAACATTTTTCTAATTTAAGAATACAACAAAAAATACAAAAATATTTGTAATTCTCCTTATGGTTCTTATGTACTAGTTGCACCAAGAAGTGGGTCTCGTTCAGGGATCCGGATCATGAAATGAGAACTCAATTGAAGTTGTGGCAAGATGGCAACAGAAAGACCATTTATTAATATTATCAACGAGTTGGATTGACTAGAGTTTCGATATAACCTTGAGCGAGCGTGGTTTCACTCCTCATTGCAACAGTTCATTTTAATAAGCTTTAGATTCTCTTACTTATGGACACTCTTTTAGCCTTGAACATTTCTTAAATCAGCATGGAGTTACCACGAAAAAGCACCCCCCTCCCCCCTATAGTATTTACAGTAGCCTTAAGCACTCTCCAATCTCCTCTATCCTCGCCATCCTAATCAGCCACATTCACCTTCCACTTTCATACTCAAGCCACTTCCTAGTACTCCCCACTCATTTCCATGTCCATCATCTGTCACAATTCAACTTTTCATATGTCAATTCACATTTATTTTATATTGTTAAGGTGAAAATTGTGTCAGTATGTTTACCACTTTACTTAGTGCTCTCAACATGTTGAAAATTTCATGATTTTAATTTGAAAATTATAATATCCCACGGTTTAATCTTTACATTTATATAGTTCAATTTCCTTTATAGATTTTATTTAACTCTAATTGTTTTTTTGTTTTACAGAACAGGCATCCCAATATGCCCAAGAGGCCGTTAACTTCCTACATGTTATTTTACATGGACAAAAAGAAAAAATTCTCCAAAAAATATCCTAATTTGGAGATGGTAAGATTTCTAATTTTTCATTTCATTTTCAAATTTGTTTACAATTTATCACTATTGTTTATTCTTATGTATGTATTTTAAGAGATGAATTGCCCTTGTCACGGTCTCACTAATGTATAAATAAATAATTTTTGCTTAGCTTAATTCTTGTAAAGTAAAATAAGAGAAAACATTTCTAGAGTAGATGACCTCATTTCCTGATGAATAACGTTTCATTATTGCATGAATCAGCTATAAAATTTTTTTAAATAAAAAATGACTAGAATATCATTGTTTTTGTTGTTAGCAGTGGTGGTGGTTTTGTTTGAAGAATTTTCTTTTGTATTTCAGTAGACTTCTTCATATTGCCACTTTCTTAAGAAATGTAGATATTGAAGTTGCACTCTGAAAGAAGTTTTGAAAAAAATCTTTAAATCTTTATCGATCCTACATACTAGATATTCTTTGTTGGATATTGAGAATGCCTTAATTTTGGAATACCATACTTGCCTTGGAGGTTTTGCTTGTCTTCTGTACTGCTCTGGTATTCAAAGATTTTTCCTTATGATTTCAAAGTTCATTTGACTCTTATTTTCCTCAAGCTTGTATCCTTGTTTCACGACTTGGATTAATGGCAGGGCTAGCCTTTGTTCGGTAGGAATACATGTCTCTCCTTCCATGATGGCCTGGTCTATTTATGGTCCTCGTGGTGGCTGTTGATTTTTGTACTTTGTATCAATCATTATTGTACGACACGTCAACTGCTAGTCTATTAGTGGCTGGCTATCCTTATGTTATAAACCTTCTCTAGTGGAGCAGGGCATTTCTTCAACGGCTCCTGAAATGAAAAACACTCAACTCACTGCAGGCAGGAGTCAACGCTGCATCTCCCATATGATAATCCCATGAGTTAGCTACTGGAGCACGGGATACCTAAAGTTTTTACTGGTGAATTTGATGGTGTGGTGAAGTTGGTTTAGTTCGATTAACAAGTTATTCAGTTCATCTTCTATATGACTTAGACTTTGTTTTTTATTCTTTTAAGGATTATGTTTTTTTTTTTTTTTTTATAAAAGAGACTCCTGTAATAAATACATTATCCCCTGTGTAATTTATTATATTTATTTTTTTTCGGTTATTTTTCACAGATATGACATTCATTTCTTTATTCTCATTTATTTTCAGAGTAAATTATCTAAATTAATGGCAGAAAAATTCAACAGTCTCCCTGAGCATAAAAGAGAAAAATACAATAGCCTTGCGGCATCAATGAGAGAAGAATACAATGAAAAAATGAAAAAATTCCTGTAAGTATCTGAACAAACTTCCGTACAGTAAATCTTTGTCCGTGTTTTTCTCATTTCCATCTCAAAACTGTAGTCCATTCGCCAAGAGAATTCTATTGGTTTGTCTTTTTTTTTAAAAAAAAAAAACAAAAAAAAAACACCACTGATCTTTCAAATCAAGAGTAGTCAATATTTTATTCTTCCAAATTTATTTTACACAACGCTTATAGATATATATATATAGCCTTGAAAATTACTTCATTTCATTCCTCTTGTCAAATTATGTCTAAAAAGTGTAAATGCATTATGGTATTATTGACTTTGTACGCCTATTCTCACATTCTCATGCTTTTGTTAATTTTACATATATAGTGCTTATGCTGGATTATTATTATTTATGGTTTATCTTTCTCAATTATAGGGAAGATCACCCAGAAGAAGGGAAAAATATGAAAAAGTCTACACAAAAAGTAAATGTTAGATCAGGTCCAAAGAAGCCACTTCCACCTTTCAAGGTAATGAACAAGTTCATACATTATTTAAAGTTTTATTTGACGATTAATTATCATTATAAGTTTTTTGTTTTGCTTGAAGAATAACGTTTTAGTTTATATTTCAAATCAGTTTGGTTCTGCTAATTCGTCTTGTGATGGAATATTAATAATGTGTTAAACTCAAAAACTACAATTTGCAGAGAGCCTGGTGACTGTTTTAAAATAGGTGAACAAATATTTGAACATTTCCATTCAAATGAAACGATATCTCCATTAAATTCATGGAAATGTATACATTGATTCAACTTGTGATTAGACATGCCTCAATTCAATTTGTGTTAATACTTCAATTAAATTTATTTTATATATGATAATACTCATCCCATCAATTCTAAGCACTTGTTTAGTTGCTGAAGAAAATATTTTAAAATATAAAGGTTAGGCCAAATCTATTGTTCAATTTTTATTTTAGACAGAAAATGTTTGGACCAAATTTAATCAGATTAAAAGTTTTTATCTGATGGAACTAGGCAACCGGGCCGGGTCATTCCATGTCAAATCAACAAGGGTCACAACCCAATCTTGGATTTTGATAAAATTTGGCAGGTTGGTTACTCTAACAAAAAATAATCAAAAACAATTTTTTAAAAAATTTTTATCAGTTTCCGTTTTTTTACTATTAATTTTCAAAATATTGAAAACCCGCCTTTTTTTGGTCAACTGGAAAATGTTAATTGCTTCGTAGATTAAGTTCTATTCTAGCTAGAACAGTCAGCATAGTCTCATTGTTTAGCTAATTAAATGGACTTTAATTTTATATACAACAAGACCAACTTATTACAAATTTTACTTTTCAAAACCATTTTCGAAAAATTGTACGTAATGGTTTTTGAAAAACTGTACTTTTAAAATTTTGAAAAAAAAAAAAAATATTTGAATCTTTAGTTCATTGACTACATACGCTGTTAGTTTCATTATGGGGTGGGAACGGGATCATTTTATAACATAATTTTGACTTTATAATTGAGGAGCTTAGTATCAAAGTTGGACAACTCCACTTTTTATTTTTTTACAGGAGAAGTAAAAAACCATATCTTCTTTAGGGTTGTCAGTATCATGGTGAATTTTTTATATGTTATTCTCCTAGGTCCAAAAAACATGTTTTCAAAGTCATTTCAAAATTATAGGAGTATTTAGGCCGTAATCACACTTTAAATAGTGGAGTTGTCCATGTTTGAAACCAAGTCATGGAGTTGTCCGTTTTTGAAACCAAAGGGAGCCATTTTAAAATTGAATCTATCCTCTTTTGAAACCCCAAAAAAATATGAATTCGATATGCACGAGAGAGTTTTAATATAATATAATTATGTCTAATGTATAAAAAAAAAATCGTATAGTTAAAAATTACTTGAAAAAAAAATTATTTAAATGCAGTTTTACAAAATTGAAGTCTTTGAATTATTCTCACACCTTAGAAAGAACTAGTTCTTCGAAATCTGCAATCAACACACTCACAGTGTCCACTGTTGATAACATTAGCAGTTTCACTCTGTACTGTGAGGTTGCGGTACCACTGCAAACGGTCTCTTTCTTCCCAATTTTCTCCGAAGTACTTGGACAAGAGATTCTTAACATCTGCAAGTTTCTTGGGGTTGACGCTACAACCGACGGGAATTGGTGCAGGATTAAGTTCTAGAAGTGACTTAGCCTTCTTTGTTATGGACATAAATATACCGATATTTGTGTTGTATGCCACCTCACCAGATGCTAGTATATTCCTGTGGATCTTGGATCTTTTAAATAGGAAGCGCTTACATCTGGAAAGCGGAAAGTGAAGGCTTTGGGTTGGCTTTACCACCACCTTAGCTTCTTGTCTCCAGTCCTGTGCTAACCAATCTCTTCCCACAATTTTCACTCGTCCATGTTTCACAAAGACTTCATGATATTCTTCCACGTCAATTATGGTGTAGTATGACCGCTTTGATTGTGCAGATAGATTGTAAAGATATCTGTAATGAAACTAAATTATCCTTAGTTTATTCGGTTTAGAAAAAATGTGGTACTTAGCTATCCTCTTCGCACAGTTTTACCTAAAAGTACATGTATTGAAGTTGCTGTCCTATAATTTTCATCGCCGTACTCAACATACCTGTGCACAGCTTATTAAAATTAATTCATCAATTAGCGATGCGATTATTTTATGAAAAACGAGTTAACCATTATTATTTTCTGGAGATAGTTGTTGAAAAGCTTGCGATAGCAAATAACTGAACATTAACGGTGAGATCTATCTAATATCTAGTGTGAAACTGTCAATATTTATTTGTTATACGCGAAAATTTAAATAAAGAGGAATATGTCTAGAACAGTTATCAGTATTACATTAGTTGTTAATTTAATCACCTGAGGTCTTGAAAATACATTTGGAAGGATTCATAGATCTACCAATGGAGTAAAAATAATTTTTTTAAATTGAATAGTTGCTGTTTTTCACTTTTTTTTTATGTATAAAACCCGTTTATTATTAAAATAATTATTCTGAAAAATTGGAAGTGGTCTCATTCTACTCGGTGCGGAAGAAATACTTAAAAAATTATTCCTAAATCAGAAAGATTCAAGTACCTGGAGGTTTTGCCCCAAAATCTGGCATTCGGAACCATAGTGTGCCGGATAATAGATAGTTATTAATTAGAATTATCGCTAAATGCACTTATTACAAGTTACTACAAACATTCAGCCATGATGGATTTGCAGTGCATGTTGGGAGCAGATTGCAGAAATGCAAGCTTCTCATTGGCTACTGAAGGAGCTGTCTTTTTTTGAAACCAAACTATGTTGGAATTGTCCATATTTTGATTCTGAACGGTGCAAATAAATGCTATTTCAACTATTTTCTGTTTGTTTTTCGGCAAAACAGTTGTAAAACCAAATGCAGCATAAAAAGCTCCTTAAGAATCGACCAAAATCTCAAAACCGAAAAAAATGGAGTTGTCCAACTTTGATACCAAGCTCCTCAATTGTCACTGCTTTGTTGATAAAAATATGGTGAGTGATGGATATTTATATTGTAAATTCAGCAATAAGTATCCCTGATCAAAGTTTGAAATTTTTTCAGACAGAACTAAAATTAAAGGGGAGATTTGAAAGATGTTGCACAAATTACCGGAACCCAGAAATTAATTGCACCCTTTCATTCCTTTAACTAAGAAAAAATAATTAAGACCCAACTTTTCTCAAACTTGAAGAAAAGTGAAGTTGAACTGGTAACTGATTTAGACACAGATCCAATAGCCTTTAATGAAAAAACATGTGATGGTTTTATTGCATGTGAATATGACGACCAGTGATGGCTGGCATGTGTACTCAACAAATTACACAGTTTAAATGTATTATCACAATAGCACCAAAATGGATATGACCGTTTATAAAGGCATTTTTTTTTTCATGATCCCATTGCCATCCCATAATAAAACTAGCATCATTTGTAGTAAAAAAATTATGTACAAATTTTCAAAACATTTTTTAAAAAATGAAATTTGTAATAGGGGCACATTGTATATTAAATTATATTTCATCCATCTCCTCATTTTTGTTGAGTACACATGCCACCACTGGTCGTCATATTCACAGGCAATAAAACTACCACATATTTTTTCATTAAAGGCTAAGTTTAGAAACTATTCAAGGAATTAAAATCGTATAAAACTAATAAATATTAGTTTTATTTTTATCAACTAACACATTAGCAGTATTATAAACAAGGCAAAGTCTTTAAAACCTGTTTCATACCAACAATCAATTTGAGCCTCTCTCGTTGAAGATAGGGCAGTGTTTTTATTAAGTCATCCGAAGGAAATTACGTCAAAACTATTCCTTTAATTACTCCCTTATTATTTATCCTGAATTATACTTCATTGATCTTTGAAATTTTTCTAAAGTACAAAATTTTGATAGACCATAGCAAAAAAACTTCATCTGAATCCATCACATAATAAAATTTATTTTTTCTTCCAAATTTGAAAAAAAATTTGATAAATCCAAGAAAACGGTATTAATCCTTGGGTAAATGATTCAATTTAATCTGCAGTATGCTCCTAAAGAAATATTAAGCAATATTAAAAAGACTGCCGGTTTAGTCCTATATTATATGTAAAACATGCGGGAACGTGTTCACCACAGAGAAAAAACTCTTATATAAGCCTACCTGAAGCCTGTCTAGTACCTCGACCCAAACAGATGTCTGACTCTACACGGAGAATGTTTACATTTTCAGCTTTTTTTTTTTTTTTTTTATATTTCACGAAAATTGTTAACGCCCACAGGTTAGAAGCGGAAATTCCTCAATCTATAGCAAGACTCTCAAAGTCATTTCAAAATGCAAACAAGCTTCTCAATTACTTGTCATGTTTTATTGAAAAAAATGCAATCAAAATAACTGCAACCAATTAAAAACTAAGGCAAACCGAAAAAAAAAAAACAATTAAAAACTTTTTTGTCACTGTTTACCTTAAAAATTAAGGTAAACAGTGACAAAAAAAAAGAGGAATAGATACAGGTGTTAGTTTGTTTTTATCTTTCGTGAAAAATTATAAATATCTTTCCCATTTTCTTATCTAGATTGTGCATCGGCTGCTGAGGCTATTAGCAGTTTACTGGTCTATGCAAAAAAAAAAAAAAAAAATTCAAAAGTGAGGTAAATAGAGAAAAAAATATTCACAAGGCGTCTTCGAATCTCTCTCTTGGAAAGCTAAATTTATAACAATATTTTTTTTTCTTATTTTACTTATCCTATTTTATTGACAAATACATTCTCCTACTAGAAGCTATAAAAAAAATAACAAGAAATAAAAACAGACATAAAGAACCGTTCTAATAAACAAAATCAATTATCAAACTTCTAAGTTTTATGCACTTATTTCTCCGATTGACATCGCTTAATCAAAACTTTCTTCAGAACCTTTTTTGTAGAGCATTTAGTAAGCTTTCGAATGGTAACCTTTCGCTTACCAAGATTTTCAAGCGTTTTCGAGATATTAATGAAAGTAACTGAAGTTCCCACTGTTATTTTCGTTCTCTAGGGGTTCTGAAACGCAAAATTTTCTAGTCGGCACTTTCGGATTGCGTCATGAGATCAACCTTATAAGCGGGGTTCCTTCCTATGGGGGAGGGAGGAACCGCACTAAAAGGCAAAGCAAAATCAGTCCAGACATTAATGAATGTATAATAGAGGATGACATTAATAACCAAATAGATATTGGTTTCGATATAAGTTTACATTCTCAAGAATCCAAAAACGATTCAGACTCGGAATTAAGAAATTATTTAATAATTTCATAGAAAATAGTAAAATATTATTATTGTATAGCAATATTACTATAAGTATAATTTACTACTATACTATTACTACATTATGTGTTACAGTTATAATATATTTTATAATATTGTTATTAATAATATTATTACCTGCTATATTATTTCTATTAATATTACAAATATTACAATTAATATTATTATAGTATAGTATGGTATAGTATAGTATGCGTTATTATACTATTGTTACCTTCTTTTGAGTTGATTTCAAATAATAAAAATGTTTATTTGAAAATAATTAGTGGTTAATGATTTTTGTCCATAATCCTCTCTGTGTGCCGGTGGGAATCGAGCCCATCGTCTCCCACATATGAATCTAAGGCGTTAGCCACTAGACCATGGGAAGACCCCAGTTCCAGTAATTGTGCAACATCTTTCAAATCTCCTCTTTAATTTTAGTTCTGCCGGAAAGAATTTCATATTTTGATCAGGGATGCTTATTGCTGAATTTACAATATAAATATCCATCACTCACCATATTTTTATCAGCTACGCAGTGACAATTATGAAGTCAAAATTATGTTATAAAATGATCCCGTTCCCATCCCATAAAGAAACTAACAGCAGTAGTCAATGAACTGAAGATTTAATTTTTTTTTTTTTTTTTCAAAATTTTAAAAGTACAGTTTTTCAAAAACCGTTTTTTGAAAATGTTTTTGAAAAGTAAAATTTGTAATAAGTTGGTCTTGTTGTATATAAAATTAAAGTCCATTTAATTAGCTAAACAATGAGACTATGCTGACTGTTCTAGCTAGAATAGAACTTAATTTACGAAGCAATTAACATTTTCCAGTTTACCAAAAAAAGGCAGTTTTCAATACTTTGAAAATTAATTGTAAAAAAATGGAAACATAAATGTTTTTAATAATTGTACCATTCTAGGAGTTGTTAGAGCTATTAGGATTTAAAATTTCAAAAAAATCTAAGAGGGTCAGGTTGTAAACAGTACTTTCATTGGTTGAATTGACATGGAATGGCCCAAACTTACTTTCAGATGATGAAATGTGTATATTTGATTTAGAGCTCTTGTTTATCACCATAAGCAGGTTTCGAGGAGGAGAATATGCATAAGCAACGGAGTAAAGAACCATGTTGAGAAGTACCATGTTTAATGAAACAAATAACCAAATTTTGTGCTGTCTCTGGAGTCTTTATAGGCACAGGTTTGGCAGCCTCCTGGGATTAAATAAATAGAGCTAATTAGTTATTAGTAAGAGCAATAACTGCCAAGATGTTTCCGTGAAACTATTGGGATACTCAAGGAGGAGGTGTGAACACTCCAGGTTGTGGGTTCAATTCCCACTAAGAGCGGTGGGTGAGTTTGAGAACAAAGAAAGTCATTGTGTCTATTGTTTAGGTATGATGGATGCTTACCAGTAGATACCCTATCCCAAAATTCTGACTTCCAAATTAAAACCTATAAAATCAAATTATTATCTATTATCTAATTGGAAGTTGTGGATGTATAAATTGTAAAATGTGGTACATTTTTTGTTTTAGATTTTCCTTCAAGACAAATTGAAGCAAGTGGAAGGCATAAAATCACAGAGTGATACACAAGTGATCATTCAGGAGTGTAAAAACAAATGGAATTCAATGAGTAATAAGAAAAAAATTCCATGGATAAGATGGGCACATGAAGCTGAAACAAAATATTTAGTAAGATTATATTTTTAACCTGAAATATTCTTCCTTACTTCTTGTTAAAAAAAAAAAAAAAAAAAAAAAAAAAAAAAAAAAAAAAAAAAAAAAAAAAAAAAATGTGTATTCAATAGTGGTTATTGGGGTCTCCCGTGGTCTAATGGCTAGCGCCTTGGATTCATAAGCGGGAGATGGTGGGTTCGATTCCCAACCTCCGGCAGGAATTTTATCATCCCACGGCTCGCTGGTAAAATTCCTCGCTGCACCCTGGATGTCGGCGCTAATGACCTAGATGTAGATGTGCCATAAAAAAAAAAAAAAAAAAAAAAAAAAAAAATATTGGTTATTAATTAGTAGGGGAAAAAAACAAGTTTGTGGATTACCAAACTTTTTTTCCTACCGTGTTCTGTTTTTCCATCTTCTATTATTTGTCATAGTGATACAAAATTATATAATTAGCGCATATTTATCTACTACTGCAAAATTTTCAGCTTAAATTATTTTTTACAGGAAGAGATTAAGCTTTATCATGCTGAAAATCCAAATTTTGAGGCCCCGCCTTACAAATCTGTGCTTTCTAAAAAAGAGAAAGAAATCCTTGAAAGGTACATTCAGTTTTACATGTCAGTCTTTTAATACGACCAATATATCTGCATAAAAATCCTTCCTTCTATTATGAAGTATTTAATTTATTTTCTGACCCCCAATTCAAGAAAATATTCAATGAGTTAATATTAAATTTAGTTATACTAATGTATTTTATGTTTCAGAATGGAAGGTAAACCTGAAAAACCTCCTAATTCAGCGTACAGTCTGTTTTCTCGATTGATGTTGAAGGATCCAGAGCTCAAAGATAAGTTTGAAACACCGAAGGAACGACTTCAAGAAATTGCTAAGCTCTGGAAAGAAGTTCCAAAAATTCAAAAAGAAGAGTACGCTGACAAAGTTAAGCAGGTAATCCACTGTGTATACAAAACTTTTTTTCTTTTGTTAATAACAGTAATTATTATAATTATTGTGTTACTAGTAACATTTATATTTATTATTTATATAGATAATTAGGTGCTCAAAGTCCAATATTTATGAGAAAAGTAACTCAACTACAAGGAATATTATTTCTCTGCTAGACCACTGGGTTATCTATACATATATTAAAAATGCAACAGAACGCTGTCTGTAGATGGAAGATTTAGGAGAAAAAATATTATTGGGGGCCTTTATCTACGCAATAGCACCCAAAACAATAATTGTTTGAATTTTTGTCTTAAGGTTTGTGCACGCTAATCTCAGAAATGGCTTATCCGATATAAAAGCGGTTTTCACTAAAATATTGTGGTAAGATTTACTTAACATTTAGTGTTTGTTTCATGTAAATCGGTTCATAAATAAAAAAGTTATGACAATGTAAAGGATCTAAGTATTAGCTGTTTTTCTCACTGTCAGCTTTATGTGGCTCTGTTACGTGTTAGCAATCCTAGCAGCCTGTTTGCTTTGATCCCCGGGGGCTATATGTCTAATATCGTGTATAGAGAAGCTTTACTGTAAAGTAGATTTTTGTAAATACCCACACGACAGTGTTTTAACAATCCAAAATAAACTAAAAGATATATCCAAAAAATGCTTCCCAAAGTTACTATTCCACACAGACGAAGTCGCGGGCACAGCTAGTGTAAAATAGTCCCCCCCCCCCATTTCAAGCCAGTTTTGGAATGATGTATTTATTTAATTTGTTTAAAAGAAGGATATGTTACCAATGCTAATGGAAATCAAACTCTCCCGAACCTTAGACATGGTTCTGTAGCGCTAAAATAAATGCTAAATTAATTATTTTCCATTTTAAAAATTGATTGTATTTTTTCAAAAATTACTTCTATATATAATTAAAAATTATTGTAAATTGAGGGAGCAAACTTCTTTCACAAGAGTTGATAATTATGATGTCCCTTATAATAATTCTCAATAATATTAGTTCCAATCCAGCCTCTCAAAAAATTTAGAGTCTGTCAATTTAATGCTTGAGCAACTGTGCGACCCTACTAATCTTATAATTTTGAATTTTATTTGTCTGTAAAAAATCGTTTGGTAACAAACCAGGGCATCTTGAACATTTTTATTTTTTCATTTCAAACTATTTTATAGTTGAAATTTTGTATTATTTATTAATTTGTTATTATTAACATGGTTTAAATAATGTGTAATGATTGTCTATAATGACTTTTTTTTTCAGTTGCTTGAGAATTACAAGTTAGAATATGCTACATACCTGGAATCCCTTCCGGAAGATAAAAGAAATGAAGAATTAGCAAGTAACATGCCAAAAAAGAAGGCCAAGCGTGATATTGGTCCAAATAAAAAACTAAAGCAAACAACAATAAATTCTTTCAAAAATCTATTGCCAGAAAGCACTGAGAAGGTAATTTTCTTTAAATTTGAGTTTTTTATATGCTCAAAATTATACTTCAATTCTCTTACGATATTGGATCAAAGACCCTTGCCATGGCAGGGAGGTTAGTGTCTTGGAAGAGATTCTGGTTTCAATCCAGCTTGAGGCAAGTCGACTTTTTCGGCAATATTCTTCCTGCACAATTACCACTTTTACCATTGATATTTCTCTCCTGTAAAAAGCCTTTAGGGCAGTGAAGGCTCTTTATTTATAACACTGACTGCCTGCTTTGTGATAACTCGCAGTTTGTGCTAATGCCTGGGAGGCCAATTTTCCCAGTTGACTCAGGCAACCAACTTTCTCTAGAGTGGAATACTGAAAACTACTGTGGCAGTCGACGTGTTTTATATGTATATGTATTATTTCATTTTGATGACTGGCAAAACCAATTTGTTGACATTGCTGTTCATGTCACTGGACACCATAGTGACCATAAGCACTGGGCTGTCTACTGGTTTTCACTCTTCCTTCACATCTATGATATACCATATAAGGAATTTAAAAAAAAAAAAAAAAAAAAAAAAATGTTTTTTTTTAATATTGAGTACTCACCTTTTTTCGAACTCATGTGTTTATTTTGGAATACCACTAATAATGCAGTCTGGAATGAATTGGTGATATAAAAACTAGCATTATTTTTGCAGCAACCCAATACTTTCAATTTTAAATACATACTGTAGTAAATAATTTTTTATATATTTACACTATTAAGTTAAACGTACTGTACCACACACGTAGCACGGAGTATCTACACTTCTAAGACCTGAAATTTAAATATCTTAATGTTGAGTATTTTATACTTTTTGTTACAGTTTAAGAATCTAAATCTTTATATATTATTAAATATAAATTGTAGCATTTAAAATATGTGCTTTTTTTGTACTGTTTCTCTTTATTTATAATTTTTGTGTTTCTTTTTCAACAGAAACATCTGAAGAGTTTAGAGGAGCTAATTAAAATGGAACCCGTGCATCCTCCTGAGTAAGTTAATGATTGCTAAAAATATAATTCATTAGTTTTTCTTGTATAGGCAGAAGGTCAATGAACAAAATTTTACTCACTATTCCAGGCACAATTTATTTGTGGGGGGGGGGGGTTCACAAGTTAATGACAATACTCCAGGGAGTGAAAATGTAGTTCAACACCACCAACCACACATTTCTATCCCACTCCATTTTAGACATATCCCGTTCTAAAGGTTCTTTTGAAAAAACTGTGTTTTTTATGTACAACTAATTTTCTCTGCTTGTACACATTGTTTTTGCATGATTCATTACATTTTTGAAATCAACATAAAATGTTCTTTAAGACTAATGCACATTCAATGTTCACAATTATCTCTTTCAAACGGTAATATCAATTCAAAAAGTAGAAATTAATAAAAGCTTCTGGTTAATGACAACTTTTCAAAAATCACTACTCTTCAAAAAAAAAAAAAAAAAAAAAAAAAAAAAAAAAAAAAAAAAAAAAAAAAAAAATTCTGCTGGCTGCCGAATCTCACAAAAGTTGTAAAATTTAATCAGCTTTCCATTATACTCAGAATTGAGATTATCTATCTATTTCATAATGTAATTGGAATTCTAGAGTGAAAAAACGTCAAATAAATAAAAGTAATATTATCTTTATTTTTGTGATATTATCTGAAATAAATGAAAATTATTCCTAATGAAATTGATATTTAATGATTATAGTAAGTCTTACATAAAAATTGAATAAAAAAAAGAAGAAAAAATACATCGAAAATGACTAACGTTCTTATAACTGGCCTCCTTGCAGAACTCACTGACGACACCCGGTCACACCGCTGATATAGTCCTTGCTATCTCATCATGGTTAGCTCTCATTTACACAAATGTTTTGCGAATCCTTGTTATCAGGTTGTTTATGTCCTAAATGGGTTCTTCATACATTTGCGACGTAAGCCAACCCCACAAGTAAAAATCAAGCGACGTCAGATCAGGGTTTTTGGCTGGCATTTGCACAGGTCCAAATCTTCCAGGATATGTATTGTATTGAGTACTTGAAAAAGTAGTTCAAGAATGTTAATTTTGTTTAAAATATTGTCAAAAGTATAAACAATTAATTGTTAAAAAAGTTGATTTTTAAAACAAGCTGTGTAACCCATTACACCAGCTGGTTATAAAAAGAGTAAAACTTTTTATATTTATTGTGCTTGAGGGATGTGCTCCATTTACACAGATCTTACTCGGTGATTTGTTTGTCTTTGTACATTTGTTTAAGAGGTAATACTACCTTTTAACGTTTTTGTTTTACAATTTTTTTTCTTTTTAATGGGCTATTTTCTATTCCTTAACTAATCAAAAATTATATCAAAGAGTGTTTATGTGACGGGAAAGTTTTTAAATGCGTATTCACTCACTGCCACTGGTCCTCCTTTAATAGATTTCAATATTAAAAACCATTTTTTTACCTTTAATACAAGAAATTATTCAAACCGGGGGATACGCTAGCCCCATCAATTATCACCCGATCAGCTTCAATTTTTAAGTACAGCTTCCTAATGATATTTGCTACTAATGTACGTAGAATTTTTTTGATTGATTGAATTATAACAATTTTATGACCAATATTTGACAAATTTTCAATAGAAAATTAAGAATTGCTCACAATTTTTGAAAAAAATCTTATTTCTTACTAGGTTTCACCTTCTTCGTTCAAAATAATTTTAGTTTTTGTTCTAAATTGCCACCTACAGAATAGCTGACAGGCTATTCTTTATACATTACAGTTCTTTTCAATTCCTGATCAAATATTTTACATTATTCAACAAAATTACAGTTTCATAATAAATTTGCCAATATAATGTGTTAATTTTTCAGAGATCCATTTGTATTATTCAAGGATGAGTACTTAACTAAAGGATTGAGTGAAAAGAAAGCAATCAAGGCTTGGAAGTCCTTGAGCGACATGGAAAAACAAAAATATGAAAAGAAAATGGACACATTGAAGCAAGAATATATTGGAAATTTCAGATCCTTCTTAACAGTAAGTGTAAATTCAGCAATTTATTCCATTTTTTAAAATTTAATTTTTTCAATAAGCTACTTTTCAATTGTTTCACCATTTGGAATATTGTATTGAAAAAAAATTAGCATTAGCCGACTTATTAAAATTTCTACCTCTACATGCTAAATGTTGAATAATCATACTAGGTTAGTCCTTACACTCTTTGTTACATACCCATCGAAATTTCAGCTATAACCCACATCATATTAACTTTTTTGTGTCCCATTTATGATTAAGAAGCGAGGACATTGCTGCCTTCATTTATCTGGTGCCAACTCATGACCGTTGCCTATCCTGGTCACACTGATGATAAAGCTACTGTCCTCGAAAACATGTTCTGCATTTACGATCGGACGAATCTGTAGTGGAGACAGTCCATTTTAAATTTATTTATTCTTCATTAGGAAAGTCCACGACCATCCAGTGAATCAAAGAGTACCGGTTCAGGATGATGTTATATTTTGATTAATGTTTATATTCTTCTTTTAGAGCTTAAAACCTGAAGAACTCAATACTTACTCTGCTTACAAAGGGAAGATTATGAATGAGGCTAATAAGGATTCCGGAGACGAAGAAGATAGCGAGGAAGAAGATTCATCCAAATCTTCAGAATCTAGTGATGTAAGTAGTTTTCCAAAGAAATAACTTCTAATCTGTTTTAAGATTTATCACTATAGACAACTACCACCAGTATTGACCAATTTTTATAGCTCTCTTCTTAAAGAAATATGACTCTAATATGTGCTAGATGAGCTTAGCTTCAGTCAGGGTGTCTACTGCACGAATATCATGAAAATAAGGCACGAAAATCATGAAAAAGTCATGAATTTTGAAAAGATGTCACAAATTTTCAGTTTTTACCGGGGTCTCACGTATCCCAGTACTTGGGCGCATTCGTAATTATTGCTGTTTTTGTATGAAAATGCAATTTTAGCTGCCTCTCCCACCTCCTTCCTCTGTTAGATTCCTTTGTAGTACCATTTTCACATCAATTATCCATTTTAGCGCGGTTACTCCCTATCTCCATAGGGAGAACCCGCTTATGAGGTTGACATCATAACGCAATCCAGAAGTGCCGACTAGAAACTTTCTCGTTTCAGACCCCATAGATCACGAAAATATAGGTGGTTCAAATTTGTATATATATATATATATAAATATATATATATATATATATATATATATATATATATATATATATGCTTGTCTGTTCGCTCTCTGGCGGACTCAAAAATGGTCCGATTTTGATGAAATTTGGTACAAAAATCTGTCGTCTAATTTGAAAGGTCAAGTTCGTTAACCAGCCGAATCCGCCCACTGGAAAATAGTTTTTGGGGCGAAAATCGCGCAAAAAAATCGTAACGCTTACGTTTTTGAGTTTATATGCTTGCAGGTGCTTGTTTTATATGTTTCTTAACATAGGAAAACGAATGAAACCATTTTCAAGGCGATATTTCTAACCGTTCCTGAGAAAAGTGGAATCAATGTTTTTGTAAGTCATTATTTTTTTGTGGGTACTTAGAATCGTGGGAGTCAATTGAAATATTTTCTACATCTTGGAAATTAATCCCAACTGATATGTTTAAATTTTGGTTATATTTGGAGTTAAGGAAGTATGCGAAAAAAACAATTTTATTAATAGACATGAAAAGTTTTCGGATCTTCATACATTTTTCGTAAATATCTCGATAACGGTTGGAAAAACGTGGTATGTGGAAGGTGACCATTCGAATGCTTACTAAATTCTCTACAAAAAAGATTCTGAAGCAATATTCGATGGGGCAACGTCAATCAGAGATATAAGCGCTTAAAACTGAAAAAGTGTTTGTTTTGTTGTTTTGAAAGGGTTTTTCTCTTTGTTTATCTCACTTATTAATTGGTTGTTTTTTGTTTTAAATTGAATTTATCAGTAAAATTAGTATTGTAGTAAAAGAAGCTAAGAAACTATAAAAGGTATTGGTAATAAGTTTGGAGTGGCTGTGGTCTTTTTTTAAGATGGCTGTGGCCAATATCATGATGGCTTATACATAGGTTTGTTTTGAATTCTTTTATCTATATAACCTTCCTCATAGCCTCCAACTGAAGTTATCGTTACTGAAGCACATATTTACAGTTGATTATAACTGTAAAACGAATTTGCTAGTAAAACAAGATTCTTAAAATGACAATGATTTTTTGGTTGTTTAGAATAGAGCCTTCTCAGCAGTAGTCAAAGAGTAAGTACGTTTTCAAGTAGATAATTGTATTGACTTATACAGATTAAGAATTATCCGCTTCTGTGTAAGTTGGCTACTGTCAGTTTCCTGTGATTCGTGATGCTAATCTATTCCATTTCTTTGAGACCTACGTAACCGTGCTAAGATGACGCAGTTCCTGCGAGTCGGACTTTTTTAATTATATGCAGACTTGAATATTGAAATTCTGTACACATTAATCAACTGAATTATGTACTTCGACAATAAATATTTAGTTAGTAATATTTTAAATGAATTTCCAGAAAAATTAAACTGCCAGACTGGGATTTGAACCCAGCTCTCCCATTTTAAACTTGGGAATCTTGCCAAATATGTTACCAACTTGCATATGACAGCATAGCAAGTTATGAGTGATTTGAATTGATTAACTCGCCTTGCTATGATGTGGAGCCAGGTAGCGTAATTGACAACATTTGAGGGTAAAACGGATCTGGAGATCAGATCCCAGGCTGGCAGGTTATTTTTTCTAAAAATAAAGAAAATTGTCTCTGACGGTGTATAACACCCTGTGCATTATACAGTTGTATAATAAATTTATATTATTTAATATCAGTAATTAAATTGATATGTTATTTTAACTTTCTTTTTCTTTTTTTTTCTTTTCCTTTTGTTATAGGATGAAGAGGAGGATTCATCGTAACAATAGAGACTTCTATCTATATATATACTGTACTTTCTTCTGTCCGAGGACATAAAGTTTTTTTTAAACCCTTCAATATGTTGTAGATATCCGAAACTCAACTTCATTAGATTCATTTTTGAATATATTATTGTTTATAGGATGAACCGAGGACTATCACTTACCGAAGTTTGTCTCCATCATTTTGAGAGAAAATGGGGGAATAATAATAATTTTTCCTTAACGCGAAAAGAAGAAAAATAATTAATAATTGTATGTAGTTGCATTAATAACTTAATGCAAACACACATAAAAAAATGTTTGAACCAAATGCTTCAATGATTTTTAAATTGTAAATTTTTGTCTGTCAAATAAAAACATAGCCCTTTTGTACATATAGTTTTATAAAAAGTTGTATAAATTTATGTAAATAATCATTGTGCATTAACTTGATTACAAAGTTATTAAATGTGTTTATAATACAATATTTTTGTTATTGTAACATTATTCTGACTGACAATATAACAATGACTATTAATTAGTAGAATTAATTAAATTGTATTCATTTATGTAAATAGAGAATAGAAATTATTTAAATTGGTAATATTTTAATAGAAAACATATAATAGTTAAAAAATTTGAGTATTATTGTCTACTTAAGTTTTGAAAAAATTGAATCAAGTCTTTGAAAAAATTCTTTGGGCAAGCCTTACTCAATAACATATTAACAAAAATATTAAATTGGTAAATTTTATTTAAAGATTAAGTTTGTAACTAATATGATTGATATTAAAACCATTAATCAAGATATACAAAGAAATTTGTGCTAACCTAGGCAGTCGAAGCACCTTAATAAAATAAAATAAAAACAAAGAAATTAACGATGTAAAATTAATTTATCTGTTAGGTGGCCGGGCTTTGCTCTGAATTTTAAACAAAAATATTTTGAGATATTCAATGAGTTTGATTAAATTTGTTTTTTAATTTGTTATTAATTGGATTGTACCTGAAATGTAATCCAAATATTCACTCCTACATATAGACTTATATTTTATTATTGATAAGTGAAAAACAAAACTGAAAGAAAGGCTTCATTAGTTTATCGTACTAATTTGGATTAAACCTGTATTATTTTTTTGTTGTAATCACATATATTGCTGTGTCAAATTAACAGAGCCTAGACACAAGTAACCTTTTTTTTATGAAGTCTTTTATCCAATTGTGTTGTCTCATATTGTAATTTTTTCATTATAGTGAATTCTCTATAACAAAATATTATTAATATTAAATAATATTGTGAGAACAAAAGTGTCTCTGTTTTATGAAAATTTGTAAAGCACAAAAATCCCCTACACATGCCAATTTTGGGCTTGGTGATAGCTTTTCTTTTCAGGAATATAACATGTTTAAGATTTATTTTTAATATATTTTTAAGTTACATTCCTTAACAGTTATTTGTTCATATGAACAGTATTGCTAAAACCACATACATTAAGCAGTTATATGCCCGTTAAGTGTAGCATTGAACATGTTAGATTTATATTTTAATTAATTTTACTAAGGAATAAATCAGCTTATTATTTGTTTAATTATATTTGGACTAGGTAACGGATGGTGGAGGCTCATGATTTAAAAGGATTGAAAAAAAGGTTAATAATCTGCACTGATAAACATTTTTAATCTTCAGCGCAAAGCACATTTGAGGCTAGGCCCCAGCTTTGGTGTTATAAATGATTGAAGGAAACTCCGTCCTTTTCCTGGACCCACCAGAGTTTTTTTAATCCTTCAAAATATTGCTTTAAATTGATTACCTATTGTTTCTCAAGTTGTCAATTTTGTCTTATTTATTGTATACTCCAATCTCTTTAATTTCCTTTGTAAGCTGAACTTAGTCATTTAATATTTTATTTTTTTATTTATAGTTACTACCTATAGAGTGCTCTCAAAACTACACATATTTTTGATTGTTATAGTTTTAATTTTTTTAAATTAGAATAATATATTAATATCATAAATAATAATAAAATTGTTTTATTTTAAAATTATTCTTTATTCCTTCTACGGTAGCATCTTAATTTTACTTATTTTATTCCGAAACACGGTGTACCATATTCTCTTAGCATGATTTTGATAACTAGTAAAATTAGTCACTTAGAAGTAGAGATTTGCCTGAAACCAGCCAGACCAGACCAACTTATTTATGTACCCCTGCTGGTGACATTTTTGTTTTGCAAAAAAAAAAAAAAAAAAAAAAAAAAAAATTGAGTATAATATTTAGAAGGTCTCCCCGTGATCTAGAGGTTGGTGCTAATGGCCTAGACGTCAAAGCGCTGTTAAAAAAAAAAAAAAAAAAAAAAAAAAAATATATATATATATATATATATATATATATATATATATCGTACTAGTATTTCTAAAGTGACACAACTCAAAAATAGGTATTTTTCAGTTATGACTATGAAAGACATTGGTAAATATCTCTTTATCAACAATCAAAAATGTATGTACCTAGCTTCAGAGCATGTACGCCAGAGTGCACTTGTGTGTCTCTTCATGTCTTAATGCTATTCCCCCTAAATAGCCAAGAATGACACATTTTGAGTCGAGTTTTTTTTTTTAGTTGTGTCACTTTACTCTGAAACCAAAATATTAATTTCAAATAAGCAAGATTCCTAAACTTTCATGAAAATATTCTATTTAACAGTTTACAGCAATTGATGTAAATATTCATTCAAATTGGGATTGGGATGGAGAGTAAATCAAATAAATAAAAATAATTTAATCACAAATATTTACCTGATATACAGCTTAATACAAAATTATATCCTACTTCGTATAAAAAATTAACTTCTTAAAAATACATACATATATTAGACTAATAATTTATAAACTTAATATCTAATTTCTGCATATAATGGTTCTGATTGGCTGCTTCTTGGATGGTCATAGCTCATTTCAAGTAGTTCTGAAACAGATAAAAGCCGGTTACCGATAATTTCTAAGAGAAAGGTCTTAGTGTTCGTAATTTTAATATTCGTACCTCTGTTAATTTTTTCTGCATAATTATTCGTGAATGTAGGACAAAAGAAGGTTTCCTCAAAGTCATGGATGTCTGAAATAATAAAGTACTTTTTAAATAGTTTTTCTTTTAATTTAATGAAAACATTTTCCAATGTACCAGTTTAATTAGAGATGCCTATTACTGTACTCATTTTTGTTATAGTAAACTTATTGTCTTCGATAATTTTGAATTAATGAAATTTACAATTCATTAAATAATTAATTATTTTCTGTTATAAAAATAATGAAATTTCACTAATATATTAACACTTTGATGACCAGAGACATCAATGAGTTCCGATTTTTTTTTGTATGTTTGTTTTCAGCTACTAGGCGATCATAACAGACTATTTTAACACCA
This sequence comes from Gonocerus acuteangulatus, assembly GCA_946811695.1. NCBI lineage: Eukaryota > Metazoa > Arthropoda > Insecta > Hemiptera > Coreidae > Gonocerus > Gonocerus acuteangulatus. The sequence goes on along the minus strand of OX328126.1, from coordinate 37,940,591 downwards.
CCATCGTTTTTGATGCGACCGATTGTCTAAGTGTTAAAAAAAATAAGAAAACAATAATTATTTGTATTCCATTATTATTAAATTATCATTGAACTTATACTTTTGTGCTTACACAAAATTATGTGTTAATGAACATTGTAGTCGATGCAAGAAATAAGCATGAATTTATTAGAACAAATTGAAATAGATGATTTATCTAATTCACAGTCAATTTTAAAGCAGATGCCAACAATTTAAACATTTTTATTCTCAATCAATCAATATTTACTTGAACCAATACATATAGTATTATTTACAAATGGTTAAGGGAGAAAAAAAAAATAATATATACATTAACAAAATAAATACTAACCAAAAAAAAAAAATAAAAAATAGGAATAAACTGAGAATAAACATTTTATTCAAAACCTTATGATTCTAGAATAAAACTAGGTCTCAACACATTAATTGCAACATAACAAGCTAAATTCCAATTTTCTACTGTATAAACCATTGGTTTTAAATATTGAAATCTGTTGGTCTGGATTGTCAAAATAAATTTTAATATTAGAGAAATTGACTCATCAAAATTTCCGGGTATCATCAGGACTACAAAGATTGCGGGTATTATGGAAATTATATAATAATGAAAATAATACGTAACAGGGTGACATTTGTAAGCAACATTTAACTAAAGATAACTAACTTGAGCTCACTTGGGACTTTGAAATGTGCAGTTGCTTTTAATACTCATTATTATGATTGATAACTAAATATTTTGTAATGCCCAAGGTGGGATCTTGGTGAAATTCAACGCTGCTTAAGAACCAAGCCATTATTCAAATTAAAAATAAATGAATATGTTTTGGAGACCAAATAGCCATTTAATTGAAAAAACATTACCGAGTAAACGAGCTCTAACAAGAATCAAGGAATACAATATGAAACAAGTAAATGGAATGTAACTGAATAATACTCTTACCTAAAGGTGGAGGTTCTGTTAATTCGTATGCCATTATATAAGGCCGGGTCGGAGGCCCCACTTTTCTCCGTTTCAGGAACAGCCACAAAGTTGCTGTGAGTGCAATTAGAGTAACTACAGCAATCCCTAGGGTCACCATCATTGCTGTATAGCCTGGATAAGGAGACTGTGTATACGCAACTTCAGTCTTAATAAATTCCATTTTATTATGTGCTAGAGAATAATTCAAATCGTCTTGCTGCTGGAGAAATCCTTTTCTTATTTCTGACTCGAAAGAAGTGTGTAAAGTGTCGATCGTATTAGATTCTACTAGGCCGTTGGTTTCGGTGATTTCTTTTGCAATAGAGTTTTGTTTAAACTGCTGATTGTCTTCAATTTGAACCAAATGGTCATTTGTTGCAGATGTTGTTGCATCAGACGGGTTGTTCACTTGAGGATCCAATGCAGCCCATATGTTGTTTGGTAGATGAGTTGTTGCCTGACGAGAAGGATCCTCAGGCTTCTCTAAAGAAACATAATTTTCATTTTCTTCTTTATAAGGAACTTTTGTTGATAAATTCGTCTTTAGATTTTCATTGTCTGAGATCATGTTTTTGTTCAGGACTTCTGTGGTTGGAGTTGAAATAATAGTAATTGGAGGAATAGTTAGGACATTGCCTTGTTTTTCAGTCTTTGATTCTTTAGAATGCTTACTTTGTTTAATTTTTTCCTGTTTCTTTTTACCTTTTTCTGAAGACAAAACAACTTGGTCATCAAATTTTGATTTTTTGTAATCTAGTTCTTCATTTTCTTCTACTTGAAGGACAGGAATTTCGTCTTGTTTCTCTTCGAACCCCCAATCATATGTAGGCTCAAGCATTGGAGTTGTACGTCTTGGTATAGATGTAGCGTTTAATAGTTGTTTCAAGAGATGTATTGGGGACAATGTAGTTGGTGGAATAGTTGTCCTAGATTGAGTTACTTTTTTCAAGTTTTTTTCATCAAATTTCTTAGTTTCAAACTCTTTGTTTTTCTTCTTTGATATTTCTGATGTATCTTGAATATCTCCCTCATTTTTGACAATATTCATTGTACTATTTTCATGTGTTTTAGGAAAGAGTTCAGTTATTTTTCCTTGTGTAACTGGATTAGTTGTGCCAATATGAGACAATTCAGAATCATTTGTGCTTTCTGAATGTGAAATTTCAGTGTATAGAGATATTCTATTCATATTCTCTGTAGGCTTTGTTGTTGGAGTAGAAAAATAAGTTGTCATGTTTGTTTTTGAAATAAACACATCTTCAGAGTGTAATTGTCTTGTACTGACTTGATTTTCTATTATGTTCTTAGAAGGGTTTTCAGCCGTTGCGAGTTCTTTAGGCATATTAAAAATATGTATTGCTGTTTTTTGTGTTCCTTTTGAAGAAGGTCCCGAGGTTGTAGTTCCAATGTCTGATGTTTTCTCTTTAAACGTAGGGGAAATGTATATTATGGGAGATCCTTCTTTTTTTCCTTTGCTGTGTGAATGCTGCAAGACCGTAGTTTTAGAATTTGTCCCGAAAGGATCGATACTTATTGGTATTATATCGGAGGTCTGGTTTTTTGGAAGTAGTTTTATTGTAGGTAACTGATCAGGAGGAGTTTGATATTTTGGAATTGGTATTTTATGTACTTTTGATGTCGATTGGTCGGTTTTGATAACTTTTATTACTTTAAATTCAGGAATCACTGTAGTTTTTTCTTCAATAGCTTCTTTCAGAGATGTGATTTTGTTTGTTTCAGTGATGGGGATGAGTGAAGACTCTATTGGTTTTGTCTGAAATAAAATGGGTATTTCATTTGTGAGAGGCTTAGTGTCAACCAGAGAAGCAGTAGTAGTTTCTTTGGCCATAGATGTTGTGGGTGGTACTGCAGTAGTTGTGGGTGGTACTGCAGTAGTTGTGGGTGGTACTGCAGTTGGTGTTGTGGGTGGTACTGCAGTAAGTGTTGTAGGTGGTATTGAAGTAGGTGTTGTAGCTGATGCTGCAGTAGGTGTTGTGGGTGGTACTGCAGTAGTTGTGGGTGGTACTGCAATAGGTGTTGTGAGTGGTACTGCAGTACGTGTTGTAGCTGATGCTGCAGTAGGTGTTGATTGAGTTATTAACTCTGTTAGTTGTATAGGAGAAGTTATCAACTCTGGTATTGACTCAGTGGTTGATGAAGTTTGAGGTGTACTAGCATTTGTTAACTTCGTCGTCTGTGCTACTGTAAGGGTAGTCTGTGTAGTTTCTGCCTCTGATACAGTTATAGCAACAAAAGCTGGGATAGTTTTAGCTTCTGTAGAAGGAGCTGGAGAATCTGAGGCTACTTTAGTTGTGGTTGTTTTTAGTATTTCGGTTATTGGTGTCTTGAAGAAGAAGGCTGGACTAGTTTTTATTGAAGGTTCTGCAATGCCTGTTGTTGGGGTTGTAACTGTTGGAGCGGAAAACTCAATAACTGATGGCCTGGCAGTCTCCAGCACAGTTATAGATGGAACTGTTGGTGGTGAAGTCGTTTGAATCAGTTTTTTTACTGTTGTCGGGGAAGTGATGTCGTCTCTAATGACCCTGGTAGTCAACTTCTTAGTCGGTGTGGTCGGTGTTTCAATCCAAGGTGGAGGAGGGAACCTAAACTGCGGTGTTTTGACGGTCTCTAAGGTCGTGCCCTCAGTTGTGAATGGTGGGATCGTTGTCGTTGGTTTTTTAGTGGTAGTAGTTGTAGTTGTCGTGGTAGTCTTTCTGGCTGGCCTGTCATCAACAAAACAATCGCCAGTCAAGTGGTGGCAAGTATAACCAGTAGGACAGTCACAAGGGCGCTTGCAGTCTTTTCCCCATACGCCTCTTGGACAAGCTGGAAAAATTAGAAATGTTATTTATTTTTTTAGTTGAGCAGAGATAGTCGACCATTGAGATTAAGAAGGTGTAGATAATCGAAGTTCGGTCAATTGTTGAATAACTGTTTTGTTTTGAGGAGGCTACATAACTGAAATGTAGCCTCCTGTATTATAAAAAAAATTAAAATTAAACAAAATTATAATAAAATTCCAAAAGACTTAAAAAACCGATATGTAAACCATTAAGTAATCCTTAGACTAAAAGTCTGAATATTTGTAACTCATGTTGAAAAACAAAACCGTATTGACCGAATAACATTGAAAGAACGATATCTAGTTGAAGTATGACTGTATGAACTGACTGTAATAATTACATTTACTTGACACTTGACTATCTGAGCTGACAATTTAACAATGAAACCTGTTTGACGTATGAATATTTTTACTGTTAATTAATAACACTACTAACATATTACCACAACACAAATCATGAATATTTTTAATGGATGTTTTATCGCCTATGTTCCGTAAAAATTAATATATAAATAAATGTAGCCTCCACAAAAAGAAACACTCCTCCATAGCCTTAAAGAAGGCTAGCATGTCAAGCAAAAACATTGGCAGAAATATAACTAATTTTAGTTATATTTTATTTTATTTTTATTTTTATTTTTTACGGCGCTTCGACAACTAGGCTATTAGCGCCGACATCCAGGGTGCAGCGAGGAATTTTCCCAATGAGCCAAGGGATGAGAAAATTCCTGCCATCAGTGGGGATTGAACCCACCATCTCCCGCTTATGAATTTAAGGCGCTAGCCACTAGACCACGGGAGACCCCCATTTTAGTTTTATTTTATAAAATTTAGTTTTATTCAACAATTTACTTAATCCCGAATATCTACACCTTTGTTATTTTTTTATGAATAAATTATCAAAGTTATATTTATTCATCATATTTTATTAATTAAAAACTTCTTATAAAATAATTATTTTCCTCCCTGATGAGCCTCCTATCAGGAAGTATCAATTGTTTCGAACAATAAGCTGCTTTAAGTCTTGTAACCCTAGCTGCTAAGACATTAAGAGCAATGATCAATTTCACGATTTACTTTCAATCGTGTATCTGTTAAACTGAACTATTGATAGGTTCAAAGGAATGTCTATGTTACATGTTTACAATATCAGGGTTTTTATTGAAGCAATACACATAGCTTCCATTACATGTTTCTAATGTAAATTAGAAATATGTAAGCATTGGGCTATAGTGTAAAGTAGATACTTTTATTCACCTGCCTGCATATGCTTATGAATGAATATGGCTTAGATCTTCTCTATAAATTTATGTAAAAGTATAATATAAATTCTTACGGTCGTTGCAGTAGAGGCCTGTATAGCCAGGAGTGCACTGGCAGTGGTTAGTTCTGTTGCAGTGCATGAATGGACAGTCAGCGCCCTCAGGGCATGCTGGAACACAGTGCCCATCCATCTCTACGTACCCTCGGCAGCAGACTGTTATGGTTTTGTTGTGCATCTCTGTCTGTACAATAGACAATTCTTGAAATCCATAATATACACCTTTCATTTAAAATGAAATATAAAACAAGTTTAAAAATATCTATTGGGCGAGGTTAGCTCAGTGGTAGAGCACTCAGCTAATATTCTGGAGGACCTGACATCAAAACTTGAGTGCGCACTAAAGATTTTATCTTCTAGTTGGAAGATTTTATCTTGATGCTTGGAGGTCCCAGGTCATCTGACCCTTTGGGCTCTCATGATCTGTTTTTTTTTTTTTTTTTTTTTTTTTTTTTTTTTTTTTTTTTTTTTTTTTTTTTATTATTATTAATAACATAAAATTAAATATTCTTAATGAAAATCATTGTAATGGGTAAAAGAAGGATAAAAAATAATTTTTCCAAAAATTAAATGACTTTTGTTGTAAATTCCAGAGATCTCAAACCAAGATAAAAGGATTATGGTGTATTAAATCATCTTTCAATTTTTAACAATTGAGTGTTTTTTTGTTTTAAATATTTTTATACAGATAACACCTTAACTGAGGTGCATGCCCCCGGGGGCATGCACTGCAGTTAACGTTAACTATGGCCGAACAGCAGCCGCCCTTAACGTGTTAAAAATAATTTGACTATGAGCTGCAATTAACAGCACAGAGTAATTTGATGCTATTCACCAATGATGTGGAGCATCACAAAAATTAAATTATAATAATAGAAATAATTTCTTAAATTACTTGTTTAATTAGTATACATCCTTTTACAGGCTAATTTAAAATGTGGTATATAAAATTAAAAGAGCATCATAACTCAAGATTATTACATCCCAGTTGGCACCCTTAATTTTAAAATAAAATTAAGCAACAAGATCTCATTTTATGGGCATTGATAAAATTTATATGTATCTAATTTTAGTATAGACTGTTGCGTACGTACATGAAGCTGAACCCTATCTCTGAGTTGTGTGGTGTATTTCGAGCAGCGAGGAGGGACTCTTAGACACCAGGTGTAACTTCGAAAAGTTACAGGTACTGTCACATTCACAAGCACAGTTACTGGGATCCTGATAAAATAAAAATTAATACAAATTACACTATTTATTAAACATAAAATTAGATTATGTGATAACTTTATATATATATTTATATATTGATTTATTTATTGTTATTATTACTTGCTCCATCCATTTTTTTATAGCCCTAATGAAGGCTACAAAAATCAAAGTAAAACAATCGCAATTATAACTCATTTTTATTTGAAAATGTATTTTACTACGACCAAACTCCCATTATTTTTGCATTAATTCTTTCTTTCTATTATTATACTTTTTTTCTTCTTTCTTGTTTTTTTTTTCCAAAGTTTTAATGGGATTAGACAAAAAAAAAATCAAATTTTCAAAATTTTTTGAATCTTCATCTGGACCTAGACAAAAAAGAGGAGGGTAGTAAAAAATTTGGCATGAGAATTATTTTTAAGCTTCTAAAGTTTCAACAAACTTAATGAACTCATCAAGGGAAAGTAGCCTAATTTTAAAAGTTTCTTTTAATAGTATCATTGGCGTCTCCCGTGGTCGCCTTGGACTCATAAGCGGGAAATGGTGGGTTTGATTTCCATCCGGTGGCAGACATTTTCTCATCCCACGGCTCGTTGGGAAAATTCCTTGCTGTACCCTGGGCGCTAATGGCCTAGATGTTGATGCGCCATAAAAAAAAAAAAAAAAAAAAAATAGTATCATTAATTTTTATAGTTTATTTACTCTTTATATTTAGTTCACTTTTATTGCTTTATATATGTTCAATGGTTGCCATGTTCTGAAGTGGTGAATGACAAGCAGACAGAAACGCCTAACATGTTAAATGATATATATTTATAAAATTTACTCATGAATGAACTTAATTTATTAAATATAAATACTTAACAATTCAGTGTAAATTAGTTTTTAGAAGTATTTCAACTTACATTTAGAAAGAAAAAGCGTGTGATGAGATGATAAAAAAAGGTTTTGAAGCAAGTAAAAAAAGAAAAAATACATAATTTAAATAAAGTTGTTCACAAATGTGGCGTATAGATGCAAAAGCGCTTCTTTCCAATTTTTATCTGGCGTAAAAAAATGATAAAATGTTAATCGCCACTAAATCCTGATCCTAATCTTTCCAATTTTTGGCTCATACCGTTTTTTTCAAATCTGTACAGCTCCTACCGACTTGATATTGAAAAATCACCTACGTTATAATATAAAACAGTAAAATATACTGTATTATACTATTCTATATTATAACGTTGGTGATTTTCGATATCAAGTAGGTAGGGTTGGTACAGATTTGAAAAAAAAACAAAACAAAAACGTTATGAGCCAAAGATTGGACAGAACGCTTTTGCATCTATATGCCTCAAATATTTTTTGGCTTCTGCGAGAACCACATAATAAAAATTACATGTATAGTATCTAAGAATTTTTTTTTTTTTTATATATATATTTATGAGCACCCGCAGCTAAGGTGATATGCTCCTAACATGTTTAGTAGAAATGAACTTTGACAGAAAAGAGTAATATTTTAAAAGAACAAACTTGGTTATCCCTGTGCAGGTGTGATTCCCTGAAGGCACTGCAAGCACTTGAACATACGAGGCACATATTGAGATTATGAATGTTGCAATCTGAGCAGGAGTCATCGCTGTACAGCATTTCAGCAAGCAGTGGCGTCTGCAGCTTCTGGAGCCGAAGCACTAGTCTTAGTGCTAAAAGGGTCTCATACAAATCTAGAGAATAATAATAATAATAATAATCATTATAATTTTAGACATTTAAAAATTAGAAAAGAAAAAAAAAGAAATGATAAAATAGGAATGATAATATAAGGATAACATTTTTTCTACTAGTAAAAAATAATGAGATCATTTATTTAATTTTACTTTTGCTAAGGTCCAAAGTCTTTAGAACCAGGGACCTCTCCTCTTAGCCATGCATTTGCAAGCCCAGCCTGCAAGTGGACCCATGTCCTTAAGTATAAGCCATTACAAAGCCTTAAATCCCTCCAAAATTATTATTGAAATCATTAAAACTAATAAATAAATGAAAGCAAAATTAAATTTTAATTTTCAAATTGAATGCATTAAGAGAAGTGTAATTTAATGTGTTTAAGAACAAAAGTCCAACTTGCTGGAACTGCCTCATCTTAGCACGGTTTTGTTCATATCCCTAGCACCATTAGAAAAGGAAAAAGCAGTTATTTGTGGATTTTGATCTTTCGTGAAAAATATACAATGAAATCCCAAAGGGACTTAATATAAGATTTTAAGTGCTACAATAGGAAACTGATTGTATCCTAAGCGGAAATCACTTTCTTACCATGTTTTTCTAAAATACTTATTTTACTGTTGAAATAGTTACCAATTAAATAGTTTGGTGAACAGAGACAAAACCCCATTGAAAAGAACAAAACTAATGATTTTGAAGTTTCTTTAGTACTAATTGAGTCTTTCAATCTGGTTAATTTGCCTATTGAATGTTAAGACGATCTTGCTTATGAATAAATTTTAAAAAATCGTACAAGAAGCTCTTTAAAAGATTTCTCATTCTCCACCAAAGGCATTTAAAAGATTGCAGCTCAAAGATGGATTATGTCTAAGAGCATAGCTGTCTTATGCTTTTTTAAGCAAATAAAAACAGTAAAACCTCTACATCTGAACCAAAATCCATTAAACGAAAAATCAGCTCTGTGGTATCTATGTAAACCACTGGGCACATACTTCAGCGAGTTAAATACATGAATATAAACACCTCTATTCTTTTGAGGGGTGATAAAAAGTCTTTTATAATTGTTATAACAAGCTGACCTTATAGATACATTATAAAGCCTTCCTTTTTATTTCCATTAATAACCAAATGCATTTGAAGTTTGTGCAACTCTTTCATTTGAAATGATACCTTCTTTTCAGTCCCATCATTTTAAAATACTTTAATAACATTAACTGCAGGACATGCTTAATTAAAATAACTCCTCATGAAATAATTTGTATTATCAGTGGCAATCATTTTGCGAAGATCAGGGAAATATTTATCCATAGTAATGTCTGAACTTGACTCATTTCAAAAGTAGGATTGAATTGAGCGCCACTTGCGATCAATTCAATCCTCATGTCGATAATACATCAGTGTTGCCGGGAAATGTTAAGCTTTTCAGCTACAACGCTTAATTTCCTATCATCAACACTGGCAGGTATTTACACCATGTACAAAATCGTTATATCTTGTTCTACATAACGGTGTGAATCTATTCATCACATTTGATGATTCCGTCCCACTTATAATTCTGGTTTCAGTGATTACCTGGTACTAACCAAAGAGGTCAGAATTAAACAAGCCCAAAGAGGTTACACACTCATTGACACTGAGTTTGAAATCCAACAACAAACATTCATTATTTTATCATTATCACAAATCTAATTCTTATTAAAGGATATTTATAATTTTATGGACGCCGTTTAAGATCTGTCTCCAACACATCATAGAGATAGACCAAGATGGCGTGATTGCAACCAAGTGTTCTTTATTTGGACAACGATATTTGAATGAATCTACCATTATGTAAAGTGGCCGACATGCAAATTGAAGCTCATGTACGTAAATTGTTGCAGTTCCCGCACATTGGTTAAGGAAGATTTGGTTCAATTGAGAGCATCAATTGTAGTTTACATTTCTCCAACATTAGCATTCCTTGCTCTATAGAAGTAAGATTATAATCTAACTGGATTATAATACTCATAAGGAGGTTCGTTCTTCTGTATCGTAATAATAAATAGAAAAGTACGCCTTTATCGTGATTTTTGAGCGTTCTTATCTATACCACGATTACACCTTAATTTAAATTTAAAAAATCATAAACCATAAAACAAATTTATTGAAATGTTTGATTAGAGGAAATCAAAGTGATAATATTGCCAATAAACTGAGTCTAATGTATTTTGAGGGGAACAAACTATCTGAATTGTGCCGAATTTATACGAATGTGTACGACTCCTCTCTTCCATAAAATTTCTACTAATTTAAATTTTAACGTCCATTATTATTAACTACTATATATATATATATATATATATATATATATATATATATATATATATATATATATAAATATAAATATAAATTGTTTTGGGTATATATGGCAAAGGTCGAAAAATAGTACGCCTTTTTCCTATGTACTACGTTCTTCTTCTTCTACATACATACGTCATTGTCATTTCATTCTCTAGCTGCCCCAAAACATTCTGATTTTGATCAAATTTGGTACAAAAATTCTATGTCTGAATTGAAAGGTCAAGTTCGTTAACCAGCAGAATCTTTTAGCATAGTTTTATGCGCGAAATTCGCTCGAAAAAAAAATTGGAGCGCTCATCTGTAACTGTCGCCGAGAAAAGTGGGTAAAATTAGTTTTCCTAACTAATTTTCCGTTTGGATACTCAGAAACGATAGATTGGGTTGAAAATTGTTTAAAATGAATCTAAATTAAGATATTTAAAAGGTTACATTTGGAATTAAGGAAGTATTAGTCCCCATCTGCAGGTGGTGTGGAGCAGAAGAAGAGACGCCGATACACGTCATGGCAAATGGCTGGATCATATATGCTTTAGGTACTTTGGCGATACAAAGGAAATCAGCCTTGACCCAAGGGAAATATCGATAAGGAGACGTCTGGATTATTGGAAGGTAGTAACACTGAAGAGAGACAGCAAAGGGCAGCACAATAGGTCGTTTGGCCGCGGTGCGCTCCCTTGAGGAGGACAACCCGAGATGAAAAAATTATAAACCACCATGAGAAGTTTTGGAGTTTTCGTATATTGTTTTGAATATCTGAAAAACGACTGAAATTCTCAACAAAAACTGTTCTAAAGTAATTTTTGATGGAACGTCCTTTGACATCAAATTAATGTGCCAGTAATATAACATTTTTTGTTGATTGTAATTAAGCTTCCTAGTGGTGGTCGAAGAGGCCGAATGTATAATTTCCACTTCTGTAAGAATTTTCTGGGGGGCGAGGTTAGCTCAGTGGTAGAGCACTGGACTAAAAAGCTGGAGGCCTGAGTTCAAATTCCGAGCAAGCACTAAAAATTTTTTCTTCTAGTGTCTTCGTTCATGGGTTGAATTAGGTCTCCCTGACCGTCTCTAGGCCGACCCAGCCTTTAATTAATTTAATAATGGGTACCTTGGGTGCTAATGACTCTTAGCAGTCGAAGCGGCCAAGGGGAATATCAGACGGCCGGAGCATAATACTGACCACGCTATCTCCCTAGTGTGCCGTATGGTCGTGAATCAGATACCTCTATAGTATCTGCCCCTCAGGGCCCTCGTGGCCTGTTACGGGACTGATTTTTTCTGTGAATAATGATGAATCAAATCTCATTTTTCATCAAGATAACATTGAAGTAGGCATTTAATTCCCCCCCCCCCAAAAAAGTATTGACTACTTCTATTCCAAACTTCCCAAATGACATCGGGATAAGAACGTTATGGTTACGAGCTAAGATGATGCAGTTCCTGCGAGTCGGACTTCTAGCGCGTTTACTCACTACCTCTGAAGGAAGGAACCCCGCTTATGAGGTTCACCTCATGCCGATTAGAAAATTTCACGTTTTAGAACCCATCGATCACGGGGTAATTTCGTATTGTGTTGCCTAAGGGCGTGTTCACATCTGATAGTTATTGGAGGATATTTATGTCAGACAGAAATTTTAACTAATATAAACTGCAAAATATCTGTCTGAGATATGTATCTCTATCACGAGCAATAAGGGTGCGTTTACATCTGACATTTCTAGCGGGAAATATATCTCAGGTGTTGGATATGATAATTATGATTATTATCTATCCGACACCTGAGATATATTTCCTGCAAGAAGTGTCAGATGTAAGCGCACCCTAAGATTAGGTTTCGCTTTGAGATTTTATTTTATATTTTTACATTTTTGACTAAAGATTGAGAAATCCACATGAACTCTCTTTATTGAAGCTTTCCAATTGACATTAGGGATAAGCACGGAATCGCGCTGAGATGACGCAGCTCCTGTTGAGTTTTTTAGTCAATAAGCAGGCCAGAGTTTGTCGGTGTGTTCTATCTGCTCAAATTTTCTACCCCAACAAAAGGTAGTTACAACTAAATGTACAACACTTATGAATCTCCTAAAAAAAAATAATAACTATTTTCTTACAAGAGATTTTCCGTTGCACCTTATACGTTATCTTTACAAGAATAGATTTATTTCTAAGCTACAAGATAAGAAATTGATAAATGTACTTACATAAGTCAGTATGGCGTAGTGAATAGCCTTGCCTAGGAGACGGTGGACTGCTTCCTTGAGGAGCGGAGAGGGAATGGGATATCCTGGCGTGTTTAACAAGGTAATGGGGTAGGCTACACTCAAACAATTGGGACCATTTAGACGTTGCGGGCAGGAAACATCCAGACCGGCATCTCACCCCCGGATCAACAGCCGGGGCTTGGAGGCAATTGGAAGGCAGTGGGAAATATCTCACTTATTGGAACTAATCTGGAGTAATTTACAGCGGCCCGGGACAAAGGGGTTCGGCCTGTAGCTGAATGAAGAGAAGGGGAGGTCTTGATTGGGTTCATGGGGATTCTTCGGACTGGGCGAAGTGTGGAGGGATTAAATGAGAAATTGGATCGTTTGCTGAGATTTATTTTTCAGCTAAGGCCAAATAAGGTCATTGACATGGTACTAAATTTCTCCTTTTTGCCACCTTCTTTGAGTGCCATTTCGTGACAAATAGGTATAGGTCCTGGGGTTTTCATTATTTTAGGCGTTTCATACCCCTTTACTTAAGAAGAGTACCTGGCTTATGACGTCGGTCGATGACGCTACCTAACAGTGCCGAGGAGAAATGTCGACGTTTTATCTCATCGGTAAGCCTATTTTCATCCTCTGTTTATTCATTTTGTATATATTCCTATGTTACCCATTTACATATAAAATCTTTATTAATCTACCTTTAAGTTCTAAGAAGCCCAGTGGCTGAGAGTGATAAGGCGTGACTATATCTACCGTCGCAATCTCAACGGACATCCACAAGGGGGCTGCAGCCCTCCCGAAATTTTGATTTGATCGATAAAAATGTCATAAAACCCTCAAAAATAAATTAAATAAGATCATTAGTTCATAAAACATATTCTATTTTGGTTGCAATAGCGTTTATGTTGGCTAAAACTCTTCCAAGATCTAAATTGTTAGTATTCCATACACCGGAAATGGTCTCAGCCCCCCCCCCCCTCCGAAATTATTTTCTATATACGCCCATGCGGACAACGATCTCATCTAAATAGAAAGTGTTCACCGGAAGCCGCCTCTGCTACTAGCACTTTCTTACGGCCGGGGACGGACGTATTGCATGAACATCTGCACTGGTGCCAACAAACAAAACTGTTAGAATTGCTTTTTGACGGATCATTTATAACTGTTAGTTTAATATAATCAATATTATAAAACAACGATATCCATTTTGAAATACCCTCTATTTTACAGATGGAGAGTGTCAGGGTTCAGTCATATTAGTTAATAAAACTACATTTTTATTTAAAAATGTGTTTTTATTGCCAACGTCACGGCGACGAAAAAAGGAAGAACTGATCGCTTGGAAGCCACTTCATCGCTGAGATGAAAAACATTTTTTTGTGTCCTCTGGGTAATGAAATGATGACGTTTCTCAAGTTCACTTCTAGATTGCGTTTTATGGGGACAAACAAAAGACGCGAATACAAAATATGTTCTGATTTGTTTTATCAAATATACTTAGCTTTTGAAAATATGTAAACACAAAAAAAACTTAATACAAAAATGCGACTAATTGCCAAGGTTGTAAATTAACTATAACTAATTATGACCAGAGCCGCCACATGGGGGGGGGGAACCAGATACAGTTGTCCCGGGATCGGGCACCGTGGGGGCCCGGGCCGATCCTCGCTAATTAGAAAAAATGTACCGAAAGTGTCCTTTGCAGCACCGATTGTCGGCTTTTATTCTCATTTTGCTCAAAACTCTAGATGAAAATAATTTTAAAATGCCCAAAGTCCTATTCCTAAAGAGAAGTGGGGGCCCGTGATCTGGTCCCGGGCCTGGCTCTCATCATGTTGAATACAGTGGCTCGACCACCAGAGTAGTTTTAACTTTGATGGCCTGGGAAAATCCAAGTGTCCTTTGTACAGATTATAGTTGAATGATAAACTCTCCCTCACGTCCTGGGTGTCTGCCAGAAATCAAAACTTCTGAGAATAAATCGACATTATAAGGTGCGAACCTATGTTGCAGATTTGTTCAGGAAGAAAACTGGATTTTGAGGTGTATGAGGAGGTGAGCTTCTTAACTGAATATGGTTCCACAAGAAGGGCAGACATTGTGGTCATAGTTCGTGAGTCATCTACCGGAATTATTGTAGATCAGACTGTAAGATTCGAGATAGACGAGAATCAGCCATTATGAATTTAGAAAACTATAACCCCTATTTCTGTAGAAATTATCCTAAATTGGGTGGTTTAGTGCAAGAGGTTCCATGCCTTCATTGATCGGAAATGTTTTCAAAAAATCTAACACATAGGGATAAAAGGTAGAAGAACCTTGTATAGTATAACGTACAAATTTTTATTTTATACAATAACACTGTACACATAATTGTTCAAGAATCTACATACCAGAAATAGGAATGCTCAACAAGAGGATAAATGTAATTATAGCCACATAGATTTTGAAATCTCTCAAAAAAATCAGTCATAAACAGTATTAAATTACAATAGTGCTAAAAGACGAGCAGTATCCAAGGTAATATTGGTTTTTACAATGATACAGGCCTATAAAAATAAATATAATATGAAAGAAGAGCTTTTATAAAGTATAGGCATATATGTAAGTATTTCTCTTTAATGCATTAAACACAATTTTTTAAAAAAGGAACTAAAATGTTTTTATAAGCAAATAATCCCAGGATTTTGGTAAAAGGATTAGAAATTTTTTAAAATAACAATTAACAACTTATATGTGAATAGATTATTTCATTAATGGACCCTTCTATCCGTGTGCTTGCACAATGCTGCTTTTGCCAGAATACAGATTATATAATGTGAATTACAGCTCTTCGCATAATTGTCTTTTATGACATATTATTACAAATACAATTAATACTCTTAAGTATTTTTACAAATTAATATTAATTTTACACATAACTAACTTTTTTTTATCACATATTTATACAACTTTAAAAAAGAGTTGCTACATTGAATAAACTCATGGCTACAATTTAATGTCATTTGAATTTACAAAACATAGGATAAAGGAACTCATAAAAGGAAGATATGCTTTGGTGAAGCAGGGAGAGGAATGTATATAAATACAATTAAAACCATCAATATCTTACACTCATTCTTATAACGTATAAAAACACGAATTGTGAAAATTAAAAACAAGTATTTTATGATAAAGGTTACAAAATAAGATAATTGATTTCTTGTAAACCAAAAAAAATATTGCTTTACACTCTGACAGAGGATAGTGGATATAGTAATCAAGTGGCTGATGTATTAAGTGTATCAGCGACACGATAATTGAAGAGGGAAGCTGAGTATTGAAGAATTGTGATATTTAAATAAGAGAGCAAACTGAGGATTACAATGATTGTAATATCTATAATAATATAGGAAATATACTGTCCAAAAATGAAAAATATGCAATCATGAAGCAAAATAAAAAGACTAATAAATTAAAAAATAATGAGATAAAGTAATAAAAAACTAAGCACATTCCTTAGCTAAGTTGTTAGTTTGTCTCTTATTGTTTAGGAATTTTCTTAAACTGATTGATTCCAATACTTTTTTTAAATTTATTTTGATATTAAAATTGCTTTATTAGTAACATCAATTTTCTGGGACACGTTTTATTCAGTTAACCAATCTTTTCTAGTCAGGATAGAGGTGATGTTTTTCTTTTTACGAAAGAAAAGCAACCACCCCTAGAGAGAATGGAGACCACTGCCCTATTCACAGAGTGTTAACGCCTTAATACTTCAAGGGCCGGTCTAATACCAATACCATAAATATTAAAAGTATAATTTTTTTTTTTTTACCTACCTAACTCAATAATTTAATAAGAACCCTTACCTGGTAAATATGTACATACTTTTACTTATTAGCTGGTTTTGTTGAACTAGAACAAAAATTGTGTCCCACAGGGGCAAATTAACATTTTTCATTGTAGACGATTTTTCAAAAATTAATTATAGAGAAAAAATTCGTATTCAATTCACTAATTCTTAGGGAACGTGAAGTTTGAAATTATCCAGCAGCTTACAGTTTATTGTACAACATACATGATGGCGGAAAAAAATCATTTTTGAAAATACATTTATTTTTTAAAATTCATTAACAATTTTCACGGGAGATTAATCAAAATATGTGATAAGGGAAGCTGGATTTTATCAATAAATTAAATAGCTCTTTGACAATTAATAAAAAGGACTTAAGTTATTCTCCAATTAAATAATGTTAGTTTCCTCACTCAATATACTGAACAGGTAAGCTTAAATGCATTTTCCTATTGTAAAAACATAAATTTCTTCCTAGTTTTAATACTTCCAATTTTTTTGATTGGGATTAAACATAGATGAAATAATATGTTACTAAGAGAATAATAATGTAATGTAAAGGATACTGCATACTGCTCTCTCCCATTTTTCAACCATATATAGCTCTGTAACCATTAAATATCGAAAATACCAATAATTCAAAAATTTCCAGAAAGAATTAACGCACTTAATCATTTTCCAAAGGGAGTTGTCGACACGAAAATTAAAGAGAAACACAAATGGAAAAGCTGAATTAGGTATTGGGTAAAACAAAAAGAGACGTAAAGAGTTATAACCTGACTTGAAACCCTCGGTAAACCTTCTCTAGTTGTCTTACTTGCCACCCATAGCAGCAAGTTGTATTCGGCGGCACCTTACGAATAAGGATAACAAATTGTTTTCTTTGTCTCATTATTTTAATGATTCCAACAGTGTATCAATCACTGATAAAACTGTTTTTTATTTTATGACGACACTTGCTGCCTGCCTACTCAGTGTAAAAAATATTTATTTTCTGTCAAGGAGTAGAGCGAACGTTTTCCTGAGTTGTAAGCAAATTTCATAATAACAATTTTATTATTTCTTATATTTAGTACCACTTCAATTTTATCTGATACAGGTACTCAAAATAAAATCCCAGCTAACTGTCTTACTTGTGTGAATTTTCACAAAATGGGACCTCAGGACAAACTAAAAATTCTCAAAAATAATATTAAATCATATCCTGATTTCCCTAAAAAGGGTATCCTTTTTTGGTAAGTACTATTTGAATTTAAAAAATATTAAACATCAATGATTTTTTTTCTTTATTAGCCTGTCTTTATGGAAATTTTCTTTAGGGATCTATTCTCAGTCATGAGCAATAGTGAATCATTAAAGATTTTGATGGATTTGATCTTGGACCACGTAAAGACCATCAAAAAACCAATTGATGCAGTGGTAGGTTTAGAATCTAGAGGATTTCTTATCGGTCCACATGTAGCGTTACATTTGGATATACCTTTCGTACCCATCAGGAAAAAGGGTAAACTTCCAGGCAATCTTGCCCGAGTTGAATACTCATTGGAATATGGTTCAGTAAGTAATTTAGTTAATTACGAAAACAATTCATTTATTTTGTCTATAACAGCATTTTCATTCTTTGCAATCAATCGATTTTCTTGGAACAGTTAAGGATAAAAATGTTGTAATGACTTAAAATTAATTCTTTCTTCTTCCATATTGATGATAGTTAAAATATGTAAGGGGGCCAAAATCATATAAATTGGAAAGTATGAGTTGTCAATTGATACTTTGTCCATTTTCAGGCGGGCTTTTCCTATAAAAAATGCTCAAACCCCCATGAGAGTTAAATACTTAATACATAGAGCAACCTATATTTTGCTACATACATAAAAATATAAATTTTGTTATAAGTTAAAATACATATTTTTTAACTTTATTTTGACAATATAACTGAAAATGATGATGTTTTCATCACTCTCTGTCAGCGAAACAATTTATAAACACTCTGGTAACACTCTGGAGTTATTGTAACTCCATTGGTTAAACTAGATTTAGGAATTTAATAATAAACTAAGGTGAGGAGATATTGAAACAAAAAAGTTTTAAATGGTAAATTTATTTTAATACTTATCAGGTTATAATAGACAAAATAAATTAAGTCAACAAATGAAAATTCATTTGTATTTTGAATCTAGAAAGAAAAAGTTCTTAATTTTATTAAAAATTAAGTAATTAATTTAATGTTAAATATGTAAGTAATTGAATATTAAATTATTACGTTAACATTTTGTTTAAATAATATAGATCAATTAAAATCTATATTCTACAGATTTTGTTCATTTCTTGTCTTGCTACAGATTTATGTATGTTTAGAAGCACAAGATTATATCAATCCATCAATAATATTGTATGTATCTTAAAAAAAAAATCCTTACAAACTTGTATCTTTCATCTTCTAATGGCAAAAAGTTATGAAACAAATGTTTTATTTCTTCTAAGACCAATCACATAAATATCAATAGTCTTAGTCATTCTGTCTTCATGAAAATATTTAATTTTCTTCAGACTAAATTTTTTTATGCACATTTTAAAAGCCTTGGTGATTTATTTAGTTGCTGAACATTTTTTTTTTTATAGTCGCTCATTTTTAGTTATTAAAAAAGTTATAATGGACTGTCTGAGAGTCAATTGACCCAATTTAATTGTTACTTTATCTTCTTTTACATAGGACCTCTAACGTTGTTCCTATTCAACTAAAAACAATTATTCAGTAAACTATGTATGTTATCATTTTCCCAATAATACAATTGGTTTGTTTGGGAGGTTCAAAAACACTCTTTTGTCCATTTAGCTGCCTGAATATGATTTTTTTTTTTTTTTTTTTAATTAAAACTCATAAAGTCTACTTTATATTTTTCTCTTTATTATTCAAATTTGTTATTGTATTTGGAAGCCTCAGAATAATAAAAGCCCAGAGTAAAATGTTGTTATGAATTAGCCATGCATTTTATTTATCATTCTAGGACACTTTTGAAGTGCAGCGGGACAGCTTGCAAAGTGGGCAGTCTGTACTGATTGTTGATGACCTTCTTGCTACCGGAGGTAAGTTTGTAAAAATATTTTATTTTCATATTTGACTATCATTTGAGTTCCAATGATTGTAAATCTTATAGAACTTTACAAAGTTGAAGGCTGTTGGTACAATTCTCTTTGCTGGAGATGCGTTTTTATTTGTTGGTTTGAAAATAGTGGTAATGTTTAGATAACTGCCTCAGGATGAACTCTTGTATGCAAATATTAGTAACAATTATTCGTATAAAATTCTTTAAAGCATTTGCTTCACAAGTAACTTTCTCATTTAAGTTTGAAGGATGTTTCTGCCCCCCCCCCTTAGATTTACATATGTGTGTTTTAGTGTACAAATAAATTGAAATTATAAATTTGTTAATAGTCTTACAAACAATAGTTTCTGTATTGCTTGAATAAATTCACCCACATTGTCCTTCAAATTTAGCGTGTACCTTTGTTTTGTTTTACTTGAAATTTCTTTAATGTATTCATGCGTTTATGTTACTTTTTCTCAGGGAGTCTGGAAGCTACTTGCCGGCTAATGGAGGAGCTCAAAATTGATATTGCAGAATGCTTCGTTGTCATAGAAATCAAAGAGCTAAAAGGACGAGACAAGTTAAAATGCCCTGTTCATTCACTGGTGGAAGTTTGATTAAAAAAATGTCATGGAACTAAACCTCAGATGTTAATGAAATCATTCCTTCATGTTTAATGTTAATTTTTGTGCAAACAAATTGCTTGAATATGTATTGATATAGTCCATTGATCTATTGTGACAATAACAAGACAGACTATTTATTAAATTTTTGATGAGAATATTAGACTAATTGTAAGTCGCACAACACCGACTAGTGTAGGCTTATTTAGAAGTACTTGTTTTAGTACAAAAAGACAGATTTTCTTTCCTTAAAAATCTGTTTTAATTAATCCAAATAAAGGTACATATTTTTAATAAAAATCTAATAATTGTTTGTAAACTTTAATAATTTTTTTTTTATGGTAGCACTCATAAGGCGAGCAATAGATAACACAAATTTATAATTAAAGTGAAAACATAACCCAGGTATAAAAAATGACTCAATCACGTTTTACTTGAAAATAAACCAAAACGGAACGGGGTTTAAGAAAAATAGAAATAATTAAACATGAAATCACTATCTGCAGGGTAAAACAAGATCCAGGCCAAACCATGCATGAAAATAAAGTAATCACCAACAAAATAAATGATTCCTGGAGTAGTAGCAGCCCAAAGATATACGGACGCCTTTAAATGGAAGGGAACCAAGCGCCAGTCTTAATGAAATTGAGTTTTTGGTGCTATCTTGTAGAGAATTAGAGAATTTATATAGTAATAAAAAACTGGTTAAAATATGATGTTGTCATTAAAGCAAGAAAAAAAAAATCAGTTCCTATAATGTTCATGTATCATGTTGTGCTTTGAAATGGGAGTTTGCAAATGATGGAACCGTCGGGAATATTTCCCTCAAATTTCGTGCAAGCAGAATTGGACTTTTCTGTCTATCTGAACAGGCTACAACCAGGAATTCTCAGGTAGAAATATATCAAGCAAAATATTGATGAAATCTAATGTAAGTAAGGGTACTAATTCAAGCATCTTCAACAAGGGAGATAATGCAGATAGCTTTCCGGGGCCTATTCCTCAGTTCTGTCATTTAATAAATACAAGGGAATAATCAATTTCTATTGATCAGCTTTTTCTTTAACTGAATGTCATATTAATATTAAATATATTTAAATTACTGTAAATATCGAGCAAATTTATATTTAGAAAGAAACACACATTGTACCATTGATAATCAGATATAAGGGAAAAAAAAAAAAAAAAAATGATATAAGATATTTTTTATTATTTTGGTATTGGAAACATTTTGTATTTAGTTTTTAAAGCGCATCAACTTCTTGCCCATTTCCACTGGAAAAAACATCAATGTTATAGACTTATCGAAAGAGTTGGGCCTCTCTAGACGAGGCCCTGCTAGTGGAAGGTTCTCCTCTTCAAGTTGAGACTGAAGTTATGTTTTAATTATATTCCCCTGAAGAGGCGCCAAAATGGTGCGAAACATGTAGGGAAGTCTAATAAAAAGTGTGAAAGTGTGTGGCGTAGTTTTATTGACCATCCGCCTTATTCGATTTGTCTATAAATTTGAGCAAAGGGTCATTTAATGATTAATTATCAATATTATATAACATTCATCCAAAATGGTGCTCGGACAAATGTCAGGATTACCTGCCCGGTAATCCTGGCCGGGTTACCGGGCAGGTAATAAGCCTGCGGGTGCAGCTTGTGAACTTGGGGAAGATTTTGATGTTGTAATCTAAGCTCAAACAACAAATTGTACTGTTCGATTGAGAAAAAATTCAAATCATGAGCACAGGACAGTTAGTATTTCTTTTCTGATTGGTTATTGCAAAGTTAATGAGTTTCTAGTTCTTCAAAAGGGGAGTAAATATTGAAAAGCAATATGTCTTGATAATTGAAAAAAATTTGAAGAAAAATGATTTTTCTTCCACAATAAGTAAGTTTTTCCTTTGATTTCTGGGGCCTTATCTTGGCTTGGGCGTATATAAGGAGGGGCTGCAGCCTCCCCCCCCCCCCGAAATTTTGATTTGATTGGTAAAAATTTCATAAAACCCATAAAAATAAATTAAATAAGATCATTTAGTCCATAAAACATATTCTATTTTGGGTGTAATAGCGTTTAAGTTGGCTAAAACTCTTCCAAGATAGAAATTGTTAGTATTCCATACACCGGAAATGGTTCAAGGATCTCCCGATGAGCTCTTCCCCTCCTCCTAGCAGAACCATGCTTTTGGGGTACAGACTGGCATATCGAAGGGCGGCTTCTTGTGAATTCCCTGTGCTTCACCATAACAATCATGGGACGAAATTCCGATTTCATCGGTGAAAATTTGGCATATAAACCTTAAAAATAAATTAAGTAGGATCACTTAGTTCAGTAAGTCTTAGTTTGCTAACTATTCCAAAGTTCTAGATTTTTTGTATTCCAAGCCCCCCCCCGAAATTATTTCCTATATGCGCCCATGATAACGGTATACCATGTCGGAATACTCTTAAGTAGGTAAAACGCATGGTTAGCTCAGAAGAAAACACTTCTGAACAGACCAATATATTTTATTTTTTCAAGATATCTTTCTATTTATGTAAAGTCAATGTACACCTAGTTTTGTTGCAATATAACAACAGTTTTGACCAATAAGATTATATGAATAACTCTACTGATGGATCGATTTTTTTGGTTAACGACACAAATATAAGTGCAACCCTAATAACTAAGTTCTTTCGGAAAGTGGTAATAATAGAAAAATCAAACATTCGAAGGTGTAACATAGCTCCTAAATAAGAATAAAGTAGATACTCCTGTAGCTAGCGGCATGGGCGTATATAAGAGAGGGCTGCAGCCCCCCCCCGACATTTTGATTTAATCGTCATAATAACCTTCAAAATACTCGTCCATTAAATAAGATCGCTTATTTTAGAAAAAATAATTTGTTTTGCGTGTATTAGCGTTTTAGTTGGCTATCTATTCCAAGTTCTAGATTGTTAGCAAGTATGCCATACTCCCCAAATGTTCCAGCCTCCCCGAAATTATTTTCTATACTCGCCCTGGCAAGTGATAGTATTAGTGGCGGCAATGTTCGAGTATCCCTGTTCTCTTTGAAAAAAGTCTAACTCGCAGGAACTGTGTCATCTTAGCGCTTTTCCATTCTTATCCGAAGTGTCATTGTAAAGTAGGTAACTGAAACTGTAATTAGTTTGTTTTGATCTTTCGTGAAAGCGTACAAATACGTTCCTCATTTTCTTACTTTGTTTTACAAAATACTCATTTTACTATTAAATACAATTTAAAAAAGGACAACCAATTAAAAAGTGAGGTAAACAGAAAAAAAAGAACGTTCAAAAGAACGAAACTGACAGTAGTAGAAAATACTCGCACGGCTTCATCGAATTCCGCTCGGAAAGCTCTATTTCAAACAGAAAATTGTTTCTCATTTTACCATGGGCGTATATAAGGGGGGCTGCACCCCCTCCCCCCGAAATTTTGATTTGATCGGTAAAAATTGCATAAAACCCTTAAAAATAAATTAAATAAGATCATTTAGTTCATAAAACATATTCTATTTTGGGTGTAATAGCGTTAAAGTTGGCTAAAACCCTTCCAAGATCTAAATTGTTAGTATTCCATACACCAGAAATGGTCTCAGCCCCCCCGAAATTTTCCCAGCCCCCTCCGAAATTATTTTCTATATACGCCCAGGCATTTTACATATCCTCTTTTACTAACAAATATATTTTCCTACTATAAGCGAATACAAAAATAACAAGCAATAAAAAACTAAGAGAAACTGACAAAAACAACTGTTCAAATAAACGGAGCAAACAACTTCTACGTTTTCAAAGCACCTCTTATTCCGGATAAGATAGTCCCCCAAGAATTACTTTACAAACGTTTTTCTTAAAAAATTAGGAAGCTTTCGAATTGTTACCGTCTATTTCCCAAGATATCCCAACAATTTTAGAGATATTTAAGGAAATATAAGAAAATCCTAAAACTGGGCCTTTGCGTACGTCAGCACGATCGCTTTTCTTTCATTTTCTGCAGATTCCTTTTTACTAGTGCTTCTTGCAAAAAAAAAAAAAAAAAAAAAAAAAAAAAAAAAAACGAAACTTTTTTTTTGTAAAATAAATACAAAATTTGCTATAACTTACATTCTTTTTGAGAAGTTAAACCAAAAAAAGTTTATAATTCAGCCGTTTTCGAGAAAAGTGTGGAGGAAATAGAATTTTAGTTTCAGATAGTATGTACTTCAAAACGACGGATTGAGTTAAAAATTTGTTCAAGTTCATCCTAACGAAGATATAAAATTTCTATAATATGGTTTACATTTGTTAGCCGCCCAAACTATAAGACAAAATGAATAGTTGACATACAAAGAACCCCACATACAAATCTACATAACCTTTTGCAAGAAAATCAATAATGACGATGATAATGATAAGCGAACTTGTTTCAATAAGTTAATTAGGACAGTAATAATTATATAAAGTTAAACGTACAAGTTCTCTAAAATGTCTCTTCTGAATAATGCCTTTTTAAATTTTATTAGAATCATTTTTCCTGCTACCTAGCTGCCGAAGATTTTGAAATTTGGCGCCTTCTTCTAAGTATGTCTAAGTTGCCAATCAGCTTTATTCGATCAGTCCTCCCACTGGGAGCTATGGCCGAGCGTCCAAAACAATTCTTCTGATGTATGTATGTTTGTTTATTACTCGGAATGAAGCCGAGCAAGGAGGGAAATGTGTTTCGAACTATGCACAATCGACGAATATGAATGTGACATTACGGGAAAGACTCTTTTAATTGTAATGAATAATTTCTCGTAACAGTTTTAAGTTATGGCGACGAGCTTGTTTAGGTTATTTTGTGTTTTGACAGTGTTATTCGATAAGGGTAGGTGCTTTTTTGAGATAATTCTGTGTTCTATCATTATATGTATGGTATTACTTTGATTTCCACACGTTTGAAAGAATTGCCTATAGAATTTTCTGTATTTTTCTTTACTGTCACTAGCATTATATGATAATATAATATAATATTTTTGATACTCAGGTTTCTCTAAAGCTAATTTCGGTGGTCTCCAAGAAGATGATGAGCCCGAAGATCTGGTACCTGATTATGTACCCAGGAAAAAGCATCACGATGACAAGGTAGTCGAAGTTCAACCAAGAAAATATAAGTGCCTCTCATGCGAAGTGCCTGACTGTAGGCCTCGGGAACCCTGCTCTAATGCCTATCAGGTACGTTGTACATCAGAAAGATTGCTAAATAATATTTCAATTTTTTTATTAGTATAACTCACTGATAAATCTAAATAAGAATATGAGTTATTCTATACTTACTATAGGTAGTCATGTTTCAATATCTTATATATCTGATATTGCAGCTCTTGTCATAATTGATTTGGTTATGGGGAAAACCCATGCCTTTCAAAATGTTGGCATTAACTCTATAATTTGTTAGAATTAAGTTAATTGTAAATGTCTTTTTGTTTGTAATTAATACATTTGTATAAACTGTTTGACTAATAAAACTAGAAGTTGTGGTCAATTAGAATTTGATAAGGGTTTCAATCCTATTTGTTTTTTAAAGAAATTAAGTCTCAGAATGGTTTAAAGTGCTTCACTTACACTTTTTAATATTTTTACGTCAGTAAGGTTTCACACATAAAATAAACAACCCGTCTGATTTAACTGGAGGACCTGAGTTCAGAACCCGAGCACGCACTAAACATTTTTATCTTGTAGTGTCACAGTTCGAGGGTTGGATTTGGGGTTCCAGACCCCAAATAATAAATTAAATGCTCACCCAGCCTTTAATTAATTTAAAAATGGGTACCTGTAAGGGGTAAATCAGGCAGCCAGAGAATAGTAATGACCACAAAAACTGAAAAAAATAATGTTTATGGTTAGTTATTACAGAATGACAAAAATAATTTTCAGAAATTAACTGTGGATTCTTAACACAGCAAAATATGATTTTTCTCTTAGTCTGGAATTTAGCACAATTAGTGGAAGTTAGTTTTTTTTCCTTTTCTTTTGGTGCATCTACTGCTGAGGTCATTAGCATCTGGAAGTTAGTATAACCCAAATTACGAGTATCTCATAGCTGTCAGTCAATGAGATACTTGTAGTTTTCGTTATTACCTAGGATGCTAAAACTCATTAATTGAGATTAATTCATAACTAAAAGAACACTTGTATAGTTTGCTGCGTTATTTCTTAAGACACCTATTCTTTTACTTGGTTCGGAACAGATAATCACACATCAGAACCCTGAACAATACTGCGGTAGTCACCAGGTTATACACGCCTAATGATAATCAAAACCAGATGCATTTCTTTTCCGTTGTACTATTTCTCTTTAGTTTCTCCTTCTTTATACTCCTTTCATGAATCTTCTTTTGTTGTCGTTTATTGGTTATTTAAATCGTTTTTACTAATATCTGCTTCTACAAAAAATAATGTGATTTCTTTTAGTGCTGGAAATATATTGAAAGAGACAATAATGGGACAATCCTGAAATCTCGAGGCTGCACAGTAAATGAAGACCAAGTCCATTTCTTCTGTCCTCATGAACACATGACTCCTGTCCACACAACAAAGTATAAGCAATTTATCATCCAGTGCTGTCGAGGAGACTTCTGCAACAATGGTTCATTTCCTGAACTCTTGAATACTGGTCATTTTGGAGGTTAGTATTTATGATATATCAGCTCATCTGAAATCAAGCCCTTGGGACGTACAGCTGTTATATCAGCTTGCCAGAAGCCGTAAGCTCCGTCGACTATAAGCTGATTTTTCACCATTGTCCCTAGAGCCATATAGTGGTTCTCAAGAGTATATTACAGTATTCCTAACCCCTAGAGTTTATAGAAATGTACTTACTTTATATTCTTTCTCCCAATACAAGTTACGTGCAAGGGACTCTACCACACACAGATGAGATATGCATTTTTTTCAAGTACAGTAAATCCAAATATCTCCAATTAAAGAACCTCATCAACAAACATTCCCACATCACCCAGGCTAATATCAATACAAGAGAACAAAGAATATTCCTTCTTAGGTGCCACAAACAAAATGTATTTCCGAAGTTTATTGATAACTGCCTGAAGAATATTGTCCTTTCACTCCGTTACTCTGATAAGCTTGTAAAGATTAAAAATAATTTTAATTTAATATATTTTGGAACTTTTCAGTAGAATACAAGCCAGCAGATGATCGAAATCACTACTTAGCCAAGTTGGCCTTTGCTGTTGGTGGACCTATTCTTGGTATGCTATTGGTTGCAGTCGTAATTCTGTTTTTGATCCGGAAATCTAAGCTTTCTCGGCTTTCTTCACCACAGCCACCAAATGCTTCTTACTTGGCATTGCCTGATGATTTCAGGCCAACTGCCCCACCTCTTGATACGGCTCTTATGGTAAGATTTCATTGGGTTTTTAATTATTTCTAATAATTATAGTAATATTTACAAACTAATTATATAAAATCATGTTGCACACATGTTGATTATTAAAGCACTGATAATTATTAATCCCATAAATACTTTTCTTTAATGCGTGCATTGAAGTTCAGGATTTAGAAAGCATATTGTAATCTCTCAGAATTTATAGAATAATTGAACATTTGAAAAAAAACAAAAAAAAACAAAAAAAAAACCATCATACAGTCAATCTTGAATATGTGCGCAGTACAGTATTTAGTCTGTTTGGCTACAGGCTAAATATTTCAATATTTATAATGACCCAAAGTATCAAGAATTTTTCTTATGTAGAGGGAAGTTAAAAAGAACAAAACAGAATTATCAAGTTCGTTAACAATATTTGAAAATATTTCACAATTTTTTTCTCTTTTGAATACAACTTATTCATTAAGAATTTGTATTATTGAATTTTTGTATGGTAATAAATATTACCCATGATGCATATTTTACTTTAATGGTATAGTCTGGTTTATAATGCTACATTTTCCTTGCTATTGTTATGTTGAAACCTTTTAACCAAAAATGAACTAATCCCCAAATGCAGTTTTCCTTTTATAGGATAAATGAATATTCCAGGATTAATATTAAACAGTTTTTTTTATACCACTTTTATCTCTTTCTTAGGGATATCCTGATGATAGCATGACATCGGGTTCTGGAAGCGGACTCCCTCTCCTTATTCAAAGAACACTAGCAAAGCAAATTTCTCTAGCAGAATGCATTGGGAAGGGAAGGTATGGTGAAGTGTGGCGTGGTATATGGCATGGAGAAAATGTAGCTGTCAAAATTTTTTTCTCTCGTGAAGAGGCAAGCTGGACAAGAGAAACAGAAATATATAGGTTGGTATTTAAGATTTTTCAATATTTGTTGCTTTATTTTTAAGTAATTTTTTGTAATTTTGATGTAAGGTTTCAAAATGCTTAGAACTTTGTTTAGACATTATGCTTATTAATATCTCAGGTATTTAAATTAAATTATTTCTTCCGAACTCATAACTTACTCTTTAAAACATTTTCTTCAGGCATTTTTTTTTTTGTTTTTATTTATTTTTTGCAAAGCACTATTATTAGTCGTGAAACTATATGTACTTAATGTTTTATTAGTTACACTATTTTTTTACCATAATCTTTCTGGCAATAAAACTCAATCTAGAATCAAATTTGGGGCTTCTATGGTTTTGACATAGAGTTTCAGGTTGAAGTCCTTCATGCGCACTCAAAGATTTTATATACATTTACAGACTGGAGTGGGTTCAGGCAGACATTTTACGTCATCTTTAGCCATCAACGTTTTAATTATCTGCTCATACCATTTGTATTCCTTCTCTTCCTTCTATTAAAGTTATTTTTCAGAGCCCTCTCAATTTAAAAGCATTCCGAAAAATGAAATAATTATGAATTTTTGATACAATAAACACTAAGAAATATCTAATTAGATTGCATTAAAAATGATGAAAACTTTAGCAAAGACGTCTGAGAAGAGACAGAATAAAATTACAATTTCTTGGGACTTGTTGATAATTTTTAATGGCTTTGGAGGCCCAATGGCAGGTGCATATTAGACTGTTCAGTGCCTAGGGTAATAGGTCGATTCTTACTATGATTAGTAACTTTTTTTTTTGAAAAAAAAAGAAAGCTAGAAAAGGGCGGTAAACTCGTTCCAAAAAAATCTGTCGTACAAGGGATGTTAATGTAAAAATAAAGTCAAATGATTTTGAATTTGTTTTTTCAGCTTGATGTTTTGAGTTTTGTTTATAATTTTAGTGTTTTCTCCTCCCTCCCCCTAAATAGAGGAAACTTTGCTTATGACACCTGATGGTACAATTCGGAAGTATTGACAATATAAATATATATATTTTGCCAGTTTGCTGTCTTGCATCTCTGAACTGATTTTTATGAAATTTGACACAAAAATACTTTGTCTAAAACTAAAGGATAAGCTCGACTTCTGCTCGGAAAGCTTTATTAAAAGTAACAAATAATACCCACGTGCTGTTGGCATTATAAGAGGGTGGCAACCTGTATATAGCCTGGCAATGATAGCCCAATTTTTGACACACCGTTAAACAAAAAAAAAAAAAAAAAAACAACTAAAGGAAAAGCCAATCATTATTAGGATTTTAATTTATTTTATTATATTTAGTGCTTTATTTTATTTATTATTTCAGTAATTGTATTATTTATTTATAGTACTGTTCTTCTCCGCCATGAAAACATTCTGGGCTACATTGGATCGGATATGACGTCTCACAATTCTTGTACACAACTCTGGCTCGTCACTCATTACCATGCGAATGGATCTTTGTATGATTATTTGAACTTAATGACTCTTTCTCATGCTGCAATGCTTACTCTAGCTGTGTCCGCTATGAATGGCATTGTCCATCTGCACACTGAAATATTCGGGACTCAGGTAATCTTTCAATTAATAACTTCTATTAAAAAAGGTTATTGCTTTATTTCATGCTTTTTTTTATTATCTTCAATATAGATGCAATAGAAACATATCTTTATTTATATACATTTTTTTAATGTTAAGAAATATCAACTATTTCAAGAATGGGAATTAGACTGGCAGAGATCAGACTCAAAATTTAGAGAAATTACATTCACTTTGAAAGCCTGGTCAAATGAACTCCACATTTGGTGTGAAGAAGTGATTTTTACTAGGCTTTGTATTAGGCACTGCTGTCTAACCCATTCCTATTTAATGTAAAACAAGCAGGGACCAAGCTGTGCGAGTTTTAAAGAGACGTTACAGTTGTAATCACAAAAGAAAAGTTGTGATTACAGGTATAACCACAGAAACAGCTGCGATTACAGTTGTAATTACAAAAATGTTGCGATTACAAGTGTCATTACAGAAAAATGTTGTGATTACGAGTGTAATTATAAACAAAGATGTGATTACAAGTATAATCGTAATCACTTTGGTAATTACGATTATAATCTTAATCCTAATCACTTCTTGAATGCCTGGGATTATTATCGTAATTATGATTATTTTTATGCCCATCTCTGATATATAAGTATATGTAACCTATAAGCAATGTTTACTTTACACAAAACACTCTCACATTAGTTTATTTAATTCTTGATGTCTTTGTTTGTATGTTCTCTTGACTGGACTGAGAACTTTTTCTTTATCTTGAGATAATCGCTAAACTTGCGAATGTCACTAGAAAATAAATAATATTTATATTGTTGCATTAGTTTTTCAATAACAATATATTTTCAAGAATATTTGTAATAATTTTACTTTAAAATGAAGTTTAATTGCATTTTGTTCTTGCTGCTTTTTTTGTGGACTACTTAGATGGTGAGAATATTATTTTCTTGTTTTATTTGTTTATGTTGATT
This sequence comes from Gonocerus acuteangulatus, assembly GCA_946811695.1. Classification (NCBI taxonomy): domain Eukaryota; kingdom Metazoa; phylum Arthropoda; class Insecta; order Hemiptera; family Coreidae; genus Gonocerus; species Gonocerus acuteangulatus. The sequence goes on along the minus strand of OX328126.1, from coordinate 37,909,648 downwards.
CATTTAAGTGTTTAATTTTATTTATTTACATCTATGTGTTACATAAATATACATTGAAAGAGGGATTAAACTGTCTTTGGTAATTGTGAGAGAGGTATTTACAATTGTAAAAATACGTCTATTACAGATAAATAGAAAATAGATTTGGAAGTCGAACTAAAGATTTGTTTAAGATGACTCCTAAACATATTTGGTTTCTCTTGTAGACTTTCCCGTGTGCCATCCTCTCAATGTTAAGGAAGAGCCACAGGATACTAGTTATGAACTTTCAATAATTCATTAATGACTATAATTATATTTCAGGGGAAGCCTGCGATTGCCCATCGGGATATTAAAAGCAAAAACATCCTAGTGAAGAGTAACGGTACTTGCGCCATAGCAGATTTTGGTCTCGCAGTGACTCATACTCAATCAACTGGCTTATCAATTGCTCCTAACACCAGAGTTGGCACCAAGAGATACATGAGTCCGGAGCTTCTAGATGAATCGTATGTAGTTGAAAATATATATTACTCTTAAAATATATGACCGTTGATGATGCGAAGGTACGGATTGTCAGGGTCCGGTCGTTATTTCTTAATAAAACTACATTTTACATGTGAAAATGGTTTTATTGTAGCCAACGTTTCGGCTTGAAATTCAACAACAACAGTAAAACAAGCAGGCCGGATTTAATACTTACATATATATATAAGAGATGAACTGAACCTTCGGACTCTATTAAGAGTCCGAAGGTTCAGTTCAGGTAGCCTTCTAGGGTCATCTATGAAGTCTGCACCAAAATACAGGTATCTCTTTGCTACAAGAGCTGGACATCTGCATATGATGTGGTACGGCGTCTCGTCGTCTTCAAAGCATAGTCTGCACCATGATGTCCTGGTCAGCCCCATAGAATAGAGGTGCCGGTGCATTCTACAGTGACCTGTAAGAAGAACTGTTACTAGTCTTACCTTGGACCTGCACAGATTAAGGAGAGTATCCGTCCTCTTCTTGTCCACAAAGGAAAGGAACAGCTTCGCCTGTCTCTGGGTGGAGCTGCTGCACCACTTCCTCCTATGCTCAGCTTCCACAGCTGGTGCAATCCCACGTTGAGGTTCTGGTGATAGGGGGATTGTCGCTGCACCAACTCGTCAGCTCTTTCATTACCCTGGATACCAGAGTGGCCTGGGACCCACTTTAGTCTGACCTTGTTACGTCGTCCAAGTAAGTTTAAGCTGTCCTTGCATTGCTGTACTACCTTTGACCTGATCCTATTCGTGGATAGAGCTCTTATGGCCGCTTGGCTATCGGAGAAAATAGTGAAGCTCCTGTCTAATGGAGAGCCACTATTCATAAGGTCTGCCCAAGCGCCGATGGCGGTGACTTCAGCTTGGAACACCGTAGCATACCTTCCCAGAGACAAGGCAACATTATGTGTGGACCCCTGAATCCACACGCCAGCTCCTGTGCCAGATTCGGTTTTTGAGCCGTCTGTGTAACAGAACCGATCCACCCGGCTTGGTGTTAATTTGTGCTCCAGCGCTGCTTCCCTCGGCTTGATCACAGTTGTAAAGTTTGAGGTGAAGGAGTGCTGGTCCTTAAAGTCCGATGGCATGCAGAGAATTGGGTCCTGCCAGTTCCTTCGGATAATTGCACAGTGAGCCCCTAGGGTTGGGCAAGGTTCGTGCCCTAAAATGGCGAATCTGTACGCTGAGCATCTAGCTATCTCTTCGATATATATCTCTACTGGTTTAAGGTCAAGTAGAATCTCCATAGCTCCTGTCAGTGTGGAACACATTGCTCCCGTAATCATCAGGCAAGCCAGCCTTTGTGGGGAGCACAGAGTCTTCCTAACACTGTCAGTGCCGCATCGATGCCACCACACTACTGCACCGTATGTGATGATAGGCCTCACAATCATTGTGTAAATCCAGTGCATACCTTTAGGGGTAATGCCCCAATTGTTCCCCACCACTCTCCGGCAGGTCCACAAGGTTTTTGTGGCTCTTCCTGCTGTCTTGCAGATATGCTCCTGCCAGTTAAGCTTTGAGTCTAAAGTGACACCCAAGTACTTCACTGTCTTGGAAAAACTTAAGTTATGGCCTGACAGGCTAGGTGTGCCCAGTCCATCCAGTTTCCTCTTCAAAGTAAAAGGCACCACTGTAATTTTCTGTGGATTAATCCTAAGGTTCTTCTCCTGGCACCACTCGTCCACCGAAGACAGTGCCATGTCCAGCAGTTCACTCACAGTTGATCGCACCTTGCCAACCACCGTAATTACCAGATCATCTTCGTATGCCTGTGCTGAGAAGCCCTGATTCTTCAGCCTCGTCAGCAGTGTATCCACCACTAGACCACAGGAGGGGTGACAGGACGCCCCCCTGGGGACATCCTGTCCTAGGTACAATACTCTTACAGTAGGTCCCCTCCGTGAGCCTAATAATGCGGTTCCTCAGAAGATTGACAGTCCAGTGACAAATTCTTCGACATCTTTCTCAATCATGGCTTCTTCAACTGCCCTAATAGGGGTGCAGTCGAAGGCCCCCTCCACATCAAGAAACGCGCACAGAGCAATTTTTTTGTACTGTAGTGCTCGCTCCAGTCTGCACACTAGATGGTGGAGAGCCAATTCACATGACTTGCCAGACTGGTACGCATATTGTTGTTCGTTAAGGGGGTTCCGTCTTAATGCAGTATCTCTTATATGCCTGTCTATGATCTTCTCCAGTGTCTTCAGTAGGAAGGACGATAGACAGATCGGCCTGTAGTCCTTGGCATACAGGTGTGAAGCTCTACCTTGTTTGGGACTGAAGCAGAGTTTGGCCACTCTCCAGGTCCGTGGAATGTGTCCCATAACCAAACTATTCCTGAAGAGTTGTAGGAGCGTTGGCATGAGTATATCTACCCCATGTTGCAAGAATGCTGGATATATGCCGTCTAGACCCGGTGAATTATATGGTTTACACGTTCCAATGGCCCATCTGACGTGCGCTGCCTTGACAATTTCCCTCCCATGCCTCCGGATTACCTCGTCTGATGGGATAGTCATTTCCTTCATTTGAGTTAGCCTCCTCGCTAGTTGGAAAATGAGTAGCGAGGATATAGTTCATGGTTTCTTCCACCGATTCCGTATAGCCATCAGCCTTCTTAACAGTCCCAATAAGTTTTGTGGAGCTAGAACCTTATGGAGTCTTGAGTATTCCGTTGCACTGTTCACTTCTGTGCAGAATTTCCTCCATGACTCTCTCTTAGCTTTCCTCACAGCTGTGTTGTACTGTGACAATTTCTTCCTGTATTCCTCCCAGGTGCCTCTGCGTTTAGCTCTGTTAAAGAGCTTCCTTGCTTCACTCCTGAGTCTGGATAGGTTCCCATTCCACCAGGAGGAACTGCTGTTGGTCACCACAGTTTTCCCAGCACAGCTACCTTCAAAAGCCACCTTAATGGCCTCAGTAATGTGATCATTAATGGCTTCTAAATCGATGCCAGTATGTGCTCTCTGTGGACAATCGTCCATCCTACCCGAAAGGATTTCGTTGAACCGGGACCAATCTGTGAGTCTCGGGTTTCTGATAACGCGTGCTGCGGGGCCTGCTGCCTCTATACAGTACGTAATATACCTATGGTCAGAACCCGAAACTTCATCCTCCACCCTCCAGTTCTTGACCACAGGTAGTAATCGCCTCGAAACAAGGGTAATATCAATGACCTCTCTTCTTGTCCTAATAACAAAGGTAGGCTCGCTGCCCCTATTAACGACATCCAGATCATTATTTAAGACATAATCAAGTAATGACTCACCTCTTTGGTTGCAGTTAGTGCTACCCCAGACCGTGTGATGAGCATTGGCATCACAGCCAATCAGGCACTGCAGATCCCTCTCCCTGCAGTAGTCCACGACTAGGCGCAACTCAGCTCCTGGGGGGTTGCACCTCTCGTATGGGAGATAGGCCGAGGCCACCACCACTTCTCTCAAGCCATCTCCCACACGAGCGGTAATCTTCTCTACACACAGGTCTCTGCAACAAAATTGCCATAAAGGAAAAACGCTAAGACCAGATTTAAACAGGATACAGGACCTGGGATTCTGCTCATGGCATGTTACGCATTTATAACCTTTCCATCCCAGACCCCGTGCCTGACCTTTAAACAGATAAGGTTCTTGTATTAAAATTACATCTATACCCTTTCCTCTAGCATACTGTTCCAGCAGAGCCGTAGCCGCCCTACAGTGATGCAGATTGACCTGCAGTAGCCTTATCATCGTCTATGCAAGGTTATCCGGCTTTTGGTGTTTTCGTCAAGACAATTCACAATGATGACGCCACCATCCATGTAGTTCCCATCACATGTGATTATAAAGTCCCTCCCATGGACTTTATAGTGCTCGTCCACCAACTTCATGACGACGTCATCAACACACCTGTTGTGCTCTGTTGTAAAGCCACACTCAGGATAGCCGGAAGGAACAAGCGCCAGCTTGAAGTTAGATGCAACGCTGGCGTAACTCGTCGGCTTTGGCATCACCTTCTGCTTCTTCTTGATCACCGGAGAAGGGGTGTTGGATCCATCCTCATTCCTCCGTTTACCACCACTGCCCTCGGGTCGCCCGGTGCCCCAAAGGGTTACCTACTATCTGCACGTTATATTTATCCACCCAGTGCCATCCATCCTCTCAGCGTAGGCTGCCGCAACCTTAGGATTGGGTGTTCCTGAAAAAAAAAAAAAAAAAAAAAAAACCCACCACCACCCCTGGTACCACTTTAGTCTGGCTTCTCCCCTAGGTCCTGTTCAGCATGGTTGAACCTGAGCTGACATAGCACCAAGGTTCCTCAAAGCACGCAAGCCCCAACACCTGCTCGGTGTTAGGGTCATCACCAAGGTACGGTACCGTGGTTGGGGTAAATAAAGCTAGGGATAAGACAGTCGCCCGCAGCAGAGCCCCGCATGCTACAGGAAGGCTACTTACAATGGGGGGTCGCCCGGTGCCCCAAAGGGTTACCTACTATCTGCACGTTATATTTATCCACCCAGTGCCATCCATCCTCTCAGCGTAGGCTGCCGCAACCTTAGGATTGGGTGTTCCTGAAAAAAAAAAAAAAAAAAAAAAAAACCCACCACCACCCCTGGTACCACTTTAGTCTGGCTTCTCCCCTAGGTCCTGTTCAGCATGGTTGAACCTGAGCTGACATAGCACCAAGGTTCCTCAAAGCACGCAAGCCCCAACACCTGCTCGGTGTTAGGGTCATCACCAAGGTACGGTACCGTGGTTGGGGTAAATCGACCATTGCAGTCATATTTTCAATGTGAGAATCAAAAATTCTTAAAAGAAAGTTGGGTTTAGTATTTTCTTTAAGTTAAGATTCTTATTATATTTTCGTTTTTAACAGGCAACAAAAGAAATTGATGCTCTATTATGGGTGGATACCAGATTTAAATCATGACCAAACTAATAACTCGGATTTATTAGTGGTTATTTGGTTGTAAAAGGACTTGACAAAATTGAAATTATGAATAATTTTTACCGAAGAATTATTTTTATTCTTTCATTCATTTTTATTCTTTCATTCATTTTTTTTTCAGGTTGGATACTAAGTGCTTTGAAGCATTGAGGAGAGTGGACATGTATGCTGTTGGGCTGGTTCTCTGGGAATTGGGTCGACGTGTAATCAGCAATGGTAATAGAAATTATAAAAATCTAAAATATATTTTGGAATTTTAATGAAATTGCTTTACTCACAGTATTTTGGAGGAAAAGAATCATTAATGAAACTATCAGTTAAATTTTCTCATTTTAACCTCCTTCTTGTCATAAGCTGGTTTCCTCTTTATACAAGGAGGGAGGAAACGCACTGAAATCAACCTTACTTCACATAAAAATGTCATTTGGAAGTTAAAATTAAAATTTTCAGTCGATTTTCCCCTTTGAAGGTGCCCATTAATAATTTAATTAAAGACTGGGTGGGCCTAGGGACAGTCTCCAATCTAACCCAAGACAAAGACACTAGAAGATAAAATCTTTAGTGCGCTCGAGTTTCGAACTCAGATCTTCCAGCATATTAGTCCAGTTACCACTTCTCATGTTTAATTTTATACATTTGTATAATTTTCTTTAAATTTTTATGTGTCACAGAAGAATGTTTTTGAGGAATTTGAGAAGTTTATCTGTTATATTATCTATTTTGAAGGAATTTTTCTTGTAGCGCGGTTCCTCCCTCCCTCCATAGGGAGGAACCCCGCTTATAAGGTTGATTGCATGAAGTGCCGCCTAGAAAATTTTGCGTTTCAGAACCCCTAGAGACCGAAAATGATGGTGGTTCAAATTTGTATATATATATATGTATGTGTATATATATATATATATATATATATATATATATATATATATATTAGTTTGTTCGCGGCATACGTCAGCGAATAATGGCCCGATTTTGATGAAATTTGGTACAAAAATCTTTTGTCTATTTTGAAAAGTCAAGTTCGTTAACCAGCAGAATCCGCCAACCGGAACATGGTTTTTGGAGCGAATGTCCCGCGAAAAAAATCGTTCCGCTTACTTCATATGCATGCAAGTACTCGTTTTATAGGCTTCTGGGCCTAGAAAAACGAATGAAACCATTTTCAAGGCGATAGCTTTAACCGTTGTGGAGAAAATTGGAAAAATAGTTGTTGAATAACGTTTTTGGTTTGGGTACTTATAATCATGGGATTCAGTTGAAACATTTTCTGCATATTTAAATGTCATCAAAACTAATATGTTGAAATTTTGGTTACGTTTGGAGTTAAGGAAGGGTTAGAATAAAATATTTTATTAACAGACATGAAGAGTTTTGGTAACTTTGTATTCTTTCCTTAATATCTCAAAAACGGTTGAGAATATTCTTAAGCGGAAGGTTACCATTAGAAAGCTTACTAAATGCTCTACAAAAAAGGGTTCTGAAGAAAGTTTTGATATTAAGCGATGTCAATCGGAGAAATAAGTGCTTAAACTTTGAAGTAATTGACTTCGTTTATTCGAACGGTTCTTTTTGTCTGTTTTTATTTCTTGTTATTTTTTAATTGCTTATAGTTGGATAATGTATTTGACAATAAAACAGGTTAAGTAAAATAAGAAAAACTATTTATTGTTCGAAATATAGCTTCGAGAGAGATTCGAAGACCTTGTGAAAATTTTCAACTGCCTAGCGGTGGCCTTTCTTGGGTTGGCTGACCCATTCAGGTAAGATCATAAATCAAGACCTTTCAACAAAAGTGGAACCAAAACAATAACTGCTTCTATTTTAATCTTTCCAAATGAGACTAGGGATAAGATCAGAGCCGTGCTAAGATGATGCAGGTCCTGCGAGTCGGGCTTTTTGTTGTGTCTTACTTTGTGTTAAAACTAAAAAACAGCATGCTCTATGGAGTTTTAAAAATCCTTTTCTTTACCAATATATAGAGGACATTTTGAACTTGTAAAATCAAGTGTTATCTCAAAATCGTAAAAATAGTGATGTGTCTTGTTTTGATTCTAAACTCCTCATATATACATACATAAAACAAACATATTCATATAAATATATCTTATGTTCTAAATGATACTAATATGGATAAAATTATTAATTCTTTGTTTTTTCATTGAAGGAATTGTTGAAGAGTACCAGCCACCTTTCTATGACTGCGTTGGTTCAGATCCAAGTTTTGAAGAGATGAGAAAAATAGTTTGTATTGATCAGCAACGGCCTATTTTACCCAATAGATGGGCTTCAGATCCTGTAAGTCAAAATTAACTCTTTAATTGTATATGTATGTTCTTACTGACAATGAACAGTGTGAATATATGTGCTGTTTATTTTGAAAGCCATCTTAGTTTGAACTATTAGGCTTATAACAAACTTGGCAGCCGAAATATTGAGCAGACAGTAAATGTATCTTGTTATCGATCAGCCGAAAGAGATGGGTGTGGAAGATCTCTTAATTGCTTGCCAGTAGTCGCATAATAAAGCCCCCCCCCTCCAAAAAATATAGATTCATGTTCTACTTATAGAGTGGTCCATAGAGGGTTTTTAGCGCGGTTCCTCCCTCCCCCATAGGGAGGAACCCCGCTTATAAGGTTGATACAATGAAACAATCCGGAAGTGCCGACTAGAAAATTTTGCGTTTCAGAACCCCTAGAGACCGAAAATGATGGTGGTTCAAATTTGTATATATATATATATGTATATATTTATATATATATATATATATATATATATATATATATATATATATATATATATATATATATTTGTCTGTTCGCTCTCTAGCTCGAAGACGAATGGTCCGATTTTGATGAAATTTGGTACAAAAATCCGTCGTCCAATTTGAAAGGTCAAGTTCGTTAAACAGCGAAATCCGCCTACCGGAAGATGGCGTTTGGGGCGAAATTCGCGCAAAAAAAATCGTAACGCTTACGTTTTTGAGTTCATAAGCTTCTAAGTACTCGTTTTATATGATTCCTGGGCTAGGAAAACGAATGAAACCATTTTCAAGGCGATAGCTTTAACCGTTTTTGAGAAAATTGGAAAAATATTTTTTGAATACCGTTTTTGGTTTGGGTACTTAGAATCATGGGATTCAGTTGAAACTTTATCTGCATGTTCTACTTTCATTAAAACTAATATGTTGAAAGTTTTGTTACGTTTGGAGTTAAGGAAGGGTTAGAATAAAATATTTTATGAACAGACATGAAAAGTTTTGGGAAGTTCGTATACTTTCATTAATATCTCGAACACGGTTGGGAAATCGTGGTAAGTGGATAGAAACTATTTGAAAGCTTACTAAATTCTCTACAAAAAAGATTCTAAAACTATTTTTGATTAGGTTATGTCAATCGGAGAAATAAGTGCTTAAAACTTCAAATACGTCTGTTTTGTTCTTATGAACCGGTTTTTGTCGTTCTTGTTGTAATTTTTGTCTCTTTCCCTTCGTTTTTTATTGCTTTTTAGTTTTGTAATTTCTTATGTTGCGAAAATTTTGTGTGTAAAACAGGATATGAAAAATGAGGCCAATTTTCTGTTGCTAGAAATAATATAAATTTTGGGAACTTTCTTTAATATCTCGAAAACTGTTGAGAATTTTGGTAAACGGAAGAATACCATTAGAAAGCTTATTAAATGCTCTACATAAAAGGTTCTAATGAAAGTTTTGATTAGGCGATGTCAATCGGAGAAATAAGAGCTTAAAGCTTTAAAGTAATTGATTTCGCTTATTCAAAGTGTTCTTTTCGCCTGTATTTTATTCCTTGTTATTTTTTAATTGCTTATAGTTGGATAATGTATTCGAAAATAAAACAGGTTAAGTAAAATAACAAAAACAATTTATTGTTAGAAATATAGATTTCCAAGATTCCAAGACCTTGCAACTAGCGGGACGGTTTCTTGTGTTGCCGACCCTTCCAGGTCAGATTGTAAATCCTACCTTTCAAGACTGGTGGAACCAAAATATAACTGTCAGGGTTCGGTCACTGCTACTTAATAAAACTACATTTTATCGTAAAAATGGTTTTATTGTGCCGACGTTTCGGCTTGAACTTCAAGCCTTCATCAGGGCTGTAAATACAAGTAGGACATATTTAACACTAATATATGCACATATCTATGTAAATATATATATATATATATATATATATATATATACATATATAATATATATATATATTTATATATATGCATATACACATACACATATACACGCACACATATGTACATATATATGCCCACATACCTACACATATGGGGTATGTATTATTAAGTAGCAGTGACCTAACCCGGACAATCCCTACCTTGCATCATCAACGGTCAACGATCTCCTCTCAACAAAATAATAACTGCTTCTATTTTAATCTTTCGAAATTAGACTAGGGATAAGAACGGAACCGCGCTAAGATGAGGCAGTTCCTGCGAGTCGGACTTTTTTAAAAAAATTGTTAAGGATTTGAGATTGTAGGAGTTGGATGGTGTGGGTTCATCATGAGGTTTAAAAGAATGGTCATCAACCTCCTTTCAAAATAATTTATTTGAGCATAGGCATTTCGAGCCAATGCTTCATCCTCAGTGCTCTGACTTTGGCTGCCTCACACAAGCCATCATAGAATGTTTTTTTTTTAAGGAGACTTGAAACTACTTTCATAATTTTTTAAATGTACAAGGATGTGAGTGCAATTACATAATATTTTGTGCATATATTCATAGCCTGGGAAAGATATTGGTTATCATTTTGGGAGGTAACAAAAAATAAGTTTTTTTTTTTCACACTGAATGTCCTTATTATTAATATTTTAATTTACAAAACAATTTTTTTTTCTTGAAGAAATTGTGACCATTTATAGCTACAACATTATGAAATAAATTTCTTCACAACGAAAAACATAAACAATTTTTTTTCGGGATGCAGAAAAGGTCTGGCTGCTCGTACAGGTCCGCCGACACTGAAGACACCCAAACAGGTTCTTCTTGGTTACACCTGAACACAATAATTCATCAAGGTTCGGTCACTGCTACTTAATAAAACTACATTTTTTCGTAAAAATGGTTTTATTGTGCCGACGTTTCGGCTTGAACTTCAAGCCTTCATCAGGGCTGTAAAAAACAAGTAGGACGGATGTAATACTGAAATATACATACATACATATATATATATATATATATATATATATATATATATATATGCTTACATACAAATACATATATACATACATAAATATATGGAAAAAGACAAAAACATAAAAACATAATATATAGAAGAACAATGTACTCTAGAAGTGCTTAGATTATTAGGAGAACAGATATAAGAATAACAGATTACATTAGAATAGATATAAAAATAACAATATGGGCTTACCGATGGGAAGATTGAGAACTATACCTCACAGATGCGGGATCATTTCTGACAGTTAATACAGGGAAACTTAGGGAGAAAGGAGTTGGTGAGGGGGGGGGGGTTCTGGACCACCCAATGGACAGAGAATATAGAAGATGAAAGAAAGAGCGGCGGAAGCGGCGTCGTACAGTAAGTATTTACGTTAATATTTTCTTAAAAATTATTTGAGGTGTAAACGTTGAAATATTTGAATGAATCCATCACACAGGAGCTGTATAACTAAGTTGGTTAGTTCAGGCCTCGTGGCTGAATAATGTGATTAAGCTAACTGCAAAAAAAATATAAAAATCTATCTTTTTTTATTTAACCAGCTTACTCAATCTAAAAAAAGTGTTTCCCTGGTGAATACCAACTATTACTTCTTTCATTCAAATGCAATGTAGCTTGTTTTGAACTAGAGCAAAAATATATTTATTATTTTTTTTTTCCAGTAAGTAAACTGCCTCTCCAAATTGGTCAAATTGGCTTATTTTCATTACACATCAATCCCATTAGTTGGGAACAATATATGCCGAGTTTTGTTACAATGAAATAAAAATTAAGGCTGATATAGGCAAATTTTGATTGCGGAGGGATAATCATGTGTCTTTTTTAGTTTCTAGTTGGTAGGATCTAGGTTCAAAGAAGATTTGACATTTTTTTTCCCAAAAATTCTTTCATGAGTGCAATTTCGATTGCAATATTCCTTTGAAAGTGCTAAAAATATATGATACTTGCCCTACTTTCTAAATAATTGACTCGTATGTATTATATATTTTCTGAAAATATAATTTACTTTTCTTATTATTTCTTCCTGTAATATATACTTATTCATTCTTTTTACAATATGTATTTGTCACTTATTAGCTGTATTCACAAATATTCTTCTATCCTGTCTTGGAAATTGTACACTGATGCAGGGGGTACATAAAAGAGTCTATTTTCTGTTATTTTTTTGTTTTTTAATAAATTTTGTGGTAAAGCAATTTTTTTTCAAATGAACCACTTTTTGAATAATAAATGTTTTTTTTGTTGTAGGTTTTAAATGGGCTTGGTAAAGTAATGCGAGAATGCTGGCATCAAAATGCAAATGCCCGCCTACCTGCTCTCCGTGTCAAGAAAACCCTTATAAAACTCGCTTCCACCCTCAACATGGAAAATATTATTTACTGACATGTCATCATCATTTACTCACCATATCACTCACACCATTTACTTTATCAGTATTTTCGTTTTGTGTTTGTTTAATTTTGCAGACACAATTTTAGAAGGCTTGTATATATATTTTTGTACATTCTTTGTATATAGTTATACTAATGTTAGTGAATATGTGTGTACTTTGTATCTCAAATATTGATAATTGTATTAAGAAAGGAAATTTAACCAATAATAATAATCAATGAGTTTTTATATTTGTTTAAATTTGATGTTATTTTATGTCTTTTAAGAGCAATTAAAATATTAGTTTTTTTTTTTAGTTTTAAATTTTGAGCTACAAAGTTTTGCAATCACATTGACAACATGATGTTAATTACTTGTTTATAGATGTAGTGCATAGTTGATTTCTATCTGTTGTGATAAAGGTCATTCAGAAGTACTGGTGACTTTATTTAATGTAAACATCAATAAATCAAAAATTAGGTATTTATTACATGGCATATCTTAGATCAAGCAGTTTGTGTAACAAAATCAAAATTTTGATTTTATTATTTGAATTACAGACTGCAAATTTTAGTGTAGTATTTACATCCTATATATTCATTTTAGCCTTTACACTCAAGGGCATTAAAACAAGCGGTATAATTTTGTAATACCTTCAATTACTCAATCGAGAATAAAAACAAAAATAAACAATTTCATGTAGTATTTAAGAAAAACAGAGATGGAGATGAAGTTAATAACTAAATTAATTTAAATGATTTTTTATAAGTCTGATGAAGTAATGTTAGCTAAACTAAAGATGTAAGCAGGCCTTTAGGATATTAAGCATTATCTTTTATGCAGGCTGTTTTTTTTTGTCTTATTGACTGCAATTGCTTTAAAGTGATGTTTCTTAATTTAACCAAAAAACCAGCCGCAATATTATATTTCATGACCATCCAATTTTTAAGAACCTATACAATTAGATGGACGACTGAAGCTCCTTCTTTCATTCTTTGTGTTTAAACTTAAAACTTGGCTTTACGGGCGAAGTTTTAAGTTGTTTCCTTCCCTTTATTAGTCAGTAGTCTTATATATCAATGCGTTGTCTTGTGTATAATTCTGCACCAATTTCTGCCACCGCTCTTATCGTTTGTAACTAACTTAAGACGTTTTCTGTTCACTCTGGGTCCTTCTTCCTTTTTAACTCTTAGAGTTAATACTTGTCCCGGGTGCTGCATACTTTTCTGAGTGCCATACATTAAAGTAAAGTTGAGTTGAAAATATTTACACTATTTACAAAATTCACATATTTATATCACAGTAGAACCCCGGTTAACCGAAATAAAGGTGGGAGAGCCATTTCGGATAACCAATTTTTCGGTTAAACCATCGTATGCTAAAAATAGCCTATGAACATGGTGTGTAGGAAAAATTCAATCACAAACAAAGTCTACATAACTCAGTGTTTTATTCCTGCTAAAAAATGTTATATGTAATGGGTTAAAAAATAGTATTAACTAAACAACTTAAGTTACATACTTGTATATGTACATACATACATTAAATACGAGTACAGAAATCAGTTATTTTTGTTTGCTTTTTAGTAAGTCCTTCACATCGTTTTCGAGCGGCGATGTCCCGCCATCTTTTAATTAGAAGGACGTCAGTAGGCGTTGACTCGCTGCATTGTTCCACAAATTTTAGGCCAACCTAAAATAATAAAAGTATTGTACATAATTTAACTTGTTTAAAAACTATGTATGTATGTACATAATCTCTATTAAAATTTTTGTGTCTGGGCCAGATACAGTAATGTTTGACTTACCTCTAGTGCATTAAATCCATCTTCAGCTGTCACTCTGCCGTTTCCGTCATCCACGTCATCTGCTTGGTTTACTGTTGTGTTGTCAGCTGGCTGCAACACTGCCTCTACAATATCTTTTCAAAACTTTCAATTTCTTCCTCGGCCAGTCCATCATAAATCTTGTTCCAGCACCTTTGAAGAGTTTCATCTTTAATGTTATTCCAAGCCTCTGCACATGTTTCATGTTAACTGCCTTCAGTGCGTCATTAATCAGTTTATTATTTGTTTCGCAATCTTGTAGGATAGTTCTCAACAACAGTACTCGATAGTGGCATTTAAAAGTTTCAATCACACCTTGATCAAGAGGCTGAATAAGGCTAGTGACATTTGGAGGAAGAAAGCGAACTTCAATATCGCCTTTTTTTAATTCACTGGGATGCGAGGGAGCGTTATCAATTAATAAAATTGCTTTTTTTGGCAAACCTGTTCCAGCTAAAAACTTTTCAACTTGTGCTACAAACAATTTTAAAAAACATTCCTCAAACAAGTCACTGGCCATCCAGGCACTTTTTTGCGCTCTATAAAACACTGGCAAAGCGTTTGGCGCAATATCCTTTAGAGCTCGGGGTTTTATAGATTTGGCGATACACATTGGTGGCAACCTATGAGTGCCAGAGGCATTAGACGCTAAGAGAAGCGTTATTCTTTCTTTTTTCATCTTGTGACCGGGGGCAGACGTTTCAGTTGCTGAAGCTAGAGATTTGGTAGGCAACATCTTAAAATTAACACCTGTTTCATCGGCATTATAAATCTGATCCTTACTGTAGCCTTGAGTGTAATCTGCAAACATTGTTTTAAAAACATCTACCGCGTCTTGGTCTGCAGATAACTTTTCACCGCACAAGTTCAGTTGACGGATCCCATACCTCTTTTTAAAGCGATCTAACCAACCTGAGCTGGCACAAAAACTTTTCCCTTCGTCACCTAACAACTCTGCTAACATTTTAGCCTTTTCTTGTAGTAAGGGACCTGTTAGTGGCATGCCTTTTTCCCTTTGTTGCGTGAACCACATGAATGAAGCCTCGTTAATTTTCTCAAAATCTGACGTCTTCAGTGTTTTTCTGTTACTATTTTTTACGACTTGCTCTAAAAACTTAGGTTTAGATTTTATCCAATCCGAGACAGTAGACACACCAACTCCATAATTAGCCGCAACGGTCTTAAGCAAAAACCTTCTTCAACTTGTTTGATAGCAGCTAATTTATCCGCAAAAGAAATAACCACACGCTTTCGCTTGGTTGCCATAGCACACATACACTCACACACTTTTACGGTCAATATGATATGTACATACCAGTAAAAACACCCGAAAACACAAACTTGCTAATCACAAACAGTACACAACTGCAACGCGCGTCAACAGCTCTACTGTGTGATATGTAGTAACTGAGGGCGGGGAATGGGGAAATTGCCAGGCCAGTGACCTGAAGGGTGGTTGGTGACGGGGTAGGGGGAGGTGAGTCATCGTCTCAAGGACACGCCAAACGTCTCTCACATCACCGATAAGTCACGGACGTACTCTTTCTGGAGATAGAGGCTCGGCGCACCACCTCACTGTTAATATCTTACATATGTACATATGTAAATACCGTTTCGGTTAACCCGGGTTTCGGTTAACCCGAGTTCGGTTAACCGGGGTTCTACTGTATTTAAAAATTTACAAGAGTTCACCCACTGTTTCTATCTATACACTTTTTTATAAATTATTTTTATTTTAATAATTTTTTACTTTGTTGTACTGTTTGGGAAAGGGAAATGAGTACATTGTTATATTTAATTCATTGTAAAATATTTCTAACGGATTCTCGAGAATAAAGGGGAGTAAGGATTAAAAGAGCTACAAAGAAGGGCTTAGTACAATCCAGTAGGAAAGATGATTGCTCTTGTTTCAGCCAGGTGAAGTAAAAAGGTCACCTAAACGCATCCTAGTGGTCAAACAGAGAACTATTAGTTCCTCTAAGTAAATCCCCCTAGATAGAACAAAGAACAGAACTTGTCCACAGTTCAATGGCATTCAACACTATAACTTGCATTCAACACTACAACTCTCATTCAACACTATAACTTGCATTCAACACTACAACTCTCATTCAACACTATAACTCGCATTCAACACTACAACTCTTATTCAACACTATAACTCGCATTCAACAATATATCTCGCATTCAACACTATAACTCTCATTCAATACTATAACTTGTACACAGCAAGTACTGCTGTACAAGTCAATAGCACCAGAGGTAATTCTCCTCTGACTTGAGGAGAAGTCATCCGCACTCAGGGCCTGATCTCCCTCGACTTTTACAGCAGTCACCTTTACTCTAAGGGTTAAATCAGACTCAACCCAAACTATTATCAAATTAATATTTTACATCATTTTTCAAAATCAAGTTTTGATAAAATTTCACTAAGTATTACATCAAAGCCTTAAAGCTTTTGCAGATTTTTTTCCTAGTTTCCAAAAATTAAAAAAAAAAAACACTAAAAAAAGCCTGCACTTTTAATCAATAACAGAAATGCCTTAATTATTTTAGAATTATATATATATATATATATATATATATATATATATATATATATATATATATATATACAAAAATATATAAATAAATATATATATATATATATATATATATATATATATATATTTGCTTGATGATTACAAACAATTAACATATGAATTAGTTCCTAAAGATTAAATTTATTTTTACAATTGTTGAAAAAGCTTTACTATAAACGGCTCAAGGGTTAGCTCTTTTGCATGATAATTTATTACAAATATATCTATACAATTGTATAAATATATGCTTCGATTACTGTGATGATGAAAAGTAACTGACCAGCCTATATAAATGCATTTATATTGTAATTTTTCCTGCCCAAAAAGTATTTGCTACATCTGCCTTACATATTTTAAGGGGAAATTCATGTTTCCAACCCCAAGATGATAGAAATCCTCATTTTTAAAAGGACTTAATGTTATATACATTAAGTACTGCAATGTGTTGCAAATATATTGTTTTGCCAATTTTTTTAATTTGCTTCTAACTTAAATTCAAGTCGTGTTCATTTCTAGATAAAAATTATGAAATTGTGAAGATTTTCTATTATTTTTTGCATTCCGAAAGATGAATATTTGAAGTGTTTTTGAAGCACGATCATTCATTATCCTGTAAGATATTTTAAATGCTTTAATAATTTTAAACCCCACTTATTAAAAAATGCCCCCAAAACACCCAAATTATGAGACAAAAAGAAATTAACAAGGAAACAGATATGTTTGTTTTTTTTTTAAGATAATTTTTTAAACAATGTTATTAAATAGTTAAAATAATTTTGTCTGCCTTGGCCTGTTTTTATAATATTTTATTGGCTCCTATTTGAAAAGATTAATTTTAGTCTTAGAAAGATATGAACACATTGGCTTTCAATTATTTTGTCTGACATCCGATTGCCATTTTGTTGTAAATTTTATTGAAAATTCTAGAATAGAAGTCTTCGTTTCAATGTTTGTTAGGAAATTATCCATCTATGCAGAATGTCTATTTATTATCTTTTCCATACTGTTCTCCGAGAGAAAATACATAATACTCCTCAATGTTTGGAGCAAATCATAGTCATTTACTAAATCCTGGCACATTCAAAATTCATAATTATGCTTTTAATAATAGTAAATTTTAAATTATTTACCAAAGGAATGCATCTTGAAATTCTTGTTTATTTCTGATTTTCTATTATTAAATTATAATTTACAAAAATACTAACATACTCTACATTTTTGGAATTATTAGATTTATATTTGTTAATATTATCTTAGAAACTGTAATAATTTTTTAACTTGTTTTATATTATTTATAAATAGTTTTTTTTGCAATATTTGTCCCTAATGATGTAGGTTTATTGTGTTAAACATTATTTAATTCTATTGTATATAAATACATGATCTTATTATCAGAAGTGTATAAAAATAAGTTATTAGCACAATTGTTAATAAATTCATAAGCCCACATTATGAATGGATTATAGTGTTAGTAATGATTTTTTAAATATTTTGTATATTAATGTGTGTATAAATTTGTATAAAAATCTACATTTATTTTTAATGAATTGCCTCTTGCCTTAACTCTTAGTTGTAATAAGTAAATAAAGAAACTGTTATAACAATTTTTTTCCTGTCTTTATTCCCTTCTAAATATTTTAGGCCTACAAGAAGAAGAATAAGAAGAAAACTTTATTTAATCAAATAATAAAGTGGGCTGCCCAACTTTATTGGGCTGCTAGCGACATAGCATCATGATCATTCCCCACGGCATTCATTTATATCATAATCGTGTATTTTTTTTTTTGTTTTCAATGGTTGCTGTTTCCTTCTTGGACACTAGAAGTGAAAACAAATATTTCTTCTAAAAACAAAATAACAACGTAATTTAAGGAACAACGTTCGTTGCATTTACAAATAGCCAATTTAATTTTAACTCCTGCTCATTATCAAAATCCGCAGGAGGATGTCCAGTGGGTCAATAATTATGGAGTCAGCTATTACAGGTAGGTTTTCCGGCTGAATTCCTAGTTCTTATAAAAATAGTTAAAAAGGAATTGAGAAATATAATGTCTAGTTTTCAGCTAAAATATAAGTACGTTAGGGAGAAAACATTAGGTTTCTATTGTAAGCTTTCCAAATTACTCCAGGGCTAAGGGGAACATGAAAAAAATGCTAAGATTGCCCAGTTCCTGTGGTTTGAAATATTTAGGAATCAAGCTTTATTAAAAATTGTCCTTTGCATTCCGTTGCTCATAAAATTGAGCTAGTTTTAATAGTTTTGGTTTTCTAAAACAGAAAACGCTGAATATAATTACTTACTAGAGGTTGCTACAGTCCGTGAGGCACCTGTGTTGCGCGAACAATTTTATATATTCACCTTGATCAGCCACGAATCGTCTCTAACACTGGCAAAAATGTTGAGTACAAAAATTGAGCTTATTTTTGTACAAAATATTGAAAGGTCATGAATCCCTCAAACTACACAAAACATTGCACAAAATTTCAGTATCGTATAAACATTTATGATGGAAGCAAGGCGTATCACGTTGTACTCAGCTCAAGCCCCATGCGTTTCTTTGTCCAGGGCGAACCTGGAGGATGAATGTAGCGTAGTTGTATTGTGTACAGCATTGAAAGAGTCTTTAAATAATAAAACAAAAAGTGTGCGGGTTAGGAATTATTTGAAGTAGGGGCTGACCAATGGTCATCGTAACCTACTTCGTGAACTTAGCTTCGAACCTACTCTATCAAAGTTTCCTGAGGATTAATGAAGAGGTGTTTAAGGAACTGTTGAATATGGTTTACCCTTTGATTGAGGGCAATACATACATTTTACAATACAGCGATTTTGCCAACTGAAAGGTTGAGTCTCTCACTGCGCTTCTTAGCATCTGGGAACAGCTTTGAGGAATTGAAATTTTCATCGTCCAATTCTCCTATTGCTATCAGTGAAATCATTATGGAGATTTGCGAGGCACTTTGCACATGCTTAAAGGATTATATAAAGGTAAGAAAACTGCAAGTATTGAAACTTCAAAGAAAGTATAATTACTTGGGTAGGTACTATATGAAATCGTAATCAAGCACACTTTCATTATTCATATATGTATACTAGGTACGTAATAGCAAAATTAGTAACATAAAAAACCCGTATTGTAAATTAAAAAAAAAAAATCAGTCCTGTAACGGGCATTACGGCACACTAGGGAGATAGTGTGGTCAGTACTATGCTCCGGCCGCCTGATTTTTCCCTTTGCAGGTACCCATTAATTAATTAATTAATTTAAGGCTGGGTGAGCATAGAGACGATCTGGGACCCCAAATCCCACCCCCGAACGACAACACTAGATATAATCAGAAAGATACAATAATAACGATAAAGGGGTCTCCCGTGGTCTAATGGCTAGCGCCTTGGATTCATAAGCGGGAGATGGTGGGTTCGATTCCCAACCTCCGGCAGGAATTTTATCATCCCACGGCTCGCTGGTAAAATTCCTCGCTGCACCCTAGATGTCGGCGCTAATGACCTAGATGTAGATGCGCCGTAAAAAAAAAAAAAAAAAAAAAAAAAAAAAAAAAAAAAAAAAAAAAAAAAAAAAAAAATAACGATAAAATCTTTATTGCGCGCTCGGGTTTTGAATATGAGTCCTCCAGTTCATAAGTCGAGGACTCTAACACTGAGCTAACCCCCCCCCCCCCCCCCCTAAATAAAAAGGGGCGTAAATAATACGAGGAAAATCTGAATTACGAGGGAAGAAAGAAATACAAAATATTTCATAAATAACTTATATATTTTCTTAAACGTTTGATATAAAATTAAAGACTCACTGTTTTGTTGGAATGTTTATTTTTATTTTTCATATGGTCTATAGAATTTCATCTAGATTGTGTTGGCAACATTGCACAGGTCCAGCCTTTTGGCGCAACATCGGTCCATTTTCTAAGATGTCTTCTTCATGGTACAGCCTAGCATTTGGTCTTCGACCCGTGTATATTTCTAGCTAGATTATATTAGTCCTGTATAAGTGCCGAGTTGTTGAAAAGTGAACGTTATATTAACAATATTAGATCCGGAGAAGTGTTACATAGCTAATAATCAATAATCTAAGTCGTTGTATTGAGAAATAGAGGCCGAATATTGCTGAGGATCGGAAACGAGGCTCCCGAAGAAAAATAGACATCATACAACAATATCACACATCATAAAAAAGGTAAGATTTGTTGTCAGTTAAATGCATGTATATTCTCTCATAAGATCGAGTTTTTAGAACCATTAGGTATATAATTATATTCTTAATTATATTAACATTTCTATTACTTTGAACCAATCTGAGATAGGGTCTACAATAAATATAACTCTAAATTGTTTGTCCATCTCGCTAGATTACCCCGGTATATTACTTTTTTCCCGCCTAAACTTAAAGAGGTATTTTAAACATTATTATAAATTAAATTTAAATCACATGGGCGTATATAGAAAATAATTTCGGAGGGGGCTGGGAAAATTTCGGGGGGGGGGGGGCTGAGTCCATTTTCGGTGTATGGAATACTAATAATTTAGATCTTGGAAGAGTTTTAGCCAACTATAACGCTATTACACGCAAAATGGAATATTATTTTATGAACTAAATGATCTTATTTAATTTATTTTTAAGGATTTTATGAAATTTTGACCAATCAAGTCAAAAGTTCGGGGGGGGGGGCTGCAGCCCCCCCCCCTTAAACACGCCCATGTTAAATCATAACATTTTAACGTATCCAACGTGTGGCATAGTATTTTATTGATTTTATATATATATATATATATATATATATATATATATATATATATGTGTGTATATATATATATATATATATATATATATATATATGTATATATATATGTGTGTATATATATATATATATACATATATATATATATATATATATATATATATATATACATAAACACACACACACACACACACATACACATACACATACACAGGGTGTGGTGTAATGAATGCAATATGGTACCTGCACATAGAGGACCCTTTGCCACTCTTTTTGCGCGGTTCCTCCCTCCCTTCATAGGAAGGAACCCCGCTTATAAGGTTAACCTCATGAAACAATCCAGAAGCGCCAACTAGAAAATTTCACGTTTCAGAACACCTAGAGAACCAAAATAACGGTGGTTCAAATTTGTATGTGTATATATATATATATATATATATATATATATATATATATATATATATATTAATACTCATTATTTATTTTATTTTTATTTATTTATGTACACAATAAAAAACACAAGGGAGAGCCTTGTTTTTTTGTTTTGTTTTAGCACTTTCCTCCGAAGGAAAGTAGCTATTGAGGTTGCACTCATGACGGAATTTTCGAAAAATTTCTTCAAATCTTTATCGATCCTACCTAGTAGACACCGAAAATGATCCCAGTTAAAATTTATATATATATATATATATATATATATATATATATATATATATATATAAAATATATATATGTGTCCGTTGACACGATACAGGCCAGAGTTTTTGTTTCTTCCCCACGAAACTTGGTATATAGTATTCCCCCATCAAACGAATGAACGAGTTCGTTAACCAACAAAATCGGTCCATCTGGAGAGGGGGTTTACTCCGGAGCCAAAGTAGTTATTTGCCAATACCAGCCATAATTTGTGTTGTATTTCAACGATACTCGGTATTTGTTCTGGTCAACTAAAGAGCAAAATGTGTTGTTAAAATAAACTAAATCGGTTCATTAGACCCAATTACTAATTAGCTCATACCGGTCGTAATTTCTGCTGTACTATAACGAAATGCGGTATACGTCCTGGGTATCTAATAAGGAAGAAGTGATGTAAAAATGAACTAAATCGGTCTATCGGAAGAGGGGATTTACTTTGGACTATGTTTGAATTGAATTGAAACAGGTGTTATTTATGTTTTTATTTTATTTATCTATATAGGTTACTAGCTGAATACCCACGGCCGATAAGTATTTTTTATATTGAGTTAAATCAGATTTGATCAAAATTAACGCTACTACATAATTTTGTTCATTTTATTATACCACGTCATACTATATGTTATTCATCAATTGATAAATAATTAATGCATAATGTTTCTTGACGTTGGGGCGCTCCGGACCAGTGTCAAGAAAGCAGCTTATTATTGAACGGACTTGCCCAGGAAACACCATGTGGAGGTAACCGTGCTTGTTTCCGTTGGAGAGAAAAAAAAAAAAAAAATACAACAACCGCTTAAAAAGTTAGGTAAACAGAGACAAATACACGTTGCAAAGCATAAAACTAACAAATTTGAAGTTTTAAGCACTTATCTCTTCGATTGACATCGCCCCACTGCCCGGGACAACTGTACCCGGCTGTCCCTCCCATGTGGCGGCCCTGCCCACCGAACATTACAACAGAATCTTATTGTAGAGAATTTAGAGTTCCCAACCATTTTCGAGATATTTTAAAAAATATACTGAGATCCGAAAACTTTGTATCACCATTCATACAATTTTTTTCCATATACTTCGTTTCTGAATACCCAAACAGAAAATTAGTTTTGAAAAGTATTTCTATCAATTTTTCTGGTAAATGGCTACAGAACTCGCTTAAAAAATGGTTTCATTCGTTTTCCTATGTTAAGGAATCTTTCGCACAAATTTCGCTCCAAAACCCATGTTCCAGTAAACGGAATCAACTGGTTAATGAACTTGACCTTTTAAATGAGAAGAAAGATTTTTGTACCAAATGTTTTGTATCAAAATCGGACTGTTTATGAGCCGATGAGGAACTTCTTAATAATTCAAACCCCCCTAAAAGTGCTTAAACATTTGAATATCAAAAAAACCTTTCTTAGCGAGTGTTTACATTCTAAACCTATTGTCCGTGCAAAATTTCAAATTTTTGTGTAAAGTGGTTCGGGATATTATTACCTCGGATGGACCATCACCAGAGCGTAAACTCTATGAGGGACAAAATAAGAGTTTATTTCTAGTAATTCAAGCTCTGACATCATAGTTGAAATTAACCTCAATTCAAAATAGTACTGTGAAATAGATAATGTACGGTAACAGCCCGGTTCTTTATCGTCCTAGCAACGCATGCTGCCTTGGCTTGCCTGCTCTAACCAACTCAAACTTTAAACCCCCCTAAAAATACTTAAAAATTCGAATATCAAAAAATCCTTTCTTAGTGAGTGCCTACGTTATATAGGGAGTGTATATGCAAAATTTCAAAATTTTCAGTCAAGCGGTTTGGGCTGGGCGATGGTAGGTCACTGAGTGAGTGGTATTTTACAAATATATAGTAGATTTTAAGCAAATTATTTAGGAATGAACTCGACACTACCCAATTCTGAGGAAAATGCTTAGTTATGCAGCTCCTGCGTGACAGACTTTTTTTATTTTATTTATTTATTAAGGTGCTTCGACTGCTAGGGTCATTGGTACCACCGTGTAAACCTTGTTTGTTTTTTAATTTTCTAGCAAAGATGTCCTTCATATCCCATTGAATTTTGGGAAACGACC
The DNA here is from genome assembly GCA_946811695.1 of Gonocerus acuteangulatus. NCBI lineage: Eukaryota > Metazoa > Arthropoda > Insecta > Hemiptera > Coreidae > Gonocerus > Gonocerus acuteangulatus. The sequence goes on along the minus strand of OX328126.1, from coordinate 37,885,702 downwards.
TCTCTGCCAGGTAGAGAATAATAATTCTTAATAGTAAGTACTATTCAGTTATACGAAGAGACAACAGCTTTTCCACGAAATGTTTACAGACTTACCAGTGACTTACCCCCAACAGTAGTTTCTCTCTCATTCTATTGAGTTTTGAGATCTATGTTATGCTAGTAATTCAGCCGTGTTCTAAGCGCTCTCTCGTGTGATTTCCTTCGTTTCCGATCTAATAACACGGCACTTGTCAGTGATTCATCCCCTCTCCAGTCTCTCGTTTTTCAGTTCTTTATACAGTTTTGGTTCTAGTTGCCGCATTCTATTGTCCTTTCATTTTCATTCATAATGTATATATCACGCCTTCAAACCGGTGACTCGTTGCACAGAAGGGCCAATCGACTTCGTGAAAAAAGGCTGCAGCCTCTAAATCTTAACCGATTTCAATGCATTTATTTATAAATGAAAACTAATAATAATTAATAAGCTAATAATTTAGAATAACTTTGTCAGGCCAGATTTTTTTGTTTCCCCTGTTTATTAAATTGCGTGTAAATAATTCAAAAACTTTTAAAACAATGAACATAAAATAATATTTTATTTTTCATCTAACTTAATATCAGCACTGATATTGCTGAAATTAAACTTTCAAACCCTGATTAGCCTTGGAAGAAATCAAAATCTATTTTCAAATCATTCAACAATCATATTATTTCAATTAATCTCATTGTTGAATTTACGTTTTGAAGATTTCAGTATGATTTTTTCCAAGTCTAATCAGGTTTTGAATGTATAATTTCAACAATAGCAGTGCTGATATTAAGTTAGATGAAAAATAATTTTATGTTAATTTGTAAAAGCTCGTGAATTATTTACATGTAATTTAATAAACAGGGGAAACAAAAAACAAAAAATCTGGCCAGAGAAAGTTGTTCCCAATTTTATTAGCTTGCATTTTAAGACATATGCATTGAAATCGGTTGAGATTTGGAGGCTGTAGCCTTTTTTGAAACACGAAAAGCCGTTTGGCCCCACTGTGCGGTAGCCGTGAATGTTACGGTAGGTGTTTGAATGATACGTAGGTATTTTTGCGATTTATGAGTTATGAAGAATAACTCGTTTCAATTCACGGAAATATCCGAATTCAATTTATGAAAATACTCACCATATAAATTCATAGCTCAGTTTTTATTTTTGCTAAACGAAATAATTTAAAAAACATAGGTGATTCAAAATCTTTTGTTCAATTTTAATCAGAAAATTCTGTACTTTTGTCATAGGCCCTTGAGGATAGTTATCAGCCCTCCCTAAAAGAGAATGGGAGGAAACAGGCTCGAAAAGGTTTGAATATAAACGAAAAAAAAAAAAAAAGAACAAGGATGACATCTATTTGTCAATATTTTGTTCTTTATATATATATATATATATATATATATATATATATATATATATATATAAAACTAAAATCTGTAATAACTGACATAAAACATTTCAAATTAAATTTATTTAAATTTATTATTGATTCCGGGTGTTTATAATTAATTTAAAACTTGTTATGTAAAACAATCCGGGCATAATAATCTTGTATTTGTTAGCGGAAAAAAAAGACTAGCATATTAATACTATAAAAAATTGCAATGGGAGCCCATATACCTATGCCTCTATATATACACATATAAAAAAATAGCAAGAATCTTAAAAACAAAATATTAACTGTTTGTATTCCAAGCTTTCTCAGTGACACTTGGAGTAAGGAGGATTTGGAAACGGACTTTAGAGGACGTAGTTCCTGCGTGTCGGACTAATTCCACATTAATCACATCAACCTAACTTTTTTTGAAACAATAATCAATGGTTTATATATTTCTTTTGGGGGGCTTATGTAAAACTTTCAAGCATACCCTTGTTGTTCGGAGGTGTTAACATAACACGGTCAACACGAGCCTCGAATATACGTGAGTTTTTTTTTTTTTTTTTTTTTTTTTTTTTTTTTTTTTTTTTTTTTTTTTTTTTTTTTTTTTTTTTTTTTTTTTTTTACGGCGCATCTACTTCTTGGTCATTAGCGCCGACATCCAGGGTGCAGCGAGGAATTTTCCCAGCGAGCCTTGAGATGAGAAAATCCCTGCCGGAGGTGGGAATCGAACCCACCATCTCCCGCTTATGAATCCAGCGCGCTAGCCACTAGACTACGGGAGACCCCTATACGTGAGTTGTCTTCTAATGTGGTAATTCGTCCCCCTTTTGGTCGAAAGACATGTTGTCAGGTTGTTCCGGAGCTTAAGACGAACATGTTGTAATCCTGTAACAGGATAGTAGAAATAAAACCTGTGTCAAGAGCACTCCATTAATTTTATAACATGTATAACACTGGTCTGCAAAATTTAACTTTTTGTATGGGGCTTATTTCAATATGTCATTATCCCTAATTAGAGAGTGCTGAATCGGAATATGAAGTTAGTTTTTCTCCATCACGTACCAATTTTTCACAATACAGGAAATAGTAAAATATGCATTTTTATACCAGCCTCTATTGTTTATATGTTATATTAAATATAAGTTAATAAATCGATAACAGTCTGCACAACACTCTTCAAAATTAACTAATGTTTCACATCATCACTTTAATTTGAACATTTGACCAGTTTTTTTACATACTGCTTTGAAATGAAGGTTTTGTAGAGTTCCTTGTCAATTGAAGACGCCAGTTTAATATTCTGAAAATTGTTTCCTATTTTTTTTTTTTTTATTTATTTATTTATTTTATTTTATTTTTTTTCATACTTCCTTGCAATAAAGATTAAAAAAATGGGTTTTTATTTTCAAATTTATTGAAGGAGGACCAAAAAAAAAAAAAAAAAAAAATAGCAATTAAAAAGGGACCAATCGAACCCTTTTTAATTGCTACTTTTTTTTGCTCCTCCTTCAATAAATTTGAAAATAAAAACCCATTTTTTTAATCTTTATTACAAGGAAGTATGAAAAAAAAATTAAATAGGAAAGAAATGAAATTTTCAGAATATTAAACTGGCGTCTTCAAGTTTTGCCCGATCAACTTCAAATTTTAACTGCAGCTTTCTAATGATATGTGCTAGAAAAGCACGTAGGATTTTTTCGATTCGTTGAATTATAACGATTTTAAGACCGATTTCCGACGGATTTTTTAATAGAAAATGAAAATGGTGAACAATTATCACCATTTTCGAAAAAATTAATATTTTTTAAAAATTCTACGTGCTTTTCTAAATTTAACCTTGTTCATTCGAAATAATTTTAGTTTTTCGTTCTAGAATAAAAATCGCCGCCTGCTGACTATCGCCCGTGAAAAAAGAGGGTTTCCGCTCGGAAGACACTGCGCCACCATTTCGTTTTTCGAAGAATAGAAACTTATTTTTTTAAATACTTTAACATCCCATATAAATCGTTTGATATAAAAAATTGAAAAATATTACTTTGATTTTGATTGCACAAGATAGTGCAGAGAGAAGAGAGATTTCCCGTATGAAGACCTACCTGTGTGCCAAGTTTGGTCAAAATCTGTCAAACGGTGTAGATTTGTATAAGGAACAAACAGACAGACACGTGATTTATATATATATATATATATATATATATATATATATATATATATATATATATATATGAATTGTGCTAGGAGTGCAGAGGACTTTATCGAGACTACGGGGGAAGGGGATGCCGTCCAGCTGATCAGGGCTTAGGCAGGCGTGGAGGGGACGAGAAGAGTCAGTCTCTCGCCGTACCCGCTACCTTCTCCAACGTTCTGTCGTGTGGACACCAGTATTACCAATTTACATTTACCCAAATCAGGAGTGCCAACCTACGTGTTTTTTTTGTTTTGTTTTTTCAAAATGTTAGTGCTATTTTAATAAGAACAGCTGAATCAAGTTCAAGAGGAGCTATTGAAAACAGTGAGTGCAATTAATTGCATAATTTTCCTTCCTTAAAAAAAAAAATATATATATATATATATATATTTTCTTTAATTTTATATCTTATAAGATATATAGTTGCGCTACCTTTTCTGGATAATCCATTTTCAGGTAATACAAAAAAAAAAAAAAAAAAAAGAAAAAAAAGAACGAAGTCTCAGAAGGTGCATTCCTTTTCCGCTCATGAAAGAACATTTCCTAAAATTTTCATCGGTCCTACCTATTAGAGACCGAAAATGACACCCTTTAAAATTTATCTACATATATGTGTTTGTGTGTTAATAGGATAGCGGCAATCATTTTTGTATTTGCGCCAAGAAGCTGTGTTAATAGTATTCCCAGAAGAAACGATTAGACGAGTGCATAAACCAGCAAAATCGATCCGTCTGGAGGAGGAATTTACTCGGGACAAAAATCACTCTGAACCAAACTGCGGAAAATGTTTATATATTTCAAAGAGACATCGTGCTTATCTATAGAGAAACACGATACAGGCCTGGTGGCCGTGAGTGTTAAGGCGTGAGCACTTAACACTCCGTGCCAAGGATCGTGAGTTCGATTCCAACTAGGGGTGGTGGCTTTTCATTAGATAAAAGAAAAGGTTTCAGCCTTATTCTGGCTATAAAAGGGTGGTAACCTATAGATAACCCGTCCTAAAATTCTAAGTTAATAATAATGGACGTTAACATTTAAATAAATAAAGAGAAACAGGTGTTTTAAATATTAACTAAATCGTCCCAAAAGGAATGGGAGTTTACTCCTGAAGCAAATTATTATTATACGCCGCAACGGCCACTTTTTTACCTGCTTGAAAAAAAAATCGGTCTCTGGAGTTTACTTAAATATAAAAATTTGCTTGCCGTAAATTAACCACCTCAATGACCGATGGGTTTAGTTATGAAGCTCCTGCGTGGAAAATTTTGTTTCTGTGGATCACTGAACTCTATGCAAGACAAAAATATAATTTTTAAATCCTTTTTAGAAACTTTAACGTTAAAAGCTGGGATTTTAAGCCAGAATCTCTTGTTTTACTCTCGGGTTCGTTGCCAATTTCATTACTATGCTCCAAATAACAAGTTAATTAATCTAAAAAAGCCAATGCTTCAAACAGATGTCACAGACACATATTTACCTAAAACTAAACAATACAAACAGATGCCAGAAGAGGTTTCAAAAGTATGCCTTATCTTTAATATACAATAGTTACTAAATCAACTACCATTCTCTATTTTGAGGAGAGTAATCGAATTTTTAATTTTTGTCACAATATGACAGACAGTTTTAATACTATGAATGTTCTCTAACTAACATGTTTGAAACTATAAATAAATAATTTATGATTTCCATAATGCAAAAATGCGGATTTAAATCAAAACGAAGCATTTTTTCGTCTGAAACTTGTAAAGAGGCAGTTTTGGCGGTAAATCCAGGTCAGGATTGAAAGAAATAATATTACTTCTGGTTTAGAAAGAATTTTACAATTACTCATGACTTAGGAAGAAATTTCCAATATGAAAGATGAGGCCGGAAGGCCGTGACTAGATTAATACTCTGTGCGTATGAAGGTTCGATTCCCGCGAGTGTGGGTGGATTTTCTTTGGAGAAAAAAAAGAAAAGGAATCGTCTCTATCGTGGCTAGAAAAGGTTGGCGACCTGTACACTCGGATTTGTTTATTCATGGACAGTTACTTAGAGAATAATTATTACATTTGGAGTTTATTTTTTATTATTTTCCTTTTATATTCTCCCTTTTTTATTTACTTATTTATTTATTTTTAATGATATTGAAGTATTTACTACTATGTTTTTAGGTATAATATATGGTCCCCCCTCCATGTATATAGTTTCATCATTGCTTTTTCGTCCTTCATCCCCTTCTTTCTCCAGTATTCTACAACCCTTCCATATTCACTCCTTTATTTGTATTAATGTGTGTAGATGTTTTATTTTATCATTTAAGGTTCTGTAAATATTTAATTTATTTAAATTTTTACGTCTACTATTATTAACTAAGAAGCTTGGGACGGGTTATCTGTAGGTTACCTTTTCTAACCAGGATAGGGCTGATGCCTTTTCTTTTTTCTAAAGAAAAGCTACCACCCCATAGTGGGAATTTTATTTTTTAAGTTTTATATTTGAATATATATTTCTCTTGGTTATTCTCACAAAGCCCCATAATAAAGTTTTTTTTTTTTTTTTTTTTTTTTTTTTTTTTTTTTTTTTTTTTTTTTTTTTTTTTTCCCCTCATTCATTCATTAGTAATAAAATTAGCCGGTTGTCTACTCATTGATAATAAAGGATTCCCATGTTCTTGGTAAATCATGAGTGAATTACAACAATTTCAGATTGTTCAGTATGTGTCGGTTATAACAATGTTTTGTTTGTGCACGTTCTATTCCTCCTAAATAATTCAATATAAATATTGTGATAATCAATTTTTTAGTTTGTTTCTCACATTCTGTTTGAAATGGATGCGTGGGTTATTGGGTTTAAAAAACATATCTGCTTGGTTATCATAGTGTCAGTAGAAGTAACTTATATTTTTTATTTTCTGATGGGTAACGTCTTCAGTGATTTACATTATTTACTTTACCTTTCATGGACGATCTCAATGATCATACTGTGTTGGTTTTCTAGCCAATGAAAGGCAGTAATTGAAATACAGATAATGAAATAACAAAATGGTCGTTGTGCATAATTTATTATTGTGAAATATATATATATATTGCACTCGAATCATGTTCTGGAGGAGGATGAGCAAATCGAAACCCAGACGCACTTAATGGTATAATAGTCTTCTTATCCCCCTGATGAAGGGTTGAATATTAAGCCGAAACGTCGGCAAATAACAAAACTCATTTCCTTATAAAAAATGTAGTTTTATTAAGATACCTAGATCGAACCCTGACAAATTCTACCTTCGGAAGCACTTTTATTTTCTAGTTTCGCGTCGTCCGGGAATCGGAGCATCTGCAATGAAAAAGAAATCAGGCGCCCGGAGCAAAGCAATATCTCCCAAGAGTGGTCACAAATCAGATATCTCTAGTATTTTTACCCCTGGGCCCTCTCTATAGCGGACACCTCTGGGGGAACCAAAGCTGTCCACTATAGAGAGGTGTCCGCTATACAGAGGGGTTGGTCGAGATGGATACGTACCGAATTTGTACATTTAATTCATGTTTTAATTAACAATTTAATAATTACCCATTACAAGTTTTTTTAAGTATATAGAAAGAAGTTCAATAAGTATAATCTTAAAAAAAAAAAAAAAAAGGATAATTAAAAATATTTTCAGGCGTATATCCAAAGAGTAATGATGGAAGCTTTGATTCCTACTTAGTAACTCCGCATTCACCGATGCCGATTCTCCACAAATGGCTCAAAATGAAATTTTGTATCTGCCACGAAATTAAACTCAGAATAGCCCAACTGTCCAGCTATCTCTATTGCTTTTGCCTGGGTCATAGGACCTGATATGGGAATGTTTTGAGCACGCACTCTTTTAAACCATTCCAGTGTAGCGAGATCGATTGTAAATCCGTGTCCAGTTCTTAGTTCTTGGATAACATGTTTGTCACCATTTCCCGTCCATTTCTGCAAAATTTCATCTTCTTTTTCAATATTTCTGCTGCTTGTGTTTTCCCTATCTTAAAAAAACTCGGCAACTTTACGCACACCACATTTTTCGCGATTAGAAAATGTTATCATGTCAATTTGTTCTTGAAGTGTCAGAGATTTCCGATTAGACATATTGAAGAGAAAGCACGATGTTTACTCAACAAAAGCTAAAGACCAACTGAAATTTTAAGAGAGGGAATGTGAACTGAATGATGACAGTTTTGGAATATTCCCGGAACCGTGATACCTCGTAGGCAAAACAATAGTAATCTGCCAGCGGTAAAATCATATGCTTCCGCTGAAAAGGAAGAGGTTTCTGCTGTGAAATACCTAGGACGATATTACTAGTCACTATTATATATATATATATATATATATATATATATATATATATATATATATATATATATCTTATTCTTACAAAGAATCTTTCTGGAAACCTACACCGATAGGAACGATTCTATAACTATCATTAGCTGTAATTGTCCGTAGTAAGGAGGTAAAAAATCAAGTTTTTCTGTCCGTGTCCGTTGTACAGAGGTGTCCGCAATATAGAGGTTTATTTTACCTATAGAAAAATTCGGGACTGCGAGAAAACGTCCGTTAATAGAGGTGTCCGCTGTAGAGAGGTGTCCATTAGGGGAGGTTTCACTGTATATATATATATATACACACATATTCACAAATTGAAATGTTTCTTAAATATCTTTATAAATGATGTTTTATTTAAAAATGTTTAATGTTTTGTCAATCTGTTGGCTGCTGTCACGTCTGTTAGGGTATCTTGAACTGTCAGATCTATGTCACAAATTTTGCAAGTCGGTTTTTTGGTCGTGGTCATTAGTTAATCATTCGTTATACAGGTGTGGCCTATCGCTAATTTGTGTAACAACTTAGTATATGTGATTTCCTATAGTGTTTCGCGTAGAAAGTCTATTCAGATGTGTGGTACCTAATCTTCGGTTGCTATTAGGGAAAGCCGTAAAACCCTAAACACTTTCACCGAAAAACACTGTTGGTATTCGACGGATACTGGAGATTTAACGATATTGACTATTTGTTTTAGACAAGATATTTACGTAGCAAATTTCATTAAAATAGGATCATTTTTTGTAGGCCGTAGTGAACGGATAGAAAAATATATATGTATACATACAGGCAGACTGTTTATTTACAGATTCACCTGAACAATACTAGACGGCTTTCACATTATTGGATTGTATGACCCCATTTGAAAGGATCTATTATTTTTATCTTACAATGGTGTCCTTCGTAGACTTAAATACTAAAACAAATTCCTTATCAAGTTCTCCTGATAACTCGCGTGATAACGTGTAATATGCAAGTTTCGTAAAAGGCAAGTTCAGAAAAAGTTATGTTTCATCAATAAAGTAAGGTGTAAATCACGATGAACCGGATCACCACAAATAAATAAATATAAACAAAATTAGAACCATGGGCTTTTTGTGCCCCATAGGTAGTTTATCGTCGACGTATCATGACTGCACGTGTCATTGTGGCTTCCTCCTTATATGTAGGTAGTAAAAACGCTAAATTGGATAATTTTAATTCATTTACACCGGAGGTGTATTCAGTTCTTGAAATGCAGTGAAATTCTAAACTTGTCCATTTGTCGCTGGACCCTTGCTAAACGACAGTTCCGAATAACGGCACGACATGGTACAAGGCAACTAGAACAGATTTAGTGGCTATCAAAAGCTCTAATTGTGCCATAATTCAGAGAAAGCGAGTACTTACTGACTCACTAAGACGGATTGCAGCTAAATGTTAAGTCCTCAAGGATTTCTGCATTAGTTCGGTAGGATTAATTAATGCTCTGACCGGCAAAATAACTCAAAAAGCTTAAATATTTGGCTTATTTATTTTTTTTTTTGTGTTTTTATTATAGCGATGGGTTTTTTCTTCGCTTTTTTAAATAATACATCCTTGCCTTTGTTCCTCTGATCATAGAACTGCAATCTTACTTGTAATTTTCCCTTTCGCCAGACCAAATGTTAAGCAATAGACTTAAATGCTGCCAGTATGATTCACTGTTTCAGGATTTCTCAATTGTTATTCAATTCACTCAGAATTTATTCATGAATAAACCATTATTTTGTAAATAAATTTTGTAAGAGAATTTCAATCTGCCTTTAGTCTCAAGGAATTGATTTTTATCCTTGGTTACAAAATGCCTTAAAATTTATGATCCTCTAATACCTTAATATCCGTATATATTTATTAAAACGAAAATAAGTTGGATATATCTGTACCTTGGAACAAAAATGGCCAATGTTCAAACCTCTGAAATTTGAGTGAACTGCTCGAGTGATGTCAGGGTGGAGTAACCATAAATTGATAAAAGGGCCAACGTCTTCCCATTGTTAGTTATTGAGGAAAAGAATATTGTTCTTTAACATTGGTCTTTTTAACAACTATGCTTATCCCACTCTGGTGTCACCTGTGCAGTTCACTCAAATTTCAGAGGTTAGGACATTAGCCCTTTTTGTTCTACAGATCTATTTCATTCAAGGCTCTCTACAAAATCTACGATTTTGATGAAAAAACGTTAACTCAAACGAATGGTCAAGTTCGTTAACCAGGAGAATCTGTCTACCGGAACTCTACTTTATTCGCGAAGTTCGCGCAAGAAAAAAAAAAAAAAAAAAAATGGAATGAGCCCACTATCAAGGCGACATCTTAAACCGTTTTGAGAAGTGTCGAAATGTTTTTAGTTTAAGTTGTCTAATATTATGGATTGAGTTGAAAACTTTGTCCACATGTTCCCCATTCATCTAAACTAAGTTATCTAAATTTTAGGAACGTAGGATTATTAAGTTTAGGGAAGTAGGATTATTTATTTTCGAAAAAAAATCGTTATAGACATGAGGGGTTGGTTTTTTTCAACTGATTTGGTTCAATTTCAATTAACGACTGAGAAATCTTTGTAAGATAATTTTCTACAATCTTGACAGGGAAATAATGTGCCTAAACATGCTCCATTGAGCATGAATTTGTCATTGTAAACAGCCAAAAAAAGAAATAAGAAGAAACTATTTATTTTGCTTATTCATTTATCAGAGCGTTCCCAATGGAACGCGAGATGCAGAGGGAGTGTGTAATATCGGCCTTATTTGTGCACGTGTGCCATATTTGCCCCTTTTATTGCGGGTTTCATTGGAGTATTTCCAGATATTTTACAATAAAATTTAGAGTAAAAATAGTAAAGAAGTTAGAAAACAAAATATTAAGAATTTTTACTCCATGATTGCCAAATGACAAAAGGGATAAGAATATTTACAGGCAGAATGCGCTAAGATGACGCAGTTCCTACTGTTCTAACTCCCTTTTGTAAAGATTTTTAATAAGAAAATATAAAGTTATAGGACTGTTTTTCCATTAATATCTTGAATATAAGTCAGCAACTGTCCTGAATCCTAAGGCCTTGTACCTGTTTTTCCACCGACGGAACAAGCAGATATAATTAAGCTCTTTTGGGCTGGTATTTCTCTTGCATTCTTCTCTGTTGAAGTGTACCAGCGAGTTCCTTGTTGTTGTCCTACTGAACTCTGAGGTAAATCTTGCCGCAGTCCCATATTCGATTCAACATTTGGATATCTTTGTACTCCTTCCAGGTTGAGGAAGCTATTACGCTAGATGTGCGGTCTAGCAAGGCGTATATTGTACAACTTCTTGTTTTACGATATGTACCATTTAGGGGAATTAGGAAATGTGTAAATAGATCAGATTAAATGATTGGGAAATATGTCGCATTTGGTTTAGAGTCTCAATCAAATAATCGAAAGCTAATTGCTTTTAGCGCGGTTCTTCCCTTCATAGGGAGGAACCCCGCTTATAAGGTTGACCTCATAATGCAATCCGGAAGTGCGGACCAGAAAATTTCTTGTTTCAGAACCTATAGATAACGAAAATAAATAAATATATAATTAATCCAGGACCTCTTCTGTAGAAAATGTATTAAGCTTTCGAATAGTTACCTTCAACTTACCACGATTTCTCAACCGTTTTCGAGATATTTAAGAAAATATACGAATAATCCAAAACTTTTCATGTTTGTTAATAAAATATTTTTTACTAATACTTCCTTAACTTCAAACTCAACCAAAATTTAAATATCTTGGATGGATGTCAAAGGTTTGGATCAATTTTTATTTACTGAATCACTCGTTTCTGAATAATCAACCCGAAAATTAGTTAGGAAAACAAGATATATCAACTTTTTTCATAAACAGTTAAATATATGATATCATTCGTCTCCCTCCGTTAGAAAACCTATAAAAATTGTATCTGCTAGCATATTAACGTGAAAACGTAAGCGCGATTTTTAGCCAACGTAAGCCCCAGAAACTATGTTCCTGTGGACGGATTCTGCTGTTTAACTATTTTCCCTTGTCGCGGTCTCACTAATGTATAAATAAATAAATGTTTAACGAACTTGACTTTTCAAGCAAGACAAAGGCTTTCTGTACTAAATGTCATCAAAAATGAACCATATTTTAGACTTCTAGAGCACGAACAGACAAATTGAACCTATTCAAATTTGCGTGACCTATGGGGTTTGAACGTTTAAATTTCTCGTTGGCTCCTACGGATTGCGTCATAAGGCCGACTTCGTAAGGGGGTTTCCTCCCTATGATGTGAGGGAGAATACGTGCTAAATTAACGTAAGTTAATAAATGAATTGATAGTGTTATTTTTAGTTTATTGTGCAAGAAAGGAGCTGAAATAATCAAATCGTCTACATACTATACACCAGAAATTTATGATGGTACTGAGTAGTGTTTTCGTTAGTTACAGCTGTAAGTCAAATTCTGATGTATAACAAATAAAGAAAACAAGGCTCCATCACCGAGCAGACTAATTCCTTCCTGTCAGTTGGAGATTTCTTTAGAGGCTCCATTTAAATTCAGAAGCTGTTACAAGAAATAAAAAAATAAATAAAATGAATGTGTGAATCTATTTATACGGCTCCCGTGGAGAAGAAGATCTTTCTTCGATCCACAGTTGGAATGTGAATAGAGTTTTTCGTCCGTTCGATTGAAAGGAATTGATTGCATTATAGATTGCAACGTGTTGCAAGAAGCGTGATGTAGGAATCTGCGTAAGTTATGTTGTAGCAACAAAAAAGGCAACGTCCTGTCCCGTTGCTACTGTATGCTGATCAGCCTCTGTCATCCTTCTTCCTATAACCACTAGGGAGATTTGTATATATTTCTCTGCATGAGAATGGGTGCTGTTGTTAGCTTTGTACATCGGCTTTTCGTTTTTTAGCACTTCTATTTGTATATTTTAATTCTAATGGCCTTGGTTGATCATTACACAGCAGATTCTTTTGTATAGTTTTCCAATAAATAAGGCTGTCCTTCAAACCTAAGATTCTCTATTATCTTACTTCTAAACATTCTACTGGCTTCCTAATTTTTCATTACAAAAAGTTGGATTCGCAGAAACTTCGAATTTACTCTCATAAAATTTAGGCGTCATTTTGTACTGAAAACTTAAAGTAGCGGAAATTACTCAATCGGCCTCTACAAAAAATTATATGCTCATTTTACGTATCTTCTTTTATTAGAAAATTAATTTTACTGCTAAAATAAATTATAAAAATAACAAGCAATGAAACACTGAGGAAAACAATCGTTCAGAACAGTTCAAAGCAAAGAAACACTCGTAGGTTCTTACTTCTTCGCCTGAGATCGTCCTATTGAAAATGTCTTTAGAACAGTTCTTGTAGAAACTTTAGTAAGCTTTCGAATGGTTAATGTCCTCTTACTACGATTTCCGAATCGCTTTCGAGAAATCCTTCCACTAGGACTCCGCTGCTTCTGAACTTCACCTAATTAGACAAAGTGTATTTGTACTAAATAGCATCAAAATTGGACCATTTTTGGAGCAGCTAGAAAGCAAACAGATAAATCTCTCTTTCCCTCTCACTCTCTCTCTCTCTATCTCTCTCTCTCTCTCTCTCTCTCTCTCTCTCTCTCTCGTTTATTTTCGTGATCTATGAGTTCTGAAACGTCGACTATTCTAGTCCCCACTACCGGATCGCATCATAATAAGCTAGAGAGCAAACAGACAAATCTCTCTCTCTCTCTCTCTCTCTCTCTCTCTCTATATATATATATATATATATATATATATATATATATATATATATATTTGGACGCGCGTGTTTTTGGCTTCCTATCTGAGTTATTCCAATATATTTTTTTGGTTTGACTTTTTGACTGATTGTAGGAATATTCATTTTGTATGAAGCTTTGGCTCACTTGGATGCATATTATTACTTATTTGCCATGTCGTGCATAAAACGGAAGAGCTTGGGTTGAAAACCCAAAGTGGGTGTGAGGGGGTGACCCCTTGGTGAGTCAATTTTCTAAAAAAATTAAGCGGCATTCACCGTCCTTTGAATTACACAGTAGTTTAAATAGTTATATATATATATATATATATATATATATATATATATATATGTATATATATATATATATATATATATATATATATATATATATATATATGGAGCTACACCTATACCCAGCGATGCTTCTCCTCCCCCTATTTTACATCATTACACATGGTATTTCGCTTCATTCCTCTTCATCGCCAAGGATCTAACTAATAGCCTGACGAAGCTGGTGAGGAAATATTGGAGGATGAAGTAGGAGAGAAGTTCCGCTAGAGACAGAAGCCGTTTCATAATAAAAATATGGTTCCTGGCGAAAAAAATATCATTACAGTATATATATATTTATATATATATATATATTAAAACGACACGTAGAATTCAATTTTTACGAGTATTACCGCCGAACTTATTAACCCCCCCCCCTTCTATTGATTCATTGTAAACGGAATTTTCTGTGAGGACATTGGAGAAAAATGTCATCTTAACCCGAACTGGATTTGGAACAGTATTGAGTCGGAGTTAATAATTGTAATTTGACAAGCAGAGAATAACAAGAAGAACTAAATGAATGTCTCATTAAGAGCTAAATGTATTGGAGAGATGAATGGATGAGTAGCCCCAACGCGGGTATGATTTACAAAGCATGAGGGTTGTATATTTGGATGGATAAGATCTGAGGAAGGAACACGAGGCTACAGACAGTTCACATCATATCCAAGACCACCCAATAGTCTCTTCCACATTTATGCAGATTTATTTTGTGTGTCATTATCATCTTTAGCTATTTAAAACAATTTAATATCTATCCTTTCAAGGGAACCGGTAATTAGTTTAGTCAAAATAAATCGTGAAAACTTATTTTTTTTTTTTTTGCTACATTATCAAATATAATTTATAACCGAAGATATTTGACCCATTTAACACTTTTACTGAGGTACCTATTTAAAACACATTGCGTTTTCCTTTTTTTCCGTTTGGTGTTTTTTCGACATATCAAATTGTTAACTTCATTATAAGGTAATTAAAGGTCATTAAATGTATAAGTTTTCCTGAAAGTGCAGGAGTTTGAAATCTTGAGGGGACAGACTAAAAGATTCTCCAAAACATAGATTTTTATGAATAACTAAATTTGGTTTATGGGACCGCCCTGAAATCTCTTTAAAATGAACATAGTAACATAAAACCTTGGTTTCTCAAAGGAAATTTCATCAACTCCACAATGGTTTGATTCGATTTTTTTTAAACTTCTGTAAACGGTTTTTCAGTAATCACTACTTATTCACACAAAGACATGATTGGAAACGTTGATACTTTTATTCGTTACACTATATATATATATATATATATATATATATATATATATATATATATATATATATATATATTTATTTATTTATAAACTGCAGCATTGCGGATATTGGTATGTTTAGAGATTAAGATGCTGTCCGCTCACTCCCAATTTCTCGAAATGTTTTCTTGGCTAAGGCCCAAATCATCCCGCCGCCATACATCCAATGCTTCAACAACAATGTGGTTAATATGACTTCTAAAATTTCCACCTTTTAAAGGGAAAATAGCAACTGGCTAAACACGATACAGTCTACATCTTTTATATAATTTTTGCTAAACATTCTGTGAGTTTTTATTATATAAATTTCCAAATCATTTATTTTCAATGAAATTTCAATGCAATTGTGGGCGGATATTTTGAAATCCGACATATGTCTTAAAATCATATCGATTGCCTGGAAAACATGAGTATCTCAAACATTTATACTGAGGTTTTCTTTTCATAGGACATTTGCTTTTATAATTATCATTTATTATGAATATGTACTTCAATTTTGTCATCTTCTCTTACCCGGTGGTCTTCTATTGACAGAGGATTAAAGGTTGGGGCAGTGAACCCAACATGGAGGATAAGATAGTATCGTAGGGTTTGATTATAACAGACGATTGCATCGAGGGATTGAATTGATTAAATATGTTTCGAGAAGAGAATCATTCGCGTAGAATTCTGTATAGGAGTTATTTGTACGGAACTAGAGCGATTTTTTTTTCTCAAAAGTCTTCTGGTTGTCTGATTTTTCCATTTTTCGGGGATTGGGGTACTGCGGTGATTGCAGTTGGACATTTAATGGCCCTCAAAACCTTCTGTTAATTTCAACTCAATTGGTCTTTTTGGACGTAATAAAATTCATGTTTCTAATATTTTTTTTGGAACTGTTTTTATATTGCGATGAAAATGGGTACATTCGATTCACCGCAGCTACATACTTTTAAAAAGAGTACCCAAACGTCTATTAACGCAAACCCTTAAGCGGTGTGGAAAGCACGAATTCGCTGTATTACCAGTGTTTCGGCGGATGGATTATGCTGAACGAAGTTGACCATTTCCAACATTTCATGAAAATCAGACTATTTTTGAAGTACAGAGTGAATTGGGAAAAACTTAAAAAAATTGGAAGATAGTTTTTTCCGTGGTCTTTGGGTTATGGAACGTCGACATTTATCATCAGCACTTTTGGATTGGCTAATCAGATTGTCGTAAACGAGGTTTTTCCCCTAGAGTGGAACAGAAAACACGCTAAAATGAAGTACTGCTTTCTCTGATTATATAAACCATATACAATAGATGACATGTGGATTTCCTACGGAGTAATTAAGCATTCGATACCTGAACTAGTCAGACGTGAGTATATCATTCATATAAAGGCGAAAGGATTAGAAAAGAAGGAAGCTGTTGGCATAGATGCCAACATCACGAAGTAGGCTAGATTTGCCCGCACTTCCTACGCCCAACCACCCGGTACTGTTGCTCAACCACACGCCGTAGAAAGGTGGTGCATATCCTCCTCCAGCTATTTCGGTTGACTGGAGGGTAGTGATTGATGGGCGTTTATTGTCGGCAACCCCAGGTTTCTGGTGTCATAAGAGTGTTTTATGCCTAAGGAGAGGCCAGAAGTCGTATAAATCCTTTGTGAAGGCCTCACAGCATATCTAATAGGCCGGTGTTATTTGATCAGCAACTGCGGGTGGTGAATTACGATCAAAATTCAAACATCTAAGAAAGTAGAGTCACTCCCGCGTTCTATTCTGTCTTGGCGCGGTTTAAGGATTAGCGTGGAACACAATACGACTATGTTAAGAACATATACATTCGTCTGTAGTGACCATTCGGTACTCTCTGAAATGAGATCGTTATACTTACCATATAGAATACATTTGACCAATAGAATACAATATTTATACTTTGTCTAAATTCAGTGGTGTCAACAACGAAACGGGGATTGCCGTCGTCCGGCCACTGCTATAGAAAGAATCCATGGTCGGATTTGAAAACTGAAAAATGGATTGACTTTTTGATTTTTTGTTTCTAGTGTGTAGCTCAATCAATATTTCTGAGACATCTTACGGATTAGAATTTATTAATTTAAAAGGTTGATAAA
Source organism: Gonocerus acuteangulatus (assembly GCA_946811695.1). Classification (NCBI taxonomy): domain Eukaryota; kingdom Metazoa; phylum Arthropoda; class Insecta; order Hemiptera; family Coreidae; genus Gonocerus; species Gonocerus acuteangulatus. The sequence goes on along the minus strand of OX328126.1, from coordinate 37,868,276 downwards.
ATTCATGGCCACTACGCATGCGCGAACGCAACTGGGCATGCGAGAGCACCACAGCGCAAGCGCGAACGAACTACGTGTGCGCGAACGAAACAGCGCATGAGCGAACGTAACTACGTATGTGCGAACGCAATTGCTCATGCGCGAACGCCAGCCGACACATTTTTGTAACGTTTTTTTTTTCAGTTTAGTCACCGCTAAAGCATATTTAATGTATGCAAAACCTGTTTCACATCATTGTCATCACCATATAGAAAAAAAACTCATTTTTTAAATGACAACCAAATTAATTTTCCTGTAAAAATGGTGGGAAGTGGGAGGGACTAAACACCCCTGTAATGCTGCGACCTGTTTTTGTTTTGAACGCAACAAAATGACGCCCCCTTCCGCCTTAAATACATAAGATATAATGGTTGTCTTACACTTACCAGATATTTGACCTGAGAAACAGCATTGAAGTCCTTCTGGACTTTAATGCTATTTAATAAACATGAACCTCACCAAAAGGATCACTGAATAATGTTTAACCTTAACTTTACTAATGTCCGACTCTAGAAAGCGATGGTATCTCGGTCTTATGAACAACCAGGATAAGTTCGGCTGGTTTTGGAAATACCTACATACCACGGGCTTAAACCTACGGTCGCCATGAAATAATGTTCCGATGCAAAAGCCGGTTTCTCTTCCCGCCTCTTCGTTCTCCTCTTCCCTACTTATTTTACCCCGGCTACTCACGCGGTGTCGTTTCTGTAGTTCTTGCTGCTCTCGGCTCTGATCTAATGTTGGCAGAGTTCATGTAGAGAAAGAATCCATTTAAATGCAGTGTAAGAAAATCTCTTGCCTCTACTACTAAGGGAGGCCTAATAATAACTGAGGCAAATGATGAAGAAGTGGAAGATTTTCTGTCAGCAGTTAATGATGAACAATTAACCAAGGCATAGAAAAATGAAAATCGACGAATTTATTGCAAAAATTGGAACAGGTAGGGGAGAGAAATGTAATGGAAATTAAGGAGATAGAAAAACCAACAATAAAGAGGATAGACCTACTGAATTTGCAGAGTCGAATAGGTTTTATTTACTAAATAGCTTTTAAAACCTACAGGCTGAGAGGATATACACATGGGAAACACCAGGCAGCGGACTAAAACCATAGAAGTGCTGACACAGTTATATCCAGAAGATAAAAGAGAGAAAAATGAAGCCAAGTAGCTTAATTAGCAAGGCGCTCGAATGTAAAACGGGTGGATTTTCTTTCAAATATCAGTCTGGCGAGTTAATCTTTCTACAAATAAAGATTTTAGAATCAAAATACAATATTCCATACTTGAGTATCGTCTGTTCTGACGTCGTGTGAAACTGTTGGCTTAGGCAACTGGATACTGTGCAAAAGAAACAGGCGCGAATAAAGAATCCCTTCTGCATTAGATAGTAGTTAGCATAAGATTTAATATTCATGAAGGTCTTAATTTAGTTAGATTCAAGCAAAACTTTATTCAAATAAGAACAATAGAGGAATATAAAAGGAATAAAAAGAATAAAGAGAAGCATAAAAAGAGAAACTGCTTCAGAGGACAAATTTATTTTGTCCTCTTGTGGCCTTTTAAAAAAAAATTACAAAGAGTGAGGATAGGCCGCGTTTTAGTATATTTGCTGAAGGGAAACTTCCTGTTAACCGGAAAAATCTGTCCATTCGGACACAAACTAATAATTTACCCATACCGGCCGCAATTTGTTTTATATAGCAACAACACTCGGTATACGTCCTGAATATCTAAAGAGAATAATATTTTGTAAAAAGAAACTAAATCGGCCCATTCGGAGGGGAGGTTTACTTCAGAAATATATTATTAATTTGACCTTCTTTGCCGCTATTTGTACTTGTTGTGCCTAGGAAACTCGTTAGACAAGATGTCCTACCAATAAGGAGCGTGTGCTGTAAAAAAAAAAAAAAAAAAAAAAAAAAATCAAAATCGGTCCATTAAAAGTTGTAGTTTACTCCGGAAAAAATGAATACTTGAGGCAGCTGTTTGAAAGGTCAAGTTCGTTAACCAGCAAAATCCGCCTACTAGAAGAACGCGTTTGGGGCGAAATTCGCGCAAAAAAAAATCGTAACGCTTACGTTTTTGAGTTCATAAGCTTCTAAGTACTCGTTTTATATGATTCCTGGGCTAGGAAAACGAATGAAACCATTTTCAAGGCGATAGCTTTAACCGTTTTCGAGAAAATTGGAAAAATATTTTTTGAATACCGTTTTTGGTTTGGGTACTTAGAATCATGGGATTCAGTTGAAACATCTTCTGCATGTTCTACTTTCATCAAAACTAATATGTTGAAATTTTGGTTACGTTTGGAGTTAAGGAAGGGTTAGAATAAAATATTTTATTAACAGACATAAAAAGTTTTAGTAACTTTGTTTACTTTCATTAATATCTCGAAAAAGGTTGAGAATCTTGGTAAACGGAAGAATACCATTAGAAAGCTTATTAAATGCTCTAAAAAAAAAGGTTCTAATGAAAGTTTTGATTAGGCGATGTCAATCGGAGAAATAAGAGCTTAAAACTTTAAAGTAATTGATTTCGCTTATTCGAACTGTTCTTTTTGTCTGTTTTTTATTCCTTGTTATTTTTTAATTGCTTATTGTTGGATAATGTATTTGAAAATAAAACAGGTTAAGAAAAATAAGAAAAACAATTTAATGTTAGAGATATGAATTTCCAAGATATATAGCTTTTCAACTGCCTAGCGTCCTTCCTAGGGAGGGTTCTTTGTCTTTGATTTTGGTACTTAGAATTATGGGATACAGTTGAAACATTTTCTGCATGTTGGAGTTTCATCAACACTAATATGTTGAAATTTTTGTTACGTTTAGAGTAAAGGAAGGGTTAGAATAAAATATTTTATTAACAGACAAAAAAAGTTTTGGTAACTTTGTATAATTTCGTTAGTATCTCGAAAACCGTTGACAATCTTGTGAAGCGAAAGATTACCATTCGGAAGCTTACTAAATGCTCTACAAAAAAGGTTCTGAAGAAAGTTTTAATTAGGCGATGTCAATCGGAGAAAAAAGTGCTTAAAGCTTTAAATTAATTGATTTCGTTTATTCCAATGGTTCTTTTTGTCTGTTTTATTTCTTGTTATTTTTTAATTGATTATAGTTGGATAATGTATTTGACAATAAAACTGGTTAAGTAAAATAACAAAAACAATTTATTGTTAGAAATATAGATTTCCAAGATTCCAAGACCTTGTCACTAGCGGGTCTGTTTCTAGTGTAGCGGACCCTTCCAGGTAAGATTGTAAATCATGACCTTTCAAGACTTTACTACTCACAGGAATGGCGTTAGTGACCTTAAGGGTTGACACGCCATCATAATAATTAATTTAAAAAAAAAAAGACTGGTGGAACCAAAATAATAACTGCTTCTATTTTAATCTTTCCAAATTAGACTAGGGATATGAACGGAACCGCGCTAAGATGATGCAGTCCTGCGAGACGGACTTTTTTAAATTCATTTTAAGCTGTAGTTTGCAGAGAAAAATGTAAGTCGTCTGAAATGAAAACTGGAAGGGGCACGCCAGGAGACAAACCTCCATAATTCCAGATGGCTTGGCAATATAAATAAATAAAAAAAAAAAAAAAATTAAATATGAAGGTTTGACAAGCGGGTCTAAAGTTCCCCGGGACCGAGTCGCTCAGGGAAGACAGTAATTAATAAAGACGAGGTCTGTGTTTAAGGACCTAACGGTTGTCTCCCAGATAGATGCTCTCCTCCACCGAGGTACTGTTATCCTCCCAATATACTTCTTTTAATTTTACCAATTTTTATTCCTCTTTGGATCAAGTGAAAAATTACTGTTATCAGTGAGAAAATTGCACCTAGGTATATTAGATCCTAGCGGGCTAAAATCGTGATTCCAACATACTAAATGATTACACGCGGTCATTATTTTGTTTAATATTAGCGCGAAATATTGCCAGGCAATTTTTATATAATGATAAGGTATTAGATGATAATTAGCCATTCTAGATTATAAATTACTGAGTACTGGATTCGCATATTAACTTTAGTGACCTTTTGGTTTCACTGATTTTTCCAGTAAAGGAATGCATGGTTGAACATAAATTAAGAAACGCCTTATTTCAATGGAATCCTTCAGAATTAAGATATCATGCACTAATTTAGGCAAAAAAGAGGCACCAATGGTGTGCGAAACATGTAGGTGAGTAAACTATTTTGTAAAATTTTTGTTTTAAACTTTCGCCTATAACCATAATTCGAAAATTGAAGTAGTCAGCTTAGTAATAAATAGCCATATTGTGTAAAAAGACTATGTAGAAGACATGCTTATATACATCTAATATATTAAATTAGGTGTTTCGTGTCACAGTGTTTATAACAATACTTCTCCGAAACGGCTTGACTGATTTTTATGCATTTGTTTTTTGTATATTTGTTAGGTCTGAGATAAATTATTTTTTAACTTTTTAGGATGTAAATTATTTTTCGTGCATTTAAGTGATAAGGGCGATCCACCCCAAAAAGTTTTATTTTTTATTTTTTGGCCATTATCCTGATTGCCTGATTGTGGTGACCATTCTGATTATGGTGTCCCATTTGTTCTTGATCATAGTGAAGAGAAAGTCGACCGGTGGTATTAAGAAGGTGATAACCGACCCCCGATCATCTACAACTTCTAAAAAAAACTTTCAGGGACTTAATTTCGATATAGCGTCCTCAACAAACCAGCCACTCCGCATTTAACTTCTGAACATTTTTTTTTAGATTTAACCCAGTAGAAACTTTTCATTAGATACAAAAAAGTTCAATCCCCTTCTTCATTTACTTCTTGCGCTGTCAATTAAGATAGAATGAAACAAAATATGGAGTTTGTAAAGTGAGGAAAAGTATTTCTAATAACAGGATCAGGAATTAAAACAGGTTTCCTCTTTCAAAATCCTTGGATCAAAGGAGAAATAAATAATGACAAAAAAATTAAAGGGAACTTTCATATCATTAATTAGACAAACTGTAGATAATTATGTTAAAGAGGCGAGACGTCCCACATCACGCCCATGCATCTTAGGCCTGCATCACACGTTGCTTTTCTTGTCGCCTTCTTCTCCAATATATTTGTTAAAATCTCCTAGTTTTCATAGTATAACCTATTCTAAGGTTTTATTGCAAATTAAGAATCATCGATTTTTTCTTTTTGTTTACTTCTGAGGGTGTTTCCTCTGTTCTTATGTCTCCCTCCCGAATGATGCACTTTGAAAGTGCCAAAGAGAAAATCCGATGTATCAGGTTCCACATTTTAAGAAGAAAAACGAGTTTCATTTTGTTTAGGGAAGTACCTGCCAAGTAAACGAAGATAATTTTAAGTTTAATTAAAGGATTATAAAGAATTCCTATAAATGTTGTTTTTCCTCAGAGATTAGTTTAGTTTGTGTTACATTCTCAATGAGTAAGGACCTTAGAAATTCACCATATCAAAACATGGTTTTCCTAACGGTCGAAGTGCGGCTCAAACTGCGCTCAACATGAATATTGTTTGGGTTGATGGAAGCATCAGTGAATGTACAGGGCAGCGATGGTTCCAAAAAATTTGTCTTGGAGATTTTGATCTCCAAGAAAAGGAAGGTCTTCTGTTGTTGATCAAAACCAATGGAGGATTTTGATAGAAGAGAACTATCGCAAAGCTACTCGGGAAATTGCGAGAGACGTTGGTGTTGACTAATCAAGAGTTCTTCGCGATCTGAAACGAATAGTTCATAGAAAAATCAACATTTTTTTTGTACCAACCCAATATATATGTACCCCCAATTTGAAAATTTTGTTTACAAAAGCGGCAGCGATTTTGACGGTTTAAAGGTCAAGTTGGTTGTCTGGCACAATCTGCCCACCGGATCATTTTACTTTTTTTCTGCGAAATTCGTTTATAGGTATTTGGACTTGTTTAATTGAATGAAACCCATTTAAGGCGGCATCGGTATCGTCTTTTTGGCGACAACGTTTAGGGGAAAATGTTAATTTGTGTTTAGGATTGACAAAAACTTCAAAGGGACTCCAACATTTCCCCGTATGCTTTAAAATTATGGAAATTAAGATACAAACATTTTTTTGGATATCGTTTGAAGTATAGGAAATATTATTTAAAAAAAAAAAAATATCAACAGACAAGAGCAGTTTTGTCGAAATATCTCGGAAAACTGTTTCCTAATTTTGATTATTGGAATGCGATCGTTCAAAAGCCTAATACATTTCCCACTAAATAGATCCTGGCGTAAATTTAAGGAAAACCGCTTCAGTTGAATGAATGGTGCTACAAGTATCGAAAGTGTTGGTTTTGTTACTTATTAAGTTATAAAATCTATAAAAATGATATGGAGACAAGCTATGCTATCACTGTTCCTAGGAGTCCGACTTTTGAGGTAGTTCAGTATAATTCTAACGCATTGAGAGTCAAGAAATGTACTCCAAACTACATACAGAATAATTGCTCACTATTTATTTGAGATTGCTTGTAGAGATTTATATTATCAGCCTTTGGTTCATTTTATTTATAGTGTGAAGGTATTAAGGACCGTGTGATGGCATTTCCTGTTGTGAAGTGCGGCCTGCTTGGTCACTGTCTGAGGAGCGTGGGTGTAGCGAGAAAGCTGCTCCTTGCTCTCCCTCGTGAGGAATTGTAGATCCCATTAATTATTTGCAGATTTTCTATCGCGTACTTTGAATTTCACAGTGAAAGAACTACTTTTACTTTAGTAAATAAAATAAATTACAAGTTGTCTACCGATTTCTTGGGTCTTGTTTAGAACAGGCCCGCCAGTAGTTTTATAATGATATTTAGTAACTGTTACTATGTAATTTGATACCATCGATACAGAAATAAAAACACATGTTTAAATACTATTTAATTTAGCATTGTTTGTGTATTTGCGGTTATAAAAGTATTAAACTATGAATATTTTTATGTTTACGATTTAAGTTCGATTCACGCTAGACCGTGTCGGGTCCGGGCCGGGGCCCGGCCGGGACATTGTGAAGCAATCACACACGCAAAAAACACGGACTCGGCCCGGTATAGCGTGAACGAGTCCATTGAAAATGCTGGTGATTGTTTCTCTGTATCCCGGCCGGGCCCCGGCCACGGCCCGACCCGTACCCGACCCGGTCTAGCGTGAATCAGCCTTTATGCAAAGAAGAGCAACGAGCCAGGATTTTCTTTGTCGAAAGAGGAATTCTACCCAAGGAAAGATATTGTAAATATATAGATGCAACAAAAGAGAATGTCGGTTTGAATGTGGCGTGTATAAGGGTACGTTATTATATTTGATAAAATCCTTATTATATTTGATAAAATCCTTAAGGACATAGTAGAATTTTGGCCTCCAGATGTACTTGGAGGAACTGAAGTATGATAATGTTTTTGGTTATGTGTAAAAAGTTTTTATTAAATAAATCGTATGTTCCTTTAACCCATATTTTTTTATTTATCAATAAGTAACTGTTACTAGATAAAATCACTGGCGGGCCTGTTCTAAACAAGACCCGATTTCTTTGAAAAATTCAATGAAATTAAGAAAAGAAAGAAGAATTGAGCTTACCAAGGATGGTTGAAGTGTACTCCAAATGGGCCCAAATACATTCTCGCAACAAAATATTTTAAACTTTTTCGCCATAATGGCGACGCCATTGCCGAAGAGATAAAATCCACGCTCGAATTTTTAATTCGAATTCTTGAGTACTTGATTCCTCTGTTGAACCACTTGAGCCACGCTCGGTCCCACACATACCGCCCTGTGTGTATAACCTAAGATTTTTATGGAATAAGTTGTTTGTTTTCAATATATATGAAGGATAGAAAGAACAACTTGATCTTTACGCGAGAGGAAGCTCTAACTTAAGAATCACACTGCATGTTACAGTCTTATTTTTATCATTCCACCCATTTCTGAATATTCATCATTGCGTTCTAAGGACTCAATACTAAAAGTGTTCACAGTAGATCGGTTTCAAACCAGTCCCATAAGAATCAAAAATGCGTGACCCCTAGAATTGGTCCACTTGGAATTGTGATGCCTCCTACAGGATGACTTGTTTTTCATAACCCATATGACTTTTAACTGTTGGAAAGTTTAATACTTTATAATTTAAGACTTATAAATTTATTCATTCACTTTAATAAGAAATAATTATTCATATTCATTTTGTTCGCTGAAGAAAAAAATGTTCCTTTGCCATTCGTTATGATTTTCTTGGGGAATTATTTTTTTTTTTTATTCAAATAGATACGAAATACTCAAGGATTCACGGTTTTTTCTTAAAAACATTTGAAGAATCCTTTCGGAATATTCATGAAATTAGAATTCAGTAATTAAGAATAAATTCCTCAGAAGGAATTTTAAGCCGGAAAGAATCAAAAGGAACTGGACAATATGGAGTTTTAGTATTCAATACGTTTCGATCTTTATCGTCAACGGTAATTGGTTTTTTGTTCCGAAAACAATAAACCTTTATAATTAAAAGTGAACTGACTCCGAAACGAGCCGGATTAAAGAAACTGAAAGTAAAGTTTCTTATGTTAGATGTCCTGGATTCCTGATTCAACCTAGCTTAGTTTTTCCTGGCATTCTACTATATTTAGAATAGAATATCCTTTATTTCCAAAAACTCGTAATCGTGACATGGACTGGTCATATAATAATACGTTTAATAATACATTTACTGTGCTAAAGGCCTCAGCAGCCGATGCACAAAAATTAATATAAAAAAAAAAAAAAAAATACATTTACAGATTTCACTCAGGATTCCAGTGTGGATGCCAAATCTATTTACAAAAATCTTTAATTGTGTAACATGGCTTTTGTAGGCGTATTCTTTTTAATTACATTATAAGACTTTTGCTTGGCTGGCTGTTTTTTAACTCCTGAGGCAGGCAATTGAACAAAACGGACCCACAGAACTCCACTCCTTTCCTATAAAAAGTTGTGATATGGTTCTAAATTTTTATTTTCCCTTTTTGTCTTGTAGAATAGTAGTGGTGATCTTGAATTCTAAATTTGCTTAAGTTCTGTTTCCCATAGGTTACTATTGCTAAAATATAGGGCCTTGGGCAGTGTTAAAATTCCTATTTCTTTAAAGTATTACCTTGTTGATGGTCTTCGTAGCTTAACCCTCTTTTGTATTTTAAAGATTTGGTTGGCTTGCAATTTATTACCCCATAATTCTATGCCATATAGTTGCAACCCCACCTTTTTTATTATGGGAAAAATGTTTTGCAATAGAGGTTCGAAAATGTCTGTAGTATGCTTCAATGGTACTGGATATTCAGCAGTTGTTTTCAAATGAGATCTACAGTTTTCCGTTCTATAACTTTCCGTTATTTGTGACATGTTTAATTTAGTCGTATCACTTTTATTGAGCTTAAAAATTATTTGTAAAGCAATTATCCACTTCAAAAATTACCCACTTAAACGTCATTTTAAAGTCTGAATAAAAAATTGTGACGAATAGAAGTAATAAATTTTATTAAAATAATTTTAGGGTAAATAATAAATAGATACCAAATTTAATTCAAAACAATGTTCATACTACTTAATAATAAATAGGACAGAACGCTTTTCATTGATTATGGGCTGAGCTGAAATGAAAAATTCCGACTCACAGGAACTGCGTCATTTTACCACGGGATCCGTTCTTAACCCTAGTCTCATTTAGAAAGATTAAAATAGAAACACTTATTATTTTGGTTCGGCCTTTCTTGAAATGATTTTACTGCCACGGATAAGAGACGAAGGGCCCCGTATCTGGATGGGTAGGCCAGCCGCCACCCTCCACTTCTAGAGGTACTTATTTCACAGTTCAATGCTTTGAAAAATATCAAAACGTTTCACATTTTCTTGCGTTCTTATACTATAATACTAATTCTAAAAATAAATGCGATTTAAAACAAAACACAGCCAATTAAAAAGTGAGTTAAACAACTACAAAAACCCGTCCAAAAGAACAAAACATATTTGAAGTTTTAAGCACTGTCTCCGATTGACATCGCCTAATTGAAATTTGCTTCAGAACCTTTTTTGTAGACAATTACCAACCGTTTTGAGATATTAAGGAAAAGCAGATGCTTGGGAGCCTTGAGAAAAATGAAGCGTTCGATTGCCTAAATTAACGGCCGCGAAAGTACGTGGTTTTTCTTAAGCATTAATTAAGAACCCGGAGGAAAGGTCAGGAATAAAGACCTGGAATCCTGTGGTGATTCAGCAATGACTTCTTGAAATTCCTCTGGAAATGGCCTCCATCTGGATTGGTCCTTCCGAACAAGGATTGTGGTCCGTTTAACAATCCCTTGGGCCTTGAGAAATTTGGGAGCAAAAAACGAGGCGGTCTTATGCAGCTCAAAGTTAACTTTTGCAGTTCCTTTTCTACACCTGTTTTTATTCTCCTTTCTGGAGTTTTATAGATTTTGCTTTAACTTTTTTTTTCTTGGTTATTTATTTATTTTTATTCGTAGTAGGCTTGTACAGGCGAGTACATGAACCGTAGCCTGAGCTTGAATACCCAGGTGCATCAGAGATACTATCATTGAACTTTACAGCTCTGGAGCCGTGCTTAACATTCCAGGACCTTCCAGGATTAATGTTGGTATGAGTATTGCTCAAACCTACTTGATTCCAGCTTAGAGCTAAATAAATAATATAGTTAGAATGTTTTCTAAGTCTGTTGATAAAATATTCTTTGTGTCTTCTACTCCAAACATAACCGAAATTGAAACATATCAATTTTAATGTATGTCAAACGCTTAAAAAAATAAACTAAATAAACTCGATGCCCGTATGTGGGAATTGAATGACACCGTTTTCAAAGCGATATTTTTAATCGTCATCATTAAGCCGAAGACGTATGGAGTTTTGGAAACATCTGGAAACAGGTTGAGAAATTGTGACAACAGGAAGATAATCATTCGCCAACATACTGAAGTTTTACAAAAAAAAAAAAAAAAAAAAAAAAAAGGTTCAGGCGTAAATTTCGATAGGACCTTTATAAATTGAACCTTATACTTAAGTAGTATATACTATAAAATGTATATAATACATATTATTTTACTCACCACATGACTTTTTAAAACTAATCCCCTCGAACATAGAATCAATTCAGCTGTGGCTTCTCGGACTAATTTAAAATATATATATATATATATATATATATATATTTTTTTAATTGGTGTTACATTTTCTCTTGCCTTTTGGAATTTTATCTATTAACATCCACATCAGTAAATTCATCTATTTATTTTAACATTCCTTATGTTAAACTAAATGTTAGCTTTAATTCCCAAGTTTTAACTATTCTTCGTATTTGTCTGTGATGGAGATACATTATATCTGCAAAAGTAATATAAAAATCTCCAAACGTTTCATGGATAAATTAGGAATATCTAAAATAAGCAAGCCAGATAAATAAATGACCAAATAGCCAGAAATATAACTTATTTCAACAGTTATATATTAAGATGATCGTCATAAGCTGCAATTTAAACTTACCTGTTTTTCTTATTATGTATTTAATTTTATTTTGAAATATTTATTTATTTATAATTTCTTTGTTATTCTTGACTAAATATTGAAATCACTAGTTTGATGAGCTACTTACCTAATGCTGCGGAGCTCATAAATAAATAACTTAAGGATTATAAGGAAACGCGCGAAGATGACATAGTTTCGCAAGTCGGTATTTTTCAGAAGCGTATTAACTGCCCTCCGAAATTTAGTTTAAAAAATATATATTTTGGGGGCAGGGGGGGGGGGGGGAATTTTAGTTGCGTTTTAGTTGGCTAACTAGTCCAATTTCTAGGTTGTTAGTATTCCATACCCCCTAAATCACCCGGGCCTCCCAGCCCCCTCCCCGAAATAATTTCCTATATACGCCACTGTTATTTTTATAATAACAGTTGCACAATATAATAACTTGAAATAGTTTTATTCATTTGCCCACTTTTCCTACTGACACATCATGAGCTTTCAGCTTTGAGAATCAAATATTTTCGACATTCTATCCCGCTACCGGCCGGGCGGCTGCTTAAAATTTCACAAAGGAGATTAAACGTCAAATTGGGTGGAGATTGCCGAAAATTAGGGTAGAAATCTCAGCATTCCCACGATAAAATTAGACTTGCGCATTTTAAAGAGATCTATTTGCGTGGTAATGACACTCTCTGATTGAGCCTTGTCCTTGAGGCGGTGCAGCTTCGGAGACCGGTTGCAGGATGATAGTACTCGAAGGTCGCCGGCTCAGCATGTTTCTATCTATGGAGGCAGTGCGCTCCAGGAATCCCGCTCCAAAGGGGGAAGGTACGCCTAGAATATAGGCAGAAGTTTGCCCTGGGATTTGAGGCGATGAATCAAGAAGTTTGCAATCATAATAGTTGCAAATGTCTTAGCCCACTTACGCCAATGACTTTAACCCTCAACTGGTAACATGCAAATTTTGTACCTTATAAGTAACATGCGTCTGTGAGACGTGTGCATGGTAAAAATGTTTTTGGAGGCAAATATTTTGAAAAAAACTGTTTATAATTAAGGTATAGTTTATTAAAATATGGCAAAATTAATCCTTAATAGACCCCTTGCTTAAATTTAGAGAATTATCGAAAAAGGTGAAAGGTCAATAATACTAGACCAGACACGTTTTATTTTAACTTCCCTGCATGTTTCGCACCATTTTGGCTCCTGTTCAGGGGAATATGCTTCGAAACACATATTAAGCCACAACATGAACCTAAAAAACGTTCCTGCCTACCTAAAAAACGTACGTGGAGAACCTTCTACTACAGGGCCACGTATAGATTGGTGATCAGGGGCGTGTATAGGAAATAATTTTGGGGGGGGGCTGTGAGAAAGAAGTTAGCTAACTAAAACGCTATTAGACCTAAAAAAAGTTCCTGCCTACCTAAAAAACGTATCAACCAAGTCTGATGAAGCTCACTGGGATTTGGGCGAAACATAACTGCCATAAGGAGGACACCGCTGGAGAAAGAGGCCAGAACGTGGTAACCAGAGGCAAGAAGCACCAGCGAGGAAGCTTAAAGTAGAATGTAAAAATATCTAAAATAAAAAAAAAAAACCGTTTAAATGCTTTAAAATCACTTAAAACGTACAGAATTACATCAGCACATACGAAAAAAATATCTAAATACAATAACATCCGCTCCCTAGTCATGACTCTATTAGATTACATCGCTTTTATAAGTAGGTTTTCGCCCTTTAAGGAGGACGTCACACACTAAAACATAATATAATCTTATGTAACTGTACGCTCACATGAAAACTATTATAATATATTATTTTACATCGCTCATAATATTGTAAGAGAATGTTTTCACTGGAACCTCTGAAGTGACGGTCTGCACCCCTATGCACTTATGGGTTTTTACAACTTGTTTTTCTTTCGAATGTTTATTGCCCTTTGGTTGCCATAATGGTGTTATTAAGTTTCATTACAACCATCTCTTCTGCTATGATAATTATATATTTTTTCATTACTTTATTGGGAAAATCGCCAATGCGTTTTTATATACTGAAGTCATAAATTAATACACACGTTTTGCAATCTTGAATATCATATGTGTCTGATTAAAATAGATTAAACATACAAAAAAAAAAAAAAAAAAAAAAAGAAGGGGTTTTCATATTGTCGTAAAAATCGCGAGAAAAGTGTCCAACACCAAAGACTTCTGAAAGTAGCGTTTTTTCCGACGAAATTGAACCTAACTCCCCTTTTCGGATAGAAAAGATTTGAAAGGTCACCTTCCACTAACCACAATTTCTTGAATTGCTTCATGATATTTAACAAAATATTAAGAAAAGTCCAAATTTGTTGTTAATAGACAAATTATGTCCATTATTATAATAGATTATTTCCAGTGCTTCCTATTTTCTAAAAGTAACCAAAATTTTCAAATCTTAGTTTCTATAATTATGGAACTTGTGGAACTTAGAGGTGTCTAGTGTCATTAGATAAAATCATGACCAAAATAAGAATATTAATCTTATAAAATAAAATATGTTGAAAAAAATATTTTTTGTAAAATATTAATTAAAAAAAACAAAACAACAACAATCAATTCTCATTAATTTTTTTTTGCCACATTTTTCTTATTTTTATTTATTTATTTATACTGCCTCTACTCGTGTGTCATTGGCAGTCATATTTTTTCTTATTTTTAATAAGATGAATATGTTCTTTTGTTTTTCATTTTGTGTTATTTCCTTCTTTCTCCAAAATCCTGAGATTTGTGAAGTCCAATCCATGGTTATTTATTATTCATAAATCAGTCAGTAGGAAGGTGTGTCTTTATTCTTTTAAAACTATAAATTTCTTTGAAATTTTAGGCGATAAAGTACAATCCTGACCCTTTAGGAAAATAAATAAGTGCAACCAATCAAATAAAATATATTTTTTATAAAATAAAATAATGGTCAGCTAAGTCCTAATGGTGATTTATATTGGCGCTCCAATTGGCCTGCAATTTCTGCTTGGAAACGCGGGTGGGATTATTTATCAAAAGATCAGATTTACTGCCCGAAGCAGGTAGAAGTGGAGTATGCGGACAATGGGAGAGATATGGAGGGATAGTAGGAACGACACGGCTAGGACTATTCCATTTATTTACGATCCTCTCGGAGCTTTAGGACTGCAGTAAAATTGACGAAGGGAGGCATTTAAGAGAGAAAGGTTCTAATTATCTTTGAGGTTATACACCTCTTTCTTGCAGTCTCTCCTCGGTCAGGCTTTGTTTCCTTTCATTCCGCAGCACTAACCTGTCGAGGGGCTGGAGGAGTTTCGTAGGATTAGCTTCTAAAGCTTAGAGGATCAGAGAAAATTATAAAGCTTGCACACGAATAGTTGCTTTATGCGCAGGAATGGTCTAACAGTAAGAAGCACAAAGGCGTAAAGCCATTTGAAGCAGATGGGCAAGCAAAGTTTTATATTTATCCAAGAAAAACATAATAAGACCAACAGAAGCCATACCACGTTGAATACATTAGTTTCCGATGATAAGCAAAGTTTAGCAACGTCGAGCGTGGACAGTAAGAAGTTTAGCAATTTCGAGCGAGGGCAGTACGAAGTTTAGTAACGTCGGGTGTGAACAGTAGGAAGTTTAGCAACGTCGAACGTGGGCATTACGAAGTTTAGCAACTTCGGGCGTGGCAAAGACTTGGATAGATGACCGTCATCTTAGCGAGCTCTAATTCTTATCCCTAGTGTCATTTGGAAAGATTAGAATAGAAACAGTTAATAATTTATCTTAATCTCTTTGAAAAATATAAAAAGAAAACTTTTAAACACGTTAAAAAAATGAAATCTCAAAGAGATGCAAGAATGTTAATGAATCATTCTTCACCTTTATGTAGGGAGGTGGGGTGTTCTCAAAACCCCACGATTTAATTTGCTTGATATTTTCAATTTCATTATCAAGCCACGGTTAAGTTAGTACTTACTTCACAGTGGCTTGATAATGACGTACTTATGTCGAAAGCGCTCTTCCACTGTACTCGCACAGACGCCAGTGATGACAGTCTTCACCAACAGGTATGACAACAGTATATTTAATGGCGGACCTAACCCCTTAGATTATATATTTGTCTGTTCGCACTCTTTCGGCAAAGTTCGACTCGTTGGTATCAGTTAAATGAAAAAATCCTAGCAGTACAGTTTTGTACCAATTTCACCACACAGTACTAATGTGACCCCATTTTACGGTAATAGTAATTGATAACCAATGTGTTCTACTTTGTTCACCCCCTGCCATCTAAAAGGAATAAGAAAAAAAAAAGTGAAGTGTATATTGGGCCATCTTTTAAAATAATGAATACGTTTCGGACTTCATGGTCGTTCTTCACGCAATCATAGGTAAATCGAGGGGCATGCTGTATGCCAAAAAGGTCCGAAACGTTACATTAAATTTGATAATAAAAAATAATTTGAAAGGTTCATGACCCATCTTTAGTTCTACCCATCTCATATGAATATACATACCACCAATCTTCATAACTTAATTTATAAATATAGTCGTTTTGAATGCTCGGTACATATGCAAACCACGGTCTTAAAACGCAAAAATTTCAGTTCGGCACATAGAGATGTCGTCATATGATGGAGTAAATTATAATTTAATAGCGTAGAATAAGTAATAGCTTGGATGTGATATGGAATACATTACTGAGGTGTATGATTTGTAAATACAAGCTATTATTAGTTTCAACAACTTCCATTAGTTTTTCAATTGACTGTTCCCCACAATACAACCTCTTCTACTAATAGAAACTTCACATTACCTCCTTAGAACAGGATAATTCTAGAGGAATTCCTCTCTTTATTCGTTTTGAAGAGGGGATCATAAACCGGTTTGTGAAATACATTCCACCACTTGTCGCTTTAAAACATTTCCGCTCAAGAGATAAACCGATGCATTCCTGTATTTATAAAATTCCTTATTAAATCTAAATAAGGACTACGTTAAAGCTTGCTCATTTTTTTTATATTATAGCATTCGAATGTTTTACAAACATTTTATCACTGGAATATGTAAGAAAACGTGTACTATCCTCAAGAAAATAATAAAATACAACAGAAACCCTATAATTATCGGTCGGCGGACGCTGTTCCGCCCAGGTCTCTAGCGGATTCCGAGACCTACGCATCCTAAACCCACGGATTTCTTGCTTTCGTTAGACTAATATATATAAATATGTAAAAGAAGAACCCAAATGGCAGTTTGGCCTTTTTTTTTATAACATTGCCACAAATGACATATACTTTTCTGGTTCTGGATATTATAAAAAAGGCCATAATCGAAGATTCTTATCATTTGAACAAAATAATTTAATTAAATACTGATTTATGAAGACGTTTTCATATTTTGATGAGAATTTTATTTATTTTCTTATCCAATTACTAAAAGTCCGACTCGCAGGAACTGCGTCATCTTAGCGCGGTTACGTACATCTCTAAGAAATGGAATAAATTAGCATCACAAATCACAGGAAACTGACAGTAGCCAACTTACACAGAAGTGGATAATTCTTAATCTGTATAAGTCAATACAATTATGTACTGAAAACGTACTTACTCTTTGACTACTGCTGAGAAGGCTCTTCTTAACAACCAAAAATTCGTTGTCATTTTAAGTATCTTGTTTTACTAGCGAATTCGTCTTACTGTTATAATCAACTGTAAATATGTGCTTCATGGCGAATAAAATTCCATTCTGTCGTGGGTTAAATCTTTCTATAAAATAAGAAATAACAATAACTTCAGTTGGAGGCTATGAGGAAGATTATATAGACAGCATCTTGATTACCACAGCCACTCCAAACTTATTATTACCAATACCTTTCACAGTTTCTTAGCTTATTTTACTACTATACTAATTTTGCTGATAAATGCAATTTAAAACAAGAAAAAACAATTAAAAAGTGAAATAAACAAAGAGAAAACCCCTTTCAAAACAACAAAACAAACATTTTTTAAGTTTTAAGCGCTTATATCTCTGATTGCTGTTGCCCCATCCAATATTCCTTCAGAACCTTTTTTGTAGAGAATTTAGTAAGCATTCGAATGGTCACCTTTTACTTAGCACGATTTTCCAACCGTTATCGCGATATTTACGAAAAATGTATGAAGATCCGAAAACTTTTCATATCTATTAATAAAATATTTTTTTTCGCATACTTCCTTAACTCCAAATATAACCAAAATTTAAACATCTTAGTTGGGATTAATTTCCAAGTTGTAGAAAATATTTCAATTGAATCCCGCGATTCTAAGTACTCACAAAAATATAATGACTTACAAAAACATTGATTCCACTTGTCTCAGGAACGGTTGCAGATATCGCCTTATAAATGGTTTCATTCGTTTTCTTATGTTAAGAAACCTATAAAACACGTACCTGCAAGCATATGAACTCAAAAACGTAAGCGTTACGATTTTGTTTGCGCGAATTTCGCCCCAAACACTATCTTCTAGTAGGCGTATTCTGCTGGTTAACGAACTTGACCTTCCAAATTACACGACAGATTTTTGTACCAAATTCCGTTAAAATCGGACCATTTTTGAGCTTGCTAGAGCGCGAACAGACAAGCATATATATATATATATATATATATATATATATATATATATATATATATATACAAATTTGGGCCACCTATATTTTCGTGATCTATAGGGTCTGAAACGTGAAAGTTTCTAGTCGGCACTTCCGGATTGCGTCATGAGGTCAACCTCATTATCGGGTTCTCCCTATGGAGGTAGGGAGTAACCGCGCTAAAAGGAAAACATTATTAATGCATATAAAATACTATAGTTGCATAATCGTCTCTGAATTTGTTTAGACTTGATATATGACCAGAGCTAAATTAAAAAATTGTAATTTCTTTTTTTCATGAATTGTTATTAACATTTTTAGAACTCTTCCCAGATAAGACGCTTGTTCTTTTGATTTTAGCGCGGTTCCTCCCTCCCCGCTTATAAGGTTGATCTCATGACGCAATCCAGAAGTGCCGAATAGAAAATTTTGTGTTTCAGAACCCCTAGAGACCGAAAATGATGGTGGTTCAAATTTGTATATATATATATATATATATATATATATATATATATATATATATATATACAAACGGCCTGCCTTGTCTGTTCGCTCTCTAGGTAGAAGACGAATGGTCCGATTTTGATGAAATTTGGTACAAAAATCCGTCGTCCAATTTGAAAAATCAAGTTCGTTAACCAGCAAAATCCGTCCACTGGAAGATGGCGTTTGGGGCGAAATTCGCGCAAAAAAAAATCGTAATGCTTACGTTTTTGAGTTCATAAGCTTGTAAGCACTCGTTGTATAGGCTTGTTGGGCTAGGAAAACGAATGAAACAATTTTCAAGGCGATAGCTTTAACCGTTTTCGAGAAAATTGGAAAAATAGTTTTTGAATACCGTTTTTGGTTTGGGTACTTAGAATGATAGGATGCAGTTGAAACATTTTCCGCATGTTCTACTTTCATTAAAACTAATATGTTGAAATTTGTGTTACGTTTGGAGTTAAGGAAGGGTTAGAATAAAATATTTTATTAACAGACATAAAACGTTTTGGTAACTTTGTATACTTTCCTTAATATCTAGAAAAAGGTTGAAAATCTTGGTAAACGGAAGAATACCATTAGAAAGCTTACTAAATGCTCTACAAAAAAGATTCTGATGAAAGTTTTGATTAGACGATGTCAATCGGAGTAATAAGTGCTTAAAACTTTAAAGTAATTGATTTCGCTTATTCGAACTGTTCTTTTTGTCTGTTTTTATTCCTTGTTATTTTTTAACTGCTTATAGTTGGATAATGTATTTGATGATAAATCAGGTTAAGAAAAATAAGAAAAACAATTTTATCTTAGAGATATGGATTTCCAAGATATAGCTTTTCAACTGCCTAGCGGGGTCCTTTCTAGGGCGGGGACCCATCCAGGTAAGATCGTAAATAAGACCTTTCTTGAAAGTAAAGATGGAACTGCCAACTTTGGTCCTCCTCTGCCTCCCGGCACTTTCATTGCTGACGAAGGCTACCAATGAGTAGCCGAAACGTCCTAAATATAGATTTTTTAACAAAAATCGTATTGAGGTTTCTTTCTTTTCTTCTTTCCATCTTTACTTATCACTTCGACGGCTAACTATCTAAGCTTCATGCTTTCTAGAAATGTGGACCCAAAATAATAACAGCTTCTATTTTAATCATTTTAAATGAGTCTAGAGATAAGAACGGATCCGCGCTAAGATGATGCAGTTCCTGTGAGTCGGACTTTTTTTTCTTCAAATCTTTATTTAATAAATTCGATACAGCGAAAGTCGGCAAGAACAGTCACTACTAAGATTTCTGAACTTTTGGGAAATGCAATTTTAAGATCTGAAATTACTATAAAGAAAATAATTGTTTACCTGATTTTTAAGTAATGTTCATCGTTTGTGTGGTATGAAATGTTCTAATTTGTAAATAATCCCATTAAAATTCATTTCTATATATTTAAAGGATTTAATTTATACAAATTCAGCAATCACGTATTAATTAACGATCGCTTATTAATAATAATAGTAATAATTTACACAAAACATTTATTTTGTGCAGACAAATATATATATATATATATATATATATATATATATATATATATGTTGACTACTGTTATTTTCTTGAGTGGGGGCGAGAGTCCAGTGGTAGAGTACTGGACTCACATGCTGGAGGACCTGAGTTCAAATCCGGAGCAAGCACTAACGATTTTTATCTTCTAATGTCTTCGTTCATGGGTTGGATTCGGCCTCCCTGACCGTCCCTAGTCCAACCCAGCCTTTAATTAATTTATTAATTGGTACCTCGGTGCTAATGACCCTAGCAGTCGAAACAGCAAAGGGGAAAGTCAAGCGGCCGGAGTATCGTACTGACCACAATATCTCCCTAGTGTATGGCATGGTCGTGAATCAGATACCTCTATAGTATGTGACTCTCAAGGCCCTCGTGGCCTGTTATGGGACTGATTTTTTTATTTTCTTGAGTAATTTTTCTGTACTTATAGAAAGTGAAATTTTTTAGTCGGTACATCCGGACTGCGTCATGAGGTCGACCTCATAATCGGGGTTTCACTCTACGGAGGGAGAGAGGAAATGTGCTAGAACAGAAAAAAACACGTTAATTTTACTTTTATTGACCGTCGATCTTCTTGGCATGTAAATGGATAAGTTTTGATTTTAAGAAAAATCTACCCCACAGTTTCCTCCAGTATTGGTAATGGCGTCTGGCAATACCCTGTGCGTGGGAGAGGAGGACCAGTGTGGGTGGAAGGTCTGCTTAGAACATTACCATTATCTGCTGAAGAAATGTTTCTTTGCGTTACGGGTTTGAAAGGTGCCGATTGCTGGGGGGTGCACAGACCGTCGGAACTCATCTACATTTCTGATGAGTCTCAACAGGAATTTGTCGGCAAAAAGTTCTGTCACCCCCCCCCCTCGCAATCACATTCCATCACGTGGCTACGGATGTGGAATCGTTGATTAGACCTGTCAAACATTAAAATCCATTGGAGTGTGTTTTCTTATATGCCCTTAAATAGACATGTCGGATCGCAGCGCGATGATGCCTTCGTGTGGCTGATTTTAGGCTGGAACAAATTGGAACTGAAAGGGTTACTTGGTTATTTCTGGTGGAGAAGGACATCATGTAAAATAGATACATACCCGTTTGAATTATGCAATTCAAAAACCATTTAACTCCACTCCATTTCACAATATACATATAAAAACTTGAACCACCGCTATTTTACTGATCTATGGGTTCTGAAACGTGAACTTTTCTAGTCGGCACGTTTGGATTTTCTTATGAGGTCCTTCCACTGTCCCCCAGCTAAGTAAATACTAAAAGGTTGAATATGGTGGACAAGTATTTCAGACTATTAATTATCGAATCGAAAATCTGATAATCCCCCCCCAGAAATGTAAAAACCATTAGTACCATAATTTTGTCTATTTTATATTTAATTTAATATGTTTAATTATGTATAATATGTTTCATTAAATGTTTGTCAAATTTGTAGTCAGTTTTTATTGTGTGGTGGAGAAGTGCAGATTTATTGACACCTTGATCGTTATTTTTGGCGTACTGTTTTATCTTGGAAAATAATCTTATAAATATTATATTTTGTGTATTTTACTCTAATAAAAATAATCAGTGGTGCATATTTAAGCGAAATAAATATTTTTGGTCGCTAAACATGTGTTTTATTTTTACGGATCGAAAAGCTTGTAAGCGACGTTTCTTTGTTGATTATTAGTTGTAACAAACTAAAGTGCTTTCACCATTTATTTAGCCGAGATTTCATGCTTTACGGATAACAAAATCACTCCTAAATTAACAATAGATTCGGAGTGTTTTAAAGAGCATTTGGAGCATTGAATCCTAAAGATGAGGTCAAATGCCGTTATAAAAGGCGTGAAGGAACGGTGTAGCAGGGCTGTTTGATTCGTTCCGCACCTCGAGGTTGCCTTGATTCGCTCCTGGTTTAGAAGGAAGCTACAAGCTGTAGGAAACTGCAGATGATGTTGCTATCAGGTATTTCATCAAACAACAACGAGAAGCAGACACTCTTAAGGAAAGACGAAAGAGGACTAAATAATATGATGTAATATATATACAAACATTTGAACCACCTGGATTTTCGTGACTTATAGTGTCCCATCAGCATCTTTGGCTTTGACAGGAGCTTCATGATAAGTGGGAGTGGGAAAGCGCGCTAAATAGGCAAGGAGTCTAATGAAACAACAGAGAAAAAATAAATGAATAATATATTTTTT
The DNA here is from genome assembly GCA_946811695.1 of Gonocerus acuteangulatus. Taxonomy (NCBI): domain Eukaryota; kingdom Metazoa; phylum Arthropoda; class Insecta; order Hemiptera; family Coreidae; genus Gonocerus; species Gonocerus acuteangulatus. Next base: position 37,845,893 of record OX328126.1, on the reverse strand, counting down.
AATTTTCAAAACAAATGATAATATTTTAATCATTGAATAAATCTAAACAAAATTATTGTATCATAAATGGCTAAAATATTTCTGGATAATAAATTTTTATTTTTTAAACTCTATGAGTTCCACACAGTTGTCTACTCACACCTGATTAACGCTGCACATGGTAACCTCAGTTTTACCTGGCCATTGTAGCGAAAGATTTGCATTTATGGTATTAGCATTAGTTTAGTGAGTTTTGTTAATTGATGAGGCACCTATAAACCTTTGATACATGTTTATTAATAATGTAATTGATGTGGAAAATTGTTTTTTTATTGACCTTCGTCCTATCTTACACACACAAACGCGCGCGCGCAAACATACACACGCACACACACACACACATATTTATATATATATTCTTGATACGTCGGGGAAATCCCGCCTATCCGAAAAAGTCCTATGATGATGCATTCTAACAATGCATTTATTTTGATCGTTGGTGTACTCTGCTAAATTAAGAACATTTTTCCACGCCATTTATAAGAAGGATACGTTGGGGAAAACGGAACAGTCATACTGCTCAATTTTTATGTATAGGTTTGCCAAAGTTAACCGGTCTTATAACGGGCCACGAGGGCCCAGACGGGCAGATACTGTAGAGGTATGTGATTCTTGACCATACGGTGCACACATACAAATAAATCATTTCATTGAAGCTATTGAAGAAAATAATTAAATATCTCCCAAATGGAATTCATTCCTTCAAGAATTCTATTACGTTTTGGGTCGAAACACCGTGACAGTAATTTATTCCCATCATTTCAAGTTTAATAGATATCCAAAGTACTCTTTTATACAATTAGTTATCCATTTAAGGAAAATAGAACAAATTACAAGGGATTATAATAGTATGGCTTGATACAGCTGACACTAAGAAGGGCATGTAATAGAGAAATCTCTGTTTAACAACCTCATTAAATGCTTATCCTTTTCTCAAGGGGTAATTATGTTTTCCAAATAAGACCTCTGAATGTCGAGTAGGCTTTTAGGATTTTTTTTGTACGCCATCAACCCCACTCAAGGATTAACATAATGTTGCCACGCTCCCTGTATTTAGGGGTATCTAAGTAACCAATCCGACAAATCCTTCTTACAAGCCGAGATCTTTAAGAGTTATTAGGATAAATTGATGAGTTCTTGCTTTTTTTTGTAGAGTGGTAGCGGTTTATTTTTTTTTCTTTGTTGTCGGTCAGCTGGATGGATAGTTTAAGTAGAGGAGTTGTTGACCTTGTTGAGATCTCATTCAGTATGCATATCCCCTTCAAAGCTATCTTGTTTATGTCATCAATGTCACAGGGAATGACTATCTCTTCAGCGGACTAATATGAAGATCCTTTGTCATCTGACAATAGAGTGCATTTTAAACGTCGTTCCATTTGTGGTGCAATCAACCGCAAGTTCAGATCTTCCCAATACTTTAGGATAGCGTTCTTTTTCTGTAGTCTGTGTCTCTATCTCTTTGGTATTTGAAGTCACATGTATTTTGAAAAAAACAGGATTAGTGTTTGATATTGTGCTGAAATATCCAATGAATTTCGTTTAAGGCGTCCGAGTGTAGATGAAAACTTAGATTTGATTTTAAGGTAAAAAGTTAAATTTTGTACTTCATTGGTATTTAGATTTACAATTAATTTATTAGATAATGCCTTTTTAAACTATATACAAGGACGGGGTAAAGTTAGAAAAAAAAAAAAAAAAAAAAATGAACAACTGGCTGCTTCGTAAAATATGCGTTACTAAACGCATATGGCTGGCGATATAAGTGCGTTTCCTTCCTATAGGCAGCAAACGCTCTATAAGGTCGACCTTTCCATGTAGCGAATTCTTTTAAAAGGATTGGGTTTGTTGGTTAACCAACGCATCATATCGTTTGCAATGGGAATGTTTTACGTCGACATATCGGGCGAAAAACCCCCAAGTTGTGGCCAATAACATGTTAACATAGTGGTCAATTTACCACTCAGTATACAATTCAGTATCTCTTTCAATCGTGAGTGCCACCTCAATAGACTGCCATCTGAATGTCCTGCCATTAAATTAAGGAATGTATGTAATTAATTTATATTATATATATACCACAAAGAACGGAAATGGCTCGCAAAGTTCTGGCGAAATGGCGATTTTGACGTCAACAGAAGCGGAAGACCTGAATTCGACGACGAGGAGCATCTCAAAACACTTTTGAAGGAGGACGGTCACCAAAAAAAGTCGCGAATTGGCCGAATAAATGAACTGCTCAATTTTTAGGCAAATTCCATGGTATGAAGATAATTGAGAATCGTTAACGTTCACAGTTCATTTTTTGGCAAATTTACGACTTGTTTGGTGACTATCCTTCTTCAAATGTGCTTTGACATTTGACACTCCTCGTCGTCCAAGTCTCGGGGGTGTGACATTGACTTTGAAATCGCCATTTTTGAAATATTCAAACTGTAGCCTCGCATGTGACACCATCTCCAAATACTTTGCAAATTTCCCGAGCTGCTTCGATGAAAAGCGAAGAAGAACAGGTGTTGAAGAGGGTGCTTTTTACCTTCTAGATATTCCATTTCGAAGCCTGAAAAGTAATAACAATTTCAATTACACAAAAAGACAATTACCGCAGTTTTTTATAGAGCAGAATGTGCTCTACCGAATGAATAATAAACTCTTCAAACAACTGTAAAACAAATGGAAATATTTAAACACTACGATCTTATTCCACAAGCCAATACATCTCTGAACAAAGTTTTGGAAAAGGACAGTATATTTTCATTGTTAACTATTCTTACTGAAGTTTGATGAAAATATGGAGGAGGTTTGTCCACTGAAGTATTCTATTCGAAGGATAAGTATTGGACGAGCCGTTGGACGGAGGTATATAAAACGTAAAGGGGAAAGCGTAGGCCGCTCTCCGTTTTACGATCCCCTCCCATTCAACGCCAAGATAGAAACCTCGCTGTAATGGAGGCAGAGATATCTTCACTATAAATGCAGCTGCAGGCAGGCTTCCGAATGGTAGTTTCTGAAAATAATTATGTTTGGTTTTTATCTTAGAGACTTTTATATTTTAATAAATCTTCTCGGAAGCATTCTATTGATGGGAGTGAGGACATTTCTAGTGACGATAAAAGTTCTTTCACAACATTACAAGTTGGTCTCCTGGAACGCCTTATAATATCAAGCGGAAGATAGGGATTCGAGTCCCGCCTCTAGCAGGGATTTTTCTCAGGGCCCGGAGAGATTTTTTACGATAAGCATAGTGAAAAAGTACGTTCAGGGTATCAGGAGCATCAGGCTGCGAAAGCACAGGGATATGAGTCTTGATGGTATGATGAACATTCGAATTAGAATAATCAGAACTATTCTTCTGTCGCCTTATTTTGTCCCTTACAGGAAGCAAATGTTGGTAGATCTCATACAAAGAGGGTATGAAATTTGGTTGAAGGAGGAGGTTTGGAGTTTTACTGCTGTCGATGCAACAGTTTGTTCGAATTGATCTGCATTTCCGAACAGATGTACAATTAAACTGCCCTGTTCTCTGTGACTTCTCAGACTGACGGGCAGCCAGGTGACCACGTTCTTGTTGGCGTTGGTGATTGTTGTAGTTGTACTTTTAAAAAGTTTTCGAGTAGATCTGCTATTCTTAACTTGTTAACGTATCAGTATCACTTTGGCTACCGCAGGATTGATGGCCTGATTGGATCGTAAAAATATCCTAGTAATGACGTTGCAAAATAGGATTTGTCTGAAGTTCCGGAGTCACGCGCATAACTGAATGTTGGACTAATCTTAGGCAAAATTACAATCAATTTTGTAGTAGGGAGTCAATGTGTTAAACGAAGGAAAAAAATAAAAACAGCTTTTCTTTTTTTTCAAAACCTGAAGGTGTCTTCATAGCTAAATGGGGTGTGTTTTAAGGGTAGACCGTAATATCGACTTCCGTTTGATACGGTAGCCCACTTTCCGATATTCGATATGTAACATGTAACATTGACAAATTGAACAGTGGTTATGGGCCTTATTAAAAAATAAAAAATAAAAATGGATTCAATAAATAAATACAAAAAAAAAATCAACAGATAAAAATAATAAAGAAAACAAAAATTAGAAAAAGAAATCTAAACATAATCCTAAATTGCAGACATTAATTAACCTAGTAGTAGTTTTTTCCATGATAAAAATTTATAAAAAAACAAAAAAAAACAAGAAATAATCACACTTACATGTTGCTGTGACCTCTGACCTTAACTCGTCAGGGGTTAACTGGAATTGATTCGGCTTGAGTCCCAAAACGGTCAGACCAGATCCCAGGTCACTTCCTTCCACTAGGCTAAGCACGTTGTCTTGATTCTGTTCTGTCTGTATTTTTTATGCCCTCTTGCTTATCAATGTCGCTTTCTTATATGATTGGGGTTTGAAATTAGAGCCATTTTAGTATAAACAAAAATGTCATCACATCTTATCGTGATTTGTTATAAACACTCTAAATGTCATGAAATAAATGCTTTATAAACTGAAAACAAGTAAAAATCTGTGCTAATGAAATGTAAATTAAATTTAATAGAGACTGTACTGCATTCTACGGAATTATTACTAAAAGAATATTCTATATTATATAATGACGCAAATTTCTCATCTCATATATTTATTACAGTAGGAAAGTCTGGAAAAAAACCCCCAAAAACAGAATTAAAATGTTTCACTCCTTTCTATGTGCCTTTTTAGGAGCCTAAAAATCACTAAACTATAAATACAGCCTAATTGTACAAGGGTAAACCTTCTTTTACAGGCTACGACGTAATTCCTGCTACTTTGGGGCCAGTCAGCTGTTAGTAGACAGATGTGTAGAATCGGTAGTGTCTAAAAAATAAAAATCGATTATCCAGAAAAGTTTAGTAATTTAAATAAAATATCATTTTTAGATTTAGTCAATGATTATAATATTATTTATTGTCTAGCTAATTAAAAAAATATACTATTTAGATATTTTATCTCTGTTTTCTTATTACCGACTGCCTTCCTATATTTTATTAGTCTGATTTTTTTCTTCTATAAATTCTACATTTGTTGAATGGAAAGCGTGATTATATTGTACGGAATAATTAGTTAGACTAGTTTTAATATCCTGGTAAAGTACATTTATGTTGCTTTATTATCTTCTTAAGTAACTGCGACGACGCTTCTAATACAATTTGTGCAATTTTTCATATATTATATTTGGATTCCTTTGGTGGTATCTGATCTTGTATATCACGTATAACTGTTTTTTACTTTGCTATTGTAGATTCATGTAATTTTTCCAACATCTCTGCGTATATATTTGATTTTTTTTTTTCAATAAAATCGGATTATAGTGAAATTCATAAAATGTTAGCCCACTTGGTTTGGACTTGGTTATCTTTCGTCATTATTTGTTATAATTGTTCGTAAAATCTTTAGGCGCACCCTAACCACCACTAAACCAAACTCTTTCCTATCATAAAGAAACAAGCATTAAATTTAATAGAGCCTGCGGACGTAAACTGACTACATTTTGAGTTTTTTTTTAACTTGCTTTGGGCTATAACCGCCGTTTTGCATATTTACATTCCAGAAGAAATAAAAATGCATAAAGTTACATTTTATTATTCGACATAAAATAAATTCCCCCCTTTCCAGCCGGGAATTCCTCGTTCCATACAATCATATTGCTAAAAAAACTCCTCAACGAAAAAATAATAAAAGCGGGTTTCCGTATTTTTAGAATGAATAAATTACTATACTCCGTATAAACTACCGGGGAAATAAGAGGGGTTATTTCTGTAATAACAGATGGCTGAGGGTATATATGGCCAAATAACGGATCCTGAAGTTCCAGCTTCGGATAATTTTTTCTGCCTCTTGGACTTTCTCTTACCATTAAATTTTCTAAATGATTTTATTCTCATTCGTGCGCTTTCTTCCTGTGGTGTTCTAATAATATTTCTATAAATATAGCAAAACTAAAAATGAAATCGCGTTTAGATTCTATCTATTTACCGGCTACTTACAACGGAGAACTCAGACATGTTCAGGATTTCTATCTTATTGGAGCTAATTTAGTCTGTAAATAAATGTATTTAAATTTTAACGTCCAATATAATTAACTCAGAATTTTAGGAAGGGTTATCTATAAGTTACTACCCTTTTCTAGCCAGGATAGGGCTGACGCAGTTTCTTTTTTTGGGGGGAATCGGATTCTCGACCCTTGGCACGGAGTGTTAAGTGCTCACGCCTATATTCTATGACTATATTATTTATTGTCAATTCAGTGATAGAACTTTATTTCTTGACATTATAATGTCAAGAAAGACATACAGACCATGTATACATACAGACCATGTATGTATCTATAGATACATACAAGGTCTGTAAGCCTTGAATAGGCAATCCTACTTCGAGGAAATTGACGGTTTGTTATTAGTTGGGTGCCAACGGCCATAGCCACGTTGAATGCACCGGTTCCCGTAGATCACCGAAGTTAAGCAACGTCGGGCGTGGCCAGTGCCTGAATGGGTGACCGACCACGTGCTGTTGGCATTATAAAAGGGTGGTAATCTGTAGATAGCCTGGTGCTAATAGCCAAATAGTTGATGCACCGGTAAAATCTATATTAAAAAAAATAGTTGGGTATTCATAAGGTTGGTCCTCTCGCTATTAGCGATTATTGCGTGAGTGTCTGAAAGATAATTTTTTTCTATACCTCTATATGTATCTATATATATAAATCAGCTGTTTGTATGTCTTTCTGTCTGTTCCTGATACAAATCCACACCGATTTTGACCAAACTTGGTACACAGGTAGGGGTAGATCCGGCTCACAGTTCGGAGGTCACGAGTTCGAAACTGTAAACCCGAAGAGTTACAGATTAGCGTTATTAGATTTTAATATTATGCACATAGTCGGTTTATAATTTATGTTTGCTTTTCTAGATGCAGAAAGTAGGTAAAGCATGTCGGGGTTAGTAAATAAATAAAATGAAATTAAGAATCACCTAAAATTGGTAGAAAAGAAAGTTAAATTTTCATTATAAGAAGTTGTCCTAATATGGAAAGAAATAATAAAGCATTAGTCTGGAAGTGATTAATCTGATATGCTTTAATATGTTCTGACAGCATCATCAGGACTAATTGTGATTAATTATAAAATTATTTTATTTTCTCCCCCTAACACTTTATAACTTGAAGGAAAGAACAAAATAAAATAAGGAGACAAGACAACAAAACTCATTATATAGTGACCAAATTAGTGACTGTACATAGTCATTATTTTGGGAATATCTTTCTTATTTTTGTTTCTGATTCTAAGTTTTAATGATTTAAGAAAAATCAAGGAAAATCTCACCGGAATATGAGATATATCTATCGTAGCTGGAAATCGACGTTTCCATGGTTCTGATTGTACAATACTTAGAGGACGTATGAATGCTACGGAGCCAATCTGGTTGCCTTGATTCCATGGGTTGAAGGGCGTTCACTTGGTCTATTTGTTCCTGCTATTAGAGGTTTTTCTTTCTTGTTCCATCAAGTGGAGTTACCAGTATTTATATTACGTTTTTTGATATCTTAAATTTTAATTGTATATAAATGTTATATAATTGTAGACAAATAAAAAATATATGAAAAAATTATGGGTGCTAGAATGCAAATAAATAAATGTATAAAGCTATGTATTTTGGACATAGTAATGACAGTTTGATAAATGATGACACCGTAGGCTGTGGTATTCGGATGGTTAACGGACGATAATCGTCTGTCATCGACGAATTTCTATTGCAATTATAGAATTTTACTGGATTCGATTCCTATCGTTTAATGGACTTTTTAATCCCCAAATTTATTTAGAGAATTAGATAAAATGAACTTTAAAAAAAATCAGTTATTCCATGCAAATCATTTATACCTTTTTTTAAAGGAAGATCTTTTTTTCCGACTGCTAATAACAAACTCATTTCAAGTAATAAATTCTCTAAGTGAAAAGGTATTCTCGTAAATTCTAATGCAAAAAAGAGAATAATTAATGAAAAATAGTCAATTAGTAAGCAGATTTTATTTTCTTGGCGATTTGCGCCTTTAGGTTGATCTTTTAATCCATTTATTAGTAAAGATATTGGAGAGGTCTCCATTGCAGCTTTATGACAGTATTATGTGACATGATTATTCGCTTTATCCCCAGTGGCTTTACTTTATCTGGTTATTTCCATTACTTGTCATTTTCGTTCTGTTAAAATTATTACGTTCTTAAAATAATCTTGATCGTTGCACCAGGAAATATTAATGTGAATTACATATACTGTAGCACAATTAAAAATCTGTCTCTCAACCATCATCTTACACACGGACATCATATTTATTTATTAATCGTGGAATGCTTCAGAGAGTGGAATAATGTCCAAGAAAAGTGAGATTTTTTTACGCCCAATGGCCACAGTACATAGAAAATTATCATTATCCAACTCTAAGCAGAGATAGCACACTCCGCCGCTTATATATACACACACACACACACACACACACACACACATATATATATATATATATATATATATATATATATATACATAAGATGTACAGCACTTGACTAATGTTCTATAGTACCTAAGTTAAAAACGCGGGCGCGCACTAAAAATATTGCCGTCTAATGTTCAACCTCATTCGATGGTTGTTGTGGGGTCCCAGCCCGTCCAAAGACCCACCAAGCTTTCAATTAATTTGATGGGTACCAGCAAAGAATGAAAAGCCACCGGTGAAAAAATAATTTCTATGAAGGCGGTTAAGGTCTTCAGGTACACTTTTTATATGTACTTTGACTTGAGAAATCTAACGACACCACTTTCTGGGCCATATCATTAACTCTTTTTGATAAATGTGGGAAATGACGGATTGAGTTAAAAATAGTTCCAGGCGTTTGTCTTTTATGTAAACTATGGTATACAAATTTTGCCCTTCTTGGAGTAGACGAAGTATAAAATAAAAAAATATTACCCGACATAAGCAATATTGAAGTTTTCGTATATTTTATTTAAAAATATCTTAAAATGGGTCAAAATGAAACGTTGACGCTTTTTATTAGGATACCTAGATTGCTTAGCCGGATCGACGTTGTTGGGATATTGATTGCCAAGATTACTACGTTCATCGAGTGCATGAACAGAATCTATTTTTTTTTTTTTTTTTTTTTTTTTTTTTTTTTTTTTTTTTTTTTTTTTAAATTATGAATAACTGAATACAACAATAGGTTGACTATCAAATTTGGCCGCATCTGTGTTTAATTAATTATTTTTTCGTAACACTTTTACGTTCATGACGTACATTCGACTGTTATATATCAAATTAAAGCTATTTTTTTGTGCAAGATAGAATCTGACTGCCAATGTAAAGTTGGCCGCAAATAATGGTTGCTAGTTGTTACAGATAGATTATAGCTGTTGCGCATGCGTGGGTAGCTAGTGTTTCTCAATCTCACCCAACACAACTTAACAGTGACACTGATATTCTAACCATAAAATTACCATTTGTTTTGGATTTCGCAAAAACCTTCTTGTTTTATTTAACTTTACTTATTATTATATTATATTGCATTTGTTAAAGTTAAACTTTTGACGGCCCCAGATGGCATTTTTGATGTTAGCAAAACTACAGGAGACTGTATGTTGCGCCTGCATTTGTCACATATTGGTGGAGTGTGTCCAATCCAAAGTAGAGGCAGAACTGTTTCTTTTTTCAGTGTCTGGATGGCCATTCCTCCCCAATGAATGGCAATAGTGCCCAATCAATGTGACTCGCATTGGTTTAAAAGTGTTTTAATATGATAATTGCAACAGGAGTCTTAGGGAATCTGTTGTAGATTTCTCAGACGATAAGACTGCTCTCTTCAATGAATCAGCTGTAAGCAGGTCTACTACGAGGTGTTGTTACTCCCACGCAATCTCGAATCGCTGGCCTCTCTTTGTTTCTTTAATGAATAGGCTGAGTTTCATTGATAACGAGATGGTGAATGAAACAAGTTCGGTCATAGTAATTGGAAGGAAATTTATTTATTATTCGTTTCCATTTTCATGGGACATTGGTGATTTTTTTGGTGGACAATAGTGAGTCATATTATTCTAGTGTTTTTTTTATAGGGGAAACCCGGTTACTCCGTCAACCCAATGACGCTTGGAATCCGGAAGTGCTGACAAAAACGTTTGTTGCTTCATAATCCGTAAGTCGCGGAAAAAAAACTGGTAGCGACGTAAAGTGTTCCACGTGTTTCACTATTGTGGAAACTAAGATTTATAAATGTTGGGTAGGGTTGAAAATGGCTAAATATTTAAAAAAGACATTTTATTGACAAATATGAGCTATTTTTAGACTTTCGTTGAATATCTCGAAAATTATTCCGAAGTCAAAATATGTGAACACATTAAGAGAGCCTAGCCACTGCCTATAAAATAGGTACAAGTGTGGAATTCTAAAGACACACCTCAGTCTGAGGAAATGGTGTTTGACATGTTGCAAGTGTTTTCCCCATCAAAAACAAAATATTAGAATAAGGGCCAACGGCCAAAGCCACGTTGAATGCACCGGTTCCAGTTGATTACAACGTTGGGCGTGGCCAGTACCTGAATGGGCGACAGACCATGTGCTGATAATAGCCCAGTCGTTAATATGTTGTTAAAAAATAGAAAAAATCGACATAAAGATTCTAAGCGTCATTAAACATATCATATAAAAGCATGGTATGAAAAAACGCTAAGATGCGAGACGAGTTTCATTTATATTTATTGTTGAAGAATCAAACATTACTTGCACACCCAAAAATATTTGAGAGATTCCAAAATTGTCCCATATCTCAAATTTTTTCAGCATCACGTATTGGGTGTTCCGTTAAAACAGTCAGGTATATTATGTTAGTTGGGATCCCGCTTGAAGGGAGTTGAAGTTTCTCAGGAATTTGGTTACAGATAGGGAAGCAGCCTGTAGATAGCTAAGTGCTAAAAAGAAAAAAAAATCCGCATCAAATAGGGCTAATTTCATTGCCCTATTTGATGCTGATTTTGGGCTAAATTAAATGGCTAATAAGAAATCACGATTTTATGAACTGCAATCTTGAAGTAGAAGATAGGCCTGAAGAGAACGTATTTGCAACAAATAATATTTCAGGCTCATTGGTTACTACGTAATTAATTTAGTTAATTAATTAATTTAATCTTAAGTACTTTAAGTTAAAATAAATTCTCATTGAATTGTCATTTTTATAGTTTTACTTATTTATATTTTGTTGGCTGAAAATAAGTTTAAATTTCTGAAAAATTAAACTTAGTAATTATTCGTCTTTTTAGGTGCCTGTCGAGAAGAGCTTCTTTAAAATTTACGAATAAGGATTTGAAGAAGGTATGTCCATTTCAACTTTATTTTTTTATAATTAATTATCAAATTTAACAAGAAAATAACTTAAGCTTATTAAATATGTGAATTTAGATATTAAAAGTTCCCCTGATGTTCTCCAAACATTTGTTCTCCAAAGATCATAATGTGCTGTCCTGAAGTTGATGGAGATCTTGCACTAAACGTTGCCATTCTTAATATTCATTTAACTGAGAAAATAAATTTAATCAGATTGTTTTTACATCTGGATTGATGTGAAAAAAATATAAACAAATAAGAATACGGTTTAGATAAATAGAAAAAGTTCCTATAAAATTTCAGACGTAACAATTTCCCCCAGGATATGTATTACTTCTATATTTTAATGAATTTTTTAAATATGTCAGTTAATAAAAAATATTCTTTTACATAAGGTGTGTATTGCAAATTCTACATTTGAGGTTTTCCAGACTATTTCATTAGGTATTCTTGGGCTAGTCTGTATGGGGCTATTTTATTCAGCAATGCACTCTAGACATCCTCCCATATCACGACACTTTATAGGAGGTGATACTCCCTCAATTAATTTTGTGTTTATAAGGCAAATATTATTATAAATACTTGTTGGGGAGTGTAAACGGAGAAGAGTGAATCTAAAATTACACACTTGCTAGAAGTATAAGTCAGAAGTGCGCCAGGTGTCCCAGCAGGTTTAATGCCTGTGGGTGTGCAAGTTAAACCCGGCTAGATTCTATCTTCTGCTGACCCTAAGGATTGCGCATGGTGTGTGGGCGGTGTCGGGTATTCACAAAGCCTTCAACCAAGGTTTTATCTTCAGCACACACACCTGACAGATAATGCCACACCTGCTGATAGCAATAACGATCCGTATGGATTGCTCAGCAATAACTGACAAGTGAGTATTTTCATCAGGCAATTTTCAAAGTGTTATTTCCAATATGCTGATGAACCTATACCATGACGGAGTACAATGGCTCAACAATTATGGAACTTTTTATGCAATAAATGAATGCAACAACGCCCATGTGGTAGTAAAAAGTTAACTAAAATAATACTACACTTTAGGCATACTCGAATTACATTTTATTTTGCTTTAGGATTCTCAATTAGATTTCAGAACTACTTAGGTAGATAAGATCAGAATCCTCTGACATAATAAACTATCAGATGGAAATATTATATATAACAATGTTCTATAGTTAAAGAATCCTGACTTCGTTGAGGTCGAGTGAATAAGACCTTAATATATATTGTTGCTCAATATATATTATGCGTTTCAGGTTATGCCTGTTGATTGAGCCATCCGCATTCATAACGAAATCTCAAATTATCATTTAGTTAACTAAAGATTTAGTTTCACTAAATAAGACCATATTCATTTGGACCAAGACGCAATGTATTCCTTAATATGCGTTTATTATTCGATATTGACAAACCTAATAAAAAAATTTGTTTGGGGGGAAGAAGGAATTTTGTACAATGTTGTCTGATGACCTTTGACTTCCATACTCGTTTTTTTAAATTTTGTTTGTTTGTTTAACGACGTATCAACAATTAGGCTATTAACGCCGGGCTGTCTACAGGTTGCCACCCTCTTATAACGCCAACGGCACGTGATCGTGTCCCACATTCAGATAATGACCACGCCCAACATTGCTTAACTTCGCTGATCAACGGGAACCGGTGCATTCAATGTGGCTGAAACCCTTGGCGAAGAGGAATTAATAGCTGTAACATCGTGTTATGTGTAACAAGAAAAGAAAAATAGAAATTTTCTAAAAAAACTTGTTTAATGGGTGAAACATCCATTATTTGGGCGAAATTTTATCATTTCGTTTTTCTCAAAGAAGTTCGCTAGATCTCTTTATCTATTTGCAGTATAATATAATATGAGTCTGTTAATGCTAATAATTATTTTTGAATGAATCTAGTCAGGAGCCTTTCCCTTCAATGAGCCACATATCATTCAACTTCGGAGGCGATTTTGATTTTAATGTGATTACAGTTATTGTCGGAATAATTAAATTTCTGATTAATTCTGCCACTTCCAAAAAGTTTTGCCATTTGTTTGGGGTCATCGGCTAATATTTCATCAATAGAGTCTGGGTAGTTGATGTAGTTATTTTAAATGTTCATAAGCCCTGCGATTCGCCAAAATATTCTTTACTTTGAGTTGCACATTGCACGACCCGCACACTGGAGGAGCAATCTGTGACATGAGGAAGGAGTGAGCGAGGTTTGTGTGGCCTATTTTTAATCGGGTATTTTTCTATGATATCTGTGATTTATCTCTACAGACGCGGAGATCTCAAGCTGAAGTAAAAAAAGCTTGCCTTAAATAAATCAGACGTACAGCTAAATCCATTTCTGAAAGGCAATTCACAACTCTGTTGGAAACAAAGTTACACTGTGGAAACCACAGCCCGAAAGACTTGTGGACATGGGACAGCTAACATAGGGTAACATCAAAGCCTTCGGATGTTAAACGTTCCCTACACATCTGAACCAAAGACTACCGCAGAACTTATCCAATGTTTGTTTCCTGTATTTGCCTTCAAAAATGGAACACCCGCCATATATTTGCCCTATATTCCCTTCATGTAAATATCTTTGCCTTATATCCCTTATCTTTAGAATCTAGTATGTTTTTCACATTTATTTCACATAAAAATCCCTAAATTACTAGCAAATATCATTAGGAATCTGCAGTTAAAATTTGAAGTTGATCGGATGAAAATTGAAAGCGCTAGCGTATCCCCTGATTTGAAAAACATAGTTTTGAGTAAATCGACTTTAAAGTTTAATGTTACGAAAATTCGTTTTTTTTTCTTTTTTCCCCCGATTCCCCAGAAGTAACCGACTCTTTGGATTAAACCACCTTGTCTTAAAGATTAAATCTGGACACTACTGCTAAAAATAAACCAAAATAATTCATATAAACAGTTATCGGAAGACTGATAGTTGAGCTGTGTGGTTTAGCAACCCCATTAATTTGGGCAGCCTCACTTTAATTTTTAATAAAGTATTCTTTCTTTTTTTTTCATAATTTCTTCTAACAAAGAAAAAAGAGGGGTTTTTAATCTTGAAATTTATTGGAACATTAGTTTAAAAATCGAATTTTTGACACATTTAAAAAATCTCTTGGATATCATTTTTGATTAGTTAGGGAAACATTTAACCCCATAAAAAAGAAAATGGGTCAAAAAAATAGCAAGGTAGTATTACCCCTTAATTCTCAAATCGTACCTACGTTGTGGGGTTTCATTTTCTTGCTGCCGAACGGAAGAATGTCAATCAACATAGCATAAACATTTTCTATCTGATTGAACGTCTGCAGAGAACATTTTCGCTGAGGTTCTTCTGCTAATGCTTCATCACATTGAGATGACGTCATTGATGAGTAACATATTATTGGGGAATCTTCCTTGCATCATGCTTCCTGGGAAATGCACAAATTTGGAGAAAACTTATGCAATATTAGCTCTTTTCCGGTTTTTTTTTCTCGTCGTTAGAAACTCTATCAAGAGCTCAATAATTTGAGAATACTTGTCTCATTGCCTTAATTGGTACATTACATGAATGATTACGTACGTTAATCCTAACAGTATGCTATCCATTTAAAAGATAATACACAAATGTAAATATTCCACGTTAATTAAATTTATAATGTAAATGAATATTTATGAGACTCTTATTAGATACGATTTTAGGACATTTCTCTTGACAAGTGGTAATTTTAAACTGGTCACGTTAGGTTTTTTTTTTTAAATATAATATCTGAGTAGGAGAGTTATGTTACCTAATCTGTGACATAGTGTAAATAGGCAGGATACTTATTAACCCTAGAACCATTACTTAGATACATTATTATATAAGTCTTCTGGAAACCGAATTCATAACTTATAGTGTTTATTCTGATATTGTGGTTTACTTTCAGAGAAAAATGTCAACATTTGTCTATTAAAAAATGAACAAAAAAAAATAATTTGATTTTCGATGAAAAAATGGAATTTTTGTACATTATATCAATTTATCGTCAGAACGCCTTTTCAATGACTTCTGTATCTTGAAGACTAGAAATACTGAAATTCATAATACCAAACTGCTTAGGTTGCACTATTGATAACATTTTTGAAAAATTTATTCAAATTTTCATTTATCCTGCCTACTGTATATCAATAATGTTACCGGCTAACGTATATAAAAGTCTGTTAACACGATAGTGGTCACCATTTTTTTTCTTTCGCACCGAAGCTCGTCATTCGGCATTCTCATGACATACAATTGGATGAGTTCTTCAATCGACAAAATCCGTTCAATAGGAATAGGAGTCATTTAAATTTTTTTTTTTTTAAATTTTTATTTTATGAGGGAGACGTGTCATTATTATAAGGAAAATCACCCGATTTGTTATGGGGATTAACTCCGTTACATAATTTTAATATGAGCTTACCGGGCCATATTTCGGCTTCCTCGTTACAAAACCAGTGTGTGTGTGTGTGTTTATATATATATATATATATATATATATATATATATATATATATATATATATATATATATATATGTGTGTGTGGTGAAATTCGTTGGTGAAGATAAATCATTATGATACGTGTTTAGTACTTAGTGTACTATAAAATAAAGTGATAACAAGTTTATATATATATATATATATATATATATATATAATGAGGACCTCATTAAATGGATATTATGAGCTGCGCAAATTCAGGCGATTGGCTCCGTGATGTCATTACTTATTCAATAATAAAATAGTTCAATAAAAAAAAAACAATATTCTGAAGAAAATGAGACAAGTAATTAGAAAAAATGGACAAAACAGTTTAAGTTATTAAAATAAAATAAAAAATGCATTTAAAAGTTGAAATTTGGGGATGGGAAGTAAATAAACTATCTACAAATTATAGTAGTTTTTTCATGATCTGAAAGTAAATTCAGATATTTTTAACCCATAGATTGGATGAATTACTTCAAAATAATTTATGGAATAATTTATAAAACGTAAAGAAATAGTTTCTTAAAATTTTAAATAGAAGAATTGAATCTATAAAAACAGATTAAAATAATAACATGAATACTGCTAGAAAACACGAATTTAATTTAGTTTTTCCAGCCGTTTTCATCATTTTTTTTTAATTACAATATTAATAACAGTGACCCTTTCAGTGATCTTATGTCCATATTTAGATTTTAACTAGGTACTTATTAGTTTGTGTTGGCACACAGCTCCCTGGCAGACGACTGTTTATTATATGTAATTTACCATTTTATGTCATTATTATATTATGTAATTTACCAAGAATGCATGTATATATATAAGTATTTATACACTTACATACCGTAAAATCGCTTTAATGTAGTGATAAAATTGGTACAAACCTATAGTGCTAAGCTTTATTCATATAACTGATACCGAAGGGTAGAATATTGTCCAAAAAGTGGGAACAGACACCTTTCGGCAAACTTCAACCCTTTGCTATCAGTTAAATGGAAATATTCTAGCAGTATAGGTCTGTACCAATTTCACTACACTGTACTAATGTGACCCTATTTTACGGTACATGGTAAATGGCATAATATTAATTCTTATAATTGACTGTTTCCGTAATAGAATCTTTTATTTAAGATATTGCATTTAGCATTTCCCCTCCACGGTTAGAATTATCTCTTTGAGCGTGCAGGAGCTGAGGAGAAAGGATTGTGTTGCATAACCTGCTGCTCCGACCCCTGAGCAGATCAGCTGGCCTATAACAGCATTGCTACCTTCCCCTAGGCCAGGTTTATTGAGTAGTTTACCGCTACAAGCAGAAACCACCAATCACTTCGATGGACCACGCCAGCCCGTGTAATGACCTCATGTAGTGCAGACTCCCTTCAGTTTGGTTTGGTTTCTTGAAACGTTCTAATCATTAGCGCGTTTCCTATTGTTTTCTAGAGGATTCCTGTGAATGTTCTTGATGTCATGTTGAGTAGTACTTAAAACCCCAACTCTGTCGTGAATAACAATTGGACACACTAAACTATCCCGTTCTTATTAATTTAAAGGATAATTTAGGTCTATATGAGGCCTGACCTAACGATTTGTGGTGGAAAACAGAATGTGGCATATGAAGCCGTGAATTGAGCCCAGAGTGTGCTTCATTCATGAGAGCTACAGATCTATTCTGTAAAATATTATTAACACAATTAAAAATATTGAAATATTTGTATTACCTTTGGCTTTATTTTTATTAATTATATTTTATTTACAACAATTTATTTTACTTTATTAGCTTTGATTAATTGGTTTTTGTTTTTTTCTTCAATGGTAC
Source organism: Gonocerus acuteangulatus (assembly GCA_946811695.1). Classification (NCBI taxonomy): domain Eukaryota; kingdom Metazoa; phylum Arthropoda; class Insecta; order Hemiptera; family Coreidae; genus Gonocerus; species Gonocerus acuteangulatus. The sequence goes on along the minus strand of OX328126.1, from coordinate 37,828,152 downwards.
GCTTAATCGTAGATTAATTTATACCTTTTAAAGAACATTTAACGTCGTGAAGATTTTTTTAAGTCGTTAACATCTAAATTATGATACCATTATGTAGAAATGGACACCATGGACGTATATAAGGGTTAGGGGCTGCATCCGCCTCCGAAATTTTTATTTAATCTGAATAAATGTGTCATAAAAACCTTAAAAATAAATTAAATAAGATCACGTATTTAAGAAAAAAAAAACTATTTTTTGGGGCTTAATAGAGTCTTAGTTAGCTAACTATTCCAAGTTCTAGATTGTTAGTACTCTATGCACCCAGCCCACGAAATTGACCCAGCCCACGAAATTATTTCCTATGTGATAGGCACACTGAAAAGTCCCTTGTAACCTTATTCTGCATCTTCCATGTTTTTGCATGTAACAACATTTGAAATTGTTTTTTTCTTTTGATGTAATTTAAAAATATGTTTAGGTTCAAAATATTTTGGCCATATATATATATATATATCACTTTTATTAGAAAGTAAGTAGTGTACAATGCATTCCTAAATAATTTGTTTACAATATCATTATAAATATAATTAAAGAAAAAATACATTTTCTGCTCTTTTATGTTTATAAACGGGGAAAAACCGGAAGAAGCTTCCCTAGTGGTAGAAGTAGCAACCTATGCCGATTTGGTGGCAATTCAATTTGAACATAATACAGGGTAAACCCAAACTTCTAATGAACCAATTTAGTTCATTTTTAAAACACATCTTTCTCTTTAGATACGGACGACGTGTACCAAGTTTGGTTACAATACAGCAGAAAGTACGACTGGTATGGGCAAATTAGTAGTTTGTAACCCATCAGCTATTATCTAGCTCATATTGCAGGTAAATCCTCTGATAGTCCCAGGCGATAACAGCAACATAAATGGGAGCCGTGAGGTTTGAACCATAAATGTTATTGCGTGGGAGGAAAGGGCCTAAAAATACTCTTTGAAATTGACATGAAATTCTTTCCTTTGGATAATATATGCTGTTTTAATTTGGACTTCTTAGAGTTCCACCAATTTCTGGCGAGTAGCATCCCTTGTTATTTATGCAATCTGTACTTGTTGAGATGCGGGAGGAGCAGTGACCGTACTTAGGAATACTGAGTAGCTTTGTAGAGATAAGCCAGATGTGGGAAACCATCTGAGAATAGTAAGAAATGACCACAGCTTGGGAACTCTAATCTGGGGGTTATATTAGTAAGGCGGTTTCAGACAATTGTTTATTACCATAAACAAATATAAGGAGTGGTTGATAAGAATTTTCCTTTAAGGAAAAGAGATAAAAGGAGGAAAGAGTGTGTCACTTGTTGCCCATTAATATGTCAATCACGTATTATGGTTGTCATATCGCACTAGTATTTCTAAAGTGACAACTCAAAAATTGGTGTTTTTCAGTTATAACTATGAAAGGCATGGTAAATATCTCTTTATCAACCATCAAAACTGTATCTACCTGGCTTCAGAGCTTGTATACCAGAGGGCACTTGTGTCACCCTTCCTGTCTTATGGCCCCTACATAGGCAAAAGTGGCACATTTTCTATTGAGTATTATTTTAAGTTGTGTCACTTTAGAAACAACAGTGCGATGTATTATGCCTAAACTGCAGCACAAACTTGACTGTAGAACATTTACTAACAAAATGTCACTACGCAGGATGTATAGCAATTAGAAGACAATATCAAGTGGGCGAAACTGGACAAACAATTTATTCAAATGCTGCCAACCTCTCCTTTCTCCTTTTTTTTTTTTTTTTTTTTTTTTTTTTTTTTTTTTTTTTTTTTTTTGCTACATTTCATTAAATTTGTCCGTAACATTTACATGAAATGAAAATGCACGATCAATGTTCACAAGTGGATTTTTCAAAAAGCAATTTATATTATTTATTTTTTAAACTCTTATAAAAGTGAAAACACTAATTTCACATCTATATGACTTTTAGTATAGCTCTTAATTTACGTGGTAATACTTCAGTAACGAGTTTTTCTTGTTGGAAATTTATTGTAGATTCTAAAAATGTGGTCGCTATTTACGACACACTATTCAAAAATCCCGAAAACACAGTTTTTCATGAAAAAAACAAACAATAGTTTCGAAAATAGACAAAAGTTTGAGTAGCTCTGCTTCATATTGCGAAAGAACGCTCATTTCTGCGTCACTTAACTACAAATGACATGGAGAATAAACCCCTAAAGTTATGACATCTTAATGCGGGGCACCCTGCATAATTACAGGCTACACCTTCTAGGCTGTAAAGAAATGTATTAAAAAAGAAAAACAATTACTTTGAAAATCATAAAATTAATGTGTGTTTGTGTGAATGTATGTATTTCAACCGGGGAAATGTTCCGTATCTAGTAGCATGATCGATGAAGATTTCAAGAAATGTTTCAAAAATTCTTTCATGAGTGCAACCTCAAACTCTAAACATTCCTTCGAAAAGTGCTCGAAGTCACCTTTCCCGAGCGACTAACCTTGTGGAGCATCTTGCTGTATGTACTTTCCTATCAATAGCCTCAGGCTTCTTTCATCCCGTTGTCCATATTTCATCCAAGAACGCACCCACTACATCAACAGCTATCTCATAATCTATAGAAGCAACTCTAGCCTAACTCCAAATTAATGATCCGCTGCAGGAGATCTTCTTCACCGATCTTTACTTTCCCAACAGAAGAAGGAGACCACCTCCCATAAAGAGTTTTTAAGTTAAAGTTTTTTTGTCCGTAAAGTCTTTCTTTTATCGACTCATAAAATAATTTTAGCCGCATAATATACGTTCAAAATGTAATCTCTTTTTAAAGCTAAAACTATTTAATACCGTTAAACCATTACAGCTTTTTTTTTTATTCATCAATAAGAACATATTTTTTTTTGGAATTCAGATTCTCTACTAACAGGAAATTTTAATGTAACTGAACTTGCTTATAGCTTCAACGAACGACGTTTTTAGTGCAATCATAATATTAGAAATTTATTGTGATAAGAGGTTTGTTAAAAAAACTATTGCATAGATTTAATTATTTTAGAATTTTAATTATTTTTTTCCGCAGCTGATTACTATTCATATTATTTCATTTGGTAAAGACAATATAAAAATCTTTTTATAAGGCACTAGCTGTTACCCGGCGTGCCATGCTACACCTACTTTCTGCATATAGAAGAGCCTAAAAAAATTAGAAACCAAAAGAGTATTACTAAAATCTAATAACACGAACCTGTAACTGTTTCGAACCCGTGACCTCCCAACTTTGAGTCCTAGACGACTTTGACCTAACCTATAACACCCCCCGTATCAAGACATACATGTATGCCAAGTTTGGTGAAAATCGGTCTAACGGTGTCGATTTAAAAAAAAAAAAAAAAAAACATACAGACAGCAGCTGCTAGACGTTTTTGACTTGGCCTATGACAATCCCATGATCAAGACCAACCTGTGTGCCCAGTTTGATCAAAACCTATTGAACGGGTTTGATTTTATAGGGAACAAACATACAGACAGACAGCTGGTAGACGTTTTTGACCTAGCTTACGGCACTCTCCAGATTAGGATCTACCTGTGTACCGAGTTTAGTCAAAATCGGACGAACGGCGTGGATTTGTATGAGGTACAAACTTACTGACAGACAGCTGGTAGAGGTTTTTGACTTAGCCTACGACACTCCCCAGATTAAGATCTACATGTGTACCGAGTTTAGTCAAAATCGAACGAACTTTGTGGATTTTTATAAGGGACAAACATACATACAGACAGTTATAAGACGTTTTTGACTTAGTCTACGACACTCCCCAGATTATGATCTACATGTGTACCGAGTTTAGTCAAAATCGGACGAACTGTGTGGAGACGGTATCGAGTTTATTCAAAATCGGACGAACGGTGCGGATTTGTATAAGGCACAAACATACAGACAGACAGCTGTTAGATTTTTTTGACCTAGCCTAGGAGATTTCCCGTAACAAGTCCTACCTGTCTGGCAAGTTTGGTCCAAATCGGTCAAACGGTGTGGATTTGTATAAGGAACAAACAAACAGACACGTGATTTTTATATATATAGATTATTAAAATAAAGAATTAATTAGTCCTTCTTTTTATCGCGATTTTCCCTCCCTCCATAGGGAGGAAACCCGCTTATGTTAGTGCTGACTAGAAAATAACAAAATTACGGTGGTTAAAATTTATATATATATATATATATATATATATATATATATTCATCTTACTCAAGGAATTTTTTTAACTAAACACACTTAACTTCATTTAAGCATTTAATTTTCTGAAACGGCATAGCTTTTCCACAAACCAGATTAAATATTCTAATCGCCATCACAAAGGTGCAAACAAATAAATGAATAAATATTTTTTACGTCGGAATGTCTGATAAATGAGCAATATTTCGCCGAAAAAACTCCTAATGCCTCATTCCTACGTTCTTCGCATTTGTCTTCTGTGCATTAATATATGTCATGGCAAATTGCTTTGTACGTTTTTCAAACTGCCAAGAAGGCTGGAATGTGGGGTAATTGGATAAGTCTAATATATTTTCTGCTCATTTATCATAAGAGTGGTAATGTTTTGTGGCAACGGTTATACTGATATGTTGGAAGGAAACTAAAGTTTTCATCAAGCGATTTATTTATTGTAAGATTATTTTCCCCTCATAAAGTTTATGCTATACCTGGTGATGGTCTATCCGAGGTAACACCCCGAACCCTTGCAAAGCCTCCTCACCCATCAGCATCCCCAGTCAGAACACTTCTTGGTTTTGCTCGCGAATATAATTAAAGAAAAAAAAAAAAAAAAAAAAAAAAAAAAAAAAAAAAAAAAAAAAATCAGTCCCGTAACAGGCCACGAGGGCCCTGAGGGGCGGATACTATAGAGGTATCTGATTCATGACCATTCGGCACACTAGGGAGATAGTGTGGTGAGTACTATGCTCCAGCCGCCTGCTTTTCCCCTTGGTTGCTTCGACTGCTAGCAGTCATTATTAACCCATTATTAAATTAATTAAAGGCTGGGATGGGCTAGGGACGGCCAGGGAGGCCGAATTCAACCCATTAACGAAGACACTAGAAGAAAAACTATTTAGTGCTTGCTCGGGATTTGAACTCAGGTCCTCCAACTTATTAGCTAACCTCGCCCTCCCCGCAAATATAATAGGTGTTTCCTAATAAAATCTTGGAAACCTAAATTTTTCATTTTTATTTATTTATTTTATGGTGAGCTTCGCAACTTTAGCGATAAACTCATGTTAAATTTAGTAATATGTTCTCTGTCCAGTCAAGAGAGGGAGAACAAAAACAAAAAAAACATAAAGAAATGAAATCAGAGACAACTACATTAGGAATTAAGTAAACTATGCAAATTTCAACGTCCATTTATTATTGACAATGAATTTTAACCTGTATTGGTTAAACTCCTGTTACTGGTAACCTATAGACAACGAGTTATCTGTAAGTTATCTGTTTGTTGACACAGGTCCGGAACGCTCCAGTGTCCAGAAACATTATATTTTGATTAATTATCAATTGATGAATAACTCTATCCGTGCTATTATAAACTGCACAAAGTTATGTAGTAGCGTTAATTTCCATGATACATTATTTATCGCGATAAAATAACTACTTATCTGCCATGAAGAAACACGGGTATTTAGCTAGTTATGTATATTTTGCTCTCCTATAACTTACAATTTATTATGGAAAGCATTTATTTATAATTTATCGCGTAGTTATTAATATTTCTGGAAAATCGCTTAGAGTTTACTGCTACATACAACTATGCAGGTTGAACTATAAAATATCGAACGTCCTTGGCTTGGAATAGAAAATACCCTTGCATAAATTCTTGAGAACTTGAAGATGCGTAGGCGAACGAGGAAGGTTCAATGTGTCTGTCTTGTGTAACGAAACTCCATCTGATTCTCAGGTGGGGCGGGCCCCTAGATGCGTGGGGTTCCATGTTTTAAATTACTGCATTTGCAAGTTTTACTACGGTTTCCTTTCTCGTACAATTAATGAGATTGTCTCATACGGATTTTATTAGTTACGCTGCTTATTTAGCGCTAAACATTCATCTTGCTGTCTGCTAGTGTTATCCAGCTAGTTCTAAAATTAGAATATATTAATAACTAGCTGAATACCCGTGCTTCACCACGGCCGATAAGTATTTTTTATATTGAGTTAAATAAGATATGATCAAAATTAACGCTACTACATAATTTCGTACAGCTTATTATTGCACGGACTTCAAAGTTACCCAGGAAACACCATGTGGAGGTAACCGTGCTTGTTTCCGTTGGAGAGTAAAAAAAAAAAAAAAAAAATAAAAAAAAAATACAACAACCGCTTAAAAAGTTAGGTAAACAGAGACAAATACTTGTTGAAAAGCATAAAACTAACAAATTTGAAGTTTTAAGCACTTATCTCTTCGATTGACATCGCCCCACCGAACATTAAAACAGAATCTTATTGTAGAGAATTTAGTAACCTTTCGAATAGCCGCCTTCCACTTACTACGATTTCCCAACCGTTTTCGAGATATTTTAGAAAATATACAGAGATCTGAAAACTTTATATCACCATTCATACAATTTTTTCCAGATACTTCGTTTCTGAATACCCAAACAGAAAATTAGTTTTGAAAAGAATTTCTATCAATTTTTCTGGTAAATGGCTACAGAACTCGCTTTAAAAATGGTTTCATTCGTTTTCCTACGTTAAGGAATCTTTCGCACAAATTTTGCTCCAAAAACTACTATGAAATAGATAATATACGGCAACAGCTGTTCTGTTATCGTCCTAGCAACGCTTGCTGCCTAGGCTTGCCTGCTCTAACCAACTAAAACTTTAAACCCCCCTAAAAATACTTAAAAATTCGAATATTAAAAAATCCTTTCTTAGCGAGCGCCTATGTTATATAGGGAGTGTCCATGCAAAATTTCAAAATTTTCTGTCGAGCGGTTTGGGCTGGGGGATGATAGGTCAGTGAGTGAGTGGTATTTGACAAATATATAGTAGATATATATATATATATATATATATATATATATTTATACATATATATATATATATATATATTTATATATATCTGTATATTTATATATATATATATATATATATATATAAATCACGTGTCTGTTTGTCAATATGTTTGTGCCTTATATAAATCCAAACCGTTTGACCGATTTTGACCAAACTTGGCACATAGGTAGGTCTTGATACGGAGAGTGTCATAGGATAGGTCAAAAACGTCTACAAGCTGTCATCCTGTATGTTTGTTTCTTATACAAATCCACACCGTTTGAGCAAAGGTCACTTCCGGTACTTGTAGTTTTATTACGACTCCTAATGAAATATACTATTCTGGGACTGCACTTGTTTTGTCGTTTATGTACATTAAACAAATATATAGATCCCATTCCAATAAATATAGGCTACGCCCGTCTATATTTCTAAACCGCATTCTTTTTACAAACTCATAACCTATACATTTTTTTCCAATTAACGAGGCCCGGCCCGGGCCCCCACGGCTCCTGGGCCCGGGACAACAGTACCCGGCGGCCCCCCCCCCCTATGTGGCGGCCCTGATCTCCCTCATACTTTCGCATACGGCATTGACCTTTTCTATTCATCATAACGGGCTATATATTATAAATTAGTAAAAAAATTAAATAAATCATTTCCAGGATCAATGTATATTAATTTATGCATGTATAATTATTCATGCGTGATTTCCAGAGGGCTACACGAATAGGTTATATCTGGTAGCGGATTGAGGCCCTAAAACAGGTTATGCCCATGACCTGATCGTGTCATGATAAACGAACACAATTAACTCTTGCTTGCCTATCTCACAATCTCATTCCTGTCGGCGTATGCTGTCGGTCTTTCTTTAACCTCCCTGTTCCGCTTCCTCCTTTCTAACCTATCTCTGTTTTTTTTTTGGTGTTTTTTATTTTGAGACACGGGTTAAGAAGTGAGCACTCGAAACAACCTGTTATTTTGTGATCATTTCTCAGTCTTAATTTACCACCTTACGAATGGGAGAATTGAATTTCAAATGCATGATTACATTTGCATGACCCAATGAAAAATGGTGTGATTAGTAAAAAGTAATTAATAGGGAAATCAACAGTTCTTCTTTTTCTTTTTTAAAATACATGTACATATATTTTTTCATTTATATTGAGCTTCATCAACATTTAATTAAGTATTTATTATCACATTTAGAGTTTTGATTATTTTTGTTCCTTTTTTATTTTATTTTATGGAATAAACGATTTAGTAACCCAACATTGTGACAATTATTTTTTCCTCATTCTTCATCAAATTTATATTTTTACATTCACTTTTTCTTTTATAACTACACATAGCAAACAAATGAAAACAAAAACACAAAATAAATAAATAGAAGTAAATGTATGCAATAATCAATATCCATTCTTGGTTAGTATTAAAAATTAATTAAAAATCACAAAAAATAATAATTAAGTGTTGCTCAAATTATTACTTTCATTTTAGGAGTTCAAGAATTTGTAAAAATTTCATGAAGTGAGAATAATGTTCAAATAACAGTACTCTATTGTTTCTTTAAATAGAACATTAAACCGAAAGAAAATATTAATAAAAATGATTGAAAATACAGATAAACGATATGTGAACGGTATTTACGAAGTAAACGATATTTTATAATTACAGGGTTTAGAAATTACAATTCTAAACCTGTTTTATAAATTAATTAAAAATATATAATTATGTTTTTAGATTAAGATAAGAATCAAAATTATTTAATGACAGGTTTATGTATAAAGAATATAATACACTTTAAAATTAATTTTCCCAAAAAATATAATATTTTTTGCACTATATAATGTTATAAATTACGTTAAAAATAAAGAAAAAAAAATTCGTTTAGAGCCTTCTGCTCAAATTCTGTAACACAAATATGCTTTAAGTCCTCTTGTAACGTATGTAATGTACTGTATAACATAGTCTTCTTTTTCGTCCAAGCGCCATAAAATCCACACCGCTTGAACGATTTTGACCAAACTTGGCGTACAGGTAGGACTTGATCCGGGAGTGCAGTAGGCTAGGTCAAAATCGTTTAGGCTTCACAGTTCGGAATCACGGGTTCAAATCTGCGTTATTAGATGTTAATATTACTTATTTGGTTTCTAATTTATTTCTGCCTCTAGAAAATACAGTTATTGTACTTAATGTACAATACAACGTAGGTGGTGACAAGCTAGTTAAATGTCATTGGAAATCATACAAAAATTACTTTAATGAATAAGGTGTTTTATAAAAAGTCCGACTCGCAGGAACTGTACCATCTTAGCGCGGTTCCTTTCTTATCCCTAGACTCATATAGAATGATTAAAATAGAAGCTGTTATTATTTTGGGTCCACATTTCTAGAAAGGTCTTGATTTACGATCTTACCTGGATGGGTCGGCCAACCCTCCCTAGGAAGGACCCCGCTAGGCAGTTGAAAAGCTATATCTTAGAAATACATATCTCTAAGATTTTATATATATATCTTTATTCGAAAATTACACAATACATCCAGTATTTTTTATAATTATTTTGCTCTTGATTACATGTCTTGAAAGACCGATAGGGAAAAACCCATTGGCCAAAACCTATTGTCTTGAACTTTTAAAACAAGTTACATTTACTCATAAAGTAGCTATTTACAATCTCTCTAACATTAAATTGTTTTTCTTATTTTTCTTAACCTGATTTATTATCAAATACATTATCCAACTATAAGCAATTAAAAAATAGTTCGAATAAGCGAAATCAATTATTTTAAAGTTTTAAGCACTTATTTCTCCGATTGACATCGCCTAATCAAAACTTTCATCAGGACCTTTTTTGTAGAGCATTTAGTAAGCTTTTTAATGGTATTCTTCCGTTTACCAAGATTCTTAACCTTTTTCGAGATATTAAGGAAAGTATACAAACTTACCAAAACTTTTTATGTCTGTTAATAAAATATTTTATTCCAACCCTTCCTTAACTCCAAACGAAACCAAAAATTCAACATATTAGTTTTAATGAAAGTAGAACGTGCAGAAAATGTTTCAACTGAATCCCATGATTCTAAGTACCCAAACCAAAAACGGTATTCAAAAACTATTTTTCCAATTTTCTCGAAAACGGTTAAAGCTATCGCCTTGAAAATGGTTTCATTCGTTTTCCTTTGCCAAGAAGCCTATAAAACGAGTACTTGCAAGCATATGAACTCAAAAACGTAAGCGTTACGATTTTTTTGCGCGAATTTCGCCCTAAACGCCATCTTCCAGTGGGCGGATTTTGCTGGTTAACGAACTTGACCTTTCAAATTGGACGACGGATTTTTGTACCAAATTCCATCAAAATCGGACCATCAGGGAAGCGAGAAATCCGCGAACAGACAAATATATATATATATATATATATATATATGTATATATACAAATTTGAGCCACCGTCATTTTCGGTCTCTAGGGGTTCTGAAACGCAAAATTTTCTAGTCGGCACTTCCAGATTGTTTCATGAGATCAACCTTATAAGCGGGGTTCCTCCCTATGAACGGAGGGAGGAACCGCGCTAAAAGCCATACGAGAAAGTTAAAATGAAAGCTTCGTATAATAATTTATAAAATTAGAATAGGTTTTCAACTAAATGTCTTGATGTTATATACATTTTAATATATAGTACAATATAGATTGTTTGTATGTACTATTTTCTGCAAGGAAGTCCTCTTAGGTCGTGTGGAACGTTCAGTTTGTCGCGTATTTTACATTGAGTGAGTATATGTTTAATTTTAAAAATATGCATTCAGATTTGACTTTTTTCTTCATGAAGTAATTATGTGTGAGAAATGAGTGTCCAATGATTATGTATGAAGTACGTCCTGAGGCAGATGGAGCAGCTAACCTTGAAATGTGCTGCGTTAGAAAAAAATCTCTACTCGTATTCTTGCTAGAATGCTACGGCAGCTTTTTTCTCTAACAGGCGAGATGACCCCTCTGCAATTTTTTGTATCCTGTATGTATCCTAATGTGTTTATTTTGTGCGACATATATTCTGTAAAGATATAGAAATATGCTTTTTTATTGAGCTAAAATGAGTGTCAGTTCAATTCAGAAATGTTTATGTAGTTGTCCCAAAAGATTTTAATTAATTACTCTTTGTCCAGTCAACAATAGTTTGTGCATATTTATTTTCTGTTCATGTCTTTTAAAGAATTACTATTTTGGATATTTCATGGAATATGTTTCCGAATTGACCTCCAAATGCGAAGTGTAACGGCCTGATTATTCGAATGTTACTTTTTTATTTTAATTATTGTCTTTTTTCGGTTCTGCGTCAAGGCTATGATTTTTTACATGTTGGAATGCATGCATGATTTCATGAAGGCCAAGTCTAGACTTCCTCCTTAGTGAATTCGAGGGTCTTGCGTAAATCCATTTTTCTATTTTGCGTAAATTCAGATTCAGACTCAATAACACGGGATATTTTCGAAACTTGACACTTCTAACGCAGAATGATATTAAATCAATTTTGCAGAACATCATGACGGCTCAAAATCAATTATAAACCTTGTTTTTTGAGGAGGAAGAGATGTTGAACTTGCGGTCAAAAATAAAGCTAAAGAAACAAGTGCTTTATCACTTTCAGCCAAACTAGTATCGAATAATGGAAATAATACACAAACAAATTTAATGCTCTACATTTTAATTCCATAAATGTTACGCTTGAGGTTACCATATCGCAGGTATCCCAAGTGTTTTTGCTTCGAAATCTGAATTTACGCATAATTGGTTTCTTTTTTGTAACTTTTCTTCGTAAGGACTCTGCCAAATCGAACCGTTTTGGACTCAATAGACGCAGAATTTCTTGCTCTATATGTTTTTGTAATAGTAAACCTTTCGATTAGAACCTAACCGGAAGTTTTAAAAAAATCGTGAAAAGTTGAGGTTTTTCACATATTATGGCACTAGCTCACCTCAGAAATTGTGGCAAACGTCATATTATTGATATTTGGTGCTTATTTCAATATATAAAACAGTTTTCACTGAGAAACAGTTTTCAGTTTACTGATTTTTTCGTTGCAAATATCGAATTAACGTTGGCTAAATTGCTTTAAATCAAGAAGAAAAAGTTATTTTCATAAAATGAAAATCATTTATATAACGTGATGTTTTGGTATCTTCAACAAAAGAAAACGATTATGCAATAGTCGTACAAAGCGATATGGATGTATGTATGCGCACCACCAGGCCACGAAACCGAGCAATTGATTCAGAGAGAAAACCATGCTTCTTGCGACATAAAGTAATAAGTGAGTAAGAGGGAACGTGGCGAAATTTGTGTTAGCGTTATTTCGAATGTGGAGCAACGGGTCGACGCAAGGAAAATTGCAGCATTTAAATCGCAAAATGTTACGAATCAGGAATATGAAAAATAAAATTGCTTTCTTTCGCCTACTCAATTTGTTTTTAAAGTTATTTATTCAAGTATCTTTTTTGGGGTTATCAGTGGGCATAGAGACACTGACCTATTGACTTTTGTCAACGCCTGTCCGTAGCTGTCCAACTTAATGTAGAAATTGCTGGATGGTGGAAATTGGTATTCACAAGGAAAAAAGGTATTAAAGTGTCCAAAATTTCCGAAGGTATTTTATTCTGAAGGATGTTTTTTGGGACAAAGTATCATTTTCAATGTACATGCAAAGGTTCTTATTCAGCCAAGCTTTCCTGCTAGACTATGGCATTATTCAGGTTGGTGAGAGCTATCCAGTCCCTCAGGTGGTGAGACAAGAAGAGGCGATCTCTGTAGCAGATGTAGCGTTAAAACAGGCTGCACCACGTGGAGGTCTCTACTTTACATTACAAGATTAGAGACAAAAGTATATAGCCTTTACTTTTTCACAATACTATTTTTCGGAAGGCAAACATGTTTCTTCTTCAATGGCCCGTCGCCCACCTTCAACCGATATTGGGGTCGAGTGATTTTCGATTCCTTTGCTGCCAATTTAGACGGCTGGTGGAATCAACCCTATTATTCGTACCCATCAGATTTACCCAAAGGAACATAGCTGTATTTTCTTTGGTAAAAGCGTTTTAGACAAATAATAGAAAGATGTTATGTTCCACCTTAATCAACCACATTCATGTGAAAATGTTGGGGGCTTGGCCTCACTATTTATAATTGCTTAAACATATAAATAATTATTTATATTTGGGTTTATTTAGACATATATCATTAATCAGTTATTATCAAATATAAGTTCGTTTATCAGTATTATCTGTTACAGTTCGTTTTTGCATTTTTTTTTTTTTTTTATTATGTTTACACTGAAACTTACTCAATAAGTAACATCATCAATAAATAGCCCAATTGGCTTAAACATTTTTTAATGATGTTAACAGATAGTTTTAGTTTTAGTTTTAAGCTCCTGAGTTTGGTTTAAAAAAATGTAGAGCAGGAAATGAGAGATTTGGAGCTGGATTAATTGTGTATTTTTTATTATTGACTTTTCGCCAAATTTAAGTAAATTGTTTTTTATATTTCTTGTGCATAAAATTTCCACAGTCCTGTCCACTACCTGAAATTTCAGCAGTTGCCTTAACTTATTAAAATATAATTCTAAATAAATGAACATTAATTTCAATTAAGACCAGTATCATTCATATTATGGATATCGTGTCAATGTAGACGGGCATGTGCCTTAGGTTTATTAATGTTGTTCTATTTGATATTTTATATTCTACTAGTAGCTGCTTCGATGGCTTCAATGATTAAAAATGTATATTTGCAATTTACCAACTGCTATTGACAAAAAAAGTCCGTCACGCAGGAGCTGCATAACTAAGCACTTTCCTCAGAATTTTTGTAGTGTAGACTACATTACTGAATAATTTGCTGTAAATAACCTATATAAATAAAATAAAAACGTGAATAGTTCTGCTCGTTTGCATTTCTTATGAGAACTGTTCAATTACATTACGTTTCGTTACAATACAGCAGAAATTACGACCGGTATGAGGATATTAGTACTTTAGGTCCGGAGTAAACCCCCCCCCCCCTCCAAATAACCCGATTTAGTTTACTTTTACAACCCATTTTTCTCTGTTGATTACCACCACGAATACCCAGTTTCGTTGAAATGTAACAAAAAATACGGCTGGTAATGGCAAATTGGTAAAGTGGGTCCTGAGTAAACCCCCCCTCCTAATAAACCGATTTAGTTTATTTTTACAACGTATGTCTATCTTTAGATCAACATAACGATTACCGAGTTTCGTTGAAATTTCACAAAAACTACGGCTGGCAGGGTCAAATTAGTGTTTTGGGTCCCTTCCCGGCGGACCGATTTTGGTGGTTAACGAACTCGTTCAATCGTTTGCTTATTGAACGCTATATACCACGTTTCGTTAAGAAAAAACAAAAACTCTGGCCGCTATCGTTTTAACAGACATATGCATATATATATATATCTATATATATATATATATATATATATATATATGCCTATATATATATATATATATATATATATATATATATATATATATATATATGTCTGTTAAAACGATAGCGGCCAGAGTTTTTGTTTTTTCTTAACGAAACGTGGTATATAGCGTTCAATAAGCAAACGATTGAACGAGTTCGAAATAACGCTAACACAAATTTCGCCACGTTCCCTCTTACTCACTTATATATATATATATATATATATATATATATATATATATATATAAATTTTAACGGGGGTCATTTTCGGTGCCTACTAGGTAGGATCGATGGAGATTTGAAGAAATTTTTCAAAAATTCCAAAAAGTGCAACCTCAATAGCTACTTTCCTTCGGAGGAAAGTGCTAAAAATGTGCTAGATTTGTTCAATGTGAATTAATTTTGAAGCAGAGCCATTTGAACAGCTGAAAGTGTGAACTTTTCGGAGATAAATGGATAAGTTAGACTTGGACTATGTATAATAGGTGCTGGGAGTTAAGTTGCAGTCCAACTTCATGGGAACTATGAGAAGGGATCTGAGAGGTTAAAATCTAATAAATATCAATGAATTTAGATCCTAGCCACTACGTACCAGCAGAGACTATAACATGCATGCATATATATATATATATATATATATATATATATATATATATATATATATATATTATATATAAATAAATAAATAAATCACGCGTCTGTCTGTTTGTCCGTTTGCCTGCTTGTTCCTTATACAAATCCACACAGTTGACCGATTTTGACCAAACTTGGAATACTGGTAGGTCTTGATTCGGGAAGTATCGTAGGCTAAGTCAAAAACGTCTACCAGCTGTCTGTATGTTTGTTCCTTATACAAATTCACACTGTCTGACCGATTTTGACCAATCGTGGCACACAGGTAGGTTTTGACATGAGGAGAGTCATAGGCTAGGTTAAAATCGTCAATGACTCACAGTTCGGAGATCAGAAGTTCAAAACAATGAACCCAAATAGTTATTTATTTATTTATTTAAATTTTAACGTCCATTAATTATTAACTAAGAATTTTAGGACGGGTTATCTACAGGTTACCACCCTTTTCTAGCCAGGATAGGTGTGATGCCTTTTCTTTTTTCGAAAGAAAAGCCACCACCCCTAGTGGGAATCGAACCCACGACCTTTGGCAAGGAATGTTAAGAACTCACGCCTTAACCCTCACTGCTACCGGGTCTCCAAATAGTTACAGATTTGCGTTATTAGATTTTAATATTAATTATTTGGTTTCTAATTTATTTTTCCTTCTATTGATGCAGAAAGTATGTGTAGCTTAGCACGCCGGGTATCAGCTAGTATATAATATAATTTAATAATATATACAGCTAAACTACAATTCTAGAATACTATTCTAAGCCATTGGAGATATTTTATTCATACATACTATTTACAGCCAATAGTAGCTCCCCAGAAGTCAGAGGTCAATGGCTAAGTCGTGCCTTGATTAGAAAGTGCTTCTGGATAGAGCTTCTGAAAGGGAAATTCATTAGTAGGTTGTAAATAAATTAATAATATGTTCTATGCTTTTAATACAAGAAGAATATATTAACGAAATATAGAAGGCCTGAACATATATTCATGAAATAAAAATAAATACGTGTAATATCTATTAGTTTGTAATATATCTGTATGTTTAACATATTTCTCAGCATATCAATTCATTTTTTTAATCATTTATTTTACTTTTTATGGGGCATCGACTTGTGGGCCATTAGTGTCAAAATGCTAATTAATAAACGCATTGGTTCAATACGCTCATATTTATCCAGTATCCTCGCTGAAAGAAACGAATAGTCTATTGAAGAACACATTTTAGCAGAGGGAATGAATTATTCTTCAACTGACCCTTTTTTCCAATCTTCTTATTTTTGTGGTAGGCGGAAGATCAATTAATAAAAACTTCACCATATAGTATCACCAACTTTACTCCGTCCCTACATGTTTCACACCTTTTTTGGTGCCTCTTCAGGGGAAAAATTACATATATAAAACTTACAGCCTCCATCTGAGGAGGATAACCTTCCACCAGTACGGCCACGTCTAGAATGATCATGGTCTGAAAGAATCCAAAATGGCGAAATATAATCAGCTGATCCATAATCGATTTGTCAAACGTTTAAAATTTAAAATTAATTTAAAAAAAAAAAAAAAAAAAAAAAAATTGAAATGTTTCTTCAAACCTTCATTGATCCTACCTGCTGGATACAGTAAATGACCGTCATTAAAATTTACTAGTACATATATATATATATATATATATATATATATATATATATATATATATATACATTTATGTACATATGTATGTTTGTGTTTATGTGTTTGAGATAATACGAGAGCTCGATTCCCATAACAATCGATTAAGCGAGTTTGTCAACCAGCAAAATCCATCTCAAGGGGGGGGGGGGTGTGTATTCCGGACACACATATCCTACACCGATCCTAATGGATTATTTAGATTATTTTTGCAGCACTTATTTGTCGTTTTATGACCACAATTTATAAGTTTTGTTGGAATATAATAAAATTTCGACCGTTGGTTGCAAATTAATAATTTTTGTCCGGAGCGCGTTTTGTGTCCCCCTGAAGATAAACTGATTTTGCAGGTTAACGTACTAGTCCAATTATGTAAATGCTAGGGATTTTCAGAAGCTCATCTAACAGAAAATATGCTCACTGAAGCGAGGTTGGAAAGACGTCCAGCTGAATATCACAGAGCAACAACACCGCTGCGCGAAGGAAACCAAATTACCCAATCCAAAATAATGAATCCCATTATTTTAAGAATATATATATATATATATATATATATATATATATATATATATATATTTATATATATATTTGTTATCTGGTGGGTTGGATCGATAAATATATTTGAAAACTTTTTTTTAAAAAAATCATTCGTCTATGCAACCTCAATAGCTAAATTACTGTATAAAGTGCTACAATTGTCGGATACTTTCATGATTCATAAAATATCAATAATCAAATAATAATTTTGAGATATGACCCAGAAAATCTTCATAAAGGAAAAAATCAAATGCTAGAATATTGGTCAACATTAATGAACTCTTGTCGAATCAATTCTGTTGGAAGATTTTTGAAAACTTTCATAGTCAGTTAACGTTAGTTTATCATAAGGAGCCCATCCCATCCACAAGACAAGGACTGCGTAGGTGCACGTCGGGTCTTGCATTCATTCATTGTTGTCATCCTGTCGGCTTCTCTGAAGGAAGAGCAATAAGTAAAAAAGTATTTCCTATCGATTGATAATGCTATGCCCACTTCAATTGAGCTTCTTTTTTGCTTGCTAAAGAAGTTTACTTTCTTGTACGAGCAATGCCCGGATTCACTCACCAATAACATGGCAAGCCTATTTGTAAGGTAAGCGACCTTGTTCTGGTCGTGTTGGTTTATTGAAAAGGGCCTCTTAGGCAGTTTTAGCTTTCTCATTCATATTGATATGCAAGTGCCTCGTAGCCGAAGGTCGCCTTTTGGATTTGTTCATTGTTGTCTTCCTGTCACTTCCTTTGAATCTATGATGGGGCGGATACTTCTATAGATATGTTTCGTCATTGAAAAACTGGAGGCACTGTGTCTTGGTGGCTGGTAATTCTGAATGCGTCAAAATAAATCGTTTTAGGAGCGTACGCGAGATATTTTATCCTTTTCTGCCTCCGTGAGTTTGCCAAAAGGTTAATGTTTGTAGGTCTCCCTTCCAAAGAGGGAACATGATCAAGCTTTCATGCATCATGGGATGTATCATCAAAGGATTATAAAAATGTGAGACAACTCAAAATGTCATGCAGTATATTTATTTAATTACGATTTTATTTTAAAAAGTAACCAGATTTTTGTTTGCTAGTATTCTACCTTCCTCAATGATGCAATCTGGAAGTGTAGATGAGCAATGATGTCGTTATATAACTCCACGAAAAAAGCGGTTGTTTGAATTTGCAATAAATATTTAGGCGCGAGGTATCTTGAGACATCTTGAAAAAAAACAAAACTGAAAGCTTTGGTGCCCATAAACTTCAGATGGAATTGAAAACTTTTGCACATGTTCCGCATTTTTTAAACTAAGATACATACATTTGGTTTCGTTTGGAAAAGAAGAAGTTTTAAAATATATATATATATATTATATTAACAGATATGACCAGTTGTGGAATTATAATCGTGATAAGTGGAAGGAGACCCAATGTCTTATAAAAACTGGTTATGCATAAATTCGAACCACTTTCGACGAAGAAAACGGTGTTTGCAGTTAGGGTAGTTTTGGCTTCGTTGTAGTGGATACAAAAGTTGTAAGTATTATTTTTTTTAACTTGCTGAGATGAAGCAGTTGTTGTGAGTTGGACATTCCGATGTACGCCTTCTTACATGGGCGTATACAGGAAATTTCTGGGGCATGGAATACTAATAATTTAGAACTTGGAATAGGTTTAGGCAACTAAAACGCTATTACACCTAAAATCAAATATTTTTTATGAACAAAGTGATCTTATTTAATTTATTTTTAAGGGTTTTATGACACATTTTTATTATCAAATCAAAATTTCGGGGTGGGGGGAGGCTGCAGCCCCCCCGTATATACGCCCATCCTAACCGGCATACAAGAGTAAGAAAGAATGGTGTTTGATCGCAAGTCACAAAAGCAGGATGATTGTGGCCTGTGATTCACATTGTCTCCCAATCTCATATATCATAACAAAAAAAATAATTTCGTTTAGAACCTTCTGCTCTAATTCAGGAACATAAGGCGCGAATTTTAAAATACGGAGCAAATCGAGGTTATTTAAATACCGAACATATGGGATACCGAACTATCTCCCCTCTAGGTACGCGTTAGTAATCAATTAACCATCTTGACAATAGAATTAGGCACTTGATAGATCCCGTGGAATCGGTCGGGCGCTGTTCCATTCATAAGACGAGAGACAAGGGGTGCGTAGGCGAAGGTCGTTTCTTAGCTTCATTCATCGCTCTCTTCCTGTCGGCTTCTCTGTACTCCACAATAATCTACTAAAGCCGGTTTGTCCAAAATCTAGAGGCGGAATTATATTGCTAGAACAAGCCTAATTTTTAATAATGGATTGTTTGAATTATTTCTTGCTCTGTAGCTTAGCTTCTGGTGACGACTATATCAAAAATAGAATTGGTAAAAAATGTATTCTATCGTAACAGTTAATGAATTAAGCTCATTTTATTTTATTTGTTTTTCGATGACAAGTGTTTTGTGATTTGTTTTTTGTGTGGTCAGTGCAAGTTGTCGTATGCCACTAATGGTTTTTGTTTTGTTGTTATTCTTTCTATTACTCATAGATCTTATTCAATAAAAACATTGAATGTGACTAATTTTATACTCACCTATATGATTTTACTTTAATTTATCATTTCCACGTCGATTGTTTTTCGTTCCGGTAAAATTCATGTTCTTTCTTACCTAACTTATGGAAAATAATTAAATTGACTATTTTATCGAGGGAGTTAACTCTCAATTATTGTAAAATTACAAATGTCAAGGGTTTCAACAAGTAGCAGTTGATATTTTTATATTCACGTTGTAACAATTGGGACTCTTAAAAAGAACGTATGTAAAAGACAGTCTATTGCATTCTGAGCCAACATACAGAAACAATTGACAGTATTGACGTCTTGAGAAAAAAAAAAATAGACCTTCCTTATTTATTTTATTTTTCAGTGAGTGATGGGAATAGGGGCATAGTTAGGAAATATGTTTATAAGCAGATGTTTATGCAGCATTGGGGAAAGATCATAATGTGATTAGGTAAAACTTCCTGAATCCACTAGCTCTCAGGAAAGCACTTCCTTAAGAAAATATATCTGCCTCAGAAAACGCAATAATATAATTATAGGCTGAACTCTCTGGTTGAATCACCAGATAAAATACACCTAGAACCAGTCTGTGGTAGTGTCGGAAATAGGAATACCAAACTGTCTAATTCCCTATTAGACTTGAGCATGAAGTACGGGTAATTATTAAACAAAAGTATCTTGAGACGGGCCATGTGGAGGAGACATCAGACACACCAAAAATGACAGCCGTTAAAATTTTTAAATATGTATCTATTTATGCATATATATATATATATATATATATATATATATATATATATATGTATATATATATATATATATATATATATTTATGCATATATATATATATATATATATACATATATATACGAGCCTCTCTCAGCGGCTATATATAAACGATATTTCCTGCAGTCTGCACGAAAATGAACTAGCAGACCAACAAGCTAATTACGCACGGGCAGAGACAGAAACAACCATAATTAATGAAGAAACAAAAGAAGACGTCAAGAGTCATTTGATAAATGTCGTAAGAGCAAAATGGAACCTCACATGGTTCGGAACCGAACGCACCCAAATCGCAAGAATCAAAAAGACTTCAGAGACTTGGACAACAGCTCATCGACATTCCAGACGAGAAGAGACCGTTCTGACAAGACTGAGAATAGGACACACTGCACTGACCCACAGCTACCTACTTAACAACCTCTATCATCCAACGTGCACCACATGTGAGACACAAAACACTGTAGAACACATACTAATACACTGCCACAAATACGACCACATCTGACTAACAGTCAAGATACCCGAGACACTGCAAGACGTTTTACAAGACGACGAACTTACAATTCAAAAACTCCTCACGTTTCTTAAAACAATCAACGTTTACAAAGACATTTGACTTTTAACTGACCCAGCAGGGTAGAGGCAGTATAATAAAATAAAAAAAAAATATATATATATATATATATATATATATATATATATATATATATATATACATACATATACTTATATTGGTCCATTGGACGTTACAGTGTGCGAGCTTCGAGAATAATCTCATTAAGGCATGCCTGTCAATTGTAAAATATGAGTTATGGTCCTCCAAATACTGCCGCTGAGAGGGGCTCGTTTTTCAATATATGTACTTATAATTTCTTGTATTAGAAATTGCTTTTTATAAAAATTCAAGAGAAGTATTTATGGGTAAGGTGATGTCAGTAAAACATGTAAAAGAAATTATCAAAATCAGCCACTATTGGTCAATTGGAATGGAATGGCCAACGTATACGTTGTTAGTGGTAATTTTGACCATAAAGAGTCATTTCTGACCTATGGTGCCGTTGATTTTTTTCTTCCTTATGACTTGTAGCATGCAATAAAAAAATTCGACCTTGAATAACATTTCATATGGGGGTTATTTTTTCCGATCTCCGATTGGAGAATCATCTGGCCAACGGATGACCATTATTTTTAGGACACTCTTTACCTACTGAAGGACTACGTTGTCAAAGCGTGAGCCGCCGGCAGTGATATATAAATTATTATGGGGGTGGGGTCTCTCAGATTACTGGAGAATATTTTTACTGGGGGATAGTTCCAACCAGGAAAAAGAATTATTTTTATTTTTAGAAATATTTTTTTATTTATTAATTCTGGGCATTAAGAAATTTTCTTACGATTCTAGCTGTGCCGAGTAGAACTGCTTGCTGGGATAATATTAAGTGTTCCTCTGACAATTTTAGATATTTGGTGGCACTGACTGTTGTATTCGGTATCAAACCATTGGTCGAAATAATAACTGCAGTAACTCTTGCGGAATCTAATTTATAGAGATTTTTTAACTCAATGGCCAAGTCTTCATATTTTCGCAGTTTTTCGACATTATTATTATTTTATATCTTAGTTTGAATGAATGTTAAACGTCTGGAAGCATTTTAAACCCAATCCAAATAGTTTTGGAATAAGCGAATTTTAGTGTTTGTATAGAAACAATTAAAGATATCTCCTTGGAAGTGGTTCCATTTGATTTGATTGCGAAGAAAACAGTGTTCTGGTGGGCTATCCCGCTGGTTAAATTTTGACTTTCGTTTGATACGAAGTATGTTTATACTAATTGAAATCAGACTATTTTTGAGGCTGCTGGTGTGCGAACAGACACACACAAAATTTGAACCACCTATTTCTCAGGAAGAGGATGGAATATTCGGGTTTCCGTGGGAGGACGGAAACTCGCTAAAAATGGATAAATATCATGAAACTCGAAAATTACATGTAATTTACTGGCAAAACCTTTTAAGCAAATAGTCATACAACTATAGAATATTACATATACATCCAATTATAAATTAAATATAGATATATCCTTAAATAATAAAAAAATCAAAATGTGGCACATTAAATATTGAAAACAAGAAACTAATTGCATAATAATAGCTTTCAATAATTTCAACATGTAATATTTTTAATTTATGCGAATTATTATGATTCATTATTAAGTTATTATTAATTTACTCTTTTGGAATTAAACGTGCTTCTTAAAGATGTAAGAGGCTACATTGATTCAATATTTGAAGCAAGAGATACCTAGCGGATTTAGTTCGAACTGATCCTTTCTCGGTAGGTAGTCCACTCTAGCGGCGGAATGGAGAACTTCATTCTGGTTCAGGGGTATTTTAATTTTTTTTTTTTTTTTTTTTAATCACATTAAATTAGGATGTAATGTATGTATGTGTACTATGTGTACACATTGAGACTTGCATTGCTTAATTAATGTGAGGTCGGAAAAAATGTTCTATTAAATCTGTTCAAGCTTCATAGAATATAAAATAATATGTGTGTATAATTTCAATTAATTACTTTATTAAAGCACTTAGCGTTAATATTTATTTAAAGACATGAGTACCCAAATTCTGACTTATTCCTTCTAAATTTCACAAACATGTTTTCTAATCATAATAAATAATTTTAGTAACTCAATGATATTGTATAAGGAAACCAGCATAAGCATATATTATAGCATTAATATTTGCATTAAATGTTGAAGGAATATGATGCAATCTCCCCCCCCCCCCAAATAAAGACCGATATAAATAAAACAAATACTTGTAATCTAGACAGAAATATAATTATAATATTTTTAACATGAGCAAAAAATGAAAAAAAGAAATTATACAATGCTAGCAAGTTTTATTATATGGAATTATAACCGTATACAAAATTTTTCTTGAGTGCTTAATAATGTGGAGTGCCACATAACATGAGGGGGGGGGGCTTTTGTCATGGTGTTAGTAAACTGTAAATAGGTAAACTAAAATATTAAATTATTATTGCATGTTAACATGCTCTAACCTGAATAATATATTTGAAAAACAGTATATTACTAAAATTAGTACAATGTAAATGAAATCCTTTATTAAAACATACCAATATATATATATATATATATATATATATATATATATATATATATATATGTGTTGTTCATTCGGCATCTGTCTCCAGCGGTCTTGCTCCTCCTATCATCGCAATATTTCGCCGGATTCCTCTCCGGCTTCTTCTGGCCTTCTTCTGGCCCGGTGGTAGGGTTCCCTTACCGACCAGCAAGGATGAGTGAAGGCCAGAAGAAGCCGGAGAGGAATCCGGCGAAATATTGCGATGATAGGAGGAGCAAGACCGCTGGAGACAGATGCCGAATGAACAACACATTTAATTCCCAGCGAAGTAGCTTAAAAAACAACACATATATATATATATATATATATATATATATATATATATATATATATATATTTATTAGCTTGGCTAATTACTACTGTAAAAAAATAAATATTCCAAATGAATTGATTTTATGAGCATTAAACATTACTTATCTATTAACTATTATAAAACTATTTATTTATTTAAACATTTTGCAATTATACCAATAATAAGTAGGCAGCGTCCTTTTTTGTCACATAATAGTTTCTACAAAAGTATTTAAAAGGTCAAGTTCATTAACCAGCAGAATCCGCCCACCGGAACACTGTTTTTTTCGGTGTAATTGGCGCGATAAAATCATAGAGCGTACGGCATTGCTTTTACAGGCTTCAAGGCGCACTTTTTATAGGTGTTTTGAAGTAGGGAAACGAATGCAATTTTTAAGGCGATATCTGTAACCGTTTTCGAGAAAACTACTTTTCGGTTTGGGTACTTAGAAACGATGGATCTAGTTAAATCATTTTCTAGATGTTTGACATTCATCCAAACTAAGATATTTAAATTTTGATTACGTTTGGAATTAAGAAAGTATTCGAGGAAAAAAATTGTTAATTGACATTAACAGTTTTGTAATTTGGACGGTGACCATTCGAAAGCTTACTAAATTCCCTACAAAAACGGTTCTAAAGTAATTTTCCATGGGACGATTTCATTCGGAGAAATAGGTGCTTAAAAATCGAAATTGTCTTTTTCCTTCTTTTGAGTATTTTTTTTTTTTTTTTTTTTTTTTTTTTGTGTCTGTTTGCCTCACTTTTTTTAACTTTCAAGTAACAGTAGAGTATTTGAGTAAAACAAGATAAGGAGCATATTTGTAATAGTTTTTCCATTGAGAGGACGTCGAGAAGGCTGAAAAAGCAATTTCCGCTTAGGATACTCCTATTTCTTTTTTTTTTTTTTTTTTTTTTTTTTTTTTTTGGGAGGTGGGAATCGAATCCACCATCGCCCGCTTATTACGCCAAGGCGCTAGCCTGTAGACCACGGGAGACCCGATACTCTTAGTTTCTTGTTTTTCGTTCTTTTGTTTGTTGTGAACATTTTGTTACTCTTAGTGATTTCATTTTAAATTTTTACACGTGTTGGCAATTTTTCTGAAAGATCGAAGGAAACTAATAACTGTTTCTATTTCGTACCACGTCTCACTAGGGCTAAGGAGGAAATCGCGCTAAAATTCCTGCGAGGCGTACTTTTTTAAACATCCGATGGCTTTTGGACGATTTCCTTTTCTAACCTAAACCAGCCTTTCGGAAATCGTTTTGAGATTGTATTGAGTATTTAAGGAATTTAAAAATGATTTCATCTTTTAGTTCAATAAATGGGTATCTTGAGTCTTTCCTTTAGTTAAGCTTTTATTCATGGATGATTTGATTCGAATTTGAATTTCTAATAGCTGGATTTGTTAGATACGCCCTAAGGAGTGATTGGTGTCCTAGATTGCTGTTCATCACCATCCAGAAATACATGTAGATTAGGGAATACACACAACTTGCTATTAGATTCTAGCTTTCTATTCGAAGGCCTTGGATTAGCCAAGATAGTAGCTCATGTCTAAAAATAGAATCTCCAAGAGTCTGTTATTTTACTTTTCAAATTCCTCCGAGTGATTTCCATCTTTTATGTAACTTAGCTACTTCAACAAATTTTCAGATGAACTTGAAAACAATGTTTCTTGAGCTCTTTGATTGAATAAAAACATTGAACCAAATGCAAAATGCCCTTACCCGAGCGTCACAGACTGGTTGGTTGATTGATTCAATGTTTTAGATCAAACCACTCATCTTTTCGTCCAATAATATTGTGTCACGTTTTTTTTCATATGTTTTTGCTGATAATGGTTTGTTTTGGATTTTATATATTTATAATACCTATATTTACATTCTGTAATATTTGCTGTCTTCCCGTACGCAAACCAGAGTTTTTTTTTTCGTCACGAAATAAGGTATATAGCCAACGATTGAACCAGTTCGTAAACCACCAAAATCGGTCCACCGGGAGGGGGGGGGGGGGGGGGTGTTACCACGAACCCAAAACACTAATTTGTCATCCGTAGTTTTTGTTATCGAAACTCGGTATTCGTTGTGGTCATCTAAAGAGGAACATATGCTGTAAAAATAAACTAAATCGGTTTATTAGGAGGGGGGGGGGTACTCCAGACCCAAATTATTAATATACTCATACCGGTCGTAATTTCTACTATACCGTGAGGCATAAATGACCCAATAGTGGTTGAATGGCCTTTAAACATCACAGGAAAAAATCTACTGTATCGTAACGAAATGCGGTATACGTCGTGGGTATCTCATGAGAAAGAAGTTTTGTAAAAATGAACTAAATTGGGCTATCGGAAAGGGGGGTTTACTTTGCACTATGTTTCAATATAATTAGCCCACCAGATGTTGGTTGGCAAAGCAGTCGCTAGGAGCGCTTTCTACCACTAGGTGGACTGTATCCCGTTCCTGCGTAAGATCAAAAGTCGAAAATATGAAGTTTTTTTGTATTTATTAAGTAGTGTAGTACCATGCATAAACATGAGTCTGAAAGCCAATTACATTGACCAGTTGCACATGACAAAATTAAAAGAGAAGAACTATTCATGTTTTTGTTTTATTTACATAGGTTATTTAAATCAAATTCTGAGGAAAGTGCTTAGTTATGCAGCTCTTGCGTGACGGACGTTTTTTAAAAATACAATAGATATAAATTATATATATATATATATATATATATATATATATATATATATATAGACATTGATTTGGCTGGACGGTGGTGGTACTGCATCAAATAGAAACACCAAAAAATACCCCAGGTCTCTTATCATTTGTGGTAGAGACCTGAAGGTTTTTTGGTGTTCTTATTTGATATATATATATATATATATATATATATATATATATACATGCAATGACTCCATCACACATTCTGTGATTTGTTTATTTATATCTAAATAGGCCTTTTTATTATTTAGCCATAATAAAATTGATTTTTTGTATACAAAAATATTTTTAGGTATACGTAGTATCCAGCTTCTGCGGTTACTACCCCTCCTACACGAAGGGAATATAAAAAAAAAATAATGATTTAGAAAACTAATCTTTTAATAATAACTTGAACAGTCGCTGCTCACGAATAAAAGAGACGTGGCTGAGCATGTGCAGTCGTGGAGATGATATCGTCTCGCCAATATCGATTGACCAGTGTCGCACCCTGGTTGCGCGCCTTGGAATCAGATGATTGCTCTTGGCGGGAACCTGGGACCCGTCACCATAGCAACCGATGTCATGACTACGCTGAGTGTAGCCACTAGATCCCTCCTCCATCAAATGCACTTGATTATCTCCTCATTTAGCGAATTCCGCTTAGCCTGCACTCTCTTGGCGAGTTCGATAAGGCACCTTATCCTGGCCTTAGGTCTCCATTGTTTTAGGGAGAGATGTGATCTGCATGCCGCACGCAATTTTCTTTTCACGGAAAAATGGCGTGCAAAGGATACAATTGAGGCGTGCCTAACACGTACATCCCGCCATCAGGATAAGGCCTCTAAAGTATCTTATCCTTGAAATGATGAGGTGGCTCTGTCGATCATTGAATTGGGCACGCTGATCTCACCCTTACGTATTTAAAATATATCTAGGCCTGAATACACGGTGTGAGGTGAAACTTTTTCTATTAGATGAGCTAGAGAACGTTCAGATTCATGAGAGGGGAAACGAACACAAACTAGCAATAAAAAAAATCGGCTTCGACAGATATGCCCTCGCAAATCACGCCATTACTCAAAAACGCACATTAGACTTTGAGAAAATCCTATCTACAGAACGAAATCTCAAAAAACCGTCTGATTTCCGAATGCGTCCTCACCTCAACGCAATTAATTACAAAACCGACCAACTTTTCTCCCATGTTCTCCAATGTGTTTCATAAGCTCTCCTGACCACCCACATTGCTTTTTCCCATGCTCCAAACCTTAACACCTTTTATGTTTTATGCTCTGCTTAACTGTGCCTTTGCTGTTTTACTTGGGACCTCTGTTTTTCCCCCTCATCTCCCGCATCAGAATCTAAGGCGCTACTAGGCCACGGGCAGACTTTATCTGTTTTAAAAGTATTTATTGGATGAATGTATTATTGTAGAATAAATAGGCATTTATTCTGTCTGTGTGTAATTATTTATCGTTTGCGTTTATTTAGAAGAGATGAGCACTTATAAATATACTCTGTTTCAGATTTAGTTTTAGCTGTAGGGAATGATATTTTGAAAGTGGAGAGAAGCAACATAAATAATAAATGTGCTACGTTCAGGATAAGACTTAACGTTAATGTTATTCAACACATTTTTAAAAAAAAAATGAACTACTGCAGTCGACGCACAATTTGTGCGGCACAAACATTTTTTTTAATTTTTAACACTATAACTGCATCGTGTTGATTATGAATTATTAGTCTGATTGCAATCAGACTATTTGCTTTTGAAAGGAAATAATCCTATTTCATCTCAATTTGCATAGATAATAGAATATAAAGAAATTACAGACATTTTTCTAGTTCTTTATTGCCTCAAGAGCACGACTTTTACAATGACCTGAATATCGGCTGCAACCTTCTGAACCTTTCAGATTTAACTCGGGATAAAGATAGCATTGGATCTAGTTGAGATGACTCTATTTCTTTGAGTTACAGCGTTTTAAACTTTCTTTAATCCATTAGAATTTTTTTTTTTTTTTTTTTTTTTTTTTTTTTTTTTTTTTTTTATTGATAGATAATGCTCCGCATCTAAAGCGAAGAGCATTCAATACCTTGTAGTAAGCTGATGTAGGCGCTGTATTAAACGATGCCACTCCAAAATATTAGCACAGACAATTAGGCTAGTATTGAAGTATGAATAGTCAAGAAAACAAAAATTGAAATTGAAAAGAAAAATGAATTGTCAAGAAAACAATAATTGAATAAATTTCTAGAAAATAAATTAAAAAATAATTTTTAAGTTAATAAGTTAAGTTAATTTTTGAATTAGTTAATTTATTTATTTTTACCGTATCATTATTGCAAAAAAAGGTGAAATGGATTCTTCTGGTTATTGTATTGTTTTATATTTTGCCGTACATGTTAGTGTTTTTCAAATATGTCAATGTTGTATCAATATGCTGGCTGCCTTCAGAAAGTATGTCTGTCAGGTCATGAGGAATGTCCAAGTTATGCCGTAACCGACAGTCTGTTAGAATATGTTTTACTGTAAGGTCTATGTTGCAAGTCGTACATTTAGGTTTGTCAGTCTTTGTCATTAGGTACCCATGAGTTATGCGTGTATGGCCGATTCTTAGCCTCGCAAGGACTACTTCTTCTCGGCGTGAGTTCCTGTACGATGATGTCCAGTCTGTAATATTGGGTTTAATAGTTCTTAGTTTATTGTCAGTCACAGTATGCCAATCAAGTCGCCATTTGTCTAGTATTATTCTCCTAGTATGTCTAGTAACGTCATGGTGAAATAGATCAAATGGTAAGTATGTCTGTTCTTCTGTCACAAGTCGAGCATGTCTGTCAGCTGTCGTATTTTGTCCGAGGTCTTTATGTCCAGGCAGCCATGATAGTGTTATGTGTTTTCCTGTAGTCTGTAAGTCGTGTATTGTATCTTTTATTTCAGTGCATATGGGGTGGGCTGTATACATATTTTGGAGACATTGCAGCGAGCCCAACGAGTCACTGAAAATGATAATATGTTTATGATGTGAATTTGGAGTATTTTTCAGTGCAAGGAGGATAGCATATAGTTCTGCCCCTAGAATGTTTACATATGGAGGCAGCTTCTGGGCATAAATCTCTCCTTGTACAACGGCTGCTGAGCCAACTCCGTATTCAGTCTTCGATCCGTCTGTGAATATTTTCAGGCAGTTTTCGTGATGTTTTATATACTCGGTGAAGTAATGTGCATGTAGTAATGTTGACAGTGGGTCCTTTTTATGGTATTTTGTAAGAGTTAGGTCGACGTTGTAGTTCCGTAATGTCCAAGGCGGGTTCGAGCTTCGTCTGTGAGTCATAATGTTATATTGTCCGAGGTCAAACATGTCTTCCATTTCAAGAAATCTTACAATAAATGGTCGGAAATGATTTCTCCTTTGTTCATATTTGTACAGATTGGGATTTTCCGTGATATCTTTTATGCAAGTTTCATTCGGCAGCGACCGAAGTTTGTAATAATAAGCCGCCGATAATACTGCTCTCCTGTAAGTTAGAGGAGGTTCGACGGCTTCTGCGTATAAGCTGATCACTGGACTAGATCTGAAAGCACCTAGAGATAATCGTAAACCAGTGTTATGTATTGGATTGAGCATGTTTA
Organism: Gonocerus acuteangulatus; assembly: GCA_946811695.1. Lineage (NCBI taxonomy): Eukaryota > Metazoa > Arthropoda > Insecta > Hemiptera > Coreidae > Gonocerus > Gonocerus acuteangulatus. The sequence continues at coordinate 37,797,656 of OX328126.1, read as the reverse complement.
GTGTAGTGGGCCTGGCAGACGAGTAAGCTACGCATCCGTAATCCAGAAGAGACCTGGTGTAACTTCGATAGACGTTTAGCAATACTTTCCTGTCAGCACCCCACCTCGTGTTACCAAGAACTCTCAGAAGGTGTAACGATTTTTTACATCTTTTGACGAGTTCCTTGAAATGGGGGACCCATGTGAGTTTTTTGTCAAACAGTAATCCCAAAAATTTTATTGTATTTGTCTGTGGTATTGGGGTATTGTATAAATGTAAATGATAGTTGATATTGCGTTTCATTCTTGTAAATAAAATAGTCCTTGTTTTGTCAGTAGAAAATTTGAGTCCTGTTATATCCGTCCAGTGTTCAAGTGATTGTATTGTTTCTTGTATTCTGTTTTGCGAAGCTTCTGCAGTCTTGGATGAATGAATTATTAGTAGATCGTCAACATATAAACAGTACTGTACATCAGGAGGGATGTGATCCCTAACCGAATCCATAGCAATGAGAAACAGCGTTGTACTCAATATACTCCCTTGAGGGATGCCCATTTCTTGTTTATAGACATCTGAGAGGCAAGTTCCATTTCTGACTCTGAATGTTCTATTCGAAAGGAAACCCTTGATAAATTCAAATGATTTCCCGCGAATACCCCATTCATAAAGTTTAGAAATAATTGTACTTTTCCAAACTGTGTCGAAAGCTTTTTTTATATCAAAGGACACTGCTAGTGTGGCATTTTTATTAATGAAAGAATCTATGATGTAAGACTCTAGGCGAACTAGATGGTCCTGCGATGAGTGTCTTTCTCTGAAACCGCATTGATATGGCGAGAGTAGACTCTTAGATTCAATGTACCACATTAATCTTTTGTTAAGCATTTTCTCAAAAACCTTGCAGACACAGCTGGTAAGCGATATCGGCCTGTAATTTGCAACCTCAGATTTATCTTTGTTAGGTTTGAGTATAGGAATAACGATGCTAGTAGTCCAACATTCAGGGATTTGGCCCGAGTCGTATACCGTGTTCATAAGCCGCAAAAGCTCTGTAAGGCAAGTGTTGGGGAGGTGTTTAATCATGCTGTATGTGATTCTGTCTGGTCCGGGTGAGCTTTCTTTTGTGTTAGTTAGTGCGTGATTAATTTCTGCAATCGTAAATGGTTCGTCTAGTAGGGATGTTTCTCTTGCTGAGGCCAAAATGGTTAAATGATGTTGTGTCATGTCAGTATTGTGTACGTAGTTATTTTCAGGTGTCTTTGAAATGTCATTAGAAATTTAAAAAAATAATCAAAAGTGACCAGGCGTACAAAGAATATACATAACAGACTGGTTCGGCGGGTGTGGTATCCCAAGCCCCGTTTCGCAAATTAATTTTAATTTGTGAACTGAAAATTGAGGAATTATTTACAATATATATATATATATATATATATATATATATATATATATATATATATATATATATATATATATTGTTTTAAATTGCATCACTGGGGTTAACATATTTGGTTTGTGGAACGGCTTCTTCTTCCAGCGGTGTTGTTCCTCTCTCGTCGCAATATTTCGTCGGGTTCATCTCTGACTTAAAAAAAAAAAAAAAAAATTAAAAAGGTGAAAAAATTAACATTTCAGTACATTAAACTTTAAAGTCGTTTTTCTCAACTATATTCATATCGAGTGATATGCTAGCGTCTTCAATTTTCACCCGATCAATTTCAAATGTTTACTGCGGCTTCCTAAGGATATTTGCTAGTAAAGTACGTAGGACTTTTTCGATTCATTGAATTACAACAATTTTATAAGCGATTTATTTTAATAGAAAATGATAAACCACCATTTTCGAAAACATCACTATTTCTTAAATATCGTACGTATTTTACTACATTTTACCTTCTTCTTCCAAAATACTTTTAGTTTTTAGTTGTAGATTAAAATTGCCGCTTGCAGACTATCGCCCGTGAAAAAGGTAGTTTCCGTTCCGACACAGCGCCGCAATTTTCTTTTTGAAAAATTAAAACTTTTTTTTTGGAATACTTTAACATCCCAAATACAATTCATGACATCATGAGAATTGAAAAATATTTATTTATTTTTTTTTTTTTTTTTTTTTTTACGGCGCATCTACTTCTAGGTCATTGGCGCCGACATCCAGGGTGCAGCGAGGAATTTTCCCAGCGAGCCTTGAGATGAGAAAATTCCTGCCGGAGGTGGGAATCGAACCCACCATCTCCCGCTTATGAATCCAGCGCGCTAGCCACTAGACTACGGGAGACCCCATTTATTTGTTAGTAATAAATTGGAGAAAATGACTTTGATTTTCATCTCAATTGTCTCTTGGACTGTTTTCCAAGACTTCTCGCTTCTTTGCGTCGCTTTTGTAGCAATAGTTACGATAACATCACTGTAGCTTGTTTATTTTTATATTAATAATATACAAAATATTATTAAATAATAAAGTATTATTAAATAATATATTTTACTGGTAATCTATTAATTTGAAGACGAACATTACAGCTACTTTAAGTCTCCAGACTTGGTCACCCTAGTAATACTTTAATAGTGTAGTAGATAATTATAAATCTACTTTGTTAATTATAACTTGAATCGATGGATTGAGTGGACCCGAAGATTGTCCAATCAGTACAATGATAGATCTTCCCCTTGAGAATTGATGTAATTTCTGACCTCGGTAGGGCTTAGCCGCGTTGGAGATTGGATATTATGGGATCCGTGGATTTACTCTCCTATCCTCTCTGGGAATATTACCAATTTTGTCTCCGCTTCGCTGGATAAACAATAATAGGCTTACTTTTTAATGTAAAAATATTATTTTATTGTTGTTATGTCTGAGACAATTTTTAGTCTTCTAATTGTTAGCGAATAAGGATTCAAAAATTAGACTAAGTTATCCATTTTAATTACAATACGATTATTGACACCCGAGACGTTTGGGGGTACCCAAAAGTATTCGATATTTTTACATTGGAATTAATTTTATTTGCCACGGACGTCCCACTACACAGCAACACCTTCCTGATGGACGAACTCGTTTTAGGGGTTGTGCTGGAGATCAGAATTCACTAGGGTCTTCAAGGCATCCTGGCCACATTGTTCAGGCCTACCGCTTCTAGGCTTGTCTCTGAGGTCAAAATCACCCTTGGCAAAGCTGCTGTACCAATGTCGGCACTTGTTTACAAACAAGGCGTCAGATAAACTTATTTTATTTTTTAAGTCGGAGCTTTCGCCTTAATTTCCGCATGAAACTGAAATGCATGGAGTTGCGAAAATGCTTTTCAGAAGGTCCCCATAGCAGAACTACGAGCGACAGTGCGACATTGTCGCAGAAAGACGACAAGGGCTGCAGAAAGATCAGCCTGACCGACCGGTTGTTTTATAAATAGTGGCTGAAGAAAAAGTCAATAAAATTATTTTTTACAGAAAGATTTTCTGTGGAAAGTTAAAAAAAACTATTTTATGCAGAAGATGTTTGGGTTTTTTAAACTCCGTTGCAGAAAGATTAAAAAGGTTCTGCTTTGGGGCAGAAGGTACGAACCCCGCCTAACTCTATCAAGGCACTGAACAACTTCATAGGATCAATTGGGAATTTTATGCAGACCAGCAGATACTCAAGTGAGTAGAGCTTAAAAAACTAACCTTTAGCTATCGCAAAAAACGGTCACAGCTGCGGCTTTCAGTCCCGAATTTGTCACGAAAGTGGCTATTGATTGGGTTAACCTTCGGCAGGCTGAGCCACGTCTAGAATGTTCTCGAAGTCTCCTATTATTTTAAGTGCTCCTGAAGTGGCGTCAAAAAGACTCGAAACATGTAGAGGAGAATAAAGGAATAGTGAAGTTAGAAAAGTTTACCTTAAAATATTTGATGTGGCATGAAATACTTTGTGAAAAGAGAGTGGCCAGCATGTAATAAATTCATTCTTGATCAAAACCCATTTCTAATAACAGATTTGCTAGACATTTTTTGACCTTATTTATCTCATTAACAGGGCTCAATGTGATGTTTTGTGATTGTATTTTTAATAAAATAAATCACATTTTATCTGATTTTGCAATTTTCAAAAACACGGTCTTCTCGAAAACTAATATCTCGAATGGTGGGAGCAATGCATGCGTGGTCCGCCATGTGTTCGCCAATGCATGAATGGTTTTTCTCAGAATTCATTCATTCACTAAGTGGCGTCGGGAGTTATGAATGACGCATTGGTGCCCTTTGCTGATAACTCGATTCCGCTCACTATCTCTCACAGAATTAAGACGGGTCTTATAATATTGCTCCTCTATATGTAACTTTGTATAAATTCATTGAGTCAGTGGATTATCCGTGCTTATATCCCACCCACAAATCAGCACGGCCTGGTTTGTTATTTTAGGAAATATACAAATGCCAAAATGGAGAACATTCCTGGGTATTGATGTTTCGTGAATTTGACTTGAATCAATGGCCCGAATGTATCAATAGCCGAAGAAGTGATTATGTGGCTTTGAGCTGTAAAGGGTGTATATTCAACAGAAATAGGAGAAACTGTAAAAAGTTTTTTTTTTGGCTTTAAAACGAAGACTGCGAAACACCATAATGAAGTCTTGGCAGGCAAAATAATAACGTAATTGTAACATAACGGGTATTTGAGTAATCACACTACTGAACACAAATAGCATATCAATTTTGAGTACATCGTATATATATGTATATATATATATATATATATATATATATATATATATATATATATATATATATATACATTTATTACCTGAAGTAGTGTCCAATAGAAATGCCATTTATTTACACTCAGTGTCAAAATGTTAGACACACCCTTGAAATTTCGAAAACTGAATATATTTTTTTTCAAATTGTGGTTCAATCTTATTTTATGAGTTATTTCAAATGTATATAATAGTAATTTATAGTTTACCTCTTTGCTATATCAAGAGGTAAATAAATAACTGATAATGTCTTTGTTTTGGTGCGTCAAAATGTTCGACACACTTGTTGTTATTCACAATCCTTTAATTTTCTAATGGTTGATAAGGCATTTTTAGACCTTAAACCTTGAAAAGCATTAAGATTTGACATTTTCCATTTCTCCTGTGGTCAATTTCAATGACAACAGCTGTGAATTTTCAGATGGGGTTTACGGAGATTCCAAGCCACAAAAAACTAAGTTTATCGAATCTGTACCACTGAATTCCGTTCGGAGAGCCGTACGGTACACATTGCTCAACTGGAAGACAACCACCTCCATGATTGAGGCAGAAACAATTGATCTAAGAATCGCATCCCACTCATGCAAAACAGCCAAAGCAATAGGAAGCCGGTGTTCGTACCAAGTCTAGAAATGTGCATGGATTACTGGAAAGATGAAAAAACATAGTGAGAAGAGAAGTAACGCGAAAACCTCTTTCTTCATAAAATGGCTTTTGCAGAAAGCGTTATCTTGAGGACCGATTAATGGAGGAAAGTTATTTTTTCTGATGAGAAAACATTTGATGTGGATGGACTTGATGGTTTTCCTTTTCATTTTCATGATTTAAGAAAAGTAGAACTTATATTACCCAGGTGGCAAGTGAGCGGAGGAAATATTATGGATTGGGCTGTATTAGGTTCATGAAGAAAGGCTACTTGGTGTTTCTGTCTAAGAGAATATATATACATGAGTATTAAAACTTATTAGAAGAACAAAAAACCACTTTCAATGAGATGACAGAAAGTTCATCTGCATTGCAGCAAGACAATGCTCCAATTCATTATGCAGGAATAATTAAGGAATGAATCATCTGAAGGAATATAGACAAAACTAGATTGGCCACCTATTTTTCCAGACCTTAATATTATTAAAAATGCCTGGGAAATTCTCACAAGTAGAGTATATAGGAAGTCAAGACAATATTCCACAATCGATGAGCTTAAAAGTGAAAATCTAGCTTCCTGGGACGACAAACCTCAAGAAACAATAAAAAAATTATTTTATTCAATTCCCAATTGAATTTTTGAAGTAATAAAAGGTGATGGAAAAGCCACAGAATTTTAAATTCCTCTTTTATTATTTTTTCTTCCAGTGTGTCTATCATTTTGACGCACCTAGAATCCGTTTTTAAGCATTTTTATTTTATATATATTTTGTAAAGGGTTATAATACTAAATGGCATTGCCCGATAAGTTTAAGATAAGTTAAAAATAATTGAATTCGTATTTGTTTGTTGATCTATTCAAATGAAAAGTCAAAAATAATATTTTGCATAGTGTGTCTAACACTTTGACGCTGAGTGTATGCTGCACGTTCATAATCTGGGAGTTAGTGTGTGTTTATATATATATATATATATATATATATATATATATATATATATATATGTTTGTGTGTGTGTGTGTGTGTGTATATATATCCCTAATATTTTCTTTAGTTTCTCGAATAATGATTTCTCCTTGTGATAAGGTTATAACAGAAAGAATTTTGTATAGCCAATTTATGCACGGGGAATATAGGCCAAGCCCTTTTCCCGCCAACTAAATCATCTATTTGAACAGGCTATAGCTTAAGTTGTTTTTAGTTTTAGCTTTGGCTAAGATACTTCCCTGGTACTAAACGACAAAGCTGCGAAGAGTCTCAATAAATAAATAAAAATAGGTAATAATGGAGACATAATCAGTTCTTATTGAGTTTGAAGTAGCGCGTTGTTCATTGTAATTGAAAAGCAAATGACGGAACCGCCTATTTCCCTCAGAATTTTGCGCATGCGGGATTAGAACTATTCCATCAAACTGAACGCGTTATAATTATGACAGGAGGTTCTCCTTTCTGTCGTTTGTCTGTATACCCAGTTAACTAGTAAAATGGATGTAAAATCGGTAGAGCAATTTTAATTAGATGACTAATATGTAAAATTGTTTTTATTTTATTTCTGTCTATTATATAAAAATAATTTTCTAAAACTTCGTGAACATTTCTTACAGTTTCGCTGATCTCACGTCCGTTCAATTCCATCTTATGTTTTAGAACTATTAAACATAATTTCCATTTTCGAAATACCTTTCCCATACCTTGAAGGTGAGAAGGAAACCTCCAAAACACAGACGCGCATCTAATCGAGAATGGGGCGACCTCTGTAGTAGAGAAAGTGTAAAGTCACGTCTTAGCACAAATAGCTGGATGCTTAGATTCACTAATTATATGTTGGCAAGGTGAAGCCAACTATTACCTGATATTATCATGTTATCGATATTATTTGTTATAGAGTTTTCCTAGAACTTGAAGTTGAGAATAGGAGAGAGAGTAATATTTTAATTTAACAATTGTTTTTATGGGTTTTAATGGGATTTGATTTATCCAATATTAAATGGGTTGACTTTGGGCTCAAACGTTTATATTTGTTATCATTTATGATGTTTTAAGAGTGAAATAAATTTTTCAACTTTACAAGGAGACGCCCGGTGGCCGTGAATGGTAAGGCGTGAGCACTTAACATCGTGCCAAGGCTCGTGGGTTCGATTCCCACTATGGGGTGATGGCTTTTATTTAGAAAAAAATAAAAGGCATTTGCCCTATCCTGGCTAGAAAGAGTGGTAACCTATGGATAACCCGTCCTAAAATTTTCAGTTGATTATGTACGTTAAAATTTAAATAAACATTACAAACTTAAAAGATTGGCCATTTCTTTCCTCTACACTGGGATTCTTATTTTATTAAATGTATTGGAATTTTGTCACTCAGTGAATGTACTAAAATACATGGGGTCCAGTATTTCCTGCAATGTTTTCGTTATCTATTATATCTTGAAAATGTACGGCATTTTAAGCAATTGTTTTGTTATTGTGTAAGCCATGGAACCCTGCCTCACCCCAGGTAGGGGGTTTCTGCTGTGCTTATCTCCAGCACACCTTGTGTTTCACCGATAAAAAGGGGGATTTTGTTTATTCTTTTATCCCAGTTAACAAACCTTATCCACATCCATACTTTTTATTGTTGTAAACCGGAATAATAGAAAATTTCATCTTGAACATAAAAAGCACACAATGCAATATATTTTATTTTTGCTTCGTATTAGATTTACAATAAGCTTAGTATTTATCTGCTATACTATATAACAGTTTTAAACATCTTAAAAAAAATAATTTTTTATCTGAATTATAATTCTTAAAATAATTTCTTCTTTAATATTAATCATTATAATTGAAAAACATATGACATTGGACTTACTTAGATTTCAATAATTTTATCTCATTGTACATTGGAAATTTTCAAAAATATTTTCTTGTATGAATAAGTATATATATGTGTGTCAACAACCTATAAGAAGAACTAACTCCGTTATTTGTGATCTCAAATTTTTTGAACTCTTCTGCCTAAATCCCCAAGTTTTATTTATTTTCTATTTTAGTTTACACAAAAGGGATTCGTTTTGTTGAATGTCCCCCCAACAGAAATACTACTTGAATAAATTAAAATGCTTTTTGGGGGGATTTCAGATGAGGAATACGCGCAAATAAAAACGTATTTTTACTTAATAAATCTTTAATGCAACACTTGGGTAAAGATGAAACCCTTCCCTTCAAAGGTCTCTTTGAGCCCTTAGAAGGGCAATTGTCTTATTCCCGGGGACACTATTTTATTGACCAAGGCAAGAACTACAACTTTACTCTTTTAAAAAATGTTGGTATCTTCAACCGTTTAATACTTATTTCTCTAGGCCTGCCTGTATATATTCATAAGTTCATTATTACAGCACGTATTATTTTTTATTCTTTTATTTGGTTTATTATTTTTATTATGAATAATGATTGATTACGATCTCTATTCGTAATTTTATTAGTTGAACTAAATAATAATTAATACAATTATTTGTTTTTATCTGTTGCATAAACCTGTTTTCGTAATTAGTGTCTGTTATAAAGTTTTTTAAATTTTTTTGTTGTATCTATTTTATAATTAATTTTTAAATATTTGTCATTACGTTGTCATTTCATTTTTTTTTTCAATTTTATTACTTCTAAAATGTGTGAGGTGGGCTGCTTGTGTGTGTGTTTAGATCTGCTACTGAAGAGATATCCACTGAGCGCGGGACTCGTCGGGTTATAATGGTATCTTCATTGTAAATCTGTTTTCTTACCTTCTACCTACATACATAAGTATGGAGTTTCTGAAAAAAAAAAAATATCTTAGGAAATATATCGTGATTCATGAAATATTTCCTAAGTTATTTTTGTATTCATGAATCATGAACTTAAAAATTATAAAAAAAATACTCGGTGTATTGAATACGATATATTTTACGTATTACATTTTTTGAATCAATATTCAGGGTGGTGTTCTTTTTTATTGGTTTCATGAAATATTTTGTCAAAGAAAAATATGAGTTCTAATGGGGTTTTTATTCATACACTTTTTATTAAAAATACTAATATTTCCCGGAAGACCTTAGAGCACTCCGTTTTCGAAAGCTATTACTCCGTAGAGGGTTTTCACGGTCCAGTAATTACGAGTAGTTCGTTCGATATGGATTTAGATATTTCCGCTCCAATTAATTTGCATAGCTGTTGAACAGACTTTTTTACCTCCACTATATGGGAATATGTTTTAAGCAGTTCAGATGAGTTAGATGGTTTTTCTGTGTAAACTGCATATATATATATATATATATATATATATATATATATATATATATATATATATATGGTTAGAGTGTATAATTTTCTATCTGACCCCACCCACAATATACAGGGGATAAAATTATCAACCTTTGAGGAGGTGGTAGTAGACCTCAAGTCAACAAAAAAGTATGGCTCAATTCCCAACAGAAACAGAGTAAATTCACATTCGTTTCTGTCGATCATGTTTTTTAAGAATACGTAGTTTCTGAAACCCTGTTTTTGTTATATAAAATCCAATCAAACCATCGTAAAGTAAATAAAATTTCTTTTGAGAAACCAAGGTTTGTAATGTTACTATATTTATTTTAAAGGGCTCCCTGGGTGGGTCCATAAACCAAATTCAGGCTATTCATCGTTGTTTTGGGGAAATTCTTTACTTAGTCCCCTGAAGATTTCAAACTCCTCCACTTTCAGGAGAACTTGTCCGTTTAAAAAGTTTACTTGCCTAATAAGGAAGTTGACGTTTGCTAGGTTATAAAGGGTGAAATGAAAAATAATTCGATATTTGAAAAAATGCGAAGATTTTTTTATTATTTTATTTTATTTCGGGGCCTTCTGTTGGTATTCTAACCCTTAGAATGAATTAGTTTTTTTTTCTTTTTTTGTTTTTTTTTTTATTAATATGGCGTATCGACTTCTGGACCAGTAGCGCCGCGAATTAGGTATTATCCTGAACCTCAAGATAACACTGGCTAAATTTTTTGATAGAGTCAATGTCCTGTCTGAAGTGCCTAATGCTTCCTACCTAATAAAAAAGATGACGTTTGCTGTGTCTTTTTTGACAGACTGAACCCCAAATTCTTTTTGGTTATACGTTATCTTGATAATGGTTACATATGTCGTCTTTAAACCCGCTTCTCCAAGTCTTAATACCTATAAAAATGTACACGAATGTCTATTATCGCAAAACCGAAACCACCAAGATCTGTTTTGAGCAAATTCTGGTTATCGGATTCTACTCTTTATCGAACTTGACATTTCATTTTATAAAATATTTTCTTATGAGTTTTCCTTACTTAAGGGATAGCTTATGTCCTGGGCCAAGACAAGCATGATTAGATATGTCTTTGCAATTACTAGAATAGTGTCCAATTTGGGACTCTCTCTCATTGGGCTATGAAAGGTCGACATTTCTTGTCAGCACTTCCGAATTGCGTGTTTATGTTAATACCCTAGCGGGGGGGTTTTTTTTTTTTTGTTTGTTATAGCGAGGGATCATACTCACTGAGACAATCTTCGCTGCATTGTTCAAACCAGACTTGTTAATTGACCATTAAGTAGAGGCTTTCATTCTGACTGTCTAGATTTAGGCAATGGATGAATTACATACTAGAGACCCAGGCTAGTGCAGAGAGAAATCCGAATAAAAGGATGAAATGAATTTTGTCGTTAATTAACGTTTTAAATGCGATGACTTACGGTGGAAATGTTTTACTCGTCCAAACAATAAAAGTTTATAACATGTATAAATACACTGGGAAAAGGTCTCGTGTAAATTCAACAAACTCTTCTGTAACCAGAGGCTGGGTGTTTACTTTATAAACTCCATCTCATTGTTCATGCTATACACCGTGAAAGTAAGTTTGCCGGCTTTATTTACAAAGCGTTTATTTCAACCTGAAATTATTGGATAAATTTTCATTGTGTTTTTTCTGTCACTCTAAAACTTTTTATGAATGGCGGAGGTGAAGTTAGTCCAAGAGGACAAGGGACGTCAGTTTATTCCGTAATAACCGCGTTTATTCTCCAAAAATGTCTGCCTAAATCTTTTTGCTCCTTTTGTTGAAACAAGGAACGGTTTCCAGGTTCGCAACGATTTATTTGTTGTGCTTCGCAACGCTGGCGATGTCCTCCATGAAAAGGTTTTAGTAAGATCCTCCTGGATTCCTTAAGGAAACATGTTTGTCAATCAGGACCTGTGTAAGTGAAAGCATTCCACTGAACTGCAACCGATATAATTAATATAAAAATTGGGTTATTGCAAATTCGTTGTAGGCTACTGACTTGATATTAGTTTTAAATATTTCGATTTTTCTGTCCCATCCCATTAGTTTCATCGAAAACTGGGCCATGGCGCCGACATCCATGGAACCCTTTCAACAGGCCCTTAGGTGAGAAAAAGTCCTGCCGCCGGCGGGACTCGAACCCGCGTTTCGCACATGAGAAGGCATTAGCCACTAGACTTCGGGGAGACCCTGCTCCATGAAATGTTATAATCTTTAATTCTATTTAAAATTTTCCTCCATTATTAGCTGCTGATGTCGAAGAAGAGCAGCTGCTGGGATTGGAACTCAGAACACCTCCATAAAATTAGAAATATTTTCGACGAATAGAGGATGTTGATATGAAATGTATACAATATTTATTTGCACATTGTCAAATAAATTACGCATTTAAAATTGTTAAAAGCGGGATTAATCTCTGAAAAAGGAAACTAATTGAAGAACAATAGCCTCTAAAGAAAATCTTAACACTTCATTAACTCATCAACTGAAGAGTGAAGACAATGTAAATAAGTAAGGCCTTTCTAAACTCTTCATGATTCCTCCAACATCCAAGTTATTTTGCTGAGAATTTTATAACTCAAGAACTAACACGGAATGCACGAGGTATATAGCTGATAAACGAACGTGAAAATATTTTTTTTGGAATAACTGGCTGGTCTCTTCAACACAATTTCATGGTGACCTTAATATGAACTTTTTTGTGCACTAGAGGTCTACTATCACCTCCAAAATGGTTGATACTTTTATCCGTTGCACCCTGCATATACAGTGTGATTCATGTCTAAATAGCCAAACTCTAGGAGGTGATTGTAGACATACTTTCCAACAGAAAAGTACATTTTAAGTATAGTCCGAATCCAAAGGGAGTTAAGACCAATTTTCTGTTTTTCAACGTAGACATATTTTTTATCGAATAAGAAAGGATTGTTTAAAAACTATTCAAGATAATTAAATTCTATTTAATCCATCATTAAAAGGCAAAATTTCCTTTAAGAAAACAGTGATTCAATTCACTTAACCCATTGATAGAAGATACTTTCTGGACGTCCAATAACGCAATTCTGTTTTTCTCGAAGAATCAGAGGTTTCTCACGAATTGTTTATTGGCCAAATTATGGGAATCCATGATGGGCGTATATAAGAATAAGAAAAGTTCGACTCGCAGGAACTGCAGCATCTTAGCGCGGTTCCATTCATGTCCCTAGTGCCATTTGATAAGCTTAGAAAAGATTTGATAAGCTTATTTTTTTTTATATATCACGTGAAAATTGTCAAAATCCTCTCGAACATCTCGAATAAAAGTGATATTAAGGCGTCAGGGGCACCGACAGTAACTAACTTTTACACAGAAGTGGAAATTACACAGTCCGGCTCTAATTCTAAAGCAAAGCTCTATAAATCAATACAAAATATGCCTGATAAAGCCTTTCTAGAGGATACAGAAGCATGGGCATATATGAGGGGGGGGGGGCTGAGGGGGCTGCAGCCCCTCCCGAAATTTTGAATTGATGATAAAAACTTCTCGTAAAACCCTTAAAAATAAATTAAATAAGATCACTTAGTTCATATAACATATTTTATTTTACGTGTAATAGCGTTTTAGTTGCCTAAAACTAGTCCAAGCTCTAAATATTTAGTATTCCATACCCTGGAAATGGTCTCAGCCCCCCCCCGAAATTGTTTTTATATACGCCCATGTACAGAAGGATCAAGAAGAAGTACACAAGATTGAGTAGAATACCCTGCCTAATATAGCCTATATAGAATAATATGCCGAATAAAGCCTATCTAGTAAATACACAAGGACAAATAAAAGTCTTGACGAATAACAAGTCAAGAAAAAAAACTTTATTTAACAAAATAAAACAAAGTTTAGTTGCCCAAATACAATAGAATAATATACCTAATTAAGTCTATGGAGTAGATACAAATGGACCAAAAACAAGTCTTGTGGAATATTGTTTTTTTTTCTAATTAAATACTTTTTATCAATATTTAGTATATAACATTTGTTGAAAACTATTGATTGCTAATTGATGAATCGGTTTACAACTAAGTAGTCATTATGAATATTTAGTATATAACCTATGTTTGGATCTGAGTTTTTGGGGTGCTCTCCGCCTAGGCTTTGTATTTGTGTCGGCAGATACCTGGGGTATATTTACAGCTCTTGAGGATTAACTCTTAGCAGGTAAATTTCCTGCGGCCCCCTTGTTTCGACGGGCATTGAACCGCCATATTCGCTCATAGTATCTAACCGTTGTGAAGTTTATTTTTTGGATTTAGGACTTAATATACAAATGTAGACTAAATCATAGCAAGAAGTAATCCTCCGTCGTCGGTTCATAACTATGTAGACTCGCTAATGTTACCCAATCTTAGACACATCGTATTTAAAATCCACAGCAAAAACACGACATTTCATCAGAATCCCCTGCTGAATAAAACTTATATAGAATAATATGCAAAATAAAGCCTATCTAGTGGATAAAAATAGAGGAAAAAAGCCGTTCGTGGTGGTAGAAAATCTTAAAAGTATTTCGCTCAGAAATCTCCGAAATATTGTCACTAATTTTACGTATCCTGTTTTATAGCCAAATAGATTTATATTCTATAATCAATAAGAAAAACCTACTAACAATAAAAAACTATGGGTAACAGATGAAAATAGGGAATACTAAGAATAATTCTAAAGAACGAAATCAACACCAGTACTGTAATCTAGATATTCATACGGCATCTTCGAATTCTAACAAACAAAATATTGATTCTAATTATACGTATCCTGTTTTATTGACAAATACATTTGACTACTATAAGCAATTAAAAACACTAGGGAATATGCCGAAGAACTCGGAGTAGGTGCCTCGACAGTTTCAAGACATTTGAAGGAAATCGACAAATCCTAAACTGACATTTCATACGATACAGCCTGATATATTTTTAACAATGAATTGCTTTTCTTATTTTAATTAATCTGTTTTATTGTCAAATACACTATCCAACTATAACCAATGAAAAAACAACAAGGAATAAAAACAAACAAAAAGAACCGTTCGAATAAACGAAATCAATTACTTCAAAGTTTAAGCACTTATTTCTCCGATTGACATACCCTAACCAAAAATTGTTTAAGAATCTTTTTTGTAGAACATTTAGTAAGCTTTCACATGGTAACCCTCCGTTTACCAATATTCCTAACCGTCTTCGAGATTTTAGGGAATGTATACGAAGTTCCCAAAACATTTCATGTCTGTTAATAAAATATTTTATTCTAATCCTTCCTTAACTCCAAACGTAACCAAAATTTTAACATATTAGTGTTGATGAAATTCAAACATGCAGAAAATGTTTCAACTGAATCCCATAATTTTAAGTATCAAAATCAAAGACAAAAAGAACAGTTCGGATAAGCGAAATCAATTACTTTAAAGTTTTATGCACTTATTTCTCCGATTGACATCGCCTAATCAAAACTTTCATTAGAACCTTTTTTGTATAGCATTTAGTAAGCTTTCTAATGGTATTCTTCCGTTTCCCAAGATTCTCAACCTTTTTCGAGATATTAAGGAAAGTATACAAAGTTACCAAAACTTTTTTATGTCTGTTAATAAAATATTTTATTCAAACCCTTCCTTAACTCCAAACGCAATCAAAATTTCAACATATTAGTTTTAATGAAAGTAGAACATGCAGTAAATGTTTCAACTGAATCCCATGATTCTAAGTACCCAAACCAAAAACGGCATTCAAAAATTATTTTTTCAGTTTTCTCGAAAACGATTTAAAGAAATCGCCTTAAAAATGGTCCCATTCGTTTTCCTAGCCCAAGAAGCCTATAAAAAGAGTACTTACAAGCTTCTGAACTAAAAAACGTAAGCGTTACGATTTTTTTTGCGCGAATTTCGCCCCAAACGCCATCTTCCAGTGTGCGGATTTTGCTGGTTAACGAACTTGACCTTTCAAATTGGACGATAGATTTTTGTACCAAATTTCATCAAAATCGGACTATAAGGGAGGCCAGAAATCCGCGAACAGACATATATATATATACAAATTTGAACCACCGTTATTTTCGGTCTCTAGGGGTTCTGAAACGCGAAATTTTCTAGTCGGCACTTCCGGATTGTTTCATTGTAACAACCTTATAAGCGGGGTTCCTCCCTATGGGGGAGGGAGGAACCGCGCTAAAAAGGGGCTAAGGGGGCTGCACCGCCTCCCCCGAAATTTTGTTTTAGTGAGAACATTTCATGTAAAAAAAAAAACCTATGAGAACGAAAAACGTCTTCTAGATTTACCCTGTATGGTCTACTAAGCGTCCAGAGGACCTTAAAACTCACCATTTTACACTAAAATATTTAAAATTTTCCCTACATCCCCAATACACGCTAGTGGAATCCATTATGTTTTATTGGAAGCAAAAAAAAGTACCTAACTAAGAGAAGTTTTTCATTGGAGACATTACATTTTGTGTTTTCCAAATTTCCATTAATTTATTTTTTTTGTGATATAGTACTTTTGCCAACCTGTAGACTGGATCCATCCACAGCACTGCTGCTGTGTGCCGGACAGCAATCCATCCAGAAACACAACTCTGTGTGTGTGTGTGTGTGTGTGTGTGTGCGTGCGCGTGTGCGTGTGCGTGTGCGTGTGCGTGTGCGCGTGCGTGTGCGCGTGTGCGCGTGCTTGCGTGTGTGGGTGTGTGTATATACACATATATATATACACAGTTGTGTTATATATACAATCAAACACACAAAAACAAAAATATATGACAAGTTCATTAATCCCTTCATCAGAATGCCATTTGGTCTACCTGCAGTACACAATTGACTTTAACCATATTTCTAAAACGGAGGGTAGAACGCTCGAAGCTGGAGGGGAGGGGGCGTATCTCTCGCTTTTACAGGCCAGTCTTCGGCCGGCTCTGGAGCTGTTCGTCTCGTGTTTATCGTCTCTCCGGACGTGCCGTGTCGTGTGTTCCTGCGTCTCTCTTATCGTGTGTGCTTTTCAACCGACAGTTGTTGTACAGCGTACTTCTCAGGCGGCAGGTCGAAAGAAATCTCTAGCTATGGGGAAGAGCAGCAGTAAGCTGAAAAAGAAAGACAGGAGTCAAAGTGAGCCAATAAAATATATTGACATTTTATACATATATTTACAATTACCTTTAACTGTATATATATTTATTTTTTCCATCCATTAATTATTGAGTCTGTTTGCTTGGTGAGAATGTTTTAAGTATTCAAATACCAAATAGAATAATTCTATAAACAAGACTAACAAAGTATGAAAGTATATATAAATAAAAATGTTTCTGAACGATTTTAACGCTCCTCTTTTGTAGTGGAAGAAACTCATAGAGCAGTTGCAAAAATTACTTACGTTTAAGCATATATATATTAATATTATATATGTGTGTGTTTCTGTATATATATATATATATATATATATATATATATATATATATATATATATTTGTGTGTGTGTGTGTGTACATATTAGAGTATGTTTTCTTAACGGAAACTTCGTTTTAGCGAAGCCCAATGGGAGGCAACCCGCTTATTAGGTTGACCTGATGACGCAATTCGGAAATGCCGACTAGAAAATTTCACGTTTCAGAATTTTTGATGGGGCGATGTCAAGTGCTTAAAACTTCGAAATTGTTAGTTTTGTTCTTTTGAACGGGCTTTTGTCTCTGTTTTCCTAACTTTTTAATTGGTTATTGTTATTTTTTAATTGTATTTAATAGTAAAATGAGTATTTTAATAAAATAAGGAATGCAAATGAGAAATGTATTGGTAATAGTGTTTTCCTAGGGCGGATGTTGAGAATTTGGGGGGGGAGGGTTATCAGATTCCTGATGAGGCGCCTTAAATCTTTCTTCCCCTTGAGATGTCAGTTTATATTTTTTACGAAAGATCAAAAGCTACCAATATTCTATTCCTTTACTAATGGAACTGGGCATATGAACGGAACCGCGCTAAGATGACACAGTTCCTGCGAGGCGCACGTTTTCGTATACATTTATAACCAAGAATTGATCCCACTATCTTTATGCAGCCGTATATTATAATGTAACAATTTTATGCGATTTAATGTTTCATATTATGTTTTCATTCAAACATAACGACAAATATAAATATTGATTTTTCTTTTAGGCAAATTCATAAGATTTTTATTTCTCTGGATCCCAAAAACAAAAAAAAAAAAAAAAAAATAGAATTATTTGATTGAGATAGGAAAATGCTAGCTTATGGATAATAAATTTTACTTTTATCAATCTAAAATTACTATCAAGATCAAAATATGATGTAAAAGTAATATTGCTCCGATAATGATACAAATGATTTCATGCTAAATTGAATTCTATAGTCTGGTTAGAAACTGCTCTTTTTAAACGAAAATTTAAAAAAAAACCTTGGTTTTTCAGAGCCTCGTGTTATTCCATTCGTTCTTTTTAAAATTTAGTGGGTTGGACGCATCAATAGGTCTATGAATGAATGAATTATATTTTTAGACAAAAATAAAGAAATGAACTATTTTTTTCTATTTTTATTGAATCCTGCGTAACAATATACATTTTACTTTTGCAAATCTAAAATTTTAATAAAGATAAAAATGTCTACAAGAATTTGCAAATGGCTTAACCATCCTTAACCATAATGTGTGTCTATTTTTATCCTCCTGTTGTCTGGTGTAGTTCGATTATTAGAAGGGAAATCACCCTTGTGCTACTCGATCCTATTGGAGCTTCGATCTATCAAAGCTACAGAGAGTTAATTACAATCGAAGCTGTAATCCAACCAATTACTGATGTATCGATTCTCCCTATGCAAACCCAATAAGTTTGCTTCTAACTAAGCCGAGAAACGTGAGCAGATAACAGTCAACTAGATCACTCTCGCGTGGATTTAGAAAGTGTTATTTTTGTTCCACACATTTGAATAATTGATTCAAATGCTTCTTCAGGAGTTGGTTTTCGGTCTGCAAGTTGCTTATTTTTTTGGTGATATATTGTAATTTACAGTTTTTCATTTTCCTTTCCTTGGTAGCTATTTATTTCTCAGGCATACCTAAAATTGTGGTAAAAACATGTAAAACATTTTGAGGTTTTATTTTATTTTTTTTGTCTAGACTGAAGGTCAATTAATAATATTCCAAATTAACATAATTGTAAATTTATTAAAATAGGCCTTCTATGTTTCTCATCATCAGATACCTCTTCAGTAGCCTAAAAACTAGATACAGCCAAATGGAAACTGACTGTTGCTTTGTAGATAATCTTCAGTTATGACATGCCATTTCTTTGAAAGGTTTACATTCGTTCCAAAGTGCTGTATCTGGCCTTTAGGCTCTTGAAGAGGCATGTGATGAGTCGAAACATATAAGACCTATTTTAATAAATTGAACGTTATCTTAATTTAGAATTTTCTTCATTGACCTTTTGCCTACACTAGAAGAATTGTTAAGATTTTAGTCTCTAATTGTTTTATTTTATTTTTTTAAATTAAATATGAATATCTAACTTAGTTTGGGTACGATGTTTAACGTACTGTAATTTGATGTTGCTAACTCATTGTGTGTTAATAATATTACACATTGTGTGTTAGTAATATTTTTGCTTTGTTTTATATTTACAGCCTGATTTCGCTGTTTTTGTTTAGTTAGTTTTCAATGAACGGTTTTATTTAACAGTAATATTACAATATTTAAAGAAATTGTGAATCTCCTTGAATTGTGAATTCCAAGCGTTGAAATGAGTTTGTTCCAGCCCTCGTAAACAAAGTATTTTGACAGTTCGATATCCGCATCCTGCAGTTTAGGGCAAGACTTCCGCTGAATCAGAGCAGTGCAACTTCAAGGTTTTGTCGATGTGCAGAGCACATCAACAAAACCTTGTTATATGTATTTGCACAGTTGGTGGACGAACGCAATTTATTTCCATTGAAAACCATTGCGGAATGTTTGTCGCTAATATTTGTGATTCTTTCAACGAAGGAAGGTTGCTACCTATACAATATTAACTTTTGTTCCTTACAATAACTTCTCAACATTCTTTAAATTGTTTAGCGTTTTGGGTAATTATTTTAATGAACGAAATAAAAAGTTAAACCCCTCTTCCCCCCAGAACAGGCTCGAAGATTTTAGTGAATACTGTATTATAATATTCTTTCTAAGAAAAATTACAAATCGTGGTATATAAATATTGATGTTGTTTCGACCTTCTAAGTGGTTTATGAAGCCCATATATATAATTTAGACAAAAAAATTGCCCAAAATCTAAACTGACCTCAGATACATATTTTATTTTATATTGTATTTGATTTTTTGGAAACTCCCGAATAAAATAAAATAGAATTTTTAGTGTTGTTCTTTTTTAGTTTGAGGTGTCGCATTTTACAGCTTTAATAATGAATGATCCTTTCACGGGAATTTGCTTTTTAATCACCGAAGAAAAACTTCGAACAGCAACTCATAAACTTTTGTACTTTTTAACTTTTCTAATCAGTACTAATTCGAGCTGAAAATTCCTTCAAGAAATAAGTTTTTTTTTTCTTTTCTTTTTTTTAATAAGCAAGTCATTAATAACTTTTGTCTTAACTCCTTTTGACGAAGAATATGTCATTTATATATTCTAACGTTCTTTTCTTGAAGAAATGAATTTACGTTTATTTTTTGTAGACCAACAATATATACAATACAAGGATAAAAGTTACCACTCTTCATCTACCTTATTTTCTTATCTCAAGTTTTATTATTTTTCTTAAAGCCCATTGTTTTCTATTTTAGGATATATTTCCAAGTATTTAGAAGGTACACCAAAGTTATATGTATGTAATTTATATATATCGAGAGAGAGATAGAGCAGGATATTTTGGGGCAATGAACAGTAGATATATTTAGAAAAATGCTGCTTCCAATTGATTTTACTGTTGATTCAGCACAGTAGAGGAATCTGATCCTTGGGAAATAACTGAGATTGATACATCCGCAAGATTTACTGTAGCGAAGGCTCTTTGCTATTACTAGAATCCTCAGGAACGTAGTAACAAATTTTTTAGTCCAAAAATAAGGCCTCAACATAATACCGATATGGTTTTGTATTTAGGTCGTCTAGCCTAAATACTAGGCCAAGTTGTCATCATCATAATATTTCTATCAAGAATGGATTATTTGGCGAAACTAAGATGTTTGAACTCTTTTGATTAAGAAGTAGAATGAACAAAAGAAAAACATAAGAGTTCACATTAAAACATTATTATAAAAGATGTAACTTTCTACAAAATATATGTTAATATTTCGTGCAAGATGTATTCATAACCAGATCTAAAAAACATTAAGGAGCTTTAAGTTTGAAAAGATATTTGAATAATACTGCAGGGATTTGCCCAAGATGGACGAAACTTTGATAATACTTGATATGTATGTAACGATATTCATAAATACATATATAGATGTTCTTTCAGATGATTAGAATCTAATGCTTTCCCTGAACGTCCCTATACTTTTTATTTATATATAAAAATTGTATAATAATTTAAAATACTATTTTTGTCATCTACAACAATTTTTTCTAGAATATGCGTTATTTCTAAAATGCATTATTTATATGTACGGAGGCCCGGTGGCCATGAGAATTAAGGCGTGAGCACTTTCTGCTCTGGGTTCGATTCCCATTATGGAGTGGCGGCTTTTCTTTGGAACAAAAATAGGAATCAGCACTATCCTGGCTAGAAAAGGGTGGTACAATATAGATAACCCGTCCTAAAATATCGAGTTTAATTATAATTGAATAAATATTGATCTTTAGAGTAAAAAGCTTATTGTTATTATTTATTTGTAAGTGTTTCCTATTCATTGATCCATTCTGGTCTGAGGAACCAGCATTGCGATAAAAAATTTGATTGCCTTATTAGCATGAACAGAGGTTTGAAAATTTCTGTAATCTGCCTGAAAGCCAGTGGTAATTCAGTAGATGTCTCCTAATGAGATTTTTTAGTTTCGTGTTCTGTAAGTAAGAGAATATTGAGTTTATGCACTGGCTGCTGTCTCTCCACAATTCGTTCACATTGGATATATAGTTCGTCTTCTGCATTCAGAAGTACTCCTCCTAATAGTGAATGAAGAAGGAAAAATATGTTAGTTTAGCGAATGAGAAAACTAAAATAAAACTATGGTTTTGGCCTTACTGCCTAAAGTAAACAGCACAAATACATACAGATGAATAAATATATAAATATACGTGTATATACATGTGCTTACCTACTTATATACGAATATGAAAAATCTCGTTTTCAGATTCGAGACTTAGGTCTTGGATTGTGGACGATACGGCTTCTCGCAAATTGTCACAACTCAAACCCCTTTATAGAATAGGCTTTAATGTCTTAAATAAAGTATCGAATAAGACCATTTTTCATTATATTACTTCGCCAACGGATAGAATATGTTCGTTCTCTAGTTTGCTCTGATTTGCACATTCGATAGTTCAACTTGGTAGGGACGATATGATAGAAAATTTGAAGGGACTTGTTCCTATTTGATGCGATAATTCTATAGTAAAAAAATTAATTATAAAAGAGGTACAATATAACCTAAAATAACAATGTTGGAATAAATTAAGGGTTGGAGTCGAATCCTTTCTAATGACAGGTTACAATACTATTTCCTACACCCGTGTGAAGGAGGAATCTTTTATGAATGAACAGCCCCATTCACTTGCGAGAAGAGTGGGGGAGACAGGCGGTCATTCACAAGTCTTAAGACAGATGTGTAAGATTCAGGGGGAAAGATGTATGCAGGAAATTTGTAAGTGAGCGCATTCCGCGTTTGCTATTGTAAATTCCTTGTAGGCTGCTGATTACGTTATTTTTAAATATTTCTACTTTTTCTGGCCAGTCCCATTAGACTGAAAGAGAAAAAAAAACAACAACAAAACAACTCTTAGGTGTACATTTCTGTTTGAATTTTGAGTGAAGGGGTGGGGGGGTGTAAACGTCCTAAATACCCGAGTTTCCTAGATGGATATCAAAAGTTACGATTTGGATACGTGAAAAAAAGAAAAAAAAAAGTTTCGTTGGGACAAAACATAATTACGCCTAGCGAGTTAATAACAATTCATTTATAAAGGGAGGTGTTTTCCCCCCTCTTGTTTGGACAGAAGGTCTTAAAATAAAAGGAAATATAATCATAAAAAAATAGAAAACATTTGTGAATTAGAAAACGGAAATAAAATATTTGAATAATATATTCTTTAATTTATCGGGCAATGAATAAAGATTGTTAATCTACAAATAACAAAAATTGCCCTGTTTTTAATTCAGTGTCTAATCTTCTCTGGGTAATTGAATTTTATGATTGGACTATGTAGATAATCTTCAGTTATGACGTGTTCGCCTACGTTGCATTAGGCTGTACTTAGTTTTTAGGCTCTTGAATAGGTATCAAGGGATGCAAATGTTTTATTAAATTGAGAATTATGTTAAATGGGTCTAAACCAGAAAACATTATTGAGATTTTGGATCACTATTTTTTATTTTTATATAAAGAGGAGGCTTCCTGAATGTTTCGAAGTTCTTCTAAGAACGTTAATATAATTTTGCGAATTTTGTCTTCTGCGCCGATCCATAAACTCTTAATCGCATGTTCTTTTGGGACTTGAAAGACAGCTTGTAAAACATTTCTGGAGAGCAACCTTAAAAGCTACATTTCTCCGGAAAGTTCTAAAAATAAAAGTATGAATGAAATATACGAAGAATGCAAGAATTAAGGATATTCTAAAAAGTGAATGAAATCTGTCAGAAACAACTACTACAAGATCCGCCTTTCTGATCCTCATTAGCTCCGACAAGGCGACTCCCGAAACGGGCTAATTTGCCTTCGGAAGTCATGAACAAGCAAGTTTGACAGAAAGGTTCATTAAGCCCAGCTGAAGCGTGCCTAAAATTGGCGCCCTAAGTCGAGAATCCCGCCCTAGTTTTTGTTGAATGGTCTTCCTGAAAGACCCCACGTGTTTGGGTACACAGGTACAGAACCATTCACCAGTTCTCACGGTCAGCAGCCTCTTGGACAAGTCTACCAAGAACGACTTCTGTACCTCCGTATTCATTATTCTAATATTATGCAAATATATTCAGCTCTTAGCGGTCCCTAAACACACCAATGGTGATTTCTTTTTGCACTTCTTGTTTTCAAAGCTATTAAACAACAAATCATTAATTCCTATACTTCATGTATATATTAGGAGAATAATCTGTGATTAAGCTGAGTTATTTAATTTCATATGTTGTTCTTAGCGCTTGTTAAAACAAAAAAGGAATAACATTGGCAACTTTTTTCTTTTAACTTTTTCTGTATAAATATAACATTAATTATTCATGTTTATGGAAAATTTCATTGTTTACATATTTATCAAATATTTTATTCGTCTTTTTAATTTTGTTGGTTTTACTCCTTCCGCGTAGGGTAGAAAACCAGTTATGGCACATCATAAAAAAGACGTTTGTTGTCTTTCCTCTGCAAAAATGTTATAATTTTTATTGAAATTTCGTACAAAAATATTTTGTAATGACGGAAGATACATTTCATTAACCAGCATAATAAAGCGGAACACTTCTCTTTCTTTATGGTGAAATTCGAGCGATGAAAATCGCAGTGTTTGAGATTTTCCGTTATCACCTCTCTCGCACTGATAACTAGAATTTAGTTGTGAGTGCTCAAACACGACAAAGCGGCTTAAAAGAGACCAGGCGTTCCACACTATCATTTTTTACACAAAGCACAATTTATTTTAGACATTAACAGTTTAGGACTTAACTGATATGTTTTGTTAACAATCTCGAAAATTGTTGATTAAATGAATAGTGGCCATTTGAAAGCCTGAATTTTTAACTTAAAATTCATTAGGTTCTTTAAGACTACCTCAGGAAAAGACAAACATTGCTGGTTATTTCGGTACTGTTGGTTTCGTACCATTCAAGAAACATTTCTTTACTAAGCCTATCATATCCAAACAGGTATGATCATTTTATGGAAACACGCCTAGACGACGCAAATCCTGCGAGTCGGACTTTATTTTGTAAATATTCAGGGCTCGTTTCCAACGTCGGTAGACTCTTACTAATAATTCCTTATTTTTATGAACAACAAAATTAGTTTTGTCAATAATCAATCAATTGTTGATGGATCAATGGATAGAATATCTTAAACGAGAAATATTATTTAATATTAGTATTTCACTAAAATCCTAACTAATGCTTTAAACGATCAAGTTATATTGGACGGATTATTATATCTGCTGCTATATAGAATTGGACACACACGAATAACACACTGGTACTTAATGACTAAAAAAGAAAAGCCTACATGCCAAACATGTTACAGCGAACTAACCGTAAAACACATACTATTTAGTCTTACCTTATGACAAATTACTTACTGGCAGCAGTCCACAT
Source organism: Gonocerus acuteangulatus (assembly GCA_946811695.1). Lineage (NCBI taxonomy): Eukaryota > Metazoa > Arthropoda > Insecta > Hemiptera > Coreidae > Gonocerus > Gonocerus acuteangulatus. The sequence continues at coordinate 37,772,550 of OX328126.1, read as the reverse complement.
ATAGCAACACATTTCATGCAGATCCTAAAAATATTAATATGAATGTGAACATTTAACACTTCTGAATCCAGCCTTTCCAGCGAATCGCCTTTGCTGTGGTTGCTCATAATTAAATAACACACACACACATATATATATATATATATATATATATATATATATATGTATATATATATATATGTGTGTGTGTGTGTGTGTGTGTGTGTGTGTGTGTGTATATATTGCCTTCTTACCTAATATTGCGTAAGTATAGTGACGCAACATATTTCGACTTACTGAGCAATATCAACGACGTTCAACGTATGATTCGAAGATCCTGGAAACTATGGAATATACATTTTTTATACGGCCATTTCCAACTGTGTATGTAAACGTTGTGTTTACATAGGAGAGGACTGATAAGATATGAGGTGCATCTATACTGATAAAATGTCTCACTTGAGAGATAATTCATGAAACATACTGGATTTAGAACTCCACTTGAAGGCGACACATAAAATCGACCAATTCTCAACTCGAAAAGCTGCTCTCAGAACGATGTTATCGCACAATATGATGATAACAAGAAAAGGTTTTTCGCGATAAGGTAGTCCAATATGAGCGGTAGTGACGGTGGCAGGTTACATTATCAAAAAACGGCCTACGAAAAAAGGCAGAGGTTTAAGAATAGTAGAGGTGCGTCCTTTAATTTTGTTTTGCTTCTTTATGCCCCTTTAGCACGTGTATTTTCATAGCTTGCAATATTTTCTAAGAGGAGTCCAAATTTAGTTATGAGGATGGCATTACCAAAGGAATTGCGGAATAAACTTACGTTGAGCCATAAAGGCAGAATTTAAAATGACATCACTATTAAATCTTTTGAAGATTCCAAACTTCTTGAGGGAGCGATTGTCATGCCAATTTCCATGCTGTAATTTTTGTGCAGGAAACTTAATACGTTTTCGAGTGGTAAAAATGAAAAGAGAACTTTAATTCTTATTCCGGGACACATCCCCCTTAACATAATTTTCGGGTTTGATAGCATCAGGTTAAAACCATTTGAGATAAGACTAAATTATAACAACTTGACTAGAAACATGGCTAGGGGTTTAGTGAAACTTTCAGGGATTAAAAAGTGTTGGTATTTAAAGGTTTCTAAGTTGGAAGAGTGGCGGACAATGAGAGGTGAGGAGTTTTATAGCGAAGTAGCACGGGTGATAAATGATTTGTCTAATAAACGTTTACGGTGGGAAGTCCAAAGTACCAAAGCAGGTATTACTGAAGTAAACAGAGAATTTGAATTGTAGGAGTTGAAAGATATAAGAAGGTCTTGGGGATTGAACTAATTTGTTAAGGACTGAGCCGAGGAAGTACTGGCGGCAATAAACAGGGAATAGTAAATTCAGCTCGTGGTAGACTTGCGAAGGCGTTAGAGTTTTGCCTCGAGATTGCCAAAAAGACAACCATACACCAAACAACCGTAGTCAAACTAGGGGAATACGAGTGAGGTTACTGGGAGTGGACAGGCACAAGATGGCGGGAGAGGAGGTTGAGGACAAATACTTTTTTTCTTCCTGTATTCCAAAAGGTACTATAATATCTAGATCTGACGTTTAGTAGGGGCCAAAAGGAAAACTATACTTTGAATAAGATGTGTTCATTGATGTGTGCCTTGAAAAAGTGTATTTGAAAACATAAAAATGCATATATTAAGGAGAGTTCCGATTGGCGGTAAACAAAAACAGTTTTTTTTTTTTTACTGGAACAGACAAATATTAGACGTGGTAACGCCTTCTTACAAAATTTTAGCCATTTTGGTTTTTAGCTGAAAACCAGTTTTAAGTTTTCTTTGTTTTCATTTTTTTGTATTATTAGTTTTTTATTTTTATTTTTATTTTGTTGCCATCCGTAAAGATGGCAATTCACCATGTTAATTGAGTCCTTCAGGATTGATCTACTGATATGTAATATGAAATCTTGTTTGACTTTGAATTTCATGGCGAATTTCTGCTTAAAATCCGTTCTGGTTCCGTGAGCTCCAAAAATGTCTTATTACCTCCCACCTCCCAGTTTTGAACCTTATATTTCTCTTCACTATATGGGATACATTTTTTTTCTTTTCCATGTTCCCTAGGTTGGTCCGCGTCTATTTCAAATCGAATTTCCGAGTCTAATATCGCGTTTTCAAAGTGGAGCATATGGTATTTACCTGTAGTATCGCGTCATCTTGTCGCTGTCATAATCACCCATCTAGAATATCTCTAGGCCTTCTAAGGGGCGTAGCGGATGGAAAATGATTACTCTTCTGCTATCAACAAGTATTACAGTTAAGTGTGTTTTTTAAAAAAAAAAGTCCAGAAAAGATAGATGAATTTTTATCAGAGTAAGATCTCAGGGAACTACTTTAGATAGGCGATCATAAATTGGGTTTTCGGAGCAAGGAGGAGCTATGCGCTTCATATTTCCATATCGTGATGGAGATGGTACTGATTATGAATTACTCGTAAGAAATATTAAGAATTCTTGTAATAGTCGAATACATATGCCATTCACCGGGATCAATAACCATAAAATATTCTGACAGGTAAGCATAAGGTAAGCCTTACTCGTGAATGAATATTTTACCTGTAACCAAAAATGTTTAAAAATCTCTACGATGCAAATTGACTGAAAAAACCTGCTAATAATTTGCTATATGATGAGTAATAATCGCATTGGTTAAATACGCTTACATTTATTCGGTCTTCTCGCTGAAAGAAATTAATAGTTCATTAGTAGAAATTGTAGGGAGTCTCCCTTACATGTAAGATCACATTTTAGGTTATTAGAAGCCAAATTGTTTTGCAAAAATGACTTAAATCTTGATTCTGCTTTTAACCTTTAGTTCTGGGTCTTCAATGGTTGCACCGTTTAAAAACAACCAAGGTCTGAAAAAGGCAGCTACCCTTCAGGTAGACTCGAACTCACATCTCCCGCATGAGAAGCGTTATAGCCACTAGACCATATACAGGCTCAACAAACTATTTTTATTATTTATTTGAATATTTAGGAATCATTTTCCACTTAGGTACATTTGCCGACAGACTCGTCATGCATTTGCTATGCCTATGGCTTATACCCCTCCTGTAATTTTGATTCCTGTTCGAATCCAAGCTCTTCTATTCTACTTGTAGAGGTGGCCTACCAAACTTCATATCAACATATGGCAAGTTATGTTCAGACACATACACAGAAGGAACAGAGTAGCTGGGTGCTAATCCAACTTAGTGCCTTAATTATTTATTTATTTTTTATATAATGGCGCATCTGCATCTAGGCCATTAGCGCCGCTTAGTGCCTTAATGTTTCCATCTTATCTATCCTGGCTAGATAAGGAGGTTTGTTGTATGTAACATTTTCATTAACCGTTTACTTCGTGAAACCCAGTGGCTAGAGAAATAATAGCTCCTTAGTAAAGTCGCTGAATGCATTGTCCTTTGTTTCCAAAAAACAAGTAGGTTGAAATCGGAAATGCCTGTTTTATGGTGTTGTTTTAGAGTAACCAAGATATCAGATCCCAAAGTGCCCCATAAATTGTTATAAAAAGGATTTTTATATCAGCCATAACTTGGTAAAATAAAGATGTCTATATCACACTTCGGGAACTTTATAGGACTTAAAGTTGCACATTCCGGGCCAGAATATCGGACCATTCGAGATCCCGATGGTCCTAAAAGCTCTGCCACACACAATCTCACATAAACACTTAACCCTATTTTGATTCAGACAGCTGGACGGACAATATGTGGGCGTCCAGCCTTCACTCCTACAGGCTCGTCCAGCTGCAGTCCGCGTGGGCCAGATGAAGTTGTCATATGTGACTTTTATACGGTCCTTTAGTCGAAGGGACCCCGATCAGACTGGGTGGCCGAGGGTGGCGGCCCATGTACGATTCAGAAATAGAGTTTACAGCCTCGATCAATCCTCTTATTTACTGGTCTCAGTACGTTCGAGTACTGCCTCCATTTACAACGCATATCCTCAGGAAATTTAAACTTCTCGCAATATTTAAAGGGTCATTCAATCCATTTAATGAAAACTGTTGAGCTTTTACTTGCTTTCAGTAGTTAGAAACCTCTGTAGTTGAGGTTATCAGTATTTCGAATATAGGTCTCAAACATGCCCCTCAGGCCTGTTCAAGCGAACTTGTTGTTTGAACTACTTTATGTTACGACGGCACATTTTCACATGGACATTTAATTAGAAATATTAGTTTTATCTAATCTCTTCTATCTATTGCTAAAAATGGCACCTAATGATCAGGCGAAAACGTCTAAATATAGATTTCCCCTCATTCTTGAGTTCTTATTAGCCGATGCTATCCTTAGGGACGTGCACAGGTAACGAAACTAGTAAGGAACGGAATTTTCTTATCCACGAATTATTTTGTTATTTACAAAGATTATTTCAGGAAACAAAAGTTCGCGAATGTAGCGATTCGGTCTTTTCCAAATTTAAATGTTGGCGATAGAAACCATTGACAGTCATGAAAAACTAGTAATTAAGAAATTTATAAATATTTTAAAAGGTACTAATTATTCACATATAGCCACAAAGTATTTATACACACACACACACACACATTTATTCATAATTAATGTATTAAATTTAACAAATTCTTATGTGGGCCAAATCTACATCGACAATATTTTCGATGGATGTAGATTTTATTAAATTTGTCAAAACTTCCTGAATGCAACCTTAATAGCTAGGTTTCTTCGGAATGTGTTAAAACAGAAAAATAAATGAGTATTTGGGATTCTCATTGAAAAAATGTATTTTTTCTGCAAAATAGCGTTACCATTACCCCATGCGGTTCATCCTAATAGTTCCCCCCCCCTTTATTTTAAGGCAATTCAACCACTTGGGTCATTGTTGCTTATTTATAATATGAGCGATTGAAAATCCGTTGACCTTAATGTGTAGCAAAATGTAATATTTAGATCAAAATATGTAATCAAATCAATATACTTGTATCAAGTTATTGTTAATAGAAGGAATAAAATAAAGATTTGAAAAAAGGGATAGAATATACTTTAAAAATAAGATTCGTTTTGTCACTGCCTTAATGCATCTTAAATAACAATTTTCGTGTTGTGTAAAATTTAATTCAATTTTCTTTCTGTTATTAGCCAAGCCTTAAAAATAAATGCGAGTGAATATGCTTAATTGTAATGAATATAAATTAAAAATATCGATGAAAACTAATTTTATGCAAAAAATGGATTCAACAAGTTTTGTTTTGTACCGCTTTAGCAGGTGCTATTTATTTGAAATGATTTATTTTATACATTAGCAATGGATAAAATTAACTATAACCATTATTTGCACCACGTGACACCAAATGAGAACTAAACTAAATTAGTCGATTATTCATAGCTGGAAATAGCTATGAGATAATTAATTTGTTTATCGGACGATGCTAAATATACTACTATTGGTTAATCGATTCTTCGAAAGATAAACGCTAGGGTCATTTGGTCATTAACTTTATGTGTCGCTCAATTAGCGGCAAAAAGCGACGAATTGCTTCGGCTGTTTTAACACCGCTTTTATCTGAAATGTCGTTTCAGAATGTATTTAGTTTTATAATTGTAATAATACATTTTCTATCATAAGCTCATTAATTCACTCCTCAAATGGGGATTCGGAAGTGAGGAGTCCTGAGAAACGACTTATTACTAATTGTTGTTTTCTTGATTGCTTTTACAAGTTGGAGGGGTTTCCTCTAAATTTTCCTGCGACACTACAGATTTTATATACTAGTGACGTTGTTTGAGAGTTGAATTCGGGATCCCAGGCCCGTACCTATGCCCAACCTGTCATTAATGAATTTAATAATAGGTACCAGCAAATACGAAAATCAGGTGACCGGATCATAAAGCTGACCACACTATCTCTATTGTGCTGGCCACTCGGGCTCTTGTGGTACGCTAAGTGGCTGAAAATCACAAAAAGGTTTTATTATTTGATATTTTTAATAGTACTTTCAAGAGACCCACGAAATTCCTGTCGAAATTTCTGATCTTATAATAGTAGTCAACCGATTTATATATTCACAGTATTTTCCTTTCATTTTTTATTATTTATTTTTTTCTTACTTGTTATTATTTAATCCATTTATTCATTATTTCTCTCACCTATTTTTTTTTTTTTTTTTTTTTTTTTTTTTTTTTTTTTTTTTTTTTTTTTTTTTTTTTTACGGAGTATCCGCACATGGGCTATTAACGCCGGGCTACCCTTTTATTTACTTATATAAAATTTATATATAGATATATGTATGTATGTTTGTGTGAGTCAGAGTGCGAGCGTTTGTTAACACGAAAGTGGCCACACTTTTCATTCTTTCCCATAACACACGATTGAATGAGTTCGTTCATTGTCAAAATCGGCCCATGTGGAGGAAGGGGCTTCAGAATATTAATTTGGCCATCCCGGCCGTAAATTTTTTTAAGAATAAGATTTAGGGAATCTAAAAATATATAAGCAGAATAGGTTTTCAGCGAATTATTACGCCCAAACCGACCGATTACAGTATCTACAAAACAATAATTCTCCCCGGCGAATGTACATAAACGTAAGTTTTATGAGGATGACTTTCTGTTTCTAATGACTAGTATAAGTTTAACCTGAATAGTTGCGTTCTGATAAGAAAATATTTTCAAGAGATTGTTTTGTTAATACAGTATTTAGTTGGGAACTTCAATATTTTTTCATTTCTCTTTGTATATAATGAAAAGAGTCTCTTTGCTTAGCCCCGAATAAAGGCTTGCTGTTTCTAGTGCCTACTTCTTTTAGTTGAAGAGTTTTATGAATGCATACTTGCAGTTGGTGCATTCAACAGACGTATTCAATTCAATGGCGTAAAGGGGTCTAATAAAACAGGATGTTGTAATTATTCTGTTTTCCTGCTGTTATGAATGGACGTGCCTAGTAGTAGAATAGATGATGGAGCAACTATATTACTGCCAATGACCTCAATGGCGAAGGAAATATTAATAAATATCTATTATAGTCATTATATCAACAACAATATTAGGCAAAACATTAGCACTCTTAATTCTTTAATGGCAATAGTTAACTACAGTTATTTATGATTTTTATTCATATATTCATTAGTGATACATGTCGGAAAAGAGTAGGTTCTGACGAAGATCCTGTTGTACAAATTTAAAAACGATAGGGGACCTAAAACAGAAGGGAACTAAGAACAGAAGCAAGATATTATTTATTTTACCGCTATATCTTGCTAGAAAGTGAAGAATACATGGAGTGTGAAAATCGTTATTTGTAAATAAAGCAAATATAATCAGGGGTACAAAGTTAGGGAGATAAGTTATAGTCAGAGGTTGTGGAGGTGTTCTAGAGTAGGCAAAACATTTGGGAATAGCATATACAATTGAGGAAAAGCCTGGCAAAATGCTATGTTTGGAGTGTGAAAGATGATATATGTGAAAAGAAAAGAGAAAAAGGATCCAACCCATGGAAATGTAGATATGGAGGAAAATTGAGAAAGAACATCAGGAGGAAAAGGAAAAGAGAAAAGAAAACAAAATGTAAATAAACATAGCTACGTTAATTGCACCAGTTTCCGTAGTAGAGCATCACCGAAGTTAAGCAAAGTCGGGCGAGGCCAGTACCTAAATGGGTGACCGGCCACGTGTTGTTGGTGATCTAAAAGGATCGTAACCTGTAGATAGCCCTGCGTTAATAGCCCAGTTATTGATATGTCGTAAAAAAAATACATAAAACCAAGAAAAAAAAAATAAGGACATAGTCACGTTAAATACACCGGTTCTATTAGATCACCGAAGTTAAGCAACGTCGGGTTTGGTCAATACCCGAATTGGTGGCACTTGTCGTTGACATTATTAAAGGGTGGTAACCTATAGATAGCCCGACAATAGTAGCAACGAAGTTGATTAAACCGTTAACCCCAAAAAATTAAAAGTAATAACAGTATAGAGATGACCTTGGCTAAACAAAAATGGAAACAACAGTGGTTTTGGGAACATGCAAATCGGTTAATAATATCATATATGACAAACATATACCATATCGTAATTAACACCCGTCAATTGAAGGCAAATATGGCTTTACGGTTGAGTGCCTTGTGAATTTAGTTTTCGTGTTACCTACATAATTTATGATTGTAAAGTAATCGATAAGAGGATTTCAACTTCTTATATTTTTGGTAGATAGGTACGTGACAATAAATAAAACAAAATTACAGACCATTTAAAAAACTTTGTGACCAATTATATATATTGAACTCAAGTTAAAAATTAATAACAAAAATGCTCTTCTTGGAAAAAAAAATCAAAACTAGAAAAAAAAAAAAATTTTAGAATAACTCGTGCCTTATACCTCACGGAGTTTTTGTGAATACCTTCGAATCATATCATCTCACTCCCTTTCTGCTCCTACTACAGAACCTGATGGTGTGAAATTAGCAAGGTTTAAAATAATTGTTTAGAGCTATGAACCTTCTTTTCCTTCTGATGGGCTGAGGTCCTTAATTTTATTCTACTGAATAAAAAAGAAGTATACGTTGTAATTTGTTTGCTATTACATTTAACACATTAGCAGCCACTTGCCAGGATTTCGGTTTTGAGGTTGCTGGTGGTCTGTGTGGTGTGGAAGAATTCGCATCCTATGACATAAAATGGTACACATTGATTTCTCTTGCAGTTCGAAAACGAAAGTAACTTATTTGAGTTATTAGTATATCAAGGAACGTGTTAATGTGTGTATTCTTAAGCAGAAAGTAGTATTTCGATCTGTTCCGAAAGGCAAATGAATCGACCTCACAAAGCATTTGCTTCCCCAGGAATGGAATGTATTGTTTGTCCAACTATCAAACAGACGAATTCCAAACACCAGAATGAACAGGAATCTGTGAGTATATCGGTCTCTTGTTTATACCCCCGTTCCTGAATTGGTGGTAGTTATAGATGAATTGAACAGATACTGAATCAACCCAGCTCTAGAAGCATATAGAGCCGTCCATTGTGTTACAATATTCCTCTCTGACTGCCTCCGTAGTCCATTCAATATTCAACTCCAGCTACTATTGCGAAATTTCCTGTGGTAGGGAAAATACATATTTTTAACTAAACAAGAAAAAGGAACCCATAGCAATACTATGGGGTTTTCAGAATTAGAAAGAAAGCGAAAGTAATTCACTACCCGTTAAAAGAATGAGGTAAAATCTTATGTGAATTGTGAATAGGGAAACAGTTTCATAAAAAGGAAGAAGAAATTTAATGAACATCTTAAAAAAAGAAGAAGATGTAGTCTATATTAAAATGTCAGAGGAGGAAAAACCATTATAAGATTGATAGTGATGGAGTGTAAAAATAAATGAATGTTTTAGAGAAAATGGAAAATACATAAGTATGAGAGAGGATAGTAGTATAGAAGACATGTATCATTCAATTTATATTCATTATTTGATTTATTTGTTGCTGTTCCGATTTATAGCAATGTAAATCCCTTGTTTATATACATATATTAAGATTTAGTTGTTGTTCTGTTCTAATTTTTGTTTTTGTTTTTATTAAAAAAAAATACCTTTTATTTTTACTTATTTTGCTCATAACTCCAAAAGTATTCCCGCAAGAGATTTTCCCAAGACGTAAAAAATGTGTAATGAAATTTCCTGTAATTATACGATTATTTAAAAATGTTAAAATTTATCAACCGTCCTAATTGACCATTTTTTAATGTGTAAAATGTTTTTGGAAGCTTATATGCCTTAGTTTATTAAAAAAATATTTCTAATATGTTAAGCAAGTTGTTTATTTGAAAAGAACAAGGAAGGGTGGGTCTCTCCGTGGTCTAGTGGCTAACGCATTAGTTTCACATGTGGAAGATGGTAGGTTCGAGTCCCACCGGTTGCAGGAATTTTCTCACCTCATGGCTCGTCGAAAAAATTCCTCGTTGCACCAGGATGTCGGCGCTAATCGTCGGAGGTGTCGATGCACCATAAAAAATAAATAAATAAAAAAAGGACGGAAGGAAGTATTTAAAATGTCGGAGACGGGATACACTTTATTAAATTGATAAGAAAAATATGTATTCTGGTTAAATGTGTTAACGAAGATAGGAAAAACTCTATGAAGATGACAGACAAAAAAACCTAAATATTAGTAGTAATATTAAATAAATCAGCCTTGTTGTCTGTTAAGCGTTGTTTATGATAGCAATAAATATTCTAGTATTTTAACAGTCCCCAAAACATTTGCTGTTTTTCGCCTTTTCTGTTGTGTCCTTGGAGGAATAGTCTCTTTTATTTTTATTTCCTAGGTTCTCGCCGCCATCTGCAGACTCAGCATATAACCATTCATGGAAACTGCTGAACCATAGCACCCTCCAATTATACCACTGAAAGTAGAAAGGAGTATTCCAGTGGATTGAGTTTTTGTTATAAGTATAAAATTCCGCGGTTATCTCGGAAAACCAGAAAAAAATACATAATTACACTCTTTCACTTTTACTGAGTGTTTGAGGTTTTCTTTTCTCTCGAATAGAAATAGGGGCTTGAAAATTATTCTTTTTAAAATTGTTATACAGCATAATGTCTTGTGTCGAGAAAGCGAATATTAGGGAATTCTTACGATTTAATGAATGCCTTCGTCATATTTTTGGAAACGTTGGTAATTTGGAAATTAAATCGCAACTTTTGGACGACTGGAAAACAATGAGCCTGTTAGAAGTCCAAGAAAGTTTTACAATTTATAATTCAATAGAAATCTGTTTTGTATCCCATCCACGGACTTCCTGGAGGGTTTAAAAAACATTTTACAGCCTTTTGAATTTCTTCTGCTGACAGATAACATTAGCCATGCTTTCCGCACATCAGATGTTAAGAATCGGCTGTTCAAAGTGTAAATATTATTCTCCAAAAACTATCGAACCGATTAAAACGAAATTTAGAAGGTTGTTATATTAAATAATAAAGATCTTTTTCCTAGAATATGAAGGACCTAAAGCCATTTTAAGTTCCGGGAAAAAAGGTATAAAAATATTTTTTTTGCCCTGTTTTTCACAAGTATTGCTATTTTTCTCAGCCACGAATCAGTTTCGCTAAGTATCTTTTGACGCCTTGGGACATGACTACTTTTGGAGTTATGAGTGACCGTGTTTTTTCGATTTTGTTTACATTAAAAACAAAAATGTTTAGAGAATGTTTCAATTTTCGCATACCTTAATTATTGTTACATAAGGTCTTCCGAAGATATCTCGCAAAAATTAGCCCCCTCCATGCGCACTAGTAGGTCTATGGTAGTTTATTAACTCTTTACTTTACGGTTTAAATATGTTTATTTATTCTCTTCACGACCTATTTCACAACTTAGTAATGTACCTTAGTCTGTCTGCATAATAAGGCTTACATCCTCAACTTTAGAAGTTTCAACCAGTCCACGTCAAAACTTGGCAAGGCTTAACGAATCCAATATAGCGGAGGCACGCCAGCTGATGACGTTTTCATCCTATTTCGTCAATCTCCTAATTTGAGTGAAAATCTATGCACAAGTAAGAATCTTCCTGAAAGTTAACATGAACACATGGGAATATCGTGTTAATCCTAATGACCCCAACCTTGAAAATAAGAAATCTCTGTAGCCCTATGCTAATACTGGAGCCTATGATTTACGATTTCATGTAATTGGATTTGCAGGAACTATTCCCTACGAACACCGCCTTCTCCATATTGTCTCTTGATTAATGTCTTCCTTTAATGGTCTTGGCAAGGAGCTGGAGTACTTTCGGTGTGTCCACCTTCGATTATTCATCACGACGCAAGGAAATTATAGCATGCCGACATGAACTAGCGTACACGAACCGTGGAATTCCTACATGCAAATTAATTCATGAAATATTCGAGTAGAAAATATATGTGGAACCCTTGTGCCGAGCATTTTTGAAGAAATGCGTTCTTCTCGCGTGGAAGCAACAAAAACTACTATTATTTTCTTGGCTAAAGGAAAGTAAGGGCTAATAGTGAATATACGGTACATACTTTAGCGTAACAATTATCTAAATATCTAAAAAATATTCAAATAAATAGGAAAGTTATTATTTTTACAAGCTAACGCCCATCCGAGGTTTTCCAACTGTTTGTCGTTGAGCCTCCCAATAGCGATTGACGATGACATCGCACCTTGGGTGCACCACGTAGAGGCCCTGCTAGTTTACACCCCACAAATAATAATGGGGGAAAAACTAAACTAAAAAAAAGTTCTTTCAAACAAAATCAAATTCAACCACAATCATTCAGAGATTAAACTACCAAAGAATGGATGTTCACTATGAAAACTGAAAAAAACAGGAAAAAGTAGGTAGAAAAAAATCTATGGAAAATCTGGGAAACATTTGAAAACAGAGAAGGGAGTTTTTCGATCAATATGAAATAAAAACCTTTAGAAAGAGAATGAAAAAAAGAGGATATCAGACACGCTTAGGCATAGAAGAATCTTTAGTCACATAATGATGGCATATATTTGCATGCTTAAAGATGAATCTTTAACGATACCCACAAGAGCAAAATGGCAAAGAGCGAATCCAAGAAGTTTAAAGGTATCAGATGATGTGAAACATCTAGGGCCATTTTCATAAATTGACCATATGATATTTTGGAAAATTATTCAGTCTTCTGCCTACTCATGAAAAAATATTACAGTCTTCCGTGGGTTTATTTATATATTACAATCTTCCGTGGGTTTATTTTTTTTTTTTTTTTACGGCGCACCAACATCAAAGCCGTTAGCGCCGATATCCATGGTGCAGTGGGGAATTTTACAACGAGCCGTGAGCTAAGAAAATTCCTGTTGCAGGTGGGACTCGAACCTCCATTTCCCAATGACTTCATTGGCGTGATTGCCAATAATGGAGGTCTTGTACAGTTGTGAAATTGTATTAAGCATGCTTGTCGCTGAATGATTGTAATCGCAATGTCCTTTAATTAATTATTTTGCTCAATGAGTGAGTACTTATAATATTTTTGTGATCAATGCTAGGAACGTAGTACAATGCGAGTATTGCATCATGCTGTTGAGCTGATTAGTATCTTGTTATCTTTGAAAGTTTTAAGAAGAATTGGTCTCAAATTACTTGCACTGCTCTTGAACTTTCAGATGATTTCGATCCATTTGTAGATGGAAAGTACCACTATTTCATTGTAGGAAAATTGTTGTAACGTAGACCATTTAATTTCCAAATTCCACTAGAATAGTTACCAGTGCATCCAGGAACGAACGGGAATGAACGCCAGCTATCCGGGTATTGGGGTGCATTAGCTCTTGGCCTAATCAATTAGGCCATATTGAAGTTTATGTCAGGCCTGCCAACCCTCATGTTCTGTTAATATTCTGGCCATCAATTTGCTCTCTAGGCCAATCTGCTGGCTACGGTCCGATTTGATTATGCCCTCCCCTCGGCGTCCCCGCATCATCATAAAAGATCAATTTGTTTTAATTCTAATCGGTATTGTGTGGTTATTACTGGATGTTTCATTCAGCGGCTGTATTTGTAAATTTGGTTATTGTTTCTTGCTAGAATCACTAGAAGCTATGTTATTTTAGTTTCGGTTTTGGGTATACTAGGGATATGTAAAAAATAATAGATTAGGATTAGGATTTGTTTTTGACAAGGGCGATAAACAGTAGAGTCCTTACACCCTTTAGAAATAATAGAAAATTCTGTCTGCCAGGAAATGAAATATAATGTAATGCGTTTCCCTGTAAAGGATTGACTTTAATTGGAAATATCCTACACTTTCGAAATTACAATTACCGTTTTCTCATATTGAAATTTACGCCCGCACGTTTTCCACGATTTACGAATCTCTTTCGCAGATTTCTCACCGTGTTATTATTATCACGTCGAATTAAAGAGAGTAGTATTAACGAAAATTTTCTGTAACTTCTAGTGGTGTTGGTATTTAGTCCTGATGAATATCAGCATGTCATCAAAGCATTATGGATATGTTCGGAATGTGGCATTTCGCCCCGCATTTCACTTTCAGCATTGCAACAACTGCAATAAATATTCAAAAAGTAGCCTATTTTGTATTTGTAATCGTTTGTTCATTTAAAAACGCTTTGTTCGCCGAAATTCGTGGAAATAAAACCATAAGGATAACGTTTTTACAATAAAAGGCTCTCCCCGTGGTCTATGGGCTAATGCCTTAGATTCTTAAATTGATTATCGTACAAAAAACGGTTAAGGCAAAATTTCGATAAGATCACGTGAGGAGAAGACAGGGGCGATTAAAAGTTTGGAAGTTTTGGTTTTGTTTAATATTTAAAGCATTGGCTGCCACAGTATTTATCAGGGCTCCGATGTAACGTCAGTCCTAAACAAGAATTTTCATCGTAGGAATTAACGCAATAAACTAAAAACTATAAGGTTTTTCCATAGTACGGAGTTGACCTAAATTAATGAAAGTTACCATCCTAGGCATTATTACAAATCAACACTTTTCTCGTACTTGTCAGTCCTAGTGGTTTCAAGTCGTCTAAGTTCCACAAAGCACCTAGCATCTTTCCAAACACAGATTAGGTTTTAGAGAGAACTTTATATAATAAAAGAAAAACTTTATGTACGAGATAAGCACTTGAAAGTTGGTGACTTATCTCGGATCTTGGGCCACATAAGAAGAGGCGTGGATGTATGGATTTGTTGACAGCTCCCTAGGGCCTGAAGGAGCCACCCTGACCAGCTGGCTGATGGCACGTCGCCTTTATTGACTTGTGAGGGCTCCGGCATTCTACTCCCGTTCCAACCTTTAGGCCTCAGCTTAATCTCCGTCAAAAATATAGCGGCTTATAGTGAGAAAATAATTCTTTATTCAAGCCAGGGAGAGATTGAGACTCAAGTTTTATTTTTCATAATCTTCCAATTTTTAGATGTTTGCTTCGTTTGGGCAAATAACTTTTTAATTATAAGTGTTAATGGTTTTTCTGTTTCTTACACATAAGTATTGTTCAATACTGTGGTATAGCCATACTCAGTTCGTCGGTAAACTTATTTAATTTTGATATACAGTTGTGATTTTGGCAGAGTGGATCTAACTTCTACCTTCTTCAAGGAAATATACCTATCAAAAGCGTAGGAATGGACGGATTAAGAGGGCTATCCGAAATACAACAAGAAACGTCTGCCAGGCTTCGGATAATTATTAATAATAAAACGAAGCCACCATCTCCCGCTTATGAATCTAAGGCGCTAGCCACTAGAACACGGGAGACCCCATCCTTTGGTGGTATTTTCAAACATATTTGGAGCACAATGGCATGCGTTTATCATTCTTGGGCACATGAAACCCATGAATACATTTTACAGCAAACCAGTTACATATCACAAAATAAATGTTGTTAATGAGAATAGATAATCTCTAAATATATCGACGGTCACAGGAAAAAAGTCAAAGGATAAATAGGCAAAATGAGTTAAATGCATTATGATTATAACCTAAGACTCATGGATAGTGTAACGAAGTCCCTATTTCACAGCCTTCATAGTTTCGGACTTAATAAGATGTGGGTTTCTTGGGAGTAGGAAAATAGTGTTCTCTGTAAATTGTATGTTATCCAGCTACCGTGAAAGGCACCAAGTAATTTTCTGTGACCATCGATGTGCGCACTTTTTATGGCATAAATATAAGTTATATATATATATATATATATATATATATATATATATATTAATGTATTGACTTTATAGTAGAGCTTTTTGTGATCTAAGTCTGCAGAAAGAAATATTTACAAAGAACCTAAAAATAAAACAATGATTTAATCTCTTTCTCTTGATTTAAATAAATAAAACGGAGGTTATAAAAGGAAGAGAATAGGAAAAATACAATAGCGATAAGATTTTGGTTTTGAGGACGGGTAAACTGCTTCCAAACTCGACCCACTTCGATAAGACACAGGCCGGGCATAAATTCATGAGAATAAATGCGATCGTTTCGGAATTTTATCTCCCCTTGAAACGATGAAGCATCTGTTTGCTAAAAGGGGAGGAGAGGAAAATGGAAAAAGTATATGATATATTACAGAGTACACAAAAGGTAAAAACATTCTATTTTAATTCCTGTTTACAAAGCATTTATGATTTCAATGAAAAAGTGATTTATCTTCTGTTGAGATAATCAATGACTACAGGTATTATCAGTTATTTACATTTTTACCTCCGTTATTATTAACTAAGAATTTTGGGACGGGTTATCTATAGGTTACCACCCTTTTCTAGCCAGGATAGGGATGTGCCTTTTCTTTTTCTAAAGAAAAGCCAGCACCCCATTTTGGGAATCGAACACTCGACCTTTGGCACAGAGTGTTAAGTGTTCACACCTTAACACTCACGGCCACCGGGCCTCCAGGTATTATCGGAAAGATATCAAAATAAATATCTATGAATAGAAGCATAAAATTTCATGAACGAGCATCAAATACAATTTGGAACTTTTTTACTAAGTAAACTTGAATGAAGTGTTTTTCTGCGCAGAAAACAAACACATGGGTTGTTCATGGGGAAAGGAGCGAATAATTATATATTATATTCAAGTAATCTGGTCCGAAAAACAAAATAACACTTTCTTCGTGATCTATTTAATTGTTTTCAAGGAAAGTTAAAAAAATTAGTGTTTTAGTTTTGGGTTATCCAAAACGACGGATTGAGTTAAGAAATTGTTTTCACACGTTGTCAATCATTCTTATGTGGAAAGTATTCATTCTTGTTAAATTTTGAGTTGAAGAAGTATTAAAATAAATATGTTGTAATCTGACTTAAGCAGTTGTAGACTTTTCTAATATTTTAATTACCTAGAAAAAGGTTGACGTAGTAGTTCATTAAAAATCCTAATAGTTCTTCAAGTTTCATAAGGTTTGGCTTATGGTGTAAGGCGATATGCTAAGAATTTATACGCTTACCTTTGCAGATTTCTCCAAAAATAGACGTGAAGACTAGGATGGCGCGTGTTAAAATGCTATACGAGGGCCTTATGATTCAGGAACATGCTAAAATGGCGAGAAATTGTTGTATATTGAATATTTTGGAGGGAGTAAATCCTCGCTGAAGCTTTGAAAGTACCTGTGCGGAAGACGAGGTGTGATTTTGAAGGGAAGCAACGAGGCGTGGAGTCTGGAAAGGGGTTCCAGGAGAAAATTGGGTCGGTCACGTATGTCTATGGGGGGGGGGGGGAGAAGACCCGCTCGAACCTTTCAAAAATAATAATGCATACCACGAAGTGAGTGGTGTCACGGAAACAGAATCCGTCAGCAGACCTCCAATCGTGGAAACAGATGGAAAACGCGAATAATAGTCAATTTCAGGCATTCGTGCTATTTTCAACAAATAAGTATGTATATACAACAAAATAAAATATAAAATACAAGTCCGTCGTGCATTTAATGCAAACTAAGCATTTTAATATGTTTATAAAAACCAACATAAAATCAAAAATAAACTTAAATGTTTTTCAGATCACATCAGGAATAAGTTGTTTTTTGAAACACCTTTTGATTAGCCAAATCCTACGAGTCGTACTTTTATGCAGATTTTGTAAAAAGTGACCTCTGTCATTTCAAACGACCCATTTACTTAAGCGACCTTGCAGCTTTTAGTCAAACAATACTTAGTAAGTTCATTCGAAATTCATAAAGGTCATCCGCTGACCTCAAGAAAAGCCATAAAAATCTTCTAAATATGTTGTTGACTTTGTCCACGAAAACCTGCCTTGGAGTAACACTGCCTTAGACTCACTCAGTAATACATTATTGTCTAATGCATGAACGCAGCAGCTTTGGTACATAAAAAAGTCCGTCACGCAGGAGCTGCATGACTAAGCACATTCCTCAGAATTTGGGTAGTGTAGACTGCTTTCCAGAACAATTTGCTTAAAATATCCTACATAAATAAAATAAAAACATGGATAGTTCTCTTTTAAATTTGTAATGAGTAACTGATCAATTATTAATTTACTTCCAGAGTTATGTTTACACATGGTACCTATTGCACTACGTAATAAATACAAAAAACCTCATATTATCGTATTTTGATCTAAGGCAGGAACAGGATACAGTCACTCTAGTGGTAGAAAGCGCTCCTTGCGGCGGCTTTGTGAACCTACGTCTGGCGGGCTTTTCTATTGAAATATATTACAAATTAAACCCCCGTTTTCCGATTGACCGATTCAGCTCATTTTTACAACACTTCTTTCTCATGTGTTACCCACGACGTATACCGCGTTTCGTTACAATACTGCAGAAATTCCGACCGGTATGAGTATATTAGGAATTTGGGTCCGGAGTAAACCCCCCCCCCCCCTTCTAATGAACCGATTTAGTTTATTTTTACAACACATATTTACCTGTGGATTACCACTACGAATACCGAGTTTCGTCGAAATATACCAAAAATCACGGCTGGTAGTGGCGAATTGGTATTGTGGGTCCGGAGTAAACCCCCCCCCCCCCTTCTAATGAACCGATTTAGTTAATTTTTATATCTCAGTTTTCTCTCTATATTACCACTACGAATACCAAGTTTCGTTGAAATATAACAAATATTACGGCTGACATAGTCAAATTAGTGTTTTGGATTCGGGGTAAACCCCCCTTCCGGTGGACCGACTTTGGTGGTTAACGAACTCGTTCAATCGTTTGCTAATTGAATGCTATATACCAAGTTTCGTGACGAAAAAACAAAAACTCTGGCCGCTATCGTGTTAACAGACACACACACACACACATATATATATATATATATATATATATATATATATATATATATATATATGTATATATATATATATGTATATATATATATATATATATATGTATATATATATATATATATATATATATATGTATATATATATATATATATATATATAAATTTTAACGGGGGTCATTTTCGGTGTCTTTTCAAAAATTTGTCACATTTGTCAAATTTTTCAAAAATTCCGTCATGAGTCCAACCTCAATAGCTACTTTCCTTCGGAGGAAAGTGCTAAAAGGACCTGAATCGCAGGAACATCATCGTATTAGTATGCTCAGCTTAAAGCAGGTTCATTCGATCCTCTACTTAGAGATTGTCTTTTAGGTAAAATAAATTGTTTCTCTTAGGTTATAAAATTCCTTTTATTTCACCTGACATCATTTTTTTTATTTTTTTTTATCATTTATAAATATTACCAGCCATGGTGATAGCCTCCTCCATCAGTCATACTTTTGAATATATATATATATATATATATATATATATATATATATATATATATATATATATATATATATTAAAAAATACATACCTGTACGTAATCATAAACGCGCATATATCTATAAATAAAAATTGGAAAGACTGTTTTTTATCGTTGCTTTATTCGGGGGCGAGGTTAGTGGTAGAGCACTCGATTAATATTTTGGAGCACCTCGGCTTTAAACTCGAGCGCGCACTAAGGATTTTATCTACTAGTCTCGTCGTTCGTGGGTTGGTTTTGGATCTCAAACCGTCCCTATGCCCACTCTGCCTTGAATTAATTAATAATAATGCTTACTGAAGAGGTTAATATTAGGCGGTCGGAGTATATTACTGACCACACTATCTCCTAGTGTGCCGTATGGTCCTGAATCATTTACCTCTGGAGTATCTGCCCCTCTGGGGCTGTTACGGGACTGATTTGACTTTGTACGATTCTCTCCGAAACTCAGTTACTAAAGCTCATAACAAACGATTGAATGAGCTCGTTAATCAGAAAATCGGGACATTAGGAGTGGGTGGGTCACCTGAAACCAGCCCAGACCAGTTTATTAATGTAACACATAACACTCCGCATAATATTCAGAAGTAGTGAGAGAAAGTTTTAGGAACAGAAGTAAAGTCATACCGCTCCTGAATTATTATTTCGGCCGCATTTAATATTTGTGTGTTTGCAGTGATACTCAGAAAAGTGTGTTACATATTTATTATGAGGTGGATACTTAATTTATGCTCCTTCTAATTTTTAATTAATATTATCTATGCTCCTAAGATTTTTTTTCCTTTCAATATTTTACGGTTTTAATAATCCTTATTCCATATAAGGTTTGTCAAAATGGCTTTTGGAAAAACACTGCTTTCTAAGAAGACTTATGGTTATCAAGAAACTTTCGGAAGAAACCAACTCTTGAAATACGGAGCAACGGAGCGACCTTGATCTTATCAATATTTGAAAAGGGCCCTAGAATCCAATGCACAGGAATCAGTAAGGATTCGTTCGCTTCCTCTTTGGTCAAAGAGATCCGACAGAGGTAGGGCTATCAAGGATTGGGCCTTCTAAACCAATTCATCAGCGTATTAACCGGATGACAGAGATAGATCGGTTTGTCCGGAGGCGTAGGACAGAACAAGATAGGACCTTAAGGCCGGTGATTGAATAATGTCAAATTTTCTTTGATAACTCTTATTATGAAATAATTAATGTTGTAGTTCCAAAGTAAAGATATTTCAATCAAAACTATATTGTTCAGATGGATATGGTTCGCTGGTCTTCAGTTTTTTTGCCTTAAAATAAGTAGATTAAATTAGATAGTCACTCATCCTCTCCGCTACACGGGGTGCACCTCACTATCGTGAAAAGTGGGTCAGGTATCGTCTGACTTCAGTTGACCTCCTGATTTCGTCTTCATTGAAGCATCCAAAATGTAGGAATCGTCTTTTTTGAAGTGCTTCACGTTCAAATGTAATATTCTTGGGTGTCTCATCCTTGTTCCCACACCATCTCCAGACAGATGATGACCTGATACGTAGTACGAGTATGCTTATGCGTATTCATGGTACAATGAGCACACATGGTCGCCACAAACTCCCTGAAGTCCTTTCTGGACAAACCCATGAAGATTTCATTTTTGCATAAATGTCTAAGATATATTAAGGACTTTGTATGATAGTATGTAAATTAGTTCTCCAGCAAAATGACCCATTTGAAGCGGGTTTACTCTGGACACAATTTACTAATATTTCCTTAACGGACAAATGGCTTACATTACAACGGACGAATCGTAATATTACAACGAATCACGGCGTATCTTGATAACATCTAAAGAGAAAGGAATAATATAAAAATGAGCCAAACCGGCTTATTTGGAATGGGGAGCCGCAATAATTATTAGAAGTCAAGGAATGGTTGGGATTCTTAAAAACGTCAGATTTTCAGAAAAATCTAAATATTTCGAACGTTTCGGGCTGCTCTTTGACAAGAGCAGATAAGGGTGACTCTTATCTGATGGCCTTCCAGCGTAGTGGACTTTTTTTTAACATCTCCTGTCAACTGGCCTCGCCACCAGAGAAAAACATTGAAACTTTCAAAATTAAGGTTTAACTACGTTCACGGAAATTCTGGGACCGCAATTTGCACGTAGAAACGAGATTGCAGAAGGGTTCAGGATAGTGTTTGTTGACAAGGGAAACATCTGGAGGGCGCCTGGATGACCAGCCTTCGGTGGGGGTGGTTTATACTTTATTGACTGTGGACGGGGAGAAGTCGGCCCCCTCTCTATCTTCCCTTAGAATTTTCAGGGGATTAGCTAAATGAAAAATATCTTACAATTATCTTGCTCAATTGTAAAGAAAAAACAAGTCCTTTCATTTTTCAATAGTTGACTTCTGTGATCAATAAATAATATAGAATAAACAATGAATATGTATCTACTATTATTTTCACGGAATTAGCTTAATGAAAAAGTATCTTGGAGCAGAATGAGGAGGAATTAGCACTTTTTCAAGAATTGCTCAAGAATCTTAAACAAAACCAAAATCTCATCATTTTTCAAAAATTAAAAAGTCAGTGGTCAAATAAAAAGTATGAACAATATGTATATATATATATATATATATATATATACATATATATATATACATATATATATAAATATATATATATAAATATATATATATATATACATATATATATATATATATATACATATATATATATATATATATATATATATACATATATATATATATATATATATATATATATATATATATATATATAAACACACAATTATCTATGTGAAACTTATCTCACAGAACAATAAAAATGTGTATAGACCGTCCCCAAGCGTCAAAAGATTCGTAATGTAATTTCCTGTAATATCGCATGTAGAAGATATAAACAACTTTTATACTTATTCATGTTTTGCAAAGCAACGAATATATTTCAATATTTTTAATGGAGAATTATAGCTAATTTCATTACGAATCTTTTGACGCCTTGGGAAAATCTCCTGCGCAAATACTTTCGGGGATGGTGGCGAACGTTGTACAAAAAAAGAAGTAATTGTTTCGATTTTTTTATATTTAAAGAAATTGTTCCGGGAATGTTTTGATTTACGTTTACATGAAGTTGTCTGAAGATATTCTCTCAATAATTAGCCTGCCCTCTCTCAGCATATAAGTATAGCTACGTTTTTACCGATGCGCCCACCTAGATACTGAAATGCTGGTTGAGTTTGGAGGTGGCTAAGTATCACAAATTTACTTCGTAAA
The DNA here is from genome assembly GCA_946811695.1 of Gonocerus acuteangulatus. Classification (NCBI taxonomy): domain Eukaryota; kingdom Metazoa; phylum Arthropoda; class Insecta; order Hemiptera; family Coreidae; genus Gonocerus; species Gonocerus acuteangulatus. The sequence continues at coordinate 37,749,993 of OX328126.1, read as the reverse complement.
TTAAGAAGAGCAATTTGGGACTTTAAGTATATTTTTCTTAAATCTCTAGAAAATTGTTGCCTAATCAGGGTAGATGAATTATTAAATTCCCTAGAGAAATGGGTAAATTCAGATCAGTAGAAATGAGTTCCATTTGGGATTGTACTGTTCAACGTAGTTACTGATTACCTCCGAGAAGCATACCTAGTTGAAGCATCTTGTGGTTGGTTTGCAAGTAAAAATGTCACCTGCTAAACCCTATACGCAGAACCTACAATAGGGTAAAGTGTATCCAAGTTCCAAATCGATGATAAACCATTACGCTCCACCTAACAAACGCCTGAAGTTGCAGTCACGGCTAAATGTCATGTTTTACAGTGTGTCAGGTCGAAAACAATATTTCTAAGCAATTTGATTGTGTGTAAGTCCCTTTAGGTTGAAGTACCTATTAGAAAGTGTTGAGATGATTGCAGTTCGTTGATTGGCTATGAACTCCCCTAAGGGTAGCAATCTGTTAGGGGTGAGAGCGCCCAATATCTGAAGATCTCTTCCGGGCATAAATGGCATTTGGTATAACTTTAGATTGGATTTTCAGGGGGTATGACCCGTAACGTCACCTGTAAGGCAACTAATAGCAGTAGTTGAGGAATTGAGAGCGAAGATTTTAAGTCCATTTTTACTTCTCCGGTAATAAAGTAGGTATTTAAAATTTTAAAGGTTTAATTTGCAGTTTTAATTCATATCTCATCCTAATTGTTAAGGGAGAACAGGAGGATATTTTTAGCCACTGCTTAGTAAGTTCATTGTTATAAAAAATAAAGATTGGATTTTTTTTTCAGCCAGCGAGCCGTGAGATGAGAAAATTCCTGCCGCCGCACAGTGTAACGTCCAATGGACAAAAATCTAAATGTTTGTTTTCTTATATTTAATTTTTAATCCTCTAGCTAAATTTAGAAACTATTCAAGGAATTAAAATCGTATAGAACTATTAAATACTAGTTTTATTTTGATCAACGAACACATTAGTAGTATTATAAACAAGGCAATGTCTTTAAAACCTGCTTTATTGCAACAATCAGTTTGAGCCTCTCTCATTGAAGATGAGAGCGGTGTTTTTCTTAAGTCATCCGAAGGAAATTACGTCAAAACTATTCCTTTTTTATCCGATATAATTGATTATGGATAATTACTCCCGATTTATTTATCCTGAATTATACTTCATTAATCTTTGAAAATTTTTTTAAGAACAAAACTTTGATAGACCATAGCAAAAAAACTTCATCTGAACACATCCCAAGTTTTTTACAGCTTAAAGTTTAACTCATGTTTAATGTACTGAGGGCAATTGTGGAGGTCCGGTGAGTCCAGGTGTCATGAACCCACAAACGTGATCACCACGAAATTGAACATACTGAGGGCAATTTAGTTTGCCGAAATTTGCCGATTCCAAAGATTTTTATTTTTAGATCCATCATCATTTTTTCTTCAAAATTTGAAAAAAATTTGGATAAATCCAAAAAGACGGTATTAATCCTTGGGCAAGTGGTTCAATTTAATCTGCAGGATGCCCCTAAAGAAATATTAAGCAATACCAAAAAAAAAAAATTATTATTGTATGCAAAAAATGTGGGAACGTCCCCACAACGAGAATCCAAAAACCATTCAGACTCGGCATTAAAAAAATATTTAATAATTTCATAGAAAATGGTAAAATATTATTATTCTATGGCAATATTACTATAAGTATAATTTACTACTATACTATTACTACATTATATGTTACAGTTATAATATATTTTATAATATTGTTATTAATAACATTATTACCTGCTATATTATTTCTATTAATATTAGAATTAATATTATTATAGCCGTATAGTATGCATTATTATACTATTGTTACATTGTTTTGAGTTGATTTCAGTTGATGAAAATGCTTATTTGAAAATAACTAGTGGTTAATGATTTTTGTTCATAATCTCCACTACTTCGTTAAACTGTGCGCCGGTGGGACTCGAACCCACCATCCACGGTGGGATATTTCTCAATTTCAGAGGAAAGCAATTGAACAAAACTGTTCCACACAATTCTACTCCTTTCCTGTAAAAATCTCTGATATGTTTTCGATTTTGCCTTTTCGAATTGTGCTGGGCATGATATGTCCATTACAATTTGAAAAGGCAATTACTCTTGAAATCTAAATTTGCTTAAATTTTGTTCGAACTAGTTTATGACAGAGGGGAATTGTTAAAATTTTGTTACCTTGTGATTTATTTCACCATTCTATTCTATTATTATTCTCTAGAGGTGTCAAAATGCCATAATATTTATTAGCCAGGTTAGTAAGGTTTAATGACTTTGATACCGAAAACGATATAGTTTTTACATAAAGCAAGAAGTGTTTTTGTCTTTTTAGCCATATAGGCTATATACTTCTGCCAGATGTGTTTCTCATCAGCCTCAAAAATTTGATAGTGCTTATACTATTTTTGTGTCATCAATGGTTATATCTAACATTATCTTAGTTCCTATTGTTGCGAAATCTTTAAATTTTGTCTTTCCTTAATTTAGTTTTAATTTATTTTAGCTTTTTTAGTATTCGAATTAATCTTTTTTGGATATCTTAGTGTGTCTTATTCCATCACCTCAGTATCATTCTTCGTAATGATTGCAATTGTTAATTTACAAGAACGTTATGTCACTTCCTGTGTGCTGTACATTTTGTTCATATGAGCTTTTTCCTTTGAATTCAGGAGTATTCTTAGAAAGAAATTATATTCATAAATATGGCTTCAGTAATATTTATTAATGATCACTGACATTCAATATGAACTCCAACTCTGAGTTTAGTGAGCCAAAAGTTCGTTAGTTCAGCTGTTAGTTGTTGGTTAAAGGTCGAGAGTTTAGGTTAGAACATGACCCTAGCCACTTCAGCGAGGTATATATAAACGGTCCGATCTATAGGGTTACATTTAAAGTTTTAAATAAGTGGTCATAAGGCATTGTAGGTCAGTCTGATTTATGTGGTATTTGTTGTAGATATGGTTTCCAGTGAATAAATAACTAAAAAAAAGGTGCCTTTTTTTCTTCCAAATTCATTGATATGATCGCTGGATGACGCGATTTACTAGTTCCCGACCGATATGTCTAAAAAGTAAAAATTAAATTCGTCACGCAGGAGCTGCATTACTAAGCACACTCCTCAGAAAGGTGGTAGTGTTCTCTGCATTCCTGAATAATTTGCTTGACATAACATAAATACATAATAAAAAAAAAATCATGAATAGTTGTGATCTGATATTTGTAATGAACAGCTCATTCAATTATTATTTTTTCGTAAATTGTGTTCCGTAGCAAACCCCAACTTCTAATGTACCCATTTTTTTTTTTTTTTTTTTTTTTTTTTTTTTTTTTTTTTTTTTTTTTTTTTTTTACACATGATGTTTATTGGGCATAATGTTCACCAAGTTTAAATTAGGAAGTAAAAATTTCGGCTGATATGAGCAAATTCATAATTTGGTCCTGGAATCATGAATCCTCACTCCTAATGGACCGATTTAGTTTCGTTGCGTTAAAAAAAAAAAAAGGTATACTTAACTTAAATTTTATGGGGATCATTTTCGTTAGGATCGATTGAAGATTTAAATAATTCATTCATGAGTGCAAGTTCGATTTCTTCGGAAAGAGCCTAAAGTCTAGCTTTCAGGAGCCACTTTCATCTTAGTGCATTTCCTCATAATGCCTATAATATTTTTTTTTTTTTTTTTTAATTTATTTATTTATTTGAAATCTGTACAGATAACAGTACAATGATCAAGTATGTTGATCCAGATATTATGTACAAGTTGATAAAACTGACAAAAGTAAAAAAAAAAATAAATAAATAAAAAATACAAAATTTGGAAGAAGCCAACCATTGTTGGCACTTCCAGAGGTGTCTCAGTAAATATTTTATTGATCGTAAAAAGATCAGGCAAGTAAATTGTCTCGAGGCCACTGTCTCTTGAGCCGCCTGGGGGGATTGTCTGGATGGGATTGGGATGATAAGGATTGACCTTCAGGATTAGGATGGTGAGACAATTTGGAGTGGAACGTTTGGAAACGGGTTTTAGCGAGGTCAAGGACAAATGGGATGTTTAGGTCATTGTGTAGGGTTTTGTTGGATACATAAAAGGGGGCATTTACAATTTTACGGAGGACTTTTGACTGGAATGCCTGTATTCTGTTGATGTTGGATGGTTTTGCAGATCCCCAGAGTTCAAGTCCGTATGTCCATATTGGCCGAATGATTGTTTTGTATATCGTTAGTTTGTTGTGTATTGATAATTTAGATGAGGGTCCAAGGAGTCGTCTAAGTAGTCCGTATCGTTTGTTCAGTTCTTGTCTTTTCAGTCTCGTGTGAGGGTTCCATGTCAGTCGGCTGTCAAGGTATAATCCTAGATATCGAACCTCGCTGGATACTGGTAGTGGAGTGTTTTTGAGGTAGACTGTAGGACATGATCTCCGGTTTAGAGTGAATGTAACCTGTTTACATTTTTCAGGGTTGATTTTAACTCTCCATCGGTCACTCCAATGCTGAATGGCGGTAAGATGTTCCTGCAGGTGTTGGGATGCTACTGAGGGATCAGGGGAAGTTGATAGGATGGCAGTATCATCTGCGTAGGTGGTCAGTAAGGTATGAGGGTGTGTAGGAATATCCGCAGTATAAAGGAGGAAAAGGAGAGGACCAATAATACTCCCTTGAGGGACACCAGCGTTTATGGGGCAGGTCGGGGAAAGACCTGTACCTTGTTTAAGTTGAAAGGATCTGTTTGAAAGGTAGGATTTTAGGATAAGGAAATAGGTGTGAGGAAGTATAAGCTTTACTTTGTAAAGTAATCCCGGGTGCCAAACCCGATCGAATGCTTGAGCAACGTCGAGAAAGGCACTCGTGCAAAAACTCTTACGTTCAAGCGAGGAGGATATTGAGTCTACAACTCGTAAACACTGTTGTATGGTGGAATGCTGGGAGCGGAAACCAAATTGGTGGTTGGGGATTTTCTTCGAGGATTCTATGATAGGAAGGATTCTTTTGTAAAGGAGTTTTTCAAATATTTTGGACATTAACGGCAGAAGGCTGATTGGTCGATAGGAAGAAGGGCAGTCGGGAGGTTTAAAAGGTTTGGGAATAACGATAATAACTGAGTGTTTCCAGGGGTTCGGGAAATGGGTTGTTCTAAGGATCGAGTTGTACAGGTATGTAAGGAATATAATGGCCTTCTGGGGGAGGTTTTTGAGAATTGTGGAGGTGATGAGGTCGTAACCGGGAGATTTCCTAGGGAGGTGTTTGATGATGTATTTTACTTCGGAAGGATGGAAAGCTTTGGGAGGAAAAGACAAGGGTAAAGGAGAATTCAGGTATTCTACGATATCATCATCATGAGAGGGGTTCGTTAGAGGATTAGGGGAAAATGCTGAAGTAAGGTGTGTGGAGAGAAGGAGCGCCTTTTCTTCATCACTTCTGGCCCAGGACCCATCGCTGCGTTTGAGTGGGGAAGGAATTTGGTGAAACCTGAGGATTTTACGAGTGACTGTCCACAAAGAACAGTCTTGTGTAGAGAGGGATGAAAGGTATTCGTTAAAGGATTCTGAACGGAATTGAGATAGGGAAGATTTTAGTTGTCGCGTCAGTCTGTTGTATGCGTTTCTGTCGGAGGGATAGCGTGATCTTTGCCATAGAGCTCTGGCCCGACGCTTGGCTGCAAGAAGTTCTTGGATGTGGGTTGGAAGTTGCAGTTTGGGTGAAGGAGGTAACCTTGTCCTTGGTCGGCATGAATTGCGGGCACTGTCCTGAATGGCTTTAGTAAACAATTCAGTGGCTTTGTCTAGGTCTGAAGGGGTTTTTAGGGAAACGGTTAGGTCTATGGACCGCTCTAGGTTGAGCTGAAATGATTGCCAGTTGATAGGACCGGGTGTAAGGGTTGGTTGTAGAGGACGGGGTACAGCGGATGAGAAGAGGGTTAGAAGGATCGCAGAATGGTCCGACGATAGGTCGAGGAGCGAATCAACAGAAGTCGCTATACCTCCCAAGCCAGAGGAGATGAAGAAATCGACTAGGTCAGGATTGCGGGATGGATCAGTTGGCCAGTATGTTGGTGTGTTTGGCGATATAGGGAGATAATTCTGGGAATTGAGGATATCATAAAGGATTCTGCCACGGGAGTTAGCTGAACGGCTTCCCCACATGGGGTGTTTCGCGTTGAAATCACCCCCGGTGAGGAAGCGGGGACCAAAGGATTGGAATATTGAGAGGAATTCAGGATGGTAAATGGTATGATTGGGAGAACAATACACTGCGGATAGTATGATGTCGAAAGGAGAAAGGGAAAGAGATATGGAAGTTACCTGCAGGCTTGCTGAAGCGATGCTGGACTCTTGATGGTGTTTGATCTGGTTCTTGATTAGAATCAGAGTGCCATGCTGCGCCAGAGATGGATGGTCGGTTCGATAACAGGAGTAACCCTTGACACCGAACGACATTGATTTTTTCAGGTGTGTCTCCGTTATTAGTGCAATGTCAATGTTTTTGTCAGTTAGTAAAAGTGTCAGTTCTTGTCGTCTTGTAGTAAGTCCGTTGGCATTCCACAAAAGAATTGAGAGATGGGTATTATGGAAGTGTTGCATTCTGGGATTTAGGAAGGAAGTGTGCTATAAGGGTGGTCATCAGGTTAATTAGAGGAGTAAGGAGGGTTTCGAGTTTGTTTAGGAAAGAGGAGAAAAGGATCATAGGATCTTGTCCTTGATGCTGAGGGATTTGCTTAGGCGGGGCTGGAGTAGGTGGGAAGGTAGGCAAGGTTTGGGGTAACGGAGGAGCAGTAGAAGAGGTAGGAAGGGAAGATGGTTCTTGTGGTTTTGGTGCGGGGGTCTGAGCTGGTGTTGGAACCGGCGGCTTCTTTTTCTGCAGCGAAGTTAGTAGCGATGAGTAGGTCACATTCTGCCTGCGGAGGGATGTATCCTGTGCTGCTGGAACGGGTGGTAGGCTGGGGAAGTGGGATGGTCCGCTGGGTGGTGAAGACTTATTGACATCTTTTTGATGGGTGAGCTGGATTCTCTGCCTCTGCACTCGGATTGTTTTTAGCGCCTTATAAACTTCGCACCCTTTGTAGCTGGAGGTGTGATTCTCGCCGCAGTTTGCACAGCAAGGAGGTATGTCGAGTGGCTTGGGACAATCCTTAGAGGAGTGCTCAGCACCACATTTGACACATTTGGGTTTGTGATGACAGTATGTGCGGGAGTGGTTGTACTCCTGGCAGTTGAGGCATTGTATGACATCGCCACGACGACGTGGTTCCTCTACTTTTATTTTTGTATATAGTAAGTACTGCTCACGGAAAATGTCCTTACTTTTTTCATTTTTCTCTAAGTCTATGAAAAATAGAGGTAGCTGCGCCTTTGTGACAGGGTGCCGTACGTTGTGCGCTCTTTTGACTGAGTATCCTTTCTTGGAGAGCTCACTGATGATGTCGGCGGGCGGAGTTGAATAGTGCAGGTGGCGGATAACCACCCTGTAGGATTTATCCTCAGGGAGTTGATAACAGTGGAAGTCTGCTTCTTTACTTTCTAAGTGGTGAATTATTTTTCTGTAGGAGTCACTATCGGAAGGCTTTATGACGATATCATTAAATCTTGCACGGCATTCGAAGTTGTTTTCACCAACAAGACCTGAGAGAGAGCTGCAAAATTTTTTGAAGTCAGTCACTTTTCTGACGTAAATGTTGGGGGGTTTTGTAGGGTTATCTGCAGGTGTGAGAATTTGATTGGAAGAGTTGCCGTGTGTTTGAAATGATTTTTTTATTTTTATCTTGGGCGGCGTCAATACATCACTTGTTTTTTTACGTAACCTTTTACGTCTACCGGTTGCAACATTTTCAATGTCTTGTGCTGAAGTTGATTCGATCACTGTCATGTGTTGGTCACTGGCTTCAATTGATGACATGGTGAGCCAAAATAATTAATTAAAAAAAAAAAAAAAAAAAAAAAAAAAAAAAAAAAAAAAAAAAAAAAAAGAATTATTGTCCTGGGCAGCCTCGAACCCGTGAGGTTGCAGCCCGTAGAATCGAACGCTACCACTGAGCCAAGGAGGCTGCTTGAGATAGTAACTGTAGCGCAGGGTGTAGTATCTGGATTACTGAAGGAGTGACGACAGCCTCTCCTTCAGGTGACTGCAGGAACACCCCCACCGCTAGCCTCAGCTAGGGTAAAGGCCTACAAACTGTAGGAAATGAGTGTTTTTTACTCACTGTTTTAGCAGTGATCTGGTTGATGAAATTCCTTGAAACTTCACTCTAATGTTCACCAGCAGCACAGCTACCGCTGAGACAATTTTCATCAACGAAGGACACCTCGAACCACTTAAAAAACACTGGTTTAATAGAGCTAAATAAAAACGCTGTGACTTAGGCTACACCTGGGACACGACTCCCCTATAATAATGGACATAGAATGTTTATTATTTTTAAGCTGATCTTTAATATTACCGAATTACTTAAATTTGGCGGAAGGCCAATAATAAAAACACACTATTAATTTTTTCCTTCATTCAATGCTCTATATTTTTCACGCTAGTAGGCGTGAGGCCAGATATTTTTTTGACGCTAGTCAAAAAAATATCTGGTCACATCAGTCAAAAATTATTGACAGCCCATGGGGCAAAACCTTTCACCTAACCCCAGCTGACTCATTAACTAAAATATTCAATATGGTGGACAGGTAACCAGCTGATTATACATCGATTCTTAAATAAGAAAATACGATACGAATAGCATAACGCCGTGAAAAATGATGAGCACAGAATAAAGGATTTGGAGCAGAAATAACCTTGTGTATTTATTATTGACCTTCAGCTACATTTCAGTAATTATGAAATGTTTAGTTTAGAAAATTATAAGAATGAAATAATTATACGAAGTATTAGATTAGTAAAATAAAAAATATCTATTGAATTTCATTGACAAAAAGCTCCATTATGAAGATGAAAGGGCGGATGTTGTGAAAAATAAGCGATGAGCAATACCTGCGAAGGTCAGCTGAAGGTCACCATTCCCACCCGATGTGCTAATACCACAGCTCTAATGATCTGGAAGAGGCACAGCCAGTGCATACTTGATCAGATCTTGAAGGATATATGCTAATTATGATGGCTGGCATTTACACTTTAAATACACTACTTGTGGATTTATAAATGATTATAATTTCGTATGTTGGCACTCTGTTAATTACATAGCATTAATTTTCAAACGTAGATAAAAAACTGAGTGCACATTAAATTAAGTAATTATTTTGGCACTCAGACCAAAGAATATACCATTTTGTCACCTAGCAGAAATTTATACAACCGTTTGGTAAAATGGAGAACAAATAAATAAATGGTGACCAAATCTCAATAAATTTTTAGGTTTTATTAAAATGGCTCTACATGTTTCGCATCATGTGATATCTCTTCAGGAGCCTAAAAACTAACTAAGCCTTAAAAAAAAAAAAAAAATCGTTCATGAACAAAATAATAAAACGGCTCTGGGTAACCACGCTATACAAATGAAACATTTGTTTGATTTTGGAAATGTAAAGAGATTTCTTTCTTTTCGTTGCGTGCCCATGACCTCCCGCGGTTGAAAACACTCTTCAAAACAGTTAAAAGAAGAACATAGAAAAAAAAGAAACTTTATGAAACGGAAAATATACATCTACAAAAAAAAAATATAAATAAAAAAAAATAGGAAAATGTTGGTGAATAAAAAGATTAACATTGCCTTGTGATACAATGTACGATGTTTTTTTCTATCACGGGGCTTGAAATTGGGGCTATGTTCCTAAAAACGTTTACGAATAAAAAGAATAGTGGATATTTTTGTTAGTTATTTTTCATTGTGGTACAATAATGAATTTAATAGCACATAATTCACAAGAATTACAATATCCTTGCAGACTATGAAAATTAAAATACCGTAGAAGGTAGAAAAATAATGTCTCTCCACTGTTTTTCAAAGTATTTATTAGCAAAAGCTTTTCGAGAACATGGTTCTCATCGTCAGTGACTGTGACGATGAGAACCATGTTCTCGAAAAGCTTTTGCTAATAAATACTTTGAAAAACAGTGGAGAGACATTATTTTTCTACCTTCTACGAAATTGAGAACTCCACAAATAACGCTGCATACATCACAAAATTAAAATAATCAAAATACCTGATTTTACGAAATATCTTTATTTTTCAGTATTTTAGAAAAAAAAAAAAGATTATTAACTATTTAATGAATCAATAGAGCACTATCCGAAAGTATATTTAGAAAATAATTCTTGGATGGAAGATCAATATCCAATAAATTAAAGTAATTCATTTATTCTTGAATAATTTATGTCTTTAATTCTTTAGAAATTAAATAAATTAAAATGTAATGATGAGTTACGCCATAGGAACTCGATCGTAAATATAATTCATTTCATTAAGTAGATCTGTCATGCAATTTAACGAATGGTGTGTAGAAAATGTAGTAATGAGGTATTTTGCATTTGTTATATGGTAATCTATTTGTATCATACATTTGTTATTTAGACTCATCTTTTTCTAGTTGGTGTTATGATTTATAGCTTTATTATTTATGGTATTGGTTGTTTTAACGAGGCAATCCCACTGTAAATGTTAAAACTTCTTACCAGATGCAGAATCTGGAATGAGATCATGACCGTAGCCGATAAGAAATTCAAATAAAAGGATTCTCTTTTTTTTTTCTTTTTTTTTTTATCAAACATATCAACATATCAACCTTTTCGGTCATTAACGCCATTCCTTTGAGAAGCGAGTAATCCGTGATGGTTGTAATCATCAAAGATTATTCGCGAATATATATTTTAAATGAATCTTGTCAGGAGCCATTCTCATCAATGAGCAGCATATCATTTAACTTCGGTGGTGATATTGATTTTAGTTATCTCAACTGATTAAATTTTGCCAATTAATTCTGCTTCTTCCAAAAAGTCAAAAAGTCTTGCTATTTGTTTGGGGGTCATCGGCTAATATTTCATCAATAGAGTCTGGTAGTTGATCCTGTTCTCCGATTCTCAGCTTTAATAGGTGCATTATCTCTGGATGCGAATTAAATTCATAAAAACTCCGATAATACAATAGAAACTACTCTGAATAAATAAATAAATAATTATTCATTAAATGACCCTTAGCTCAAATATATAGAACTGGCGAATAAGGCGGAAGATCAATAAAATTACGCCACACACTTTCACACTTTTTATGTCTCTTCCCTACATGTTTCGCACTTTTTTGGCACCACTTCAGGGGAACATACTTAAAACTTAAATTCAGCCTCAACCTGAGGAATAGAACCTTCCACTAGCAGGGCCTCGTCTAGACTGGCCATAGACTGAACGAATCCAATATGTTGTCAAATAGTCAGCTGATCGATAATCGATCTGTCATATATTAAAAATTGATTTTAATTTCCAGATGAAATATAGTCCTATAACAAATCCCATACACAACCCACCAATTTTCGTATTTTTTATCAAATAAATTAATGAAAATATTATTAAGATGGTGTATTTCCGTTTTTTTATTTATCACTTTTTTTCAGTTTTTAATGATGTGTATGTTTTCTTTAATCTTTTTTTTCATTCTATTTCTTTCTTTCCCTAATATTCTGATGTTTTCAAAATCAAAATCATGACCATATTTTATAGGATGATAAGCCAAAGCCGTTTTGTTTTCTCCATTATCAATATTTTGAGCGTGTTGTTTAATACGTTTTCGAAGTAGCTGTTCCGATTCTCCTATGTATGATTTACCGCAGCTATTACAGTCAATTTTGTATATATTGTATTTAGTTCCCTTTAATTTCACTCGGTCCTTAATGTAACTGAAACTATTTTTCATTTTGTTATCATACATCCAGGCGATCTTTCCGATCCCCTTACAAATATGTCTGAATAAATAAATATAAAATAATTAAATTTGTGTTACTTAATGTGTTAATTAAAGTGTTACTGATACCAAGTTGAGTATAATTAGTATTCAATTCTAATTAATTATATAGAAATAATTCTACAATATAAAATAACCTATAGAAAACCCTGAACCCTAAGCTCGCCATTTTGTTTTGTATCAGTAAATGTCACGCTGGAGGGATAAGGCTGTGAGCAAAAATAAATAACTGTTGGGGTTGTTTTATGGAAATCATGGGTTCATTAAATCCCAGATAATGCACCTCATATAAAGCAATCTTTTTTTGTAATGATCTGATAGGGGAGGAAAGCAAACAAAAAAACACACAAGATCAGAATTTCTAAAATTATCAAATTGAATTATAAATTCAATTGTGTTATGTTAATATCTAATGTATAGGAAACTCATACAAAAGTTTTTGTTGGCCTTATTTTATCGACGAGACATCACTGCTTATTGCCTGCGTTCAAAGGGCAGATCTCTAACCTTTCCCAAAACAAGTTGATCTTTGGGTAGTGGCGAGATAAAATGAAATGGTTATACGATCCAGAGAGTAACGCCACAAAATTGGGGGTGAAGTCTCTGGAGACTCGATTTTTAGGGAGCCTAACATAATTTTTCACGCGAAAGACAAATATGTACTTGTACAACCTGGAAATGTTTAGATGATAACTATATTGTCATACCTATGTTTTTTTTGTACATTTTATTGGTGCTGTAATCTATATATATAAAAATCACGTGTCTGTCTGTTTTTCTGTTTGTTTGTTCCTTATACAAATCCACACCGTTTGAACGATTTGGACCAAACTTGGCAGACAGGTAGGTCTTGATACGGGAAATCTCCTAGGCTAGGTCAAAAAAATCTACCAGCTGTCTGTCTGTATGTTTGTGCCTTATATAAATCCGCACCGTCCGTCCGATTTTGAATAAACTCGATACCGTCTCCACACCGTTTGTCCGATTTTGACTAAACTCGGTACACATTTAGATCATAATCTGGGGAGTGTCGTAGACTAAGTCTTATAACTGTCTGTATGTATGTTTGTCCCTTATAAAAATCCACACCGTTCGTTCGATTTTGACTAAACTCAGTACACATGTAGATCTCAATCAGGGTAGTGTCGTAGGCTAAGTCAAAAACGTCTTATAACTGTCTGTCTGTATGTTTGTCCTTATACAAATCCACACCGTTCGTTCGATTATGTTTGTCCCTTATACAAATCCACACCGTTCGTCCGATATCGACTAAACTCGGTACACATGTAGATCTTAATCTGGGGAGTGTCGTAGGCTAAGTCAAAAACGTCTACCAGCTGCAGTCTGTATGTCTTATTTTTATTTATTATTTTTTTTTTTTTTTTTTATAAAAATCCACTCCGTTAGACCGATTTTCACCAAACTTGGCATACATGTATGCCTTGATACGGGGGGTGTTATGGGTTAGGTCAAAGTCGTCTAGGACTCAAAGTTGGGAGGTCACGGGTTCGAAACAGTTACAGGTTCGTGTTATTAGATTTTAATAATACTCTTTTGGTTTCTAATTTTTTTAGGCTCTTCTATGTGCAGAAAGTAGGTGTAGCATGGCACGCCGGGTAACAGCTAGTAAATAAATAAAAACACTCGGGAATCTTTTGGTATTCAGAAATCATTCGAAAAAGTCCATATACGTTGATGCAGTTTATTTATTTTTCTTACATTATTGATTGAGGGAGATGGAGACACGTGCTATGTTGTAATGTAGTGTTTATGGATGGTTTCCAAGTAAAAATATCACCTCCTTTGTGACCCCTGTCAACCCTGTGGCGTATTAAAGAAATACTCTTAGTAGAACAATATTTATAAAAGATTTATCCAATTTTAAATCATATTGTTTACTCAGACTGGAAGTTTTTTGCTTTTTTTAATTTATTGACTTTTTAAAATTGTTATTGAATTTGTGAGGTTAACATATATACATGTCTGTTTATGTTTTTAAGTAAATTCATATAAAATTTAATATGTTATTTATTATTACATCTAATCAAGTTTTGTATTTTTATTTCAGGTAAGTTTTCTTTGGAACTGAAGAAAAGCCTTACATGCAAGTAAAGTTTTTCATTATTTTATCATCATTTATCTCTTAATTATTATTTACACATAATCATTAATGACTATAAAATTGTATGTAAAATAACTTATAACTCAAAGAAAAAAAATCAAATAATAAAAATTGTATTTTAAGATAATGAAATACTATAAAGTAGTAATAATGATACAAAAAAAAAAAATACATTTAATTTTTTTTTTAAATTAGGTGCCATTTACTTTTGGGGATTACACGGTGCTAATATCCTAAACAGTAACGCAAATAAAATAAAAAGGAAGTACTTTATTGTATTAAACTTCTGCGAAATTATTAATCTTAACGTTCATGATATTGATATTTATTTATTAAGAGTATCGCAACTTTTGGCGACTTGCTCTTTAACAGTACATCAAGATATTACAAAATACTTTTTGCACATTGTGTATATAACGAGTCAGTACATTTTATAGTATAGCTAGTACATTAGTGAGCTAATTAATAATGACAATAACATTTTTTATATAATATATTTCACAATAACAATACGGTAATATAAAGATATTAAATAGAGTGCAAAAAAAAAAAAGAAGAAAAAAAAAGGGGTGTAGAAGAGGTAAGATTATATTGGAGATAGGGCTTAATTTTTAAATGTAGGTTAATTAACATAATTAGCTTCCCGTTCGGGCTGTCTCCCAGGGAAGTGTAGACTCCTCAGAGGAGGAAGGCTATTACATTAACGTTCATGAAAATCAACAGAACGTGCCTTAATCGACCGTGAAAAATCACATTCCATTCTTTTTCTTATAAATATTGTCTTTTATCAGCAATTCAGCCATTCTCGAAGGACGATAAACATAAGATTTATCATCGAAGAAAACGTTATAAAATCATTCAGTATACGTACTAATAGAATGCAAGTGTATGAAGCCGCTGTAAAATACAGAGAATGGTACACCTCACCGCTGACATAATTAAAAAAATAATCAAATTTTGTTAGGCTTGTCAGGGTGTGAAGCTAATTCGTCTATTTGCTGATTTGGCTCTTTTGGGTGAATTATTTTGTTGCGCGCGTAAAACGGGAGGGTCTTCGAACAAATTCAGCGTAGTGAGTTAATATATAAGTTCGATAAAATATAAAGATTTAATACTTGTAATTAAATCCCTAACAACGTATATTGCCCAATATATTTTGCAGTGAATTAATAAATGTTAATATAGTTTTATATAAAATTAATAGAACATTTTAAAGTCAGCTTCGATTTTATTCTGATAAAACAATCATTATTCTGGTAATATTATGGATAAGAAAAGTTTTAAATGAATTTCCGCAGTGAACCATTTATTTTCAGCACGGGCGTATATAGGAAATAATTTTTGGGTAGGGGGGCTGGGAGCATTTGGGGGTATGGAATGATACCATTACCTACAACTTAGAGAATAGATAGCCAACTAAAACTCTATTACACAAAAAAATATTACTTCTGAACTAAGCGATTTAATTTAATTTATTTTTAAGAACTTTATGACAAATTTTTACCGATGAAGTCAAATTTTCGGGGGGGGGGGGGGGCTGTAGCCCCCTCAGTCCCCCTTATATAGACCATGATTTTCTGAGCTTGGAAGTGTAAACCTAAAAGAAGGATTCTGGAGAGCAAACATAAATGGCTGACTGGAAAGGCCTTGCCTCCTTTGCTACCTGCACCGTGCATAAATCACGGCGAAGAATCAACAGTCACATTCCACTATGGGACTTCTTCATCTTACCAATGGGACCTTTCTCATTCTATGCTTCTCCAGAACGCAGAAATTATTCTAGAGAAGTTTTTAGATTTGCTTAAACGCATTTTTTTTTTTTTTTTTTAAATTTGTATTTATTTTTTTTTCTTATAATTTTTTGAGCCTCGGTGTTGGAACCAGGAACCTAGCAATCGTGTCTCCAATGCAAGTTAATTTTAATTGAGACCAAGCTATACGTTATGACATCCATTAAATAATCTTAGAAAGAAGATTTACTGTTGGTAAAAATGTAACGCAACTGGTTACATTTCTAAACCTACTTTTATATACACTAGCAATTTAAAATTGTTAATATTATCAAAACAGTTCTGGTTATTATTACAATATTAGCAGAGGAATATTACTACTACTAGTTAGATGCTTATGCAAATGAGGCAATTATTTCTGGTTGTGGTCTAAAGTATATTTAAAAAAAAGAAAAACGAATCATCAGCGATGATGTTTTTAAAGATATTCTTTACAGTAGGATATTTTATTTTCTTTAACTGCGTATACCTTTATAGACATTATACCTGTAAATATATATATATATATATATATATATATATATATATATATATATATATATATACCGGTGTAGACAGTTGAGAGAAAAATGACTGAGGAAAAATTCTGCCATGACCTTAGAGCATTCAGAATATTCCCATTATTTGTCTTGTTAATACTGGGAGTGCGCATAGCGTGTATACTGATAACACAGATGACCAGTATTTATTTAAGGGCCTAAAAATGCAAAACAAATTGTACAAACCTCTCTTCTATTTTTTTAATATTGAAAAATTTAAAAGAATTTAATTAATTTATTAATTTTCCGAGACTGTTTAGAAATACATTCGTTCACTTCTGCAAAAACAATATTTTTCTTGTATAATTAAAATGTTGACCTCTTTTTCTCTGATTGAACACATTTTGACGTGATAGCCAATTTGAAGTATTTTTCTACCTAAAATTATAAACAAATAAACAAGGTGAATTTAATTAAGGTAATATGTTATTTTATTGATCTCTTATCTCTTGCCTTTATGTGCCTCATGCTACACTTATGTGGATATTATTACATTTAAAATTTTATAATAAAACTATTAAAGAACGTTTGCTTATATATGTTCAAATGTAAGTTCTTAATTTCCAAACTTTTAGCGTATCATTGAGTATAAGAAATGCACTTTCTTCTTTTTAATTATAGTCTTTTTATACAGGCATTCTTTGTTTTTCATAAGATTTTTTGCTGTACAAGATAATCTGTGTATATTTGACAATATTTTAAACGTAAACCAAGATAAAACAGCAAAGAAAACATCGATAAATTATTCTCTACTTACGACGTAACAGCTGTCCTCGGCCCACGCGATCAGGAACATGCTTTATTCGTGTTTTTCGAAGGTGGCCGATGAGGAAATGAAGTCTTTAGAAGATTTATTTTTTCTCTTTTAGTATTTTTTTTTTATCTTCAACATATTTCACTAATACCAGCCATGAAATATCGTAGCGTCCGTCAGTCTCTGAGGGTATTTTAACGCCGACATGGATGCTTTAAATTTTATTATCCGTGGAGAGCGGGTTATCAAAGAGAATTGGGTTATATATGCGGCCATAAAGAAGGCCTACGTCTCGTCCCACGGGTAGCTAATGCATTATTCACAATAATTTATATTCAATCAATCCGATATTCACAATAATTTATATTCAATCAATCCGATATTCACAATAATTTATATTCAATCAATCGGGTTATCCGCTATGGCTAAGAATTATGATGGTTGACGGTTTAGTGAAGTATGAGGTGAAGTTTCAAGAAGAAAGTAGAATAAATTGGTGAAGATATATTTGCTCTCAAGATCTAATGTTCTACAAAGAGTATTGTACTGCATCCAGAAAATATTAAAAAAAGTGAAACTAATATTTATTCCTTATTCTACAGAGCCCGCGAACGATTTGCTTTTTTCTTCTTTTTTTTCAATTTCTTTTATTTCCGGAGAACCACTTAAGTTTATTTATGAAAGTTGAATTCATAAGAAGAATGATTATTGCAGTTAAATTTAAATACCAGCTGAAATTAAATCTCTGTCTCTAATGCCCAAACCTCGACAATAACCCATTCAATTCGGAAATAATCTAGTCTCTATTTTTTGCTGCCAACGTAACTTAACCATGCGGATATTTTTTTTTGTAGTTGTGGATACTTAGCAAGATATTTTTTGAGAAATTTAACAAAATATACAAGTCCAAAACTAATAATTTCGTTAATTTTCCCTTTTAAATTTTTCTTCGTAATTTATAAATCTGAGTTTAGATGAATGTCGGTGGTGTAAAATAATTTTCAGTGTTAATTGAGCCCGCTTATAAAACATAGTTACTTTCAGTTATCTCCACAAAATGTTAAATGTTTCACCTGCAAAGTGTGTTTATTTTATCATCCATATCAAAATATCATTAAAATGCATGAATCCTATGAACAAAAAATTGTTTACGTAGCGATTTCTTTTGCACGAATTTTACAAATTATTACAACCGCTTTTTGGTCATGTATGAAGCATGAAAAGTTACATTTTCCCCGATTGCTTCATCGCTTCAACCTGATAACCGGCTTTCTTCCATATAGGGTAAAACATACCTCAGACATATTATTGATTTTGGTATCCCATAATATCAATGCCAGTAACAAAGTAGGTAAAAAGTAAGTTAGTTAAAAAAAATGTTTATGATGACACACAAGTACATATATTTTATGTTTCTGGCCTACCTGTAGAAGGAATCCCTCTGCAACAAAGACAATGCTTGAGGTATCTTAAGTCATTAGAATAAACTTTCAGCAATCAGGTGTTTGAAAGATGTATTAATTTTTCTTATTCATTGAACTTCTGCTTACTTTGCTATTGCTGGCCTTAGTCTTACATGAAATTAAACCTGAGCTAATGAATGGACAAGACCATGCTATGGAGTTGGGCATATACCATGTTCCCGGCAATGGGCATAGAGGTGTAACAAACGGAACAAGAGTCTTAACGCTCTGTTGCTTCTCCGTGTCATTGTCATCCCCAGTTCAGTCAAGCCTTCAAGGCAGTATCTTCTAGTTGACAGTACTCCTCTTCCTTGCCAGTAAGACTCATTTACTATTTCTAAAATAAATTATATCTAGCCAAATGAGTTTAGGTCTAATGGTAATAACGTCCGACTTACAGGAACTGCGTCAGTTTCGGTGACGTTCTCATCCCTGTAATTTGTAAAAGGTTAATAGGTTAATATCTTCTTTACCATATCAAACTATCGAATATTTCGAATCGGGTCAAAATAGGAACAAACTTTTCTATCCATTGGCGGAGTAATGTATTGAAAAATTGTCTTATTGGATTTGGATACTTTATTTAAGGCATTAAAGGCTATTCTATAAAGGGGTTAGAATTGCGACTATTTGCGACGAGCTGTATCGTCCACAATCCAAGAGCAAAGTCTGGAATCTAAAAACGAGATTTTGCATAGTCAATAGTGTGACATGGCAGGGACGATATATTGTGAGAAATTAAACACCTACTACACCTGTGAAATGTCAAAGAAAAGTGAGATTTGAGGCGTGGAAATTACTCACGCAGCCTCTTAGACTTCTACTCAAAAAGCTCTGTTTCAAACAAGCAAATATTGTTTACCAATTTAAGGTTTATGTTTTACTGGAAAATTAATTTATTGCTAAAATAAAAAAGTAATAAGAAATAGACGACAAGCACTGAGAACTGTTCAAAGTAACAAAACCAACACTTAAGCACTCTTTTCTCCGACGGAGAACTTCTCATTAAAAACTACTTTAGAACCGTTTTTGTAGAAAATTTGGTAAGCTTTAGAATTGTTACCTTTCACGTACCATGCTTTCACCATCTTTTTCCAAAGATATTTAAGAAATTATACGAAAATCCCAAAGCTGCTCAAGTCTGTTAATACTTCTTTATTCTTATAATACTTCCTTAACTCTAAACGAAACCGAAAGTTAAATATTCTAGATTGGACGAATCTCAAATGTCTGGAACAATTTTCAACTGAATCGAAATTTTGTGGATAAAATAATCGTTTTACTCGTTCCCCACGTTAGGAAACCAAACCGATGAAACGTGTATCTATTAGCCTATGAATGCAAAAATGTAAGCGCAACAATTTTTTTAGTGCGTATTTTACCCAAAAAATCATGTTTCGGTGGACGGATTCGGCTGGTTAACGAACTTGACATTTCAAATTACACAACGTATTTTGTAACCAAATGTTTACATCTGTCTCTCTCTCTCTCTCTCTCTCTCTCTCTATATATATATATATATATATATATATATAATATTATTATTATTATTATTATTAATTTCAATTTAAACCAACCCTCATCACTATCTACTGAATTTAACCTAGAAAGTATTGCATTTTCTCTCTAATCTGTCTCTTCTACATTCCCTGACTGTTGCTTTATTTTAGTTCCTGTTAGCTCTGCCCTTTGTACACTTGAAAATTCATCCCACCATCGAGGTAGGATTTTTTTTGCAAAGACCTATGGTTCTCTTTAATCTCTGATGTACAGTTTTTTAAATTTTCCCCTCTTGTTTTATTTTATGCTATAGCATTGAGCTGATTAGCACCGTTTTTTTCCACCATACCATCTCCTTTATTAGGCCCAGGGCAGGTATAGCAGAGATGCAGCATAGGCAGAAATGATTCTCAAAACCATAGGTCCTAATGGAGGGGTAACCGAGACAACCTCTGTTCTCTCTCCGGCCTTTTTGTGTTTGCAACACAGTTTCCTACATCCTCTGTCTTGCTTGCTCCCTGAAATATGCTGAGTCAGTGAACTATTGATATCGTCCCTACCTTGTCAAACTATCGAATATGCAAATCGGAGCAAACTAGGGAACGAACATATTCTATCCATTGAAGAAACTGATTTACTATCTATTCATGTAAATGTGAAAATACTGTCCGTTTGGTGAGCATCGACTAAACTTTATAAACGTTCGTATATTAATAAACGGGTTTTTTAAGTAGGTACATAAAGCACTCATTAACAAGTTCATGTTACATCAACACTATCACATGGCAAATCTCGCATTACTCCAGATGTCGTTGATAACCTCATCACGTCCTAAGTAAGAGATCTAATCTAAAAACAATGCGACTCTAGAAGAATAAGCGTTCCTAAGACTTGACACTTAAGTAGTCACCATTAGACAATGAACACCCACTTGGTGTAACATAGCTCGCCTCGTCCCACTTACATAGGGCAGCAACATGGCTGAATTAGCTCATGAGTGAATAGAAAATTGCTATAATCCATAATCATGTTCTCTACGTTTGAATATTCAATATGATAATAATCTTTCTATTTGGTATTGCTTCGGCATAGCATACCGCAAGAATATGCGGGCTCAAGTCCATGACAACTAGTAGTTTTCGTTGTTTGCATCATAAATTATCGTTTTGTTTCACTGTGAACCCATTTAATTTATCGACTTCTGTTTAAGTCGCATCTTATGCATTCTATATTCATGGTTAAATGGTATTGTTAGAATGGTTCCATTTTATCAAAAAATCAACAAATCGCACCTAAATTTATTTATACATACTCCATAGAATGTATTATATAAATTTAAAAAAAAACTGACACCGACTTGGACGTGTAGACAATGTAATATGACTTTCTCAGTAAAACATTTATTAACGGACTGCAGAAAACTACAAAACTTGAACGTACCACATGACAAGAAGTAACTATTGACGGATGTAAGTCCAAACATAGCACTATCCTACGATTTCCTCACAATAACACAAAATTAGTCGCGCACATATCACAGAAGCATATTCACACCAAGATTTTTTTTATTTTTAAATTAAAAGAAATTGCTAAACAATTGTTAGTTTTCTTTTTATTATTTTACAATTTTCTTCTTTATACTTATTTTCATTTTTTCTGTTTCATTTATTTACATTTGATAGGGTGTGTCGTTTTTCTTTTTTAGTTGCACTTACATTTTATGTTATTTACTTTTTAAGGACTTTAATCTTACTTGCACCCTGCTCGTTTAGTAAAGCAAATCGCCTCTCTCTCTCTCTCTCTCTCTCTCTCTCTCTCTCTCTCTCTCTCTCTCTCTACATATATATATATATATATATATATATATATATATATATATATATATATATATATATAAATTGTTTATTTACAAGTTTTTCATGGTGGTGATCATCTGTGAATTAATTTTTTTTAATTTGAGTCAAATTGGTCCCAGAAAAATGCTGATCAGTGCAACTTTTTCATTCTGCAATTATTTCAATTTTAGAAAAACTGCTCTGTAAAAAAGTTAATGAAAATCAGATCAGCTGAATCTGTACAATACAAAGGATGTGGCTGCATTTCCAAGTTCTTTCGTTATGATTTGTACAACTCCCCATTTTTAATGGGTTATTGGTATTGATGAAATTTTTATATCTTCATTTGCCCACACGAGCCCCTTTGAAATTAGTTGTGAAACATTAGTATTGATTAGGAATCATGCGGGTATATACATGTCACCTGATTAGTTCCTCGTATGACATTCACGAGCCAGCTGGCACTACTGGTGACAAACCCTCATGGTTTCTGAATAGTAGCAATGCAAGTAGGAAGTACCATACGTGTAATAGTTTCATGACAATGTGAAGTTTAGGTCATTAGTTTTAGATGTAACATTTTTTGTTGAAAGCATTGGATAAAATGAATTTCATAAAAGAAGCCGTGGATAGTCGGGGTTCGGTCGTACGCTCAAAAAACGACATTTTGTAACAAAAAAGGATAGAAGCCATTCTATCCAGAAATATATATATATATATATATATATATATATATATATATATATATATATATATATATATATATATAGATTCACTCAATATCATAATGGAATCGGAAGTTTAGAAAATAATTTTATTTTGTTAGTTTGTGGACTTATTATTTAATATATGACAAGATGTTTTAAGGTCTAAAAAAGAAAAATCAATTCCTTTGAAAAGAAGCCATTGCTACGAGGATCGCATGTTGAAAAAATAAAGAATGTCAGGCCTTATTGACAAACATATATATATATATATGAGTTTGATAACAATCCATTATTAAAAATAAAGGTTTCATCCACGGGCCTCCTTTATTTATTAAAAATAAAGGAGGCCCGTGGCCGTGAGTGTTAAGGCGTAAGCACTTAACACTCCGTGCCAAAGGGTCGTGGGTTCGATTACCACTAGGGGTGGTGGCTTTTCTTTAGAAAAAAGAAAAGGCATCAGGCCTATCCTGGCTAGAAATGGTTGTTAACCTATAGATTACAGGTAACCGGTCCTGAAATTCTTAGTTAATAATAAATGGGCGTTAAAATTTAATAAATAAAATAAAAGGTTTGTCCCAGAACAAAGTGAAATAGAAAATGAATTATTCATTTTATATTTCAGCTGTTGTTTCTTCAAAGTCGGTTTCGTTCACGCGATTTATGACCCCGCTTATGATGTTGACGTCATAGCTCAATCCGAAAGTAAGTAAAGAACAACCTAATCAGTAATATATCCCACCTAATAATTTTCATGCCATTACAACTGCTGTCTATAGTGAAATAATAAAAATAGCCATGCTATTCAGAACAAACAAAGGTCTCTCAGACAAGGAAAGACACTCTGTCTTGTACAGGCTCGTTCAATTTTATCCCAATAAACCGCTTCGAGTTATTATTGGTGTTCGAATAAAATATGACACGACATTGCGCATGTTGTCTTTACGATTTCGCCATAGCGCACGCACTGCGATACTGGTCCCGTGTCGACTTTATGCGCGTGGGAAGTCGAACAATTACTTTGCAGTCGAGTCAGATATTTATGACCGACGGCAGCATACATACATATAAATGGTTTTTATATCCAGTCGGGGACATTCTTTCTACCGCCATCTCTTTTAAGATGTGTCAGCACCCCGCTTAAGGTGTTATGTGCTATTTAACATTATAAGGCTTTCTACATTATAGTTTCATTAATTTGCTGGAAATTAGACATTAATTGACTGGTTGGCAGACACAATGGACTAACTCTGCTAATAAACTCCGACAAATTAAAAGTACAACTGAAGCCTGGCTGGAAGAAAACTGAAATAGGAGAGAATAAGTTATTTTGACCAGGCTTCGCATAGGACACCTTTTTGCACATTGGGCGTTGTATATTCTGAATGAATAAGTTGTCCTCTTCTTTGCAATTCGTCAATATGTTTTCCATTGTCAATGTCACTTTATAAATTATGCACGTTGGTTTGTCATGTCGTGTGATAACATGTGAATGAAAGGTGTATTCCTAGCCTGGTAACTACGACTTCTGATAGCGTATTTCAAGAGAATTGTTTGTGCGAGGTAGCTACTTTTACATGTGTATACACATGTAAAGTATACCAACTACATAATCATAAAGTATACTTTATGATTATGTTTGTTTGTTTGTTTACTTATGCTTAAGGGCAAAAAACTGCGAGGTCATTATTCCCCGAGCTCTTTTATTTATTTATTTATTTTTTAAAGACATTATCTAATTTTATTTATTTGTACTTTATGATTATGTAGTTGGTATACTTGTTCCTACATTCTGTGATTATTCGATGTGTTTCATAAAGGTTACTTAGGAATAGCAAAGAACAGAGTGAATACGAAGAAACCAGAACTTTTTGGATTGGAAGGATCATGCAAACCCTTATCATTTAAGAATTGCTGATAACTCTTGCATATTTTCAACAAATTTACTTGCCACTTACACTAAGGATGACTTCTTTGCACGTCATGGACGTATATAAGGGAGGGGGCTGAGAGGGCTGCATTCCCCTCCGAAATTTCGACTTAATTGGTAAAACTATGTCAAAAATAAATTAAATAAGATTATTTAGATTATAATTTTTTTTTGTTGTGATAACGTTTTAGTTGGCTAACTATTCCATAACCCCCAAATACTCCCAGCCACCCCGAAATTATTTCCTATATACGCCCCTGCTGCACGTCAGGAGGGCCAAGAGCCACATCATCATAGAACACGCTTAAAAAAGATTAAAAGTTATTAACATTTATTTAGTAATTGAATATTACACTTTGTTGTCATAATAATATTTTAGCCAAAAAAAAAAAAAAAAATGATTTATTGTTCTACATGTGAAAGAAGTGGTCAAGAAGGATCTATTTAAACACTTGGGTACAGTCCAAATTGGTAATCTCGGATTGTCAAGAATCTTAAAAATGTCGCACCTGTGCTATCTCTATCGTCCTGCTCAAATGTCTCCAGGAGCTGTATTTCGCCCCGTTTCTTAAATAAACAGACTAAACAGCATAGTCATTTTAAAAAAAATATATTTACCATCGAACACCTGGTTATGATGTTAGGTTTTTTATTTAGAAAGCGGAGAGTCTTCATTAGTAAACAATTGTCACCTAAGCGCTATGATTTTCTAATTGCAAATATTGTCGTAACACGTATGGGTATTTTGCTGGTCATTTGCTTTTTTGAATCAGGTAAGATATTTGTGAACAAAATTTCTAATTCAGCATTTATATATAGCGGACACTTGTGCACCCTCTAAAAAGTACCAGTGTTCGAAAGATTTACTGTATATAAATATGCATATAATTTTAGGCGTCTAATTCACCTCTGCTGTCACTCAGAACTTCCTTTTTGCAAATTCAAAATATAAACGTGAATTCCCACTGAACTTCCGGTCTGCATGAAAGATATTAGAGAGTGTCTAAACGTGGTCCTAATGCTGAAGGTTCTGTAACATTAAGGGTGTAATTTCTATTTTAGGTTCTGAATACGCGTCAGACAAACGTGAAACGTGTAGAGCGAAATAAAAGATTATTGATGAATGGTGTGTAGTTTTTGAAATATGAACTTCTGCCACATTGAATACATACGATACTCATGATTGATTTTTTTTAATCAAAAAGAAACAATTTCCAAATCCACAATGCCTCAATTTATTGAAAATATCTTCAAACTGCATCTTGCTGTGAGGAATGTACCTATTAATTTATTAATGTTTATTGGTTACCTGGCTTTAAGGATTATAGTAAATGATTTGTTGCTAAGCACCACGTGGGAGTAACCTTATCCGACCATAAGACAGCCTGCTCTCGGATGATGAGGGAGAGTTACAACATCCACGCCCACATTGGGCCAATTATCGCTGTCTTTTAGGCTGCTCCCATTCATTAATGGACCGACTCCCTTTTATCAATGAAACCTAAATGTTTTCTTAGAATTGTTATTAATCGTCTAGTTAATTTCTTACTGTCGGTCTCGTCTCAAAGTATATAGATGAGTGGTTTTAGTCTTATTTGGTTATTATAATTCCTTTTTATTGACAATAGTATACCAAGAGATTTGTTATTCAAAAATTCCGCCAAGAAGGAACTGCATAACTAACCACATTCCTGAGAAGGTCGATATTGTACACTGCATTCCTGAATAATTAGGTTAAAATAACATATAAATAAATAATCAAAAAATGAATAGTTTGCTTTTTATATTTGTAATGACGCTCTTTTATATTTATAACAATAGCTCTCTCAATAAACAGCAAGACCTGGACGCAAATTTGGGTGCTCCCTAGGTCCCCCACTTGGTGGCTTTTCTGTACTTTTATAACTTAAATTTAAATGGTTTTGATGTCTAAATCTGTCTGTCAAGCTTAGATTTTCCGTCCAACTACTTACTAATGGTAAAAGTAAGTGCAATTCACCAGGTGAATCCGGATTGCATTCTTCCTTGTAATTTATTGAGGTTTGTCCGTAGGGGCATTAGAAAGTCTGAACTGTGCCTCCCTTGCATTTAGAGCTGGAGGGAGAATTTGTGTAGAGTATTGCACCAGAGGATATTGTGATAATCTCCTCCTGATAAAGGGATAAACTGCAATGCATCGGTTTATCTTGATCATTGCAACTGCAGTGCGGAGCAGGCCCGCTATTAGTGCAATATTTGTACTGCGTAATGTCCAATCTCTTTTTATTTTTATTTATTTTGTATATCTATTTATTTATTGAATATAAAAGCCAATTTGCTCGTTTTATTGTGACATATTAAAATATGCAAAATATTCGAATTCAATAATCCTTGGCACGGAGTGTTGACACCTTTATTCACATGGCCAGAGGGCAGCACTTCAAGTGCAATCTCAATCAGAAAATACATACAATACACAAAAAAGTAACAATAAAATTATATTAAAAACAATTTTTTAAAACAAATTTTAACTTACGGAGATGTTCCTGTCCATAGTGCAATATTTCGCCGGATTCCTCTTCGGGTTCTTCAGGCTCTCCATTCTTGCTGTATGGCAAGGGAACCATACTCCATGGGGAGAAACTAGGGAAAAAATTAAGTCCAACACCACCGACCACACATTTCTATCTCGCTACAGTCCAGAGAAATGCCGTTCTAAATGTTCTTTAGAAGAAAACGTATTTTTTGTAGTACAACTCCAATTTTCTTTGCTTGTACACATTGTTTTTCAACGTTTCATTATATTCTTGAAGTCAGCATTAAATTTGCTGTAAGGCTAATGCACATTCAATCTCCCCAAATATGTTATTCAAACCGCAATATCAATTCAAAAAGTAGAAATTATTAAAACCTTCTTGTTAGCGACAAAATTTCGAAAATCACTACTCTTCCACGAAAAATCTTGCAGACTGCCAACTCTCACAAAAGTTGTACAATGTAATCAGCTTTCTAACGATATACTCAGAACTGAGATATCTCTTAATTTCATACTGTAATTGGTATTCTAGATTGAAAAACATAAAATAAATAAAAATAATATGTTTTTTTTTTGTTGAGAGGAGATCGTTGACCGTTGATGATGCAAGGTAGGGATTGTCGGGGTTCGGTCACTGCTACTTAATAAAACTACATTTTATCATAAAAATGGTTTTATTGTGCCGACGTTTCGGCTTGAACTTCAAGCCTTCATCAGGGCTGTAAAAAACAAGTAGGACGGATGTAGTACTGAAATATACACACACATATATATATATATATATATATATATATATATATATATATATATATATATACATATGCCTACAAACATAAATACACATACATATATACATACATACATATGTGGAAAAAGACAAAAACATAAAATACTAGAACATAATATATATAGAAGTGAACATAATATATAGTGTTTGGATTATTAGGAAAACAGATATAAGAATAACAGATTACATATTAGATTAGATATATTCTTATATCTAATCTAATATGTAATCTGTTATTCTTATATCTGTTTTCCTAATAATCCAAACACTATATATTATGTTCTTCCAAACACTATATATTATGTTCACTTCTATATATTATGTTCTAGTATTTTATGTTTTTGTCTTTTTCCACATATGTATGTATGTATATATGTATGTGTATTTATGTTTGTAGGCATATGTATATATATATATATATATATATATATATATATATATATATATATATATGTGTATATTTCAGTACTACATCCGTCCTACTTGTTTTTTACAGCCCTGATGAAGGCTTGAAGTTCAAGCCGAAACGTCGGCAGAATAAAACCATTTTTATGATAAAATGTAGTTTTATTAAGTAGCAGTGACCGAACCCCGACAATCCCTACCTTAAATAATATGTTTATTTTCGTGATATTTTCTGAAATAAAATTAATTAAAATTATTATTGATTAAATTGATGTATAATGATTAAAGTAAGGATTACATACAAGTTTAATAATAATAATAAAAAAAAAAATACAACGAAAATTATAAACGTTCTTATAACTTACCTCCATGTAGAACACACTGACGACACCTGGTCACACGAAGCTGATGTAGTCCTTGCAATCTCATCAAGGTTGGCTTCCTTCATTTCCACAAATGATTCGCGAATCCTTGTGATCAGGTGGTTTATGTCCTAAATGGGTACTTGGAACTTGCGACTTTAACAAACCTAATAATCAAGCGACGTCAGATCAGAGTTTTCGGCGGCCAATGCACAGAGCCAAATCTCCCAATCCATATTCCTGGATAATGTTCGTTGAGGCTTTTGTGAGATAATTTTTTTTTTTTTTTTAAGAATAGTGATT
Organism: Gonocerus acuteangulatus; assembly: GCA_946811695.1. NCBI lineage: Eukaryota > Metazoa > Arthropoda > Insecta > Hemiptera > Coreidae > Gonocerus > Gonocerus acuteangulatus. The sequence goes on along the minus strand of OX328126.1, from coordinate 37,721,035 downwards.
TTCGAAAGGTTGTCGCAAACCAGACGCTTTCATTAACTTTTACTTTTTGATTTGATATTGCAGTTTGAATGAGATATTTGTGCACATTGGATGTGCTTTAGTCCTAAGGCAAATTTAATGCTGATTTCAAAAATTTAATCAAACATTCACAAAAAAAAAAGCGTAATAGCAGAGAAAATAGGAGTTTTACTAAAAAAACAAAACAAAAAAAAAAAAAACCAACACGTTTTTCCTGAAAGAACCTTTAGAACGGTATATCGCACTAGTATTTCTAAAGTGACTCAACTCAACTGAAAATGTGTCACTCTTACCTATGTAGGGGCATAGCATTAAGGTAGGAATGGTGACACAAGTGCCCGCTGGTGTACAAGCTCTGAATCTAGGTGCTTACCATTTTTATGGTTGATAAAGAGATATTTACCATGTCTTTCACAGTCCGAACCTTGACGGTGTGAGTAAGACCAATTTTTAAGTTTCATCACTATAGAAATACTAGTGTGATATGTCTCGAAAGGAGTCAGATAGAAATGTATGTTTGGTGGTGTTGAACTACATTTGTTGTCTAGTTTCACCTCTTGGAGTATTTTCATTAACTTGCGATACACCCTCCACATACACACACACACACACACACATATATATATATATATATATAAGCAAGTAGTGCTTCTGTTCAATCAGTGTTATGCTACGGCTACCTGATAGTCATCAGCCCAGTAGTCAGAACGGTTAGCTATGGAAGTAACATATTCCTGGCCAAACTTATGATAGATATACCTGAGATTGAATCTCGAGAACTTACCGTTTCTTGGAACTATTTACATTTCTACGAGGTGAGTTGGTGTACAGTAGCTGACTGTCAAGGCAACCGGAGGCGGAGTCATATGCTGTGTAGTCCCCGCTGACATCCTTCCTTCTCTACACTCGTCATGTACTTTCTTAAGGCAGTGGAGAAGGTTTTTTTTCTAGTCAGCTGGAGGGGCGTCTGCAAACAGCATGTGCCAAGACCATTGTATGCGTCGCAGGACGGTTAAAGCTTTCACTAGTCAAGCAGATGTGCTGGGCCAAAGATCGTGTGCGTTAAGCACATTCTTTAAAGGTTAAACCAAACAGGCTGAAATTATCTATATAAATATATCGGATAATTACCAATTACAAAAAATTAAAAAAAAAAAATCCTAATTGCATGAAGTCTTCAATAACGCCTTAAAAATGAAATACATTTATATCTATGATCACAAATTATCCCTAAACCCTAATCCTGCTGACCAGTCACTGTCCACTCCCGACCATCCCTATACCCCAGCAGGACGGTTGAACAGGATGTGGCCCCGCGATCTGCTTTAAGCAATACAAGGGAGTTATAACGGTGGTTATCTTCTCCCCACAAGCCACTAGAGTGTCTGCAGCTCTCTCGCCCCTTTTCCAGCTCCAGTACTTCCTACTACTGCTGGTAGAGGAATGGGGTACGGCTGTCCCCAGTCATCTCGCTTACCCGAGGAGACAAGGGGGTAGCTGGTGCAGACGCTCGTGATTTTTATATGTTATGTAAGCACATTACAAAATGTAATTATTTTACAGAATGTAATATCATTAAATGAATAAATAAATAGAACACATATCTATGATTTTTTTTTTTTTTAATATTTGGTATCTTGATTTTATTTACAGGTATATTACAATCTACATTTTACATTGTATTGTGTAATGTGATGATAGGATTAGCCTCATCTCGGGTACAGCAGGTTGTCAGCCGAATACCTTCCTTAGGGTTCATGATGATGACCTGATGTCTACCTTTCACCATCGAACCATCCCTTGCGACCAGCCGAGAGGAATGGAGGTGATGAGACGTAGGCAATGATATCTTGATGAGAGAAAATATCCATTGATATCACTCTCAAATATTATAATATAATAATATACTCTAAAATATCATATACTAATTTTGATCACTGATATTATTTATTTATGTATACACACACACACACACACACACACACACACACACATAAATCTACGTACACTCACACGTACATATGCACACTTACACACATAATTTACTGATTTTTTTTTTGTTCACTCCACTTCACGGCACTTCACTGGATTAATAGATCTCGGGGCCACTTTCTATTAAGACGTCTTGGTGGAGAGGAAGGATGACTGGTGCTGGATAAGGATTGGGCTATAGGATTAGGATGAATGATTAATTTCTGAAGATTAATTTCTAGATAGGTTTGATTAATTTCTTAATCTATGATTAAATAAAAAACTGGCTGAACTTCAAAGCGTCGTTGATATAATAATAATAATAATAGTAATAATGAAATAAATAAATAAAAAAATATTTCTAACTGCAAAGAAGGAGAAAAAAAATTTTAATTTTTAGTAATCCGTTTTTGGAGCGTTTTTCACTAATTAGAATTATTTTAATACTTATATCGTAGCAATGAAGTTATATATTGAGTAAATATTGTATAAATTTAATGCTTAAGAAATGTATTTATTTTCATTTATTTTTAGTTAATTTTATCTCACAGTTTTATTAATCAAATCTGTGACTATATGTAAATAGAAAATATGAGTATACGTCTATGTCTATGGACGACTCCTATATATATATATATATATATATATATATATATATATATATATAATATATAGCCAATTCCTTGCAACGGGGAAGCCTTGTATGCAAATAAAATATATATATATATATATATATATATATATATATATATATATATATATATAATCGTAAAATCTGTCTATTTGAGGCTTACTTGAAATCCACATTCCTAAACAAAATATGGATGCTCTCCTAAAGGCCATTAAAACATTTGTTTGTGCGTTTGTGTTGATTTGTTAATAGGGTGGCGGAAATAATTGTTTTTTTTAGTCACGAATCACGGATTATAGCGTTGCCATAAGATAAGGTTGGATGAGTTTGAGAATAATCCATTATTAAAAATAGATGTTTATCCCAGAACAAAATGAACAATTCAATCAGCTGTTTTTTCTTCAAAATAGGTTTCCTTCCCGCGGGAATGCACCCCGCTAATGAGGTTGACCTCATAACTCAATCCGAAAGTACTGACTAAAATAATTCTGGTTTCAGAACCTATAGATCACCAAAATACTTTTTATGATTTTAAAGGTCGATTTCATCAATGAGCAGAATCCGTCCATGTTTTTCTGGGCGACATTGGCTTGAAAAAAATCGTAACCCTTGTGGTTTTGCGTCACTAGGCTACTAAGTACACGTTTTACAAGTAACTGGAATTGTGGATTTTAATGGCACCATTTTCAAGGCCATATCTATAACCGTTGTTGAGAGAAATGGTGAAAACGAGATTTTTCATTGAATTTTCGGATACATTCTTATTTATCTCAAAATCGGCTGGAAAGTCGTACTAAATGCATTTGAAAGGTTATTAATTAAAGTTCCTACAAATACGGTTTTTATGGGATTTTTGATCGAGCTATCTCATTCCGAGAAATCGGCGCTCGAATGGAATAATTCCGCTTAGGTTACTGTCAGTTTCCAGTTTTGGCACTTAAGGTCATGTTTTGCTTTGAGATTTCATTTTCATTTTTCACGAAATATAAAAAGAAAATACTGCCGTAAAATTGGATCACATTAGAGTGGTGTAACTGGTACAAACCTATACTGCGCATATATGCCTGATAGCAAACATACAAATATATAGGTGTATATATATATACATATCTGTTCGCACTGTTTGGGCAAAGTTCGACCCCTTGAAATCAGTTAAATGAAAATATCCTTGCAGAAAAGGTTTGTACCAATTTCACCACACTGTACTAATGTGACCACATTTTACTTTAGCTGTTTCCAAATGGCACTTAGGATAAAAACGGTTTTACAAATTACCAAAATTCCCACAAACATGTTCACAAATAACTTAAAATTGATTGACTGCGAAACAAAAATCCTGGATAATCCTAAGAACTTGACAACACTTTCCTTTGATGAAACCCCATCCTCGTGTCAAGGTAGAATACTACCTACCGTGCCATAAGAGAGTGGAGCTGAGTGACACACTGAGTGCCTCCATTGTCACACTATCTCTCCTCTTTATCTCTCAGCTCACGAGATATGTCACTAACACCACACACCGCTCTCACTTTCATCCCGTTTCATATAAAATCAGCCCCGACACAGGAGAACATTTTACCTACATTAAGGAACTCTACATCCGCCATTTGAAATATTGTTATTATTACTTTTTCCTAAAGTATATTTATTTTCTTCATATATGATTATAATAATTTGCAGTCAGATATAGTGGAATTCCCTATTACATATGAGAATCCACTGTTCACTTTGTACTAAATCTAAACCTTGGTGACATGTACGTTTTGTGACTACATGTGTGTAAATAATCGATATAGGAGTATGTGTGGTTTGTGTGTATGCATTTATTGTGTGTAAATATGTAAATATCTGACTAATTAGATTTAAGTTTAGAATTAAGGGTGGTTCCAATATATTTTAAAAAGGAACTCACCGAAGTTTGAATAGTTTAGTTAGGTTAAGAAGGTTGTTTCTTTATTGGTTTAAAATTCTACAACATAAAATGGAGCCAATGACCATAACAGTCGACGCACCCAAAAAAAAAAATTAAAAAAAGAATTTTTACATTCGTTCGTCTAAAAATATGCTGTCGTTTCTATAAATACATTCAGATTTAGAAATCCCAATAGTTGCGGTTCAGCAAAAACAGCAACCCATTTTACCCTATTTAAGAAATTTTTTTTTCTTTATTATTTTGGGTGTCTATTAATTACTGCATCATCAATTTAAGGTATTACATAAGTACAATTACACGGGTAAAAAAAAACAAAACAACAAAAAACACTCAGAGCGGTATAGGTCCTTATGGGGTTTTTGGTGTAGCTGATTACGATGAACACGTTGGTTAACCTTCAACAGATCAGATTCAAGGTCAAATAGAGAGGAAAATGTTGAAAAAAGCTGGAAAATTCAAGCGTATGTTTTTGAGGCCCCTGTGTCCGAACCCGTAGTTATTTTGACTCGCACTGCCTCTGAGAAAAGGATTTTTTTCTGTGTTTTGTTTTACCTTCAAATGACCTCTAAAAATAGGCGTAAGGTAAAAAAAAACTGCGGATTCGGACATAGAGACCTCAAAACATACGCATGAATATTTTCAGTTTTTTCCAACGGTTTTTTCTTTCGTCCCCAATCGTTATCGTTTTTTTATCAACCTGTGTTATACAACATAAATAAAATAATATCAAATCTCAATATTAATCGCAAGGTGGAAATTGCCATAAAAAAAAAAGTAATTCTTTACCTATAAAGTTGAGGATTTTCTTTGTTACTTAAGTAATTGACGTTAATTACAACCTGCTGTCTTGTGGACTTTGTATTCTGTCAAGTATAAGTCGTAGTGAAATAAAGCCTCTACAACTTACTAAAGTTTTGACTAAGTTTTCCGCTAAGCCTTCTCAAGATTAGAAACAACAAACCGTAACAGGTGTCATAAATGTGAAATGTTTTCTCAGAGAATTCAGCTCGACAGCCAGACACATGACCTCACAAAAAAGGCGTTGATTGCCTTCAATGCCCTTCATATCCCTAGTGCTATTTTAAAAGCTTAGAATAAAACCATTTAATATTTGTTTTTTAAGAGTTAATATTCTTAATTGTTTTATGGAAAACGTACATTGGAAAAGTATTTTAATTTTAATTTTGAAGGCGCTTAAATGCTAAAATGAGTCTGACTCACAGGAAAGCATGAAATATAAATAGTTAATATTTTCTTTTGAAAAAAAAAAAATAAAAAATAGATTTTAGGAGTTGGAAACTGACAGTACCGAACTGTAAGCGGACATTACTCACTCTCCCTCCTGGCTCATTATTAAAAGGTAATACTACTTTGTACAATTTGGTAAAGCCATTTTCTACAATTTGTAGATAACTAAAAAATCTTCCAATTCTTTATGTCATAAGTTTTATATGATATATCAAAGTAGTATCCAAAAAAGAAAAGTTTTGTTCCTTAGAAAACAAAATGGCGGCGCTGTGTCCTACGAAGGGAACCCCTCTTTTTTTACGGGCGATAGTCTGATGTCTTGTTAATCTAGAACAAAAAACTAAAATTATTTTGAAATAAGAAGGTAAAATTTAGTAAAGTAAGTAGGTTTATTAAGAATTTTTTTTCGAAAATTATGTATAATTCTTATTATTTTCTATTAAAAAATCCGTCGAAAATCGGTCATAAAATCGAAAAATTCGTTCGTACTGCAGTTAAAATTCCGATTTGATCGAATGAAAATTGAAGGTGCTACAGTATGGTCCGCATTGAGAAAAAAAAATGGTTTTGAGAAAATCTATTTAAAAGTTTAATGTACTGAAATGATTTTTTTTTTTACTTTTTAATTTTTTGTAATAATGATAAAAACAAGGTTACTAATTTCGAAATGTATCGGGACTTGGGATGAATAATCGAATTGTTGGCATTTTTAAAAACTGTTTCGACACATAAAAATTCCAAAAATAAAATTCCAAAAAAAAAAAAAAAAAAAAAAAAATAGGAAAATTCGATTATAAATATATTTCTTACTTAATTGTGTTGTTTTACTGAAATTTACTGTTAAATGCAATTGCAACATACAATTTAAAACTTAAGAAAACATAGAAAAAATCTTTCAAACACATGGATCCAAAATGTTCGAATTTTATTCATTCGGCTGACATTGTCCCAACGAAAACTGCATAAGAAACGTTTTTCTAGGAACGTTTGTTAGATTATTGAAGATTTGAAGAAATGTTTAAAATATGCAGTCGTGAGTGTCACCTTGATAGGTTGGAATGTGCTGATAGAGAAATAGATAACAGGCTAGGAATTACTAACCTTCTGTGAAATTATCTACAAGAATATTCCTGCAGATTATTGAGAAGGTCCAGACATTGAGTGGATAGGCAAATAGGGAGTTGAATAGATCATGCATTATCTTTTGGACCGGACATTATTGACAACCATTTTGATAAATGATTGTGATGAACAGTTAGAAGATAAATTAGTGATAAGAATTTAATCACTAAATAGGCTAGTTTTAATAGCTCAATACTTCAATATTTATGTAATTTCTGATGGGATTTTTCCAAGAACTCTTAAGTTTAAGAAGTGACATGGAAATATTAAAATGACTATTACTTTTAGAAATGAGGTGGGGGGGACGAACAGATTTTTGAGAATTAGGTTAGTTTTATCTTTAATTTTTTTTTTTTTTTTTTTTTTTTTTTCCCCTTCGTGTTTAAAGGCCATTCAACCACTATTGGGTCATTTATGCCTCCTGGCCGGTCCGTTGGTAGCATCGAAAGCAGAGACAGAGCCCGAGGCCAGCGGGAGGCGGACCCAGCCAAGGTCGAGTAGAGTCCTCCGTGCCAGTTCTACCTTAGTGGCCCGCATCTGGTGACTGGCTGCCAGGTCTATGATAGAAGGTGTGCTTGCTGGTGCCAGGGCAACCAAACCTTCACAGACCGCATGGGGGGGGGGGCTCGTCCTCAACCCTAACCAAGCCCATCGCTCTCGCCGACCCACGCGCCCCACCTCCGTTCCGAACGCCACCAACGGTAAAAAAAGTAATTGTAACGAAATTTTAGTTAGTAAACGTCTTAATAATTTAAATTATATAAATTAATGATGGTTATACATTTTTTAAAAGGGGCTAATAAGTTTTACGTTTGTTGTTAAATAAGTTTAGATGAAATTTTTGTCGAAATATATTCTAGAGGCCAATACTACTTATAATAGGTGATAATTGGAAAAGATTTTAATTTACAATGAAGAATCGCTAAACCCAGCGCTAAATTTTGTTTTTTAAATTGGTTTTAGCAAGGAAAGAAAAAATATTAGAAAGATGAACTGAATTATTTCCTAGCAGCTCTCTAAGATGTATCGGGAGACTCAGTCGAACTCGCTCATCTTCATATGCCCTACATTCCGTCAGGATATACTTTACAGTGAGGGGCACGCCACAAACCTCGCACTCCGGAGGTTCCCCCCTCTCCATGAGATAGCCGTGAGTCAGTCTAGTGTGGCTTATCCGTAATTTTGAGAGGATTACTGATTCCCTCCTATTATCCCGCTCCGAACTAGCCCACTTACACACTTCATCTTTAATCTCCCGGAGTTTATCTCCCAATTCCATACTGTATCTTTAGTTTCTCCGTAGGTCACGAAAAAAAGACAGAGGATTTTTTTTTTTTTTTTTTTTTTTTTTTTTTTTTTTTACACATTTAATTTATTACTTTAACTCTTCTCTTGTGCAGTTGTAAGAATATGTTTATTTATACCAATATGGCCAACAATTTCAAAAGTCCCACTCGTAGGAACTGTGTAAATTAGCGCGTTACCGTTTTTATCCCTAGTGCTTTATGTAAAGCTTAGTATAGACGCACCTAAAGTTTTGTCTTAAACTTTATTGAAAAATGTAAACACATTTAAAATTATAAAATGTAATCTCAAAAATTTCGCCCAAAAAAAAAACATGTTCCAGTGGACGGATTAAACTGGTCCACGAGATTGATTTTTGAAATCACAATAAGTATTTTTGTACTAAATTTTCAATAAAATCTGTCCATTTTTTAGCCAGATAGAGAGCGAACAGATATATATATGGTGGATGGTGGATTGGTTATCTGAGATTTACAGTCCACCAGATATATTAATACTCCCCTAACTAATGGGACCAGCAATAATGTACTTCTTGCTCAGATCATATTAATGTGCCCCAAGCGGTCGTTATTTTTCTTTTCTTGGTACGAAACATGATGTTTATTATACTATCTTAATGAATGGCGAATGTAGGATGTATTTTACCGAATCATCGGAGCTGTGGAGCTACTAATTCAACTGAACGCTTGTTGCATTGAAATAATTCAATTACCTAATTATCAAATTATAACTATGTTGACAGTTTACACAGCTCTTCAGAAACCTCACAATCACCTGAATAATAATTCTAAAATCATTAATATTCAATAAATTCATTATTGGGACATTTATTTGTAATATTATAATTTTTGCAATCATTAATGTCAAAAGAAATAGCTCCTTGGAAGATTATATCATCGAACCTTTTAAATATTAAAATCTGTCCTCATTAATTTAATGAAAAGCTGATGGTTCGGAAATGACTTCTTGTTAAGATAAAAAAAATAATGAAACTAATTTAGAAGCATTGATTATTATCCAATGATAGAAAAAGAAAAATGAAATACATTAATACCTAAAACTCTCGATCGATTGTGAAATTCCTAGTAAAATATATTAAAATTAAATGAACTGAATTTCTTTTATAATTGAAACTAATATCGAAAACTATGCATATAATTCAACCTCGTATAATTTAGATATTTTTGGTAAGAGTATATATTCGATAAGTGTATTTTGTTTTGAGCACATAGATATTTATTTAATTTCATTATAAATCTAAGACGTCCGACTCCCAGGAACTGCATCATCTTAGCGCGTGTTTCTTATTCCAAGTCATGTGGAAAGCTGAGAATAGAAACCGTTTCGATTTTTCACGAAAAAAAAAATCTCAAACAGAATAAGGCACCAGAACAGGAAACTGACAGTATTCTAAACGGAAATTACTCTCTCCGCCTCGCACTAGGAAAACCGTGTTGCAAATGCGTTTCTCATTTTCATAAATTGTTTAGCTAATATACTCATTTTATTAGCACTTTCCTCCGAAGGAAAGTAGCTATTGAGGTTGGACTCATGACGGAATTTTTGAAAAATTTCTTCAAATCTTTATCGATCCTACCTAGTAGTCACCGAAAATGACCCCCGTTAAAATTTATATATATCTATATATATATATATATATATAATATGTCTGTTAACACGATAGTGGCCAGAGTTTCTGTTTTTTCGTCACGAAAATTGGTATATAGCATTCAATTAGCAAACGATTGAACGAGTTCGTTAACCACCAAAATCAGTCCACCGGAAGGGGGGGTTTACCCCGAACCCAAAACACTAATTTGACTATGTCAGCCGTAATATTTGTTATATTTCAACGAAACTTGGTATTCGTAGTGGTGATATAGAGAGAAAAGTGAGATATAAAAATGAACTAAATCGGTTCATTAGAAGGGGGAGTTTACTCCGGACCCACAATACCAATTCGCCACTACCAGCCGTGATTTTTGGTATATTTCGACGAAACTCGGTATTCGTAGTGGTAATCCACAGGTAAATATGTTTTGTAAAAATAAACTAAATCGGTTCATTAGGAGGGGAGGGGGGTTACTCCGGACCCACAATACCAATTCGCCACTACCAGCCTTGATTTTTGGTATATTTCGACGAAACTCGGTATTCGTAGTGGTAATCTACAGGTAAACATGTGTTGTAAAAATAAACTTAATCGGTTCATTAGAAGGGGGGGTTTACTCCGGACCCAAATTCCTAATATACTCATACCGGTCGTAATTTCTGCTGTATTGTAACGAAACGCGGTATACGTCGTGGGTAACTCATGAGAAAGAAGTAAAAATGAGCTGAATCGGTCAATCGGAAAGCGGGGGTTTAATTTGTAATATATTTCAATAGAAAAGCCCACCAGACGTAGGTTCACTAAGCCGCCGCAAGGAGCGCTTTCTACCGCTAGAGTGACTGTATCCTGTTAATGCGTTAGAACAAAATACGATAATATGAGGTTTTTTGTATTTATTACGTAGTGTAATAGGTACCATGTGTAAACATAACTCTGGAAGCAAATTAATAATTGATCAGTTACTCATTACAAATTTAAAAGAGGACTACTCATGTTTTTATTTTATTTATGTAGGATATTTTAAGCAAATTGTTCTGGGAAGCAGTCTACACTACCCAAATTCTGAGGAAAGTGCTTAGTTATGCAGCTCCTGCGTGACGGACTTTTACTATAATATGCAAGTAGTGTATATTAAAAAACAGCCAATTAAAAAATAGCTGACAGACACAAAATAACAAAACAAACAGTTTAGGCTCTTATTTCTCCGATTGACATCGTCCCATCGAAAAGCATTTCAGAACCTGTTTTGCAGAGAATTTAGTAACTTTCGAACGATCACTTTCCACTTATCACGAGTACCCAGATGATTTCGAGATCGGAAAATATATGAAAATCCCAAAACTTTTCATGGCTGTAAATGCTATTTTTTTCAAGTACTTCCTTAACACCAAATGCAACAAAATTTAAATATCTTCGTTTAGATGAATATTAAACGTCTGGAACAATTTTAAGCTAGTTTTATCCACTTTTCTCAAAAACGGTTAAATTTATCACATTGAAAATGGTTTTATTTGTTCCCCAAAGTTAAAGAACCTATAAAAGGTGCACATGGGAGCCTACAATCGAAAAGCGTAACGACTTTTTTGCGCGCATATTTTGCCTATGAAACTGTGTTCCGCTAGGCGGATGCTGCTGGATAACGACCTTTCAAATTAGAAAAAGTATTTTTGTAACAAATTTCCTCAAAATCGATCCACCTTTGAGCTTGTAAGAAAGCGAAGATCTCTCTCTCTCTCTCTCTCTCTCTCTCTCTCTCTCTCTCTATATATATATATATATATATATATATATACATATATATATATATATATATATATATATATATATATATATATATATATATATATATAGGCACTTTCGGATTACGTCATGAGGCCAACCTCCCTATTATATGGATGGAGGAAAGAACTGTGCTAAAATGCCCTTCTTACAGGAAAGGCGTCATCATAGTAGTACTAATCTCTTACGAATGATGAACTTTTTCAATATATATTAAGCTTTTAGCGTTACATGACCTACAAAAATGATCCCATGAGTGGAACGTTACCGATAATATTTGTAACAAAAACATTGATGATTAATCTTCGATTTGACCGCCTCAGCCGAAGGAAACGTAGCTTCAAGTTTCTGAAGTGTCTTTACGGGTCCCATTAAAGTCGAAATATTTTGATATTTTATTCTGAGCTTTCCATATGATGCCTGTGATACCATTAGAAGGGAACAAGCTAAAATAGCGCAGTTCCTGAGAGTAAGACTGTTGTGCTTATAAGGGATCACTGAAAAAGCTGATACAGCATGGTAAATGATTGGGGAGCCTTCAATTTGGTAGTAAAATGCAATCTTGGGAAGATGCAAAGCGCTTCTTTATTGAGAAGATCAGAGAACACATTTTACCATAGTATGCCTCCTGTTGTATTAGAGTAAGCTCCAATAGATAATACATCTTTAATATAAGGAAATTTATGGCCTTTAATCCGATAAATTTCAATCAGAATATTAGAGAGAAATAATGTAATACGACACATGTGGATGCGCAGAAACGCATTTTTTTATTATTTCCTATGGCTATATTATTTAGAAATTGGTGCCTTTGCACGCATATATTTCTTTTAATTTCTATTTTCGGGCACATATATTTCCGAAGCTGAATATTTTAGAGTAGCAGATGAATCTGGTTCGTCTTATTACTAGATGAAGAACAAAAAATAATATTTGCATGACAAATGTTGAGCACAGTATAATTTTGCTCTTGACAATAACGTTAACGAGAGTATTTTAACTAGCGCAAAGAATTGTTTGGAAAGCAGATTAGCAATAGTGTAGAAATAGAGGAGGTTAAGGCCTTTACTGCAAGGCTATAGATAACTGCCAACCTTATTCTGTTCTGCTGGTTGACGAATACTAATCATTGGCTTACAATTGACATCATGCTTTTCTTGGCCTCATCTGTACTTCAAATTGGAGTGCTTGTAGACCATACAGATGAAGGAGCAACTAGCGTGACTACTATTGACGACCCTGCTTTAACTTAAAAATGAAAACTTTTGTATTCTTATTCCGGGACAAATAACCCATAGGAATAATTTTGTGGTTGACAGCATCAGGTTAACAAAATTTTTAATATAAAATTACTGCTTATTGAAATAAAATTAAATTATAACAGCTTCAATAACATGACTTGGGGTTGCGTGAAATTTGAAGGAATAAAAACTGGTGGACGAGTCCACCAGGATTTAAAGGAGGGAGGGGTTTAGGGTCCTTTTGGGATTTAAAGGTTTCTAGGTAAGAAATTCCATAGCATGTGGCACGAGTGGCAAAAGATTTTTCGAATATAGCATTACGGTGGGAATCAATATAAATTTCGGAAGGACGAGTGCGGGTTGAAATTTAATGGGTTTAAAGATATAAGAAAGTCATTGTAATGGAATGACTTGTTAAGGGACCAAGCCGAGGAAGTAATGGCGACGATAAACAGGGAATAGCCTATTCAGCTCGTGGTAGGCGTGGGAAATATTGGCGTCTCTGTGGTTGCCGAGGATGAAACGAATGAAACAGTTCATGAGGCATTCGAGTTCTGCCTCGAGATCGCCTCAAAGTCCACCTTACACAGAACAACCTTTATCGAATTGAGGGAATAACAGTGAGATTACAAGGAGTTGACAAGAATACTGGTATATCCAAGCAACAAGACACTCAGCAAGAGCGTCTTCTTCGCGTTTTTCCATATAATTTTTATCCTGGCGCAATTTGAAATTCTTAGAATGTAAGGAACCCAACGTTTTCCGGTATTGAAGCACCTTTTTCTCCGTCTGAAGTCGCCGTGCCGAACTTTAGGTCTTATCATATTTAGTAGGAATTGTATTAAGCTTTCGTATTATCGCATTCCACTTGCAAGGATTTAGCAACTGTTGATAATATATTTTTTGTAATTCTTCACCCAGTCCAAACATAATCAAAATGTACGTATCCTAATTTGCATGACTTGAAATTTGTGAACAATTGGCCGTTTTTCAATGCTTTGTTATTGAGTACCTGAAGCCAAATTATTACTTTGTTTACTCGTAAACAGTAAGGTTTTATTAGATTTTCCACTTCAAAATATCTAAAAAAAAGGGTATCTGAAAGCCTATTATAGTTTTCAGACGAATCCGCAAAAAAAAAAAAAAAAAAAAAAAACAGTATTGCAACTAGTGATTGAGAAGAAATTCTTTAATTATTGAAGTTAAGAAAGGAAAACTAAACAAAATAAAAGTGAAGTAACTTTTGGATGGGGAAACCTTCCCTGCAAGTGACCTCCCATAAATCACTTAATGATAAAATCAGTAATTCCTCTTAATGTTTAGATGATTGGAAATTGCTGAGTGGGAGATTCTATTCTCCACAGGAATATTTTATTTTCAAGCACCTACGTCATAGAATGCCCCAAGGCTGCCTCTCTCATTCATTCCAAATGAAAATATATTTCTAGAAACTTCGGCATAACTCCTGTACTATTCCACGAAGTAAAGCCATACACACAAGTACTTTGAGACATTACCTACATTTCCTCTGTTGCTTCTAGGAGATGTGAATGCAGAACGTACTATATGACATTCGAAGTACACGAAGTACAATAATAGAGCCAATAGGGGTCTCCCGTGGTCTAATGGCCAACGCCTTGGATTCATAAGCGGGAGATGGTGGGTTCGATTCCCAAACTCCGGCAGGAATTTTCCTCACGCGGTCAACTTTCGAATCAAAACTGATTAGTTTTGCAATATTTGTTAAAAGGTAATTTAAACATTGTTGATTGGGCAAAATATCAATGATTGAAGAAAATAATCAAATTTCAAACAATGTTGACGAACTTAATACATTCGTCATTGCAGCAGTTAATTTAATTATACCAAAAACAGCAGCGATTAACCTTTTCTCGGGAAAAACGCCTTCGTTATGGAAGACCTTGTGCTAATGATTGAATAATGTTATGTTACTGAAATTCGAATAAATAAGAAGCCCATGAGACATGGGGTTTCCGTAAAAATCGTGCGAGAGCAATTTTTGTGTTAATTTTGTTGTTGACGAGGTGGAATGGAATGAAATTACCAAAACAGTACCAAACGGTATATCTTTTAAGTGTTTTCTGTTCTTTAATGGTTGGCTGATAGAAAATAACTATATTTTTTTTGTATTCTCAAACGACTTACTAGACGTAAAAGTTTCTATTTAATGTTTCACATCGAACGAAACGAAATTATCAACAGGTTATTTACGTTTGAATTGACGGCTTATTACGAAGTTTCAAAGGACATGATTATTTTTTTTTTATGAACGGACATTTCGATAACTTTCTCGAATATCTCGAAAACAGTTGCAAAATCTATAAGACGACCTCAGTTTGTGTGTTGTCATCGTCGGAATTAGTGCTATTGGAGAACCCATGACTTGTGTATACGCCCACCGACCTCGAGAGCAGTAATTCACGAATCCGACAATCACACCCATTGATCTGATTGGTAGATAGCCTACACTAATGTATCAAAATTCATGCCTTGCGAAACGCCCTATGAAATATCGTATTCCTCGGCCGTCAGAGCGGCGTGGGCAGCCTTGCTTCGGAATTGATTACGGCTAATCCGAAGAGTGATATCGTATTCGGGTCAGACAATGGAGTCGTATCTTTGGTGTAATTTATATTAAGGCTGACTTGACAAAGAAGATGTTTTGAGGTGATTTAAGAAATTTCTTCATCGGGCTGCTTCTAGCGCATCCCGAAGTAATGGGGGTTCCATTCATAAAACAATTTTTGAAAATTTTTCAAATCTTATTGGATTTCCTGGGCGTATATAGAAAACAATTTGGGGGGGGGCTGAGAGCATTTGGGGATATGGAATACTAACAAAGTAGAACATGGAATAGTTAGCCAACTAAAACGCTATTACACCCAAAGAAAAATATTCATTCTGAACTAAGTGATCTTATTTAATTTATTTTTAAGGTTTTTATGACACATTTTTACCGATTTGGGGGGGGGGGGTGCAGCCCCTTCAGCCTCCCCCTTATATTATATACGCCCATGTTAGATTTCTATTTTATTGAATATATATTTTTTAAAAAAAAATCCTATTCGCAGTATCGTCATCTTGGCCTGTTTACATATAAATTGTGATTTGGAAAGTTTGGAATAAAAACCCTTAAAAATTCGCTTCAAGGAAACGGCACCAACTCTTCAAAAATTTTTCCTGCTACTGAGATAATCCTAACATTTACGCCTGATTACATTTTGTAGGAACTTTAATAGGCTTTGTATTGGCCACTTTCCAATTACAAAGATTTTCCCTAATGTTTTCGAGATATTTAAGAAAATTACAAAACTGCACAAACGTAACAAATGTATATCGTAGTTTGGGTGAATATAAAATGTGTGATTTTCCAGTTTTTATTTATATAGTTTCCGACGGCTATTATTCAAGTCCGAAAGGGCTGGTATCTTGGGGTATCCCCGTGGTCTAGTGGCTAACGCTTTAGATTCTCATGCGGGAGATGGTGTCGGTTGAGGAAATTGGCGCGAAATGCCACGTTTTCTGTTTGAAGAACGAATATGAAGGGAGAAAGAGACTGTGTAAGATTTTCCCCCATGTTAACTTTTGATTGAAACGTTTTTTTTTTCTTTGTTAGTTATTGGTTTCATTTACTTCACTATTTACAACGCACTTTCATTGTTGACGTCAATAAGAATCTAATGAGGTAACACATAGTGTAAGAAATGACTAACACAGATTATCTTAAGACTGATAAAATAAGATAAGGAAGTGTCTCGTAAATAGGAAACAGCTCTTAACAAGGATTATTCTCGACATAAACACTGAGACCGAGCTGGTAAAAGGTGCCAGAAATAACCAGAATAAAATTGTGTAAAAAGTATCATTTTTTATTATTTCGATATGAAACTCCTTATTTGACAGTTAATTAGGAACGATATTTTCCCCCAGTATTCCACATTAGTTTAGCGTCTTTAAACGCGTAAAAAATATATTATTTAAGCCTTCATAAATTCCAGGGTCGTGAAAGTACCTTTATTTACAAGGCATGAAAAAGCTGACCAAAAACTTCATAGCTGTAATTTTTTTTAATCTAGTTTTCTTGTACTTAAATCTATAAATAGATCATCATTTTGCAACGATATTCCCCTAGAAACCAATGGTAGAAGTGTGTTATGAAAAGAGATAGATTCGGTTCATGGGATTGAGGGTTCACTCCCCACCCGTATTATTTGTTATCAAATTTACTACTTTATTATTTTATAAATTTAGTGACTAATTTTCTGAGGAATGTGCTACGTTTACACAGATCTCTTGTCGTCTGTGTCGCTCATTTACGAACTGTTGGTGATCTGAGTAATGGTTTATTGGTAGGAGGATGATGGTAAGATGGATTAGAAGTTGGCTTCCTTCCCGCTGTTTACTCACTGGTCTTGATGTCATCGTCCTGTCATGGATGGTCAACATACATGTGACAACTTTTAGTCTAAGGATCAATATATTCTAGTAGAAGCTTTTTACTCAAAGATCTCGGGTGTATGTACATTATTATTGCCATTTATATATTTGATCGTTTAATTTATTAAATTGTTGTATTGTATTCCAAAAAGGGATATAAATTGAAAACTGCTTAAACTCATTCATTTGCCTATATAAGCCAAACTTAACAAAGATTCCATGCAGTTGATAAAAACGATTTTTTTGCTGACCTGTGTTATTTACGCTTAATATCGTAAATAACACAGGTCAGCAAAAAAATCGTTTTTATCAACTGCATGGAATCTCTTATCTAAACTTCATGTTTTTTGGTGTGCTGCATGAAACAATAGGCGCCATTTTAGTCCATCTCGCACGATTTCCTTACAAAATATCTGGAGATTTTTTTTTATTTAATACTAGAACATGTTTTTTTGTTGTTTCATGACTTGACTTTTCAGAGAATCAAATTGACTAGTGATTCTCAAAAATGGTCCCAAATTATCCATGATTTTATAAAATAGGCAGAAGTCCAAATGTTGAATTTACCAAAAAAACACATTTACATACTAGTTATTTTTATTAATACTGCCCAACTAGTTTCACATCCATTTTTATGCCTCCTCAGGGCACTAAGACTAGTAAACTTCTGCTAGATGGGTCATGTGTTTCAGCATAAATATGCTTTAGCGATGACTAAACTGAAAAAAAAGTTACAAGAAACCATTACATAAAAACGTTACAAAAAATTATTACAAAAAGGTGTCACAAAAAGGTGTCCGCTGGCGTTCGCGCTGGCGTGGTGGCCATGTACAAAAAAGAAGACTGTATGTTATACTGTACATTACATAGGTTTGTCGAGTGGAGCTAAAGCATATTTTTGTTTCTGAATGACTTGAATTTTTATTTCAATATTTGACCTTCTGCCTATTTTATAAAAATCATAAACATTTATTGAAGGGTAAACTTGAAATAAACTTTAAATAGTTTGAATGAATTAATCAAAAATTCTTTGATGTATGTAAACACGATTGTTATAGGAGAGTGTAACTGACATTTTTACAGATAGATACAGGAATTGCTACACTGAGAGCTTGTAAATCAGAGTTAGGTTGCTGACCTCAGCTGGCTATTACACAGAGCTACACCATAAATCTATCGATGACAGACACTGGTGACATGGGACACAGCTCTCCGAGTAGATAGTATTCGGCAGGTTTTCTGAAGTGGTAGCCGAATAAAACTCATACTCTGGGGACATGCATCATCTGGTCGCGTTTTTCTGACTCTAGCTGTCATTAGTCTAAAAAAAGTACTGAAATCTCCACCCAAAGAAGTACTGGATGTCTGTTTTTAATGCGAAGCCTGGTTTATATAACCTCCAAGCAAAAGTGTAATTTTATCCAGGTTTTCTGTAAATTTGTATTTCGAAAATCATGGTGTTGAGTAAACATGGATTAAAAGAAGGTTGGGTTTTTGTAAAATTAAAACTAGACTAACACTACAGAAAACAAATTAATGAAATTCAAGTCTGTAGGTGAAAACAGGCCTCCATCTTACAGATCATCACGGCATGAAGAAGTAGTCCTAGCAAGACTTCGTATCGGCCACAGCCATGTTTCTCTCTAGCAACTAATGACCAATAAGGACAAACCAATGTCGATCATGCAACACAGACCTCACAATCAAACATGGATATTCCATTTGAAATGACACAATACTGGAAAACATAAAGAATACACACATGTTCAACAAAATATAACATCAAAAATCCCAAGCCTAATTTTCTAATAAAGGTATAGCAAAATATGAGATAAAAAACTAAAGATCATTTAAAGATAAGATGAACTAATAGACAATTTTACATCGCTCTCTACCAAAGCTTCCTGAAGAAAATGCAAATCGCCACCGAAGTGTTGCATAAATAATAATAATGTAAAATCACTTTTTTTTAATTCACATGTCTGCAGGCATCACAACAAACAAAAAAGATGCTGACTTTACAAAATCCTAACGTTGCTATGAGGCGGCCAGGTGGCTGTGAGTTTCAAGGTATTTTCATTCCTTAACTAGAATTGTGGGTTCGTTTCGCACTAGGGTTGGTGGCTTTTTTCTCAAAAAGATAAAAGGCATCAGCTCTATCCTAGCAAAAAAGGGTAGTTACCAGTAGATAACCATGCCGTACATAAATCTGTGTTATGTATAAGAAGTCGTCATTTAAATAAATTTAGACGTACGTCATTTGGGCACTAGTAATAGATGTAAAAAAACTAATTTATCAGTCACTTTATCATGAACTGTACATGCAAAATATTCAGTAACTACGTGTAAACGTTTTGTCTGGTATTGTATTGAAGCTTTGTTGTCGACAATCGCAGCTGTGCCTGCTCCAATATTGAGTTTTAATGGGTCAGAAATTATTTCAGAGTAAATTTGGAAGTGAATAGATTGAAAAAAAAAACAAAAAAAAAAAACGTTTTTAACACTTAATGGTCATTACATCATGAAAATATTCTCTATGTGACTAAGTGAGTACGATTTTTTGAAAAATAAGTCATTTTGCGGGGTGCATATCCGTCGTGGTCTAAAAATGGCCCGGTCGTATCTTAAACTCCTGATGATCTTCAGATACTGCCCAACTTTTGTCGAACAAATAAAAGGAAACTATCTGTTATAAAAACTGGCACAAAGGCAGTATACCTGAAGGACAATAGTTGGTTACAATTGACATATTACCCCCAGGATTAACCAAAAGTGTTACAGGAAAATAACATTTTCACTAACAAAAAGATTAGGAACAACCGGAAGCAGAAGGAATTCAACAATACATAATCTTCTTTTAAGTCAAGATTGATAGCTCCTTGAAGTTCTCTGGTATAATTATACCTAGAGAAGTCTAAAGTGAGTAGAGACAACGATTTTGAGCATACTCAGCTAACGATAGACGCTGACTAGCTGCATAAGTAACATTTCAGGGGTTATCTGATACTGGGAGATTTCAACTTGAAGTGGGTAAGCGGGTTATATGTTTTGAATAAAAAATTTTATTCCCTATTATTACACCATCGCATTTAATTGTCCGAATTGGTCGTTAGAAAGGAGAAGGTCTAGAATTAAATATTCAAGAAGCCTTTGACGGTGACAACGGTTTTGGAAACCTCTAACACGCATTGATATAAAGGCTGACCCAAAGAACAACGAATACCCTGTCCAAACAGGTATCTATATTTCTTGTACAGGCACCTAAGGCGAGAACCAATTAAATACACTCTTGAGACTTGATTATTCCAAGTTCTTGGGGCTTGTTAAACCGAGGCTTGTAAAGTTGGACTAACGGCGGCCCAAAAATGCAAATTTCTTTGATAATATTCGCCGAGGAGTAGGGAGGTGAATGCCCTCAGCCTGGTGTAGCTCCTGTCTTTGAAACTAACCAAAGTCTTTCTACTTGTCGAACCCGCTCTGGGGCTTTCAACTTCTAAGAGGGGATTCAAAGAAGGGGTGTGTTCTTGCTATTATCCTCTCTCCAGAAAAGGGTGCGCCATTCTGCGTATTTATTAGCCTTTCTTGTTTCAAAATCTTCATGCTTTACGTTGAACTTCAACATCATACACATTTTACACTTATCACATTGAAGAGCGGAAATGTTCAATGTGATATGCAACCCGCACAGCGGATGGTCTGAATTATGCAAATCCAATCTAATCTAATAATAATAATTTCCACAGTCCGATGGGAAAATAATAAGTAAATCTAAAGTAATGGGAGATTATTTTTATAGTAGTTGGGTCTCCTACACTATTTATGGATAATTTGGTTTTGATAATTTTAAGGCGTTATCTTTTACCGTTTTTGACAGAATTGGAACAAAACTAGAATTGTGTTGTGAGTATAAAAAATATGTTTTCAGACGTTTGACAATTATGTGAACTAAGATATATACAATTGTCTATGTTTGGGTTTGAGGAAGGATAAGACAAAACATATATTAACAGGCATGAACATTTTTTCCCGTTTTAAGGATTATAATTCCATACAAATTTTCTCTTGAAAGGAGGTTCATCACGTCCTACTGGAATTTTTAGGAAAATAAAAGGGAATCTAAAAAGGTTATTCTTATGATTATGGTTCCTAAGTGTCCAAGTACACTTTTTATTGTTATATTGGTGCCTTAAATTTCAAGGTTAGGTGTGATCATTAATCGTTTTTGAAGTGGGAAAAAAACTTTGGTGTCGAATATGGGTTCAAAAAAGATGTATTAAAAATTTATTCTCACTTTTACTTACTTTTTGTTTTTGGAAATACGAATTTGGGGGTTTCTTTTTCAACGAGTGCTACAAAATAATATATTTTTCAAACAGCATAGTCCAACTATAAGCTCTGGTAAGTTATCAATAGTACATACAGGCAAATAAATAAAAAACAAATTTTGGCTTTAGAAATTTAATCCTGAACCCAAATTTATCCTGTGTATGTTCTACAAACAAACGCCCTCTTCATTTCAGTTTTGATCCACCCCTGTTGACTTACAAACCCACTACACCAATGAAACGCCATGTTCTAAACTAGTTCCTCGCTGAGTCCGGGGTATTATCGTTTTATTAAATTTACTAGAAATGCAATTATGATTATAAAATCGATTGCTACAACCGTGCCACCCCTGCTGTCGTTGCAACATAAATTTTTCTAGCCACCACCCCAACTCCGCGCCCCTAAAACCATCCGGTAATGCATCCAGTCTCCCTTTAATACATGTATTATGCATGGGAGTCCATTTGTGTTGCTAATCTACATTATTCATAGCCTGCAAAAATAATTTGTCTTCATAAAATTCCACCTCGCGTACACATACTTACGCAATGACTAATCTTCTCAAAGAGTTAATATACTCAGCGTTTCCACCAAATAAATGGGGTGTGCAATCAATTATTTATTAGATTACTCCAAAAAAAGTCTGATTATATCAACCATTAGTTGATCATAAAGCTTCTAAACCGTCTAATGCTTTTTATTAAAGTGTGAAATTTTCTAGTTGGAACTTTCGGATTGTATCATCGTGTCCCTATCGAAAGAGGGAGGAAACGCGCCAAAATGCCATTTTATGTTAAATATTGTCTAATAAATTTAAAAAAAAAAATCCAGATATTTAATTTAACATATTAAAAAATGAAAATTAAATACATCGACAAATATATTTCAGTCTAGATATGGCCCTGTCTAAACGAGTAATTCTTTCTTTACAGTCCAGGCAACGAACTGTAATAGATGGAAATTTTTGGAACAAAATTTTTGACTTCTTAACTTTGTTTGGGCTGGATAGGAGGTGAACATATCAAAAGTCCTCGCCCGTAGCCTTTGTGCCGGTGGGAGGGGGGGGGGCTTAGAAGGTCCCATTTTTCGGGGTTTCACTTATATTTCGGAAACCCTGCGTCCTAGCGACATGACTATTCTATAACAAATGAAAGCTGATCGTTCCCCATTAGATTACTCGTCCCTCCTTTTTTATTTCTTTTTTATTATTTATTTATATTGAACTTTTTATTATATTTTTATATTCTCATCCCCTTCTTGCTCCAGCATTCCACAATCCCTCCGTATTCAAGCTCTTATTTTTATTAATATGTATTGTACTTATCTTTTATTCTATTGTATAAGATTTTGTAAATAGTATTAGAGTTCGTTTTTTTGTTGTTGTCTCTTCTTAACATATGTTAGAGTTTTATTTTTAATTTGTATAATCAACAAAATGTATTTATTTCTTCATCATTCATTTATTAAATAAATCCTCATTAAAGAATAATGTGTTGTGGATGCTTATTGACAATAAAATTACTTATTTTATGTGTTCTGATTTTTATTTGCGCACGCTCATTACGAGGAAGTGGACGATTTAAAAAATGATAAAATGGAGCATTCATTATTGAAGTATAGATCAAAGCTATTTATTTGTGATTTTATTTTACTGAATAAATATTAAAAAAAAAAAAAAAAGGAAAATCCTGTGATCGTTCTGAATAAAAAAAATATCCCGCCATTGAGAGGAATTAATTAAAATCTTTTAGATCCAACAAAAATATATTTTTATTGAAACGGGCGTCTTCTAAAAATGAAAACAAAAATAAACGAACCTTCTGAATATTAATCAGACGACCGTAATAAAAGAGAATGATGACAGATTCTGAATGAAATAGGAAACCGGTTGACTGGGGAATTCGGGAGATTATTTTCATTAGAATGACTTTCTATTTTAATTCATAGTTTAAAAAAAGGAAAAAAACAAACTTTACAGGTAACACGACCGCTTGAAGGCTTGGCTCCCTTAAAATAAGAATGTATAATTTCTGAATGAATAGTTTTTCCAAAAATTAATTAATCATATTAACAGATTATATATATATTGTAATTTCTTAAAATCTCAAGGAATTCTGAATTTAGAAAATGTCTTTGTTTTTTTTTTTTTTTTTTTTTTTTTTTTTACAGATTTAACATATTCAATTCTATTTGTAATTTTGACATACTTCCTAATTCTTATATGATAATATTATCCTAATAGTTAGGGTGACAAGACGCCAATAGAATAGTTGGATTTTGGCTTAGAAATGTAGTCAGATTTTTGGAGAAAAAACTTTCAGACGTTTCAGCATGCTCTTTGGCAGCCTTCTTAAGCAATGAATGATTAGGGGAAGGAGGAAGTCTAAAGATTCCTGAATTCAGGTCTAATATGTGTAAATATTTTTACGTTCTCCACTAAATTAATGTTAAGAATCCCGAAAGTAGTTCTTTTTTAGTCCAATTTTAGAGTTCTTCTAATCTATATTTATGACCCAATTAAGTACATTCACTTTTTGGTTGGTGACTGTACGTCAACCATCATATTACGCTTTTGTACCACAATCATATTACGCTCGTAATTATTGATTTTTTTGCAATTATATCGGGCCATTTGAAGCTGGCGGACGGTCAATAATTATATGCGAATTTATAATTTATTATTCGCAGTTGTATGTGTTTCGGTCATTAATAGTCCAACCAGTATTTGTAAATCGATTTACAGCCTAAAAAGGATGGTACGCCTTCCACTGATTTTAATGAATGTTTTTTCCACTTCGGACATATTTTAATCTCTTGCATCTCCAGTACTTTTGCATAAGCCGCTTTTCACTGGAATTTCATGAGCCTTAAGTTTTTTTAACACATTTGTTTTGGTTTTTTAATAATCCATTAGTTGATGCAGTATTTCGTGAATTATGCTGAAATATTGAACTCTCAAGGATAAATATGGAGACCATTGCCCTCGTATTGTGGTCAATAAATGTTTAGTATTCCGTCATTCCATTCAGTACCACACTCTTAGCACCTCTAATGCAATCATAAAACTTTACGATCATCAAATGTTAAACTTGCTCATACAAGAACAGGTTGCTTATATGAGTGGGCCAGAAATTAACGTTATTGTTTTTTATGGTACTAGGATTTTTACTACCATCCCCCAGCAATGTAGCTCTGTACTTTCTATTATTGATATAAACATTTAAGTTACAATATGTAGTATATTTTAGCAAAGTAAATTACAAAAAAGGAAATTAAACACAAGATAGAACTGACGATTTCGTACCCTTAAGTGTGTGTTTTTTTACTGGTAGACCGGAAAACTGTAAATAAAAGATTTCTTTACCATTAAAACTGTATTTATACCATTGATAAACAGGGAAATGCACCTATTAATACAATTATACAGGATTTTGGTGGGCTAAAATATGTCCCGAAAAGCGCATTAGTTCAGTAGTGTACTTAAAATACAATGAAACCAAATCTATAAGTATTACATTTTGGTAATACTTTTGCGGATAGCCTTTTAATCTATTTTTCCCAAATAAATGTGTTACTGGCGACAGAATATCTTATTAAAATAGAAGTGTCATAAATAAAAACCTTTCAAACTTAAGGATTTCAAAATGTCGGAAATTGCCGAGTAATGAAATTTATATTCTTTATGAAATTACAAAACTCTTACGTTCTAATTTCAGCCAAATCATATATATATATATATATATATATATATATATATATATATATATATATATATATATATATATATATTCTTCAGTACTTAATATGGTTACAACGAAATTTGAGTTAATTTTGATTCTTTTGGAGAAAAGAGTGCTTGAACTTTCAGGTTAGTTTAGCTTAAAGGTGTTCATTACATTACCTGCAGATTTTAAATGATTTTAGCAATAAAATGAGTTTTTCTATAAAATATCATCAAAAATGAGGTTTTACATTTGTAATACTATGTTCCTTTAGATCTACATAATTCGTTAATTTTGCAGAGCATAAAATGAATCTCTCCTCAGAAGTGTTTTGTATTGTAGTATTCTAATAATCTATTGATTATTCGACTGCAGATTACAAATTTTATTTATTCGCTCTACATGTTTATTTAAATATTATTGTATATGTGATTTTGATTGTTTTTGTGGACTTTCGGGTTATTATTTTGATATCTGGGATTTATTAGTATAGGCTTCTCAATATCTTCTATAAATCGGCTCGTATGTTTCCTCATAAGAAATTTATATAAGGAAAAATCTGGCATATTTCAAATTATCAATGGAATTGTTTTAAAATGAAGACTACACCTGATGAATCGTTTGCAAATTAGAAGAATATGTATCAAGCAAACTACCCACATCCTTACATTCCTTCTGAATTATGAGAAATCATTATTAAATTGTATTTTGTGTTAAAAAAAATTGGCTTTGAGCATGTTATAGAGACAGATAAAAAGTAATCAGTCTAAATCGGAAGCAATTATATACAGATTAAAATTGTTATCTGATGAGTCATATCAATCCTTGGTCTGTTGATAGTTGATAAAAACCACCCACTGATGAGATGATTACATCTTTAGAGATGAATTTCTTCAGAAGTCGCCATGTTGCTCTCACTTGTGTAATGGATATTACATTCCCTAGACATCCGGGATTACACTCTTATTTTTTTAAATTTATTTTGCAAGAAGAGGCTGCGGTAAAACATTGCGAAAAATGCCTCATATAATGTACTACGAGGATAATTTCATTTTGATGATGGCTGTCCAATAAGTAAAAAATAAGGGAAGACTTAGTATTTCTTGAGAACGCCCCCGAAGATGAGCAAAATAATTTTGCTCTTAATAAGCGTAACTCGACTTACCGTTTTAACAGTATTGTTATTATAAGATCGTATCTAAAATAAATTCACAGCAAATATGTCGCAAACATATATTATTTCAAAAGCTTAATTCTTCTTAATAATTTGGTAAGATTTTCACAGAAATCTATGAGTAGGTCCGTTGAAATAGGCGGCTTCACTCATTTGACTATAATATTGTTAAGTGTATTCAGCTAAGAGAGGAACAATATCTGATTAAGAGTATTTATGATTTGATAGTTTAACACATGATATGAGTTTCATATTTTCTATAATCTGTCAATTTGTGTACAATCAAATCGTTCCGGCGCTAATGGCCAAGATGTAGATGCGCCGTAAAAAAAAAAAAAAAAAAAAAAAAAAAAATTAAATCGTTCTTCCTTATTATATAAGATATATAAATTCAACCGATATTAATAATTTTCATATAATAATTTTACCGGAGAGCAGATCTAATATTTAATAACAAACGACATGACCATTCTTAGACCAAAAATATACTAGCATGAAGGTTGTTGAAACGTATCAAATGTATTTATCATTGCATTATACCCTAATAAATAAATAAAATAATAAATAAACCTCTATAAATATGTTTGTTAGAATTTAGATCTTGGTAATTCAGCAAATCTGGAGAATAGAAATTTTCTAATAATTTTGACTCTCAATCATAGTATGAATTTAATGATGTGGTAGTAGAAAATATTGGTTCCAGCTGAGTTATATTTCGCCCAAATCCTAGCTATGTTTATACTTGTGCGTTTTTACTATGTTGTATGCGTAATGTTGACAGTGAAGGGCACGTAACGCTTCGCTATTAGTTGCCTCTTGCGACTTGCAAGCTCCTATTTTCGGTGTTGAAACCTGTGTTGAACAAGAATCCAACTCAGTCGGGGATTTTTCCATTATCTCGTGCACTATTGAGTTTACTCGTGTTTTCAACTGTTTACAAACATTCTAATAAATCGAAAGTATTATTCTTTTCTGTGTTTCGTAATTATTTATCATGTCGAGTATGTTATCTGAGAGTGAAAAGGCCACTTTAAGATTTATTGCGAAGCACCCTGCATTATGGGATTTAAATTTCCCGTTGTACACAAATAAATAAAGAAAAAAATTAGGAAAAGACTCATCTAAATTTATTTCACAAATCATTTGATAGTTCCTTTTTTTCAAATAGTTCTTCATCCATGATCTCTTCTTTTTTCACACAAGTCAGACGAATCCACTCTGCTTGTTGCATGGAATCGATGAATAAATGTAGACGGGAAGCTCTTTTCAAGAAGGAGATGCGCTGATGCACGCAGGATAAAGGGTTTGTGGAATTGAAATTTGAATTGAAAAACGCACAAGTGTAGACATCCCTATTGGGATTCATCAGATCTGTTCTTGTAAGTAGCAGGTAGCACGAGCCTTGAGCTATGACAGGTACACATAGCTCGTGATTACTTGCTACTTACAAGAACACGTCTGATGAATCCCTATAGGATTTGGACGAAATATAATGTAGCAACAAGGACTCCGCTGAAGAGAGACGTCAGAACCACTGATGCTGCCCTCAAAACGAGTTCATACGGAGGCGTCATATCAAATTCTATTGGACCTGACACCACCACCTCTCCCCCAGAAGTGGCAGGAAACTCCTGGATCTTGGAGAGGAGGCTGCGTAGAAGTAGCTGTACAAACAATTGTAAATAAAAATAAATAAACCTTGTAAATATTAGTTTAAGTTAGTAATAAGTTAGGTTAAGATACACCCTTGCCGAGTCCCTCCCTAGATAACCTTGACCCCCCCCTAGATTTAATTCCTTAGACTATGTAGGGTTAAGTAAAATTTGTAAATTTCTACAGTCCCTTCTAGTAGGTGAGCGTAGCATAAGGTGTAGTTTTAAGTAGAGCTCCAGGCCCCAATCCGTTGGGCCTGGAGCTCTCTATGTACATAAAAATAAACTTGGAGGGTGGGGGGGAAAAAATTCAGAACCATGCGAAAATAATATTTTCCAGGTAAAATATGTGAAATATCTTTCTGACGACTAATCCAGTATCTACATCCAGCCTGTCTTGTGAAGAGTGTTTCATTGATCCGTTATCTGTAAAGCGATCAATGAAGGCCCATGATGGAATTGCGTCATGAGAGAGGATAATATAAATCAGCTGACCATGGAGTGTGACCGGTTCAATAGATTTATTGTCGAGCATCGACATTGAATGTAATTGTCCGGCGAGGATTGGAATGGTTTGATTAAAAGCTGCTAAATCAATCCATCTCTCTCTCTCTCTGGGAGTTTAATTCTCCGACCAGCTGTTTGTGTGTGTGTGGTGGTCGTTCACTGGGAGTGTATCAGTCAATCTTCATCAACATCTGCTCAACTCGTCTTAAGAGGCAGGCCTGTAAGATCAGTTCAAGGACCGGGTCGTTCAGTACAATGGTCTGTCGATAGAAATATAAATCAAACGGATTTGATTGATAAGAAGTTGTTCAATGGCGCAATTGAAATTTCAAACGTTTTCATATTGCGGTTTCTGGTATTGTGGATGTTCAGAATATTTCCTCTCTTAATATAGCAAGGATAACACGCTTAAATAAGTCATGAAACATCAAAATCATTCATTTGGGTTGCATCAACGAATCTAAGCAGTAAGCGAGTTTCCTCCGGGAGCGAGGAATCCCGCTAAAATAAATTAAAGGGACAAGAAATAATTTTATCATCGATTAACCCTAGGATCCGCAGTTTCCTTCTTTTATTTAAATCTCTGTCTATAAAACTGGAATAATTAGAAGAAACATATTTTGTCTGAAATACATTCACCCGTAATAATATGGCAATGAACGGTTATTAAAATTTTTTTTGTTTCCTTGCAAAAAATAATTTTTGGCTCGCGGGCTCCCTTGAGAAAGTATTTAGTTCTCTAAATACCTTTTAATTTAAAAGTTAAATTCTTCCTAAAATAGAAATTTATTGTACAATAAACTAAAAAAATAAAGTAAAAAAACTGTAATAGTAGTTGAAAAGTCTGAAATCTGACATTATACGAAGTATTTTGGAAACATTAGAGGAAAAAATGATTAAGTATTTTTTTCGTCAAAGTCTCTTTTGATCTATAATAAGCACAAAAAGATAAAAATTAATTTCGTTAAGAGCCTGCTGCTCAAATTCAGGAACATAAATATACTTTAGGTCCACGTAGGTGTATGTGCGGTGGCTATGCTCGTACATGGCCACCGCGAACGCGAGTGGCACCTTTTTTGATAACACGTTTCATCAGTTTAGTCATCGCTAAAGCATATTTATGCTAAAATAAACAATATTTTTAAATAAAACATATAAGTGTAAATCACTCAAGAAGTTGTGTATTGTCCCCTCTAGGCTGAAGACGAGACAAGAAATACTTTCGTTATGCTAGGGTTAAGTGATAAGTTGAGTTCGTGAATTTGGAGAAGACTTACTGGTGCTTACTGTGGTCCGATAGTTTGGAGGGACAGACGGAATAGCCAAAGCTAAAGTGCTGTCAATTGCTGTGATTGAGTAGAGAGAGTGAAACCGAAGCCGTGATTTAGGAAGGCAAACTCCCATATCTTCCAAGGCATATCTGAGATTTTCAGAGATATCGCAGCTCTGGAAATGTGGAGAGTGATAGATATCCCGAAGTTTGTGTGTTGGAATTCCTTATTCATATTCAACATGGATTGATTAATTAAATCAAGCTTACAAGAAATTCCTTATGGTAAAAAATTAATGTTATATGGTTAGGAACTAGATTATTAGTGAGAGCTACTTGTTTGTTGGAGAGAAACATGTTTGCTGCTGCCATCTGGGATTTGGGGCGCCCGGTGCCAGGGCGGATAACGTATCGGGTTGTCACGAAGGAGATGAAGCGGATTCAAATATTTATCTCTGAATAAAATTTCACATTCAACAAGGATGTCCAAAAAGTGACTAAATTTGTAGATAGAGTGGTGCTAATATTTAAAAATGTCTGTAGGAAGACGGAAAAAATAATTTTTACGTGTGTATATATATATATATATATATATATATATATATATATATATACTTGTTTTTTGTAGCCAATAGGTCATGAAAACACTCCTTTCACTTCCTGTATTTTATTATTTTCACCCTAACCGGTTTCGAGCTATTCTGCTCCTCCTCAAAGGGTATTTCCTAAAATTATTTGTACATTATACATGTATAATTTGATTGGAAGAATTACATTTTTAAACATTGTGTGTATACTTACATTCGATGGTCTTTTCCCATCACGTACAATTATATAAAGTAATTTTAATATTGCATAGCAATATGCGTCTCAGGGTTATGAAACACTAGTATCCTAACCTTCCTCCCCGTAAACCTGTCTACAGTCCCCGTCATTTCTATTCTGCAATACAAGGTTCTGAAAGATTTTATTTAAGTATTTGATGTCCTTTTTTTTATTTACCACCTGTTCCCGTCTTTCTACAATATAAAGGTTTTCTTTAATCTTTCTTTTGAGGCTGTTTGGTTTTTTATCTAAAATTTTTGCTTCCTGAAAATTGAATGAGTGGGAATTTTCTGTGGCGTGTTCTGAGAGGGCCGTTTGACATTGTAAATGATCGTCTACACTTTTTGCATGCTGTATGATACGCTTTTTGAGAATTTGTTCGGTTTTTGGAGGGACTTAAACTATGTTGCACAGGGGGTTATTTTAAATTTCAGGATAAAATTTACCAGCAAAAAAGAGGTTTACAAATGGGTAACCCATTGTCGGTTGTACTTAGTGGACTGGTAATGAATGACTTACTAACCAACGTAATAAAAAATACTGACATACACATACAATTCTTATACAAATACGTGGACGATCTGTTGATATGTGTCAAGGGGAACGAAATTGAAGCGTTGCTACATAAATGCAATAGTAGGTTTGAAACTATAAAATTTACATTGGAAAAGGAAAAACATAATGAGCTGATTTTTCTGGATATGAGAATTATTAAACGAGGTAATAAACTACAATTCAAATGGGAACCGAAAGCAACAGCTTCGGAACGTACAATCAATTTTTATTCCAATCATCCAATCAAATTCAAGAAAAACTTAATATATAACAGAATGCTAACAGCCTATAAAAGAACTACATCAAATAACTATAAAG
Organism: Gonocerus acuteangulatus; assembly: GCA_946811695.1. Classification (NCBI taxonomy): domain Eukaryota; kingdom Metazoa; phylum Arthropoda; class Insecta; order Hemiptera; family Coreidae; genus Gonocerus; species Gonocerus acuteangulatus. Next base: position 37,689,368 of record OX328126.1, on the reverse strand, counting down.
AAATAGAAAATAAAATAGAACAAATATTTAAAAAAAATCAATATCCCATAGAAATAATAAGAAATGAAATACACAAGTCTTATAAAAACATAAGAATTTCAAAGAAAAAAGTAAACGATAAACAAAAGGTGGAATATGATCCACATATATTTCCATTTCACAATGACTTATGGTGGGAGAAATGGTATGAAGGTAATAATATAATAAAGAAAAGGAAACGGGATGACACAATAACTAATACGGACAATACGCGTAAGAAACAAAAATGGAACGGGACAGAAATGGACAGCAATAAAAAGGACAATAAAAGAAAACGAACAGAGGAGGACAGTGAACAAAATAAGACTTACAACAACAAAAAATTAAAACAAACCAGGATGGACAAATTCATTATTACAGAACCGAAACAACTAAGAGACGTAGGTAACAGTAATATACATATTTGGGAACAACGGACAACTAAGGACAAAAACAATTCTATAGACAAAGACAACAATAGTGCAAAATGGTACAGTTTCACATACAATCCGACAATAGAACATAAACTAAAATCAATTTGTAATAAAGCAGCGAATGTAACATGGAGATATAATAGTAAAATAGAAAATAATTTTAGTAATATCAAAATAAAAAGGGACAAACTTTTGACTAAATATAACGTCTATTTGCTAGAATGTGGGGACTGTAGCGCAAAATATATAGGAGAATCCGAACAAATTCTCAAAAAGCGTATCATACAGCATGCAAAAAGTGTAGACGATCATTCACAATGTCAAACGGCCCTCTCAGAACACGCCACAGAAAATTCCCACTCATTCAATTTTCAGGAAGCAAAAATTTTAGATAAAGAACCAAACAGCCTCAAAAGAAAGATTAAAGACAACCTTTATATTGTAGAAAGACAGGAACAGGTGGTAAATAAAAAAAAGGACATCAAATACTTAAATAAAATCTTTCAGAACCTTGTATTGCAGAATAGAAATGACGGGGACTGTAGACAGGTTTACGGGGAGGAAGGTTAGGATACTAGTGTTTCATAACCCTGAGACGCATATTGCTATGCAATATTAAAATTACTTTATATAATTGTACGTGATGGGAAAAGACCATCGAATGTAAGTATACACACAATGTTTAAAAATGTAATTCTTCCAATCAAATTATACATGTATAATGTACAAATAATTTTAGGAAATACCCTTTGAGGAGGAGCAGAATAGCTCGAAACCGGTTAGGGTGAAAATAATAAAATACAGGAAGTGAAAGGAGTGTTTTTATGACCTATTGGCTACAAAAAACAAGTATATTGAAGTTTAAGGTCAACAATGGAAGAAAAAGTATATATATATATATATATATATATAATGTTTGTTTTGCAATAGAAATATTTTCTTTATGTTAGTTTCAATAGTTTATTCAAGTAAGATAATATTTTAGTATTTATTGTTATCTTACATTTTTAGTTAGCTATTTCTACTTTTTACATCTAGATATACCGGGTGCTTCAAAAAAATGTATGGAATGGACTTTCAGCTTTCTAATTTCCTGAAATTTAACTTCGTAGAACGGTAAATAAATTTTCTATGGAAGTTCAAAGTTTGTATACATTTTTTTGAAGCACCCTGTATACTCTTAACAGAAATCAGTTCCGTTAATAGAATAGAAAAAATAAATGATAATATTTAATTTTTCATAACTATTAGTATCATGTTTTGGCAGTATTATAATTTTATTTGTCAAATGACCGAATGCGATTGGTAACCTTTTAAGTTTACTTGGTTTTCTAACTTCATTATTCGACAAGCTTAGACGAAAATATGGAAATTCGGACAAGAAATTTGGTTTGTTAAAACGGAATGCTTCGTTTGCACAATAGCAAGATCATCCTTATAATGACAAAATATAAATAAAAGCGCAGAAGAATTGACCTTCCAGAGTTTCCATGTAATCTATGTTCCTGTTGTTTATTATTTGATGTATTGATAACAAAGGCACACCCAAAAAAAAAGTGGTATAAATAAACCATACGAATATTCTAATGTAATTCGACACGCTGAATCCCAATCGGGAGTCCGTTTTACCCCATCACGTCAGGTTTAAGAGCATTTGAAGGTAAAATTTCGTATTAAATCGTTTAAGAAGAAATAACTAGAGCTTCCGTGTTTTTGAGGGTCGCTGAATTCGAATCTGGAGTATTTTTCTTCCAATCGACACAAAATCAAGGTCATTTCAAGGGAAAATATGCCTGTTTTGCAAAAAAAAAAAAAAATAAAAAAAAAAAAATAAAAAAAAAAAAAATAAATAAAAAAAAAAAAAAAAAAAAAAAAAAATTATACTGCAGATTCATTTCATGCAAAATAAACATATTTGTAATTGAAATGACCTTGATTTTGCGCCGATGCGCTGAAACAGACCTCGAGTTTGAGCCTCAAAACCATGAAAGCTCTAGTTAATTCTTCTTTAACGACTTCGTGATAAGGTCAAACGGACTCTGGATTCGGATTCAGCGTGTCGAATGCATAAGAATACACGTATGGCGTCTTTGGAAAATACCACTTTTTTTTTGTGCGCCTGGTTAACTCCGATATAGATTTGTAGACATTTTTAAATGTACCTACAACTATGATTCATACTTAGAACATGAGAGAAAAGGTTCTTTTCCTAGTCTAAGGCCCTTTTATGTCGCACGAAGAAAACCCGTAACAACTGGAACAGCGTTCCAGAAGAACGGAACAACGTTCCTTGACCCTGAGACCGACTAGGAGCAGAACTCCTGTGTACAAGCTGTGCCGGTAGTACATACAATGGGGGAGACAAAATAAACACCTTGTTTACACTTCCTTCTCGGCGCACCTTCCCGTTCCATACACAGTTCCCTTCTAACCCAGTAGCAGTTTCTTATTAAATTCCTGAACTAATACCGTTCTCAGGAGTATGTGCTGGCTCTGATTTAGCTCGACTCCGTTGGCAAGTAGAACCGAGTATGAATTAACCACAGATAATATTCAAACGTAGGTATTTGATTTACTTTTTATTTTATTTATTTAGCGCTTGTCGGTGGTTGTTCAACCATTCCTCGTCGAGCCTCCCTATATCGATTCAGGATGTTAGGTAAGTAAGAGCTATGCAATCCCTCAGGTGGTCTTCATCCATTCTTCCAAGACTACATAGTTGACAGGAATCATCATCTGCGAGACTAGTGCGCTATAAGTGACCTTAAAGTCGTGGCCATTAATCAATCGAAATCGAACGACAGCTTCAGCTCGCTGAAAATGATTCGAAACTGGACCCATCGAGGTAACATCTCTCATTTTTCGAGAGTGCATAAGGGGTTAAGGGTTCTGTGTGGAGCAACTATCCACTGAAGCGTTGATTTCAGAAGGTGGCTTACGTAGTATTCTGTGTTGGCTTCAAGGTATCCACATTGAAGAACTTGTAAATAGAAGACATTTACAAATATAAAATATAACATCATAAGAAATTTAAAAGCACAATTAGTTTGATCCATTCCTCAAACCTTAATATGTCCTTTATTTAAATCATCATTTTAAAACGTTTCGGCCTTCAGGCCATTTTCAAAATCTAGATGGAAAATAAAGTAAGTGTTACAATAAAAATAACCCTCTTATTAAATAATTATTATTAATTAACCCAATGTCAATAATTTATAATTTAGTTTACCTGTTAAGTTTAGGCCTTGTTATCCTGGCATTCTTTTTTTTTTTTTTTCTTTTTTTTTAGGCGCATCTACTGCTAAGGTCATTAGCACCCTAAACAAACAAAAAAAAAATATTCTCATAAAATCTAAACATTATATATAATTATTATCAAATATATAATAATATATAACGTTTAGTTTTAATGAGAAGAATGCCAGAATGAAAAGGCCTAAACTTAAAAGTTTAAAAAATTGGCTGCTAGTATTAATGTAAACATCGTCGATTTTCGTCCAGAGATATAACATGTTCTTATCAGTATATTGATGTTTTCTAAAAATTATTTTCTTTAATATATAACAGTTATTAAACAAAAGCACTGGCACCCCTTTTCCGAAATAGCCCCAATTTACCTCATGTTCTGCGTGGATCCTGTTTTGTGCTGATTCCGATCTTGCTACTTCTACTAGCAGACGTTAATTCGCATGATCAGATTTGATCTTCTTACTATCGCATGTATGCGCTCTTTAAAACGTGTATCATTTTGACATATTCTGCCCATGACATTTCTTGGTATAACTGCGACGATCCCCACTGGTTTTGTTCGGAGCATCAGCAGCCACATGGAACACATAGAGGCGAGATCAGCAAACACCCTCTCTTTCTATTTGCTCTTGACGACCCGAAGACATTCCTCGCTACTTGTAACTTCATCAACTCCTCTCAACCACCCTCTTCAGGGAGATAAACTCGTCAGAAGTCAAGGGGGAACACACCCTTCACCCGGAGGCAACTTAACAAATATCGATCTCCTTACAATCTAATTTCGCCTAACTTCATTGCTTTCCTTTTTCATTATTCTTATTATGAAGTTTTTCTTATTCGACACTTGATTTTCAAAGCAAACCTTTCATTTTTTGGAAATCTCAATGTACTTTTAAAAAAATACAAGTACAACAAGTAAAATATCTAGTAAAGATTAGAATGGAGGCGTAAAAAAAATAGGGTACCAATGTTTTATTTAAATTTTATTATTCATTCATAAGACTTTTAGGAAGAGGTGAAAGAGTTTCAGGATAGTGCTGATGTTTTATATTTGCTGAATAATAAGCACTCACCATCGATTAGGTGGGACCATCGAGCGCAGAGAAATCTCCTAAATTTTCTTCATATGAAGACCTAGAAGCTTCGTTAATGAATTCACATTTTTATCCCATGAATAAGTTCATTTTCATTATGACTTAAAGTTAAAGCTCTAAAAATTTTTAAGCCTTTAATATTTTTAATTTAAATCCATACATCCTGGATACATAATAATATATAAACTTGCAATCAATTCCTGATCTCTTAGAAGACTTTTACTCAGTGTGTTTATCGTACAAAATACGGAAAAAAAAATTCTTCATCCAACGCCCGTCCTTGGCTGTTCAGCCATTCGACGCATCTCGTAAATGTGCTGATAAAATGATTTTATGTGTGAATTGTGTATAAGTATATTTCAAATTTTTTTGTTAACATGGAAAGTATGACAGTATAAGTAAAAAGTCCGCCTTAATTGAACTGCGTCAACTTTGCTTATTTCCATCCAATGTAAATAGTCTGGAAGATTTAATATAGAAATTCAGAAGATTTTGCGTTTACATTATTTACTATTTTTGTCTTAACCTTAAAATTTAAAACTCAATAATTTAAATGCCATCTGAATTGAAATATGAATGAAAACCCCGTTTCTTCTATCAACTGGTATTTCTGAAGGAACGCTTTATTTCGAGCAGAAAATTCAATCACAAAAAAAAACAACCACTTTCTCATTTTTTATGATTTTTTTCTATAAATATAAATCCGTTTAAATTTCGTGGTTCTGGTAAAAGAATTTAAGGAACCCCAAAAATAGTGATAGACATCTTCAATTGAATGAAACACTTCCGATGAGAATCAATCACTGGTTTCTGCATCTGAGATGGTCTCATAAACATTTTCGGGTTAACCATTTTTGATTAAAAAATATCGAAAATACCAAAACCCCAATAGTTACCAACATCGTTACCAATATTTACACAACCTCGTGAATATGAATGTAGAACGTGTAGCAAAATCAGCCCATTATTTTTGAGTGGCTAAAATGAAAATTGTAGCTTTTTCCTTCTTCCAGTCGGAAGATATAATTGTCATTTTCACTTCCGTGTTGGTCAATGGGTCGACGCCATAAAAATTTCCTTTAAGGAAAACGCTAAAAAAGAAACTATTTAGCTGTCCTCGATTAGTTAAGGAAATCGCGGTTTAATGAATTGACCTTAAATACTTCATGGTTCCTGCTTAGCTCATTCCAGGACCTGCTTCTTAGAAGTTAATTCATTCTTAGAAATTTCTTAATGGCTAATTCCTCGTGAAATTAAAACAATTTTTTAATTTTAAAAAAGTTATTAACAGAGGAGACAACATTGTACTTGCTTGACTCCGAATTGGCTACACTTGACTAATACACGAATTACTCATGACAGGAGTTAACAAACCAACTTGTGACATATGCAATAAAGACTTTATCGTAAAACACCTACTTACGGAAGGCAGATGACGACACATTAAATATTCCACACGACATGAACGAATTGTCGAGGGACAGCAGCCAGTACATAAACACAATATACACAGTCCTACATACACAACAAGAAACTATACAATCTCATTTGAAGAGATCTATAACTAGAATAACCAGTTGCCCTCAGGCATATTACAGACATTTCCAAACCTCGGCTTATGGGAATAAATGAATGAAAATTCTTATCACAATACTTGTTCATTAAACCATAAATGTACCATCCTGAAGGAGTGAAATCCCCGTAACAGCGAACCACTTCTTAATAAGAAATAAGTAAGTAATGTTAAAGAAGGTGGAATGCCAGCCATTTTAATGAAAAACTATTATGCTCCATACTAATTATAATAAAAGTGCCTAAATCTGTAAGGTCTCAACGCTCCTAGCACCTGATGATGGCACATTAACTGTAGAAAGGTCTAGTCCACATTAAAGAAATATTTGGCTTGAATTTATTTATCCTTCCAAAATCGAAGGATAAATAACTTCAATAAGTTCCTGCACATCCAAAATTTATATGTATTATTCATCTGCCAATCTATATTTGTTATTATGTTTATTAATATTTCATTTTTTTTTTCTTTTTAGGTAAGTTGAATGCGGTGCAGAATAAGACAGTTACGAATAATGTGGTATGGTAATTATATATATCTTAATGAGGTGATAAGCAGTCAGGGAATAGTTGAATTTAGCTTGGATAACATAAATACGATTTTTGTATTATGGACGTTTCGGCTACTCTTCGATAGCCTTCATCAGCTAAAGGCCAAAACAAAAATACAGAATTAATAAACAGAATATTTAAACAAATAAAGGAATATGATAGATGTTCTACAAATACAAATCAATTATCAGAACATTTGATGGATATATACATATATAAAATTGGTTTTCAAAATTGAATATTCGTTTCAGACGCAAAAAGCCATGACGCTTAATTTTCTGCGTTGATAGGCATTCAAGTGGAATTTTTACTGGAATTTGAACGTTGGCAATAGACTAAATCATTTTTCAAGGAGATAAATTCAACCATTTTTTTTAAAAAATGATAACAACTGGAATTTTGATTTCGCTTACTCGAAAACGATGGATTCAGTAGAAAATCAGTTTGACATTCATTTGAAATAAGATATATAAAGAGGTTTAGATAGTTAACCGTCGAGGTGATAAGAACTGCTAACATCGGTCTTTCTCCCACTCCCGGTATTCTTTGCTGACGATGGCTACCAAAGAGTAGGCAAAGCAGCTTGAATATAGATTTTTACAAAAGTCTTATTGGTGGTTTTCTAACCCAATCCGAACTATTCCTAATAGAAATAAATTTTGGCAGAAGCTTACCGCTTAGAGGGACCTTCCTTTACAATATTTACAGTTAAATAATGCTATGTTTTAAGATTTATTAATTTCTTTATTTGCAATTATGTTGTTATTATATGAGTGTAGAATTTCGGTCCTATAAAAACCTCTGAGGGCGCACCTCTGTCCCTTATTAATGCCTGGAGACACACACCCTCCTAAAAAAGCTCTGTAAAACAGCCCTTTTTTTGGTCTCCTCGCTCAGGTTAGAGTTTTTTCTCCTAGTTGGTTGTGTTTCTTTGCTATGTTTAGTAGCAAGAAGTTAATCCAAGCAAGGTTATACTAAGCCAGGCCATTACTGTAGGCTAAGTTACCTAAAAACAGGATCATAAATATTAGATTATAATGTAGAGTGAATAGTTAACTCAATTTGTAAAGTAAACAGCATTCCAGGAGCTGAAAAAGTTATTTATATGTTTTGCCAATTAGTTAAATTATTTACTGTTTGAAAATAAATGCTATCATTAAGTTGTCATCAAGGGAAACTGCTTCTTTTCTTTCGCGGATTGTTGTATCATATTTATGCTCATTAACATATTTCCTCTGTTCCCCATTTGCTCAACTACTGTATATTTTTACATTACTCTTTCACGAAGATCTTGTAATCAGGCCTTTTTTCTTCAATTTTTTTTATTATATGTTATTTGAATTGTCTTGTTTAAATGTTTTTATACGTGATTCTTAGATTTTATTCTTTGTAACATCTTTTGATAAGTATATAAGATAAGTTTATTATCTATTTGATTAATTGTAACTACATGTTTTGTGGATAATCGACCTGAGCGATTCGCCTTAGTTGCGGATGCCCATAAATTAATATAATAAGTAGGTAGTTATTAGTATAGGCAAACTGTTAAATGAATGTTGTAGCTTGAAAAAGATTTTTACTTCTTTAATAGATAAATTAATTAATGCCATAAAATAAATTTGTTAAACTTGCACTTATTCATCTATACATATATTATAAATGTATCGGATCGCTGTCTGGACATGGAAGATATACGAGATAATACCACACAAAACAATGATTGTTAGAATTTTTTCCTCTTTGGCTGTGCGTTCGTGCACCCCAATCTCAGGAACGGCTTGTCCGATTTAGATGCGGTTCTTACTAATATATTGTACTATAATAATAATATTTATTTGTAATTGAACATTGTCCTTACAAATATGATCGGGGTAAATATATACAATTCATGAAAATTAAATTAGAGTAGACTCTTATAGAACAAGTAAATAAAATAAGCTTTTATAATACAGAATAATTAAGAACTGATATTTCGGTTCGTTTACTACACGCTGCGGTTGCCTCTTTTCTTCATTACATCCTCCAAGTAAATGCAAAAGGCGTTTATATCGGTGATGTTAGAGGTAGTCAGGAAATAATATGTTGCTGAGTTGTTGGTGTGTTCATCAATAATAGGTTTCAGAGTATTTCTGAGATTGGAGTATTCAGGACATCGCCACAGCAGATGCTCCAAGTCTTCTTCCTCCAATTCACAGTTGGTGCATATTTTGTTCGTTTCTATTTTGTACCTTTGACGGTGGATGCTGAGGTAAAGTGTCTTCTTGTTCGCTAATCTTAGTTGACTTATGATTCTTTGTCTATTTATGTTCATATTTATTAGAAGGTAGCTGTTGTAGGTATGAATTGCACTATATAAGGTACTGTAGGAGGTTGTGTTGATATGGACTAGGTCATCTTTAATCAGGTTTGCTTTTAATTTTGGCGCTATTTCTTTGAGTAATTTGAAATTTGGGGTTTGAGCTGTGATTTGGTCTGTTATTTCATACTTTAAAAGAAAATATTTTAACTTCGTTACCCAGTTTTGGGAAGAAAGATTGGTCAGTTTTGAGTCCAGGAGGAGTAATTTCTGGTAGCATAATTTTGGGTATCGTGTGTCATCCATGCCGAGATATATTGTACTAGCTTCACTTAACATTTAATGTTCATGTAAAAACAGTTAAACAAAAGGTTTTATCTATGAGGCTCGAAAATTTAATTTAGAAAAATAATTTAAATGGCTCGCATCAATAAAAGTAAAAGTTCTTAAAAAAGTTTATCTAAATAGAGTTAATTGCTTCAATTCCTTGGAGCATTAATATTAAAGGTTTACACTTTGAGATTTTGAAAATTAATTTATTAGTGGATGGAAATAGTCTTTATACTTTTAAGAACATTTTTTATTTATATTCGTCAAACTGGTACACAAGACATCTCAAGATCAATTCCATTGTTTTTGTTAAAATTGTACCCGTTATTCGTGATATTACATGAGTCACAATTATATTAGCATAAATTGGTGATATATACTGTAATTACAATATTTGAAAAATAATATTTTGAATGATTTTCCTGTGAGTGTCCTACGAAATAGTGTTAAACACTGAAAAAATGAGCGTTTTATGTTGGCCGAAATTCGAGAAATAATCAAATTGTGTGAAGTAGCAAGAGTTTGTTATTAAACTTGGCAGAATAATGAATTAAACTTGGCAGAATAATGAATTAAACGGTAAAATACTGGAGATTCTGCCCGGGACAATGGGCTTTGCAGATGTAATTTTTCAGGCGGACACTAACATTATCCCAAGAATGGCTTATATTTCATTTTCAAGCTTTTTTTGGTCCAACGAAACGAATTATTTTTATTTGGAAAATGATTTACCTCTTTTGTTTTCTTTTCTTTTCGATTTTCATCAACTAAAATTTAAAATGTAATCTATTTTCGGCTTTTTAATAAATTATAATATGCGCCTTCCAGTCCGCGTTTGTTTGAAAAGTCATATTGATTCCAGATAAACACTCTTTTCTTTGATATGTTTTGCTTAGGTGTTATTCCTGATATTTTGTTCTTCATTTACCTTTTAATATATTATGATGTCGCTTCTATGCAAGCGAAATTGAATAAAATATAATACATTATCTTGAAAAATGAACAAATAGAAATAATCTAAAATATATGTTTTTTTAGTTAATTTTTTTTCCTAATTCATTAATTATTTTAATTTATTTAAGGCAAAGAAAAGAAATGGGAAACCGATTTCTTTAGTCATAACTCAATTTTGAGATTTTTTTTTAAACAAACTTTTATGACCTAATAATCAATGAATAATTTTGTTTGGTAGTTCACGTTAGAAGTAGTAATTAATATATACTTCTTGTATAGAATGTGGTTAAAAAATAAACAGTGGATAAATAAATACCTAACTAAAGTTTAAAAAGTATGTATTCGGAATTAAGGACCATCCTATATGCTAATGTATGTCCATTCATCAATACACACACACAGAAAAAAAAAATAATGTCTCGCAGAAACTGCGTCATCTTAGAGAGATTCCGTCACTATCCCTGGTGTCATTTGGATAGCTGAGAATAGAAACAGTTAATTTTTTGTCTTAATGTTTCGTGAAAAATGTAAGGACATGTAGAAATTATATCTGAAAGGAAAGCAAAGATTTTACATGGTGCCACAACTGAAAACAGATAGTATTCTTAGCAGAAATAACTCCATTTATGGGTGCATAAATAAAACCAGTGGGTTTAACCGAAATGAGATCACTGTAGAAAATCACATAAGAACCGTTTTGTAGAATATTTTATAAGCTTTTGAATAGATACTTTACTTTTGTACGATTTTCCAATAGGTTTCGAGACATGCAAGGATTAATACGAAAATCCCAAGGAAAAGTCCCTATTCCCAGGGAATAATTGGATTTTCTTCCTTTTGAAAGAGGGCGGAAACACTCCAAAAGAAAAAATTGCGTTCACTTTTAGGTTCATCTGATGTAGGACATTTTTTACTTTTATTTTTAATTATTGTGTAGATCCTAAGTTGAAGACTAAGATGTTGTAGGTAGTTGCTAACAGCTTTATTCAGTCCTCAGATATATTTTATTTTCAAGTCACTAGGTTATTTAAATTTTGTTACACATTTATTTTTAATTTGTTTTTCCCTAGTATTTTCCCAATAGGTGAAAATAAAATATTGCGATAAAGTGCTAGTGCTATATAGCCGTATAAATAATTAGAGTTGAGTTTAGTAGATTAAGTTGCCGGCTGACCAAACACAATGACCAGTCATTAGAGAAGAAGGATGGTCTTGAGGTTCCTCCTACACCTAGAGATACTATTCAACCCCTTCTTCTGTGGAATCTCTCACGGATATCATTACAGAGGAATAGACTGCTAGGGCAGCTGTGTACTCACGATACAACATACTTACAGAGCAGTCTTTATTTTTTAGCGGTGCATTATTTTGCTGGTTTTGATTTCTTAAAACAGAACAGTGTGAATACTATTTTAAATTATGGACACGTTGTAATATAACATAATGCAATGATATTTTATATTTTATTGCATTATATTATATGTTGTGTCTCACTCTGATACACCTTAGATGTCCTGATTTGAGCTCTTTCAAAAAACCATCATAGATGCATAGACAGGACTGTATTATGTAGAAAGATATCATGATATAGGATAGGTGAGAGCTCACCAAAAAAAAAAAAAAAAAAAAAACGCCCTGTAGTTTTTACGCGCTAAACGATTGTTACCGATTTTGAGCTGCACAATTTAACAGAGATAGCCCTCCATTTTTTTGTAGACATCAATGACGTTAGTAAAGGTATGAATGACATTTATTTCCTTTCATGGTACTGCGACGAGGAAGATTATACAAATGTTGCATTGATAAGCTTGTGACCTGGCACGTGGTTGTGATATTTTTACATTTTTATTTTTCCCTGAGCCACAACTTGGAGAGAATGAGGAAAATAATGTGTCAATTCCTGGCGAAGAATTCTCTTGGAAAACAGGGAGGGAGTTTTTTTCCGTGTGTGTGTAAGAGAGTGAGTTATTTCTTTCGCATGCGTGATGACACTTGTGATAGACTGGTTCCTCGCATTTTGGCTCCAAATCTTGTTTGCCACAAAAATGTTTCTCTTCTTTATGTATGTTGCTTTCCCTTTTAAACAATAATCCCTTTAGGTCCATGTGGACGCAATGATAATTCATTGGTCGTCGAAACTAGCGTTTCCCGCCTATCTGTGGTAGGCGCACCACACGTGTTAAACGAGTTGAGGGTCGGTGGTAAAGGAAAAAAAAAATAATAAATTAAGAAAAATATTAAGAAAATAAAATAATTTTTCCTTAATGTACTACTAAATGATCCGCGTAGCAATAAAAGATTGGTAAACCCTGTATGAACCGATTGTTCCATTAATTTTATGACTCTTAGCGTGTTTTTTATTCCACCTTATGACCCGACGAAGCACTCTGGAAGTGTTTACGAGAAAAATGTTCCACTCTCGTCTAAGCAATGTATTTATTAAGCATTTTCGATAACAGTTGAAAAATATTTTTACGATATGATTAGAGTGGATCTTGGAAGGATACGGTAGGCTTGAAATGTTTCCCAAATATTTAATATTAATGCAAACTGTGATATGTAAATTTGATTTGCGATTGAAGAAGAGGAAGAAATAAAAATTAAAAAAAGTCCGTCACGCAGGAGCTGCATAACTAAGCACTTTCTTCAGAATTTGGGTAGTGTAGATTGCTTTCCAGAACAATTTGCTTAAAATATCCTACATAAATAAAATAAAAACATGAATAGTTCTCTTTTAAATTTGTAATGAGTAACCGATCAATTATTAATTTGCTTCCAGAGTTATGTTTACACATGGTACCTATTGCACTACGTAATAAATACAAAAAACCTCATATTATCGTATTTTGATCTAAGGCAGGAACAGGATACAGTCACTCTAGTGGTAGAAAGCGCTCCTTGCGGCGGCTTTGTGAACCTACGTCTGGCGGGCTTTTCTATTGAAATATATTACAAAGTAAACCCCAGCTTTCCGATTGACCGATTCAGCTCATTTTTACAAAACTTCTTTCTCGTGAGTTACCCACGACGTATACCGCGTTTCGTTTCAATACAGCAGAAATTACGACCGGTATGAGTATATTAGGAATTTAGGTCCGGAGTAAACCCCCCCTTCTAATGAACCGATTTAGTTTATTTTTACAACAAATATTTACCTGTAGATTACCACTACGAATACCGAGTTTCGTCGAAATATACCAAAAATCACGGCTGGTAGTGGCGAATTGGTATTGTGGCTCCGGAGTAACCCCCCCCTCCTAATGAACCGATTTAGTTTGTTTTTACAACACATATTTACCTGTGGATTACCACTACGAATACCGAGTTTCGTCGAAATATACCAAAAATCACGGCTGGTAGTGGCGAATTGGTATTGTCGGTCCAGAGTAAACCCCCCCTCCTAATGAACCGATTTAGTTCATTTTTATATCTCACTTTTCTCTCTATATTACCACTACGAATTCCAAGTTTCGTTGAAATATAAGAAATATTACGGCTGATATGGTCAAATTAGTGTTTTGGGTTCGGGGTAAACCCCCCCCCCCCCCCCCTTCCGGTGGACCGACTTTGGTGGGTAACGAACTCGTTCAATCGTTTGCTAATTGAATGCTATATACCGAGTTTCGTGGCGAAAAAACAAAAACTCTGGCCGCTATCGTGTTAACAGACACACATATAAAAAAAAAAAAATCAGTCCCGTAACAGGCCAAGAGGGCCCTGAGGGGCAGATACTATAGATGTATCTGATTCATGACCATACGGCACACTAGGGAGATAGTGTGGTCAGTACTATGCTCCGGTATGCATATATATATATATATATATATATATATATATATATAAATTTTAGCGGGGGTCATTTTCGGTGTCTACTAGGTAGGATCGATAAAGATTTGAAGAAATTTTTCAAAATTTCCGTCATGAGGCCAACCTCAATAGCTACTTTCCTTCGGAGGAAAGTGCTAAAATGAACGCGATTATTTTATTACCAGCCTTCCGGAATTTGGTAAGGTTTGTACATATCTTGAAAATGGTTGAGTACGAGGAAAAGTACACAATTAATTGATTTCGTAATAAAAAAAACGTACAAACTTAAATTTCCCCTAATTAGGTAAAACAGTAAACAAATAAATATACTTTGAGAGGAGATCGTTGACCGTTGATGATGCAAGGTAGGGATTGTCGGGGTTCGGTGTAGCAGTGACCGAACCCCGACAATCCCTACCTTGCAAATAAATATACGTTATTAAATGGTTGAGCTCATATTTCATAATAATTTAGTGTCAAAGAAATTCAATCTTACTCATGCTGGACTCAGTCGACAAAGAATCAAACCTTGAATATTTCTCAGTAGCCATAACATCCATCTAATAACTTATTAAAGTTATTTCGTTTTTTTTTTTTTTTTTTTTTTTTTTTTTTTTTTTTTTTTTTTTTTTTTTTTTTTTTTTTGGTACGAGATTTTCATTCTAGACCATCGATATGGGAACATGCTAATCTGACGCAGTTTTCGGGATTAACATACTCACTATGGTAACGTTAACGTTTTAATGAAAAAAAAATAGGTAATATTTAAGTCATTGTCACATAGTTACGACAAATACGGAAGCAGAACATTGCTCATTCACATTCTTCAAAAGCAGATATTGCCGTGGTTGTGTGTTTCTTATAAAAAAATGTACTTTTATTACGATACCAGACGACCGAACCCCGGGAATACATACGAGTCACAATATCTACTCTCGATGAATATTCTTTAAAAGTATATAATTTTCTCATCAATTTCTTTTCTAGGTATGGTTGATATATATCTTATATCTAATCATTGTCATGGAAACGCCGAAATGCTATTTATTATTACCTTTTCTGATTGGAAACATCATGGCGTACCCCAGAAAGTGTATACTTCTAGACTCTGGATCTTCTGACATCACCCAAAAGGCATTAGTATGCCGGTCGATGCTAAGAGGGTTAGCTTGTAACTCGCTGTACTTTATTGTAAAAGCAAGAAGTGCTGCTTTCCGCTCGGGCAGAAGTTAATTTAATTTCAAAACTTAATTATATTCCAGCAGCAAACAAAGTTTATAATTTTCACTTACATATTAAAAATTGCTTATTTCAGGCAATAAATGGTACAAGATGAGATGAGAATTTTGCTGAAATTTTAACTCTAAGAAAGAACTATTACTTCAATGACACAGTGTTGTGTAAAAATCATTCATAATAATTAATAAAGTTGATATTTCATTCTGAATAATGAATAATTTTTCATTATTCAGCCATTCAATGAATAACGTAACGTTTTATTTCTAGTTAATATTGAATAACAATGATTTATTGAATAAAATAAATTTGTTTGATTGAAATTTTCTTTAAATACAAGTGATTTATTCTAACAATATTTTCTTATAAAAATGACCACGCTCATTAAAATTATTCTTACTTAAAAAGAAAATTATTTATTTGAGTGATATTGTTTTCTGAACATTACTGATATTTTTAAAACCAAGTCACTAGTTTATTGTAAAAATAAATGGTGCCGAATAATGGTAATAATAATAATTAATTAATGATGGAAATTTGTAATGGATAATAATGAATTAAATTTAGGAGGTGGGTGGTTATATTAAATGAAGTCACCCTTAATTTATCTTACAGCAGAAACTTTCACGTTTATAATTTCTTTTACATAAAGGAAACCTTTTCAAAACATGTTGTGAGTACAATGTACTTAGTACATCAAAAAACAAAAAAATTCTCCATGAACCACATTATTTTGAATTAATAGAAATAATAAATGAAGAAGAAAAATAATTAATTATTCCTTAAATTAAAAAGGAAAAACAGTCAATCAATAACTGAATTAATGAATAAATTCTTATTCAATAATATTTATTCTTATTTATTTCCTTTTTTTTACGGTGCGTCGACAACTAGGCCATTAGCGCCTCCAACCTTGTAATTTAAAAATCTTAATTATTCTAATAATATTTATTGGATAAAATTTATTTGAATGATTATTGAATAACAAATCTATTGAATAATGTCCTACTCGGCCTTGAATATGAATGTTTGTAGCCTAGATGCCGAAGATTGAATAAATAAATAAACATACTAAAACTATACTGTAACCACGTGTAGGCTCATTAAGCCGATAACATGGTCCGATGCTTGTTGAACGACCTACGGCATGGTGCAGTGTACTATTTCCAACCCACACTCACACGTTGCATCCACGTGGGTTTTAGTCCCGTATACTGCTTCATTGATAAACCTATCTTAGTAGCTACCTGAGTATGTCTAAGCAACCTGTTGATTTATTTATCAATGGATAAACAGTTACGCCTATTTGCATATTTAAAACTACGCCTGACTTTAATCTTATACTTACTCTTTCTTTTAGAGCTATGTTAGTTCGCTGACAACATTGTCTATGCTTGCAAAACTTTCAGCACCAAAAGACCAATTGGACATAGAAACCTTGGGATATTAGGACCTGTGGATATAGGGCAAGGCAATAACAAAAGTGGGAGGGCATAGGACAGAACAAAGGAGCACAAATTAAAGAAGGTTAAAGAGACGGTTCTTGAATGACTTTCCTAGAGCAGGTATAACAGACGAGGAGTACTCCTTTGCCGCCTCAGGATAGGCCATTCCTCGGTTGACTCATTCATACCTGACCCATCGCGATGGGTCAGGGCAGACCAACTACCCAGTTCCTAAATACTGTCAAAGACCCTCTGGCTGACTCCACACTAAGGCAAATCACTGATTGAGTAATTCTTTTTTTTTCTAACTCGGTAAGAACTTTAGAAAACAACACGAACAAACAAACACTTCTATTTGGGCCAATAAAGACCTATTATACAAAAACATGATTTTTTCCAGAAAAAATGTAAAGGTTTTAAATATCTTGATAAAGTCTCTGTGTATTACTTGCGACATTATTATTTGTCCCAGTTGATAATAGACGGAACTGCTGGAGGCTGGAAGAGTCTGGTGATATTTTCGCAGTAGCTTTTCCATGTGTGTGAAAAAAAGTCCGACTCGCAGGAACTGCATCATCTTAGCGTGGTTCCGTTCTTATCCCTAGTCTCATTTGGAAAGATTAAAATAGAAACAGTTATTATTTTGGTTCCAACTTTCTTCAAAGGCCTTGATTTATGATCTTACCTGGACGGGTCGGCCAACCCGTCCTTAATATTTCTAACAATAAATTGATGTTCTTATTTTACTTAATCTGTTTTATTGTCAAATACATTATCCAACTATAAGCAATTAAAAAATAACAAGGAATAAAAACAGACAAAAAGAACCGTTCGAATAAACGAAATCAATTACTTTTAAGTTTTAAGCACTTATTTCTCCGATTGACATCACCTAATTAAAACTTTCTTCAGAACCTTTTTTGTAGAGGATTTAGTAAGCTTTCGAATGGTTACCTTCCGCTTACCAAAATTCTCAACCGTTTTCGAGATATTAAGGAAAGTTGACCTCGGCACGAAAAAAAAAAAAAATTAAGGAAAGTATACAAAGTTACCAAAACTTTTCAGTCTGTTAATATAATATTTTATTCTAACCCTTCCTTAACTCCAAACGTATCCAAAATTTCAACATATTAGTTTTTTTTTTTTTTTTTTTTTTTTTTTACGGCGCATCGACATAAATCTTGGCCATTAGCGCCCACGTCCAGGGTGCAGCCAGGAATTTTCTCAGCGAGCCCTGAGATGAGAAAATTCCTGGCGCCGGTGGGGCCAGAAACCATCTCCTGCTTATGAATCTAGCGCACAAGCCACTAAACCACGGGAGACCCCAACATATTAGTTTTGATGAAATTCAAACATGCAGAAAATGTTTCAACTGAATTCCATGATTCTAGTCGGCACTTCCGGATTGCGTCATGAGATCAACTTTATAAGCGGGGTCCTCCCTATGGGGAGATTGAAGAACCGCGCTAACAGATCAACCTCAAATTCTCTGAGGATCTGGTTGTTCCGTAAGAACAAAGGAGCATTGGACACAGAATCATGAGTTGAAAATTTGGTAGACGTTTTAAGTGTGTGTTACTGGCACCAAATGAGACAGGGCATGCGTAATTTAGTATTGGTAGTACTGTCAATGTGTACAGTAGTGTATATTTATTAATGGATAAATTTGTTATAGTCGTGTGTGAGCTTCTTGTAGTTTTTTTGTGAATGTGGTGTCGCCAAGTTTGTCCTGTGTCTAGATATACTTCGAGAACTCTGGTCCTTTTAGAAGAAAACAAAAATTAAAGTAAAAGAAGATTAATTGAAATAATATATGCATGTGTACCCTAACAATAGAATTGGGCACAGATGTCTAGAACAGACAGATCCTGCACTTATGCTGAGCATAAAGCACATTTGAAGGCATTTTAGTTAAAGTAAGGATGTAAGAGGTAGTCCAGATGAGACTGGCTGGACATACTAACGACTGGGAAATCTGTAGTTGCGTGATAAATTGACAGATGAAAGAATATAAAATTAAAAAGGGAAGTTTGTGGGGAGAGAAAAAGTAGAAAACATGGCCAAAGGTACAGTAAATGTAACATGACGTTATTTTAAAGATCTTATTTATTTTTATTTTCAAATATGTTCCATATCTATTCAAGCAATCAAAAATAAACTATTTAAATATTTCAGTAGATGACATAAGGGGGAAAAAATGTAGGAATTAGTAGCTATCTCCTTGACATTCTGCCGGTACTACGTGCGATGTCCGCAAGTATCCAGTCGGGCGAGTATCCGACCCTTGTCGATAAGAATATGTGGAGTTTTGAAATACAGGATGTTTCAAAAAGGGCATTACGCTGTATCTTGCCTTCATAAATTGCTGTTTTGAAATGTTCCACTTGAAACCTTGAGAAACAACATTTGATGATTGGTTGAATAAATTTGAATAAAATTATTTGAAGATTTATTTATCGATTGGTTCTTGTGTAATGTTTCTCCAGAATATCACGTCAAGTAGAAAAAAAAATAAATAAAAAAATATAATTGAAATCTTTAATTGATATTAAGTGTGTTGTGTTTTTTTGAGAAAATTTAAAACTAATGGCTAGGAGATTATGATTATTTTAGGTATATGTTAGTGTTTCGCTTTATGGCGATGTTTACCTTACATATTTGTATATATTATTACAGTGCGTGTCTTTGTACCTATGGTAAAGATGCTAACGCGTTGGTCTCATGCGGGGATGGGGGTTCCAGTCCCGCCTACACACGTGTATATATACATAATTATATATATATATATATATATATATATATATATATATATTTATATAATATACACATATGGAGTATTTCTTGGCATTAATGCCACATTGCGTCATTGATTCAACGCCATAAGCTGGTTTTTCTGCCTTAGGAGAGAGGGACCACGCTAAAACAATTTTTAGCACTGCTTGGTCGAAAAAAAAACTCGAGGTCAAACGGTACATTTTCCAAGAAATATATTGGATAGTTTCTTAGTGCTTTTATTTATTTTGTTTGTTTCTTTATTTATATATCGTCAGCTGCGGACTTTTAACTAGATAAATATCATATATTACGAGATCACTAATACCGTTATTCATTCATAGATTAACTGAGATTAACTTCGATGTTTATCGAGGGGCTTAAGCTAAAGAATGGCTTTTGAACAAGATAACACGGGTACTATCCTTGTTAATTTTATCAGTACAACATCTGAATATAGGCCAGATTCAGGCAGCCTAGATGTATCACGATAAAATCCTTCAAGTGGTTTATCACGGCATTGTAAACTTGTAATAAAACGGAATGTTAAATATTGATGATATCAATATTGTCTTTAAGCATTTATGGGCATGTTTATCTTTATTGCTCGGTGGCGTAAAATCTAACGTAAGCAAGAAGTTTGTCGCAATAAGAAAAAAAAGTACGTTGGCAAGAAAAACTCATTTTTATTTTAAAAATTAATTTTCTTAACTATAATGACCACCTATAGCCTGTTCAGATAGACGGAAAAGTTCAGTTCTGCAAACACGAAATTTTGAGGGAAATAATGAACAACGAGGTACTCCAGTACAATGCACAACAAACTACTTTAAACTCAATAAAAACTGATTAAGTCTCGTTTAAGACTAGGGAAGGCTTTGAGAGGTCAGACAAAGGAAATAGTGTCTAATATTTATCAATATGTACTTAATCAAATCTAAGAATAAAAACGTTTTCAACCTCCTAATGGTAATGTTGTAACAGAGAGAATTTTTGCCGCGAATTTCTTGCACGGGGAATATAGGCCTCGCTCTTTTCCCTCCAACTAAACCATCTTAGTGAACAGACTATAGCTTAAATTGTTTTTAGCCTTAGCTATGACTAAGTATAGATAAATATTAAACACTATTTCCCTTGCCTGACCTCTCTAAGCCTTCCTGTGTCCTAAACGAGACATAATCAGTTTTCATTGAGTTTAAAGTAGCTCGTTGTTCATAGTATTGGAAATGCAAATGGCGGAACCGTCAGGAATATTTCCTCAGACTTTGGTGCATGTGGGATAAGAACTCTTCCATCTAACTGAACGGGATATAAATCGGCGCTTATGGCATAGATGTCGATGCGCCATAAAATATAATGACCAAACTGAAACTATTTCCACACTGGTGAATATTTTTTTTTAGCAGAATTAAGTCTAATGTTTTATTTATTCAAATTCTTATTAGCCCAACTAATGAATAATTTACACTAACAAATAATTTCTTGTAGTTCTTTCCGACGACAATTTAATTGGATCGAAGGAACCTTTGAAGAATTGTTTTGAAGGCAGTGTTGTCTGAGGACAAGGAATGGCTCCCGTTCATTGGGAATTCTATTCAGATAGGAACCATTTGTCAGAGTTGTTTGTTCTTCCAATCGGATAAATTAGAACGCTAGCTACCTAGCTCTGTAATTTGGATTTATACATTTATCTTCTTTTACTTCTTATTCTAGTGAAGAAAGAGGTCGGGCCTGTTTGTCTTCTTATTTGTTAAAGTGTGTTCTAATCTGTCGATAATCTTATTGATTGTGTACTAACCGTAACTCATTAGTCAAGTGGTTTATTTAGTGTTTTAAAGTGAGTTTGGCTATCGACTTAGTCATTGTAATTTTATGTTTTTTAAGTTAAAATAAATATTTTATGTATAAATAAACTAGAGAAAATAGACTGACGTTGGTTCTCCGATATGCCTAGGTCACACAAGCTTCGTACTTGTCAACTAAGCTGTTTTTTTTTACAAATGACAGGTAGTGGTTCTCTCGTTGGTGGACAAGTGCGTTCAGTAGGGTCCGTCTGTACTTGTCAACCTCATTAAAAAGCCTCCCACTAAACACTTGTTGGGCTGTTTACACGATGTGACAAGGGACAACTGCCTCGTAGAATGGCAGCGGAGGAGCCTACTTGTAGCTTAGTAAATAGAATCCATTTCTATTCATTTGTACTTGTTACTAGTCACTAAGAAGGAACCTGTTTATACGTTGGTACAACTGCTTAGGTGACGTGCGCTATTGCCAATTACAGAGCTACTGTATAGTAGGCATTAGAAAGAGTTGCGCATTTAATTTGTATATAAAAATGTAGCAATCAACAAATATTTTTTCAGCAATTTCAAAATATTTTATCAACAGGCATGAGCAGTTTTGGAATTTTCATAAAACTCTCTTACATATACTGTTAGGATGCCATGGTGGGTGGAAAATAAAGTCCTACCAACAATCCAGCAAAATGCTTCCTCCTCTATGGTTAACCCTATTACATATGTGTTCAATTTCAAACAGCTTCAGGCGTAAATTCCAGACGTTCGACATGCATCTAATCTAAGCTAGTTAAGTTCCGCTTGGAGTCAAGGAAGTATTATAGAAATAAAGAATTTCATTAACAGGTATGAAAAGGTTTGGGATTTCAGTATATTTACTAAAATATCTCGAAAACGGGTGAAGAGTCGTGGTAAATAAAAGGCAAACATTGGAAAGCTTATTAATTCTCAACAAAAAAGGTTCGGATGTAATTTTCGAGGGCGATGTAAATAAGATAGATAAGGACTTGAAACTTCGAACTAGTCAATTTCGCACTTTTGAACGTGTTTTTATATCTGTTTACATAACGTTTTAATTGTTTCTAGCTTATTTTAATTGCATTTAACAGTAAAATAAGTATTTTACTAAAACAAGTGATGAAAATGTGAAACAGTGCTATAGTTTTTCCAGGAGCGAACGCTGAGATGGTGGGTGGAGTTATGGGCGTATTAAGGGGGGGGGGCTGAGAGGGCTGCAGCCCCCCCCCCCGAAATTTTGATTTGATCGGTAAAAATTTCATAAAACCCTTAAAAATAAATTAAATAAGATCATTTAGTTCATAAAACATATTCTATTTTGGGCGTAATAGCGTTTAAGTTGGCTAAAACTCTTCCAAGATGTAAATTGTTAGTATTCCATACTCCGGAAATGGTCTCAGCCCCCCGAAATTTTCCCAGCCCCCTCCGAAATTATTTTGTATCTACGCCCATGGGGGGAGTCGCTTATGATACTTCCAGTGGCGCCTTAAATTTATTTTCTCTTCGAGATTTTATTTTATATTTAAAATATTTGTAATAGTCTTTTCCAAGAGCGAAAGTTGACAAGGCGGGATGAGTGGTTTCCGCTTAGGATACTATCGTTTCCGGTTTTAGTACCAATAATATAGCTTCTCTTTGAGATTTCATTATACATTTTTACAGGTGTTTAAGTTTTTTACGATGATCAATAACAACTAATTACTGTTTCTATTCCCTTACCAAAGTCATGAGTGATAAGAACGAAAATGCGCTAAAGTAACGCAGTTCCTGTGATTTGGACTTTTTTTTTCTTCTCCTTTATACTTCAATCTTCCGTTTTCCGCCCGACCACCCATCAGTAATTAGGTAGGAGGGTGACATCACAGTTTATTCGCCACCGTTTCTCGTTATCACAGACATCCTGGTGAAATGTTTCACTCTTCCGCTCATTAAAGATCAAATGTTTTTTTTAGGAAAATCAGTCAATATGAGAGATTAGTCGATTAAATTATCAGGATTATCTTGTATCCTTGAGCTTCATACGCAGCTAACGTACTATACTTTTGGGAAAGTTACAATTGTATATCTCTGGAATACGTTACACGCTTTACATGTTTCGCCAATATACATAATGTTTAAGAAGCTTGAAAAACAGATATTAACTTTGGAATTCTAGTAACAAACTAATTAATAACTGATCTATTGCCTAATTTGTTATTTGTTTAATAGATAATTTTTGAAGTCACAAGAGAAAAATACAATCTTAGGATTACGTTACCAATTTTAATTAAAAAGTCCAACGCCTAAAACTGCGTGTTCTAAGCGCCTTACCGAATATGCTTATCAGTAGTGTCGTTTGGAATAGAATGCTCCTGTAAGAAAGATACTCTGTCAATAATAAAGAAAAAAATACATTAGCTCAGTATATCAAAAAAACCAACGTCTTTCTCATTTTTAATGCAGTTTGTTGGATTTTTAAAGTCTTTTAAAATTCGCCGAATAAATGTCTTCGGAGGGAGACGAGCAACTCTTCGAAACATTATGCACTATTTCTGCGATTGAGTTGCCTTATTAAAATTTACCAGTGAATATTTTTCGTAATGAATGGGGTGGGAAGATAATTATTATAATTCCATTATTATAAACGTGACATTGAAGGTATAGTTAATAATAATTATGCTAATAAACGCCTGTTCTATTTCAAACAAGAGTCCTTGCAGACGACCTTGTTGTCTTGATAAACATTGCAACGTCAAGCAATTGTGAGCGTTCCTTCGTTTTATTCATAACGGCTGGTCCATTTTAATATTCTCTTTCATGGTAATTACTCTTTTTTCTCTATTCGGAAATTCGTAATTGTTGGACACAGTATTAATTATTTACCAAGTACTGCTGGAGTAACATCTACCGGCAAACTAGGGTATTTTGGTACATAAACACACACACATACAGATACATGTGATTATATATATTTACACACTGGAACATAGTTTTCGGCTTGAAAGAACCACGTGCTGTTATTATTAAAAGGAGACAACCTATAGATATGTCCGGCACTATTAGCCCAAACGTTGATGTTTAATTTAAATATTTGATTACGTTATTCAACGATTTTAATCCTTCTGTAATATTTACAATTTATACAAATAGCATACCATAAAACAAAAAGATATAGGATCATTGTAAAATCTGAAACGTTAGGGAAACAGAAACAGTAGATCACATACCAAACTGTTGGCCTTTGGGCAGGTAACTTCTTCATTAAAAACAACCTTCAATTTGGAATTAAAAAACTTTTCCTCATTCTTCAGACACTTGACCAACCTTACCTGCAGAAATATGTTAAATGAAAATAACAGCGTTCTTTATTTTGTGATCTTATTAAAACGAAAAAAGAGAAAAGCAAATTATTGTGCTTTTAATTGTTATTTATTCTATTTGTGGCCAAAGAAAAAGTAAAAAATAAGAGAAATTAAAGTTCATTTAACAGTAATGTTCTGTATACACGGTCAAAAAAGAAACAAAAATACTAAAAAAATAAAATATAAAAAAGTAAAGAAAGAAAGCATATGCTGTGAATATTTACGTCTTTAAATTTTGAATATAGGTAGTAGATTAAAGGCAATATATATGTTGTTCATTACGTTATATTACAAAAGGATTATATTTATTATATGATCATTTTTATGTATTCGTAATTGTGTCTAGGATGATTGTACTTAATTATTCTATGCCATATTTTTATTTTGTTGCTTGAAGTAAATATTGTGTATTTATAGTTATTTTATACTCATTTTCAGAATGTCGGTTATCCTCGTAAACGAAATTTAGATTAATCCATTCATTGAAATTACATTAATTGGGAATAATAAAGTTTCTTATTCTTTAAATTTATGGATAATTGGAAAGAGAGCCGTGGGATGGTCAAAAATCCAAAACAGACAACATTGAAACATAAATTCTTAATGCATGGACCAGAATATAATTTCAGCAAAAAAATAATACCAAAATGTCCAAGTACCTATTCTTATGTACAAACTTCAAACATACAAATGTAATGCAAATACCATTAGTGACAATTTCTTTTTTCTTCGATCGATTGAAGACACCTGAGTCAACGGAGTGAAGGCACGGGAGAATGTCCTCACTAAAAGTCTATTGTTCATCAGTTGACGTATGGAATTTTTAAGCAGATGTATAGGGAGGAAGCCGTAAAGCCAGGTTTGGTCGGACTCTGACTCATCTCGGCCCTGCCGAAAATGATTTCTGCGGTAAGACCAATTTACGAGCCTCCCTTGAAGTGGTCGAACAAAGAATGCCGCCTAAGAATTTGGATGGGCAGTACATTGTTGTGGGCAAGTTTTGAACACTCTTGTATGCGGTATATTTATTATACATATATATATATATATATATATATATATACATATATATATATATATATATATATATATATATATATATATATATATACATTACCTAAATAATAGGTGATAAAATTTCCAACCGTAAAAAAATAAAAAGAATAATGAATAAAAAAGTAAAAATAAAAATAATATTTATAAATAAATCTATTTAATGATAATAAAGTCGTGATAATGGTATAAATCCAATGGCGTGACCCAAGGATTTATTCAACAATTCATAGCAGACACGGTTTACGATTTTAATTCCAAAGATAATTTTTGATCTTGCAATAATTATAGTTATTGTAAGATTAAAAATTATCTTTGGAATTAAAATCTTGGGTTATTTTATAAAATACTAGCTTTTCTCCGGCGTGTCATGCTACACCAGGTTGTATTTGTAAAGAAACAAACATACAGGAAGACAGACAGCTGACAGACAATTTTGACTTTGCCTATGACGCTCCCCGTATCAAGATCTACCTGTCTACCAAGTTACGAAACATACAGGCAGACAACTGGTAGACGTTTTTGACCTAGCCTACGACACTCGCCGTATCAAGACCTATCTGTGTACCAAGTTACGTCAAAATCGGTCAAACGGTGTGAATTGGTATAAGGAACAAACATACAGACAGACAGCTGGTAGACGTTTTAGACCTAGCCTATGACGCTCTCCGTATTAAGACCTATCAATGTGCCAAGTTTGGTCAAAATCGGTGAAACGGTGTGGATTTGTATAAGGAACAAACAGATAAACTGACAGACACGTGATTTATATATATATATACATATATATATATATATATATATATATATATATATATATATATATATATATTCTATTGTGAATAGGTTATATGAGTGTTGTGAACGGGTATGATATTTATTTCATGGTAATGAGTAAATATTTCCTTATCATCGTGCTGGTTTGTTTATTCAATAGGTTATTTTGTTGTAAAAGCCCCCCCCCCCCTCCAACAAATTGAAAGGGTTTGTGATTTGTTAACAGAATTCAGACCATAAAGGAAGGAAAGTTCGCTCTTGTAAAGCACATTAGTGAACATATGAAACAAAGGGAACAAGTTATGGAGATGCAGGAACTGAACCATGAACGGCAAAAGCAGGTAGTGACTGCTCGACCTTCTCCGTTTACAAGGAGTGGTCATTTGGCAACATGTAGAGTATTTTGTGTAGTGGTCTGAATTGTTATGTCATTAAATTATTATATTCATGTTAACGTTGCACGTATGCAAATCTGGGTTGTCTTACAAGAAGAGAAATAATCCAGAAAAATATACCGTTAGTTGAGAATAACTTGTTCCTCATATATAAACACACACACCACACAGGGTGTCCCTAAAATATACGGCAAAACTTCGGGAATCGATGCAGGATGAAAATAGAAAGAAAAAAAGTCCTTTGGCATTTTTCTCGTTTTGGCTTCGTTTCCTAGAAAAACAGAAAAAAGTAAAACACACTCGAGAATAGGCACCCATCTCCGCCCAAAACAAAACAACCAAAAATCTTCTTGGTTGAAAAAATTAAATTACGTCATGTAAAGCTGCAAGTTAAACATAATATAACAAAGCTACTTTTCTTCGGAGGAAAGTGATAACACAAAAGAAAAGAACTTCCAATTCTTAATAAAATTAAAGTTTAACGTTTAACACTAGACACATACATAATCGAAGAAAATAATAATTTCTTCTTCTAATAATTCCTGACAATCAATTAAAAAACTTACTATAGTCATATATCAGGCATGACTATCGTTAAGTTACCCTCAAGACCTTTGATGGCGAAAACGCTATGAGGCACCTAACTTCAGAGGAAGCATGGCACCTCTTCTATGGTTTGGTCAGGACTATTGTGGAGTCGAAGGAGAAGAAAATTAAAAACGAAAAGTAATTAAACAGCTATCATGAAGTAATCATGATCGCGAAGAATAAATGGGGGATGTATTTAGTAGGTTGGAGTCAGACACTGCCTGGTTTTCTCCTCACTAGGTGTCCATGATGGATTTTCCGCTCACAAATATATATATATATATATATATATATATATACATATATATATGCTTATGTGAGATTATGGGATAATATGGAAGGGGGGGGGGATTGTACCGAGAAACGCAAATTGAAAACAGGTGGAAGCTATTACTGACGATGTGGTTCAAGAGGTAGTCAGTCCATGCCTATGTGTATGCTTCTATGTGCATGTATATGTGTGTTGGGGGGGGGGGAAGTGTTGGTGAGTGGTATGGTTGCCATGGAAACACCCCGCTGCAATGGAGGGGAGCTTTCATCCCTGCTGTCAATGCCTATCTCCGACCCTTGTAGTAAGGGAGGGATTAATTAATTTTACATTTTTAAATTAATTAAAAATTAAAACAACTATCAACAATTACCTTACCGCTCCGGAGGTGCGTTCAATAATTATTATAGGGCATCCCTTTGGTCCAGTGGTCAAAGCCTTGTTTTATTATTTGGTTGATGCTGTTTTGAGTCTCACCTGCAGCGGGTTGAATATTTTCGTTGTAGGGTCCATTGAAAAGATTCTCTGCTCCACCATTAGCTCAGTCCTCATTTTGGCTCAATAGTGATTTACAATTTTTAAAATTGGTCAAATTATCAGTTTTTGTGCTTTGTGGAATCAGTTATTTATGCTCTTCATGCAAAGAATTGATGATTCCGAGCTGTAACCCTTTAAAAGTTGGCTCATGACAGTTTTTCGCTAAATTGAAAAACATTGTTGTTTTTTTGCTAGCGATAGCGGCAATTTTACCTGGGCAAATTTGGACTTGGACCAGCTAGCTCATTGGACGCAGAATTTAATGCTGTGTAATTATAATGTGATAGAAGATACTCCATCTGACGATGATGAGCCTCAACCTGGGCCCTCAACAAAAAAATAAAAATGTAATATAATTCCATTAGCTTTACATAATTTCACACAATAAATGTCGCGTCACTGAATAAATGTTAATTCATTTTTTTTCAATTAACATTTATTTCAAATACAGTCTTTTTCAATGCAATACGGTCCTAATTTTGTTGCTTCCCTGACAACATATAGAAGTAGAGTGATAAAAGTATTAGTATTAGTCCAAATCTCTCAGGTTCCCCCCTCCCCATCCTCTCCCCTCAACATACTGCATACATTTAATTAATTAATTGGTACATTTAGACTGGAATCAGAAGTAAATTGTGGTTAATATGAACCGACATTTTGCAAAAGGCGATCACTTCAGAATTTCACTTTGAGTACGGTTTCTCCCTCCCTCTATAGGGAGGAAATCCGCTCATGAGGTTGACCTCACGATAGAATCCGGAAGTGCCGACTAGACATTTTTATGTTTCTGAACCCATATTTTTCGATAATAATAGTGGCTACAATTTGTGTGTCTGTGTGTGTATATATATATATATATATATATATATATATATATATATATTTGTCTGTTCGCTCTCTCACAGACTCAAAAATGTGTATCTGGAAGGCTATGAACGAATAGCCGTAACCGCGACGATTAATTACGTCCGAATTTCAGCCTTAAAACAGTGTTTTCGTTGACAGATTCTGCTTGTTGACGAACTTTTTAAATTAGACAAAGTACCAAATTTCATGAAAATCGGGGGTCATATATATGGTATACATACATATATATATATATATATATATATATATATATATATATATATATATATATATATATATGTGGTTTTTGGAACATGAAATTTTGTAGTAGGCACGTCGGGATTGCGTCATCGCGCCGACGTCATAAGTGGGTTCCCCCCAAATGCATGCAGGTAGAAAACGCGCTAAAACATAAACCTTATAACTCATATGAAAAATCAAAACCTTCTCAACTTTTTTAAAGCAAAGACTAACGAATTGACTACGGCTATATGAATCGCATAGTTTTACTCATAACTTCATTATCGTATGAGGTTCAGAATGGTAGGAAAGAATGATACTTTATCAGCCGTCAAGGTCCTAAGGTGGCAAGGACATTCCTGGAGTCGAAACTCGCTTCCTCCTATCTCCTGAATGACTTCTTTCTATCCTCGTTAAGTTCGGAGTTGTATAATAATATATGCCTTAACCATGAGATATCTTGGGAAGATAAGTCTATAGATATTTGGTTTCTGATTTTATATTTTGCTGTTTTGAAATTAGTATCCAATCCAATATGATCAATTTAAGTTTGAAAAAGATATTCGAATATATAGAGAAAAAGTCCTTCACGCTGGAGCAGAACTAAGAACATTCATCAGAAAGATGGATAGGGCACCTCGCAAACCTCAAGAATTTGCTTAAAATAACATACATAAACACAAAGGAAACATGAAAAGTTTTATATTTCATTGCTACTTTAATGAATGTAGCCGCATAGTAAAGGCTTAAATACTCCGTGCCTATAATAAAAAAAAATCTGTTCCAAAAATCTGTTATGCATAAGTGGACGTTAAAAGTTTAATGACACCCGGCTGAATTCTTACATGTAGTTCACATATGGAACGAGATACGAAAAGGGAGGCTGGAATATATATAAACTAAGAAAAGTAATTATGGAATGTGGAAGTAAAGAAAAAAATGACCAGAGAACGAAACTCAAAAGGAATGACGAGAAGGGGAAAATATTAGTTGACATTCCAGAATGAAATCTCGTTTTAATAATATTTTGTTGCTAAAGTGAAATTTGTATTAATTTTTTATTTAAAAATAAGGGTTTGCTAGAGAAAACCCTAACTTCTATTTGGCCGTTTTTTTTTTTTTGTACAACGCTTCTTCATCATTAGTTGGACCACATAACAACCGCGTTTCATTGAAACTATCTACAAATAACGGTCTGTACAGGCAAAGTAATAATTTTCTTCCGGAGTAACCTCATTAAACTCTTTGAGTGAATTTCGTTGCAATGTAGCGGAAAATTCAACCGGTTGTACGTAATATAAGTAATATCAGTAATTTCTGTCTGGAGAAAACTCATGTAACAGACGGATTGATTTTGCTGGTTAACGAACTTGTCCAATAGTGTCTAATGTGAATGCTATATACCAATCTTCGTGGTGATAATACAAAATTGTGGCCTCACTAATAACTTACGCACATACAAATATTTATCTAGTAGATTTGAAGATGTTGAAAATTCTCTCATGCGTGTAACCTCAATAGCTAAATTCCTAAATAAAGTGCTAAAAAATCTCCCCCCCCCCATCCTGTTCACGCTCTTGATGCATCCCTTAATGGCTCAGGAAGCTAAGGATCTCCTTGAACCTTTAGCTATTCCAGGCTAAACAAATAGAGATAAGTCAGCAGGTAACTTTCCTTATCGTCTCGGGCCGTGCTCAAGCCCACCAAAAACTAGCTAACACTTTCATGAAATCCTTCTTCCAGCGTCCACACAGGGCTCATTGAAAAATGTTATGTAGGATATTAGCTTTTTGGGGCAGAGCACCTAAAAGATCAAAAATCGCTTGATTTGCCTGCCACACCAATGAAACTCATTTTGATAATGAGATGAAGATTGTAGGTTTTTGTGGTTAAGCACTTAAGAGATTATGGAGAAAGACAAAGCTAGAAGTTCAGTGGTTATGGAGAAATACCAAAGCTAGCAATTAAGTGATCTTGGAGAAATACCAAAGCTAGAAGTCCAGTGATCATGGAGAATACCAAAGCTAGCAGTTAAGTGATCTTGGAGAAATACCAAAGATAGCAGTTAAGTGATCTTGGAGAAAGGCCAAAGCTAGCAGTTAATTGATCTTGGAGAAAGACAAAAAAAACTAGCAGTTAAGTGATCATTGATGATGTATGTAAAAAAATGAGGATCAAGGCGGCAATAAATCGGAACTTGTTAACCACACAATAAAAAACTGACCACAAATTTGACTTCAATGATATTAACATACTTGACAAAGAAAAAAATGCGACCAAACGGAAAATAAAAGAAAACATATATATTATAAAAAAAATAACAGATTAGTTAATAAGAAAACGGTTATGAAAAACTTACACGACATATTTGTCAATTTATTAAGGGAATACAATAAAAAATAATAATAATAAAAAAATAACAAATTGATGGCACCAATCAATTTTATTTTTAGCGACTATACTTCTCCTGAACATGAAGATAATCGCATTTAAGAATCGATATATAATCAGCCGGTATACCAGCCCTCTATATTAGATCTTTTAGTATTGACTCAGCTGGGTACGGTGGAAGGAGTAGCCCTTGGGCTGTGTAATGTTTTACTAATGAGACCAGAAATATTTTTAGTAATAAGCTCCTGAAGAGCTGCCATAATGACACGAAACATGTAGAGCTGTGAATAAAGGTCTTGTTGCAGATATAACGTTGTGTTTTTATTATTAACCTTCCGCTAGATTTAAGTAATTCAGTTATAATAAAGATCTGAATAAGAATAATAAGTGAAAAAAGAAATCAAGTAACACCAACAGTTGTACTTTTTCTCTAGACCATCTTCTTGGCCTATTTTATTTATGCATTAGTAAATGCTCGTGAGAGAAAGGATGCTAATATCAAGATGAACTTCAGCAAAATGGCAAGGTCATCTATAGGATTTTGTGCTAATTAGAGGATGCTAAAGGTTATAGTAATTTTACCATATATTACGTGCAAGATATATTTCTCAAGTTGCTTCGAATGAGATAATGTTCTGAATTTGCCATTACGCCAGCGAAATTAATCTCAGCTCAGAAATAAAATTGAACTTCGCCGAAGTATCAACCGACAACTTTAAGGTAGTAGTAAGATGAGTAAAACAGTCAATCTTATACATATTTTCGTGAAATATTTTATTTAAAAAGAAAATCTCCGCGGTTACTTTCAAGGTGATACGTACATTGGTGGCGTCACCGATCTGGTCTATTATTTTTCTGATGATTTTGCAGCAAAAAATAGTCGACATGTGTCCAAAAGTTCCGTCCAATGCGTCTTAGGAAGTGAGATATAAAATAAAATAGTTTGAAAATGTTTTATTTTATTTCTTGAGTTTCAAAAATGGTATCGACATGAGAGAGTAGATTAAAGGAAAAATATAATCGTTAAATAATAATTTATATTTTGTCAAGAAAACTTAAAAATATGTTTACGTTTTCAAGTAAACTAGCATTATAACTTTTTTCACAGAAAAATTAATATCAGAATTAAAATCAGCAACCCAAGAACCCTAATGTGGCAACTATCATAGGAAACAAAAAATAATGATTTTTCCCAGTCCGGAAGAGACTAAAACGTTGTAAGTGATAAAGTTAAGTGACGTTTTTAAATTCAATATCTCGCATTCAGATAATCCGATTTTTATGTCCTTGAGCTGATTAAAAAGTTCAGCGATTCTTTTTTCTAGCCATATAAATAACTATTGTATTATCTTAAAAGGTACCTACTTGTAACAAATTGTTCTCAAAATAAAAATAAAACAAAGAAGTTTTTGCATATAGTGTCGATTCCAGAACATGTAGAATCATCCTGAAGAAAATGTGAACCCTTCCAGCCTTTATCGACCCTTCAAATTTGGTTTGAATTGGGTTAATGTTCTTTGAAATATGGATTTTGGAATTATTAACAAACTTTTAGGGGCCCGGCCTTAACGAAATTTAAAATAAATTCTTTTTATTTTATTTTTGGAATCTTCCCAGAATTTGAATATAGGGGTTTTTAATGTGCGAAAAACTCACATCTGTTTTTAAATTATTTTTTTTATAATGGATAACTTTTTAAAGGTTGGTATATGGAATATTTTGGCGAAATTATGACTTTTATAGTAAGAGTCAAGTATGTAAAAGAATTTTTGATTTGGAGGGTCGATAAAGGCTCGAAAGTTACACATTTTCTTCCAATTGGAATACATACATTTAGATTTAATTTTCGGTACCTATATGTAGAATCGTTGAATGTAATCTATGTAATCTCTATATTTCTTTGGAATGTCTTAAAATAGATACATATTTGGTTTTGGATGCACAGAAACAACTGAGAGATTTTATATAAATGGAAACTTTATTCTTCAAACTAAAATATAATCAATATTACTTTCAAAGAAATATTACATGAAAAGACATGGCGCTTTAATGAACTTAAGCTTCAGTTTTGGACATTTCGAGTATTTTGATAGATTTTTTCTATGGTGTCTCTGCTTTTAGGCCACTACCACCGTATTATCTTCAGCTTGGCGGGCTCATAGCCATAGTTGCGAAGCCCTTATAACTAATAAATAAATAAATAATAAATAAAACAAAAATCTTCAGCTTGCCAACCTTTCAAAACAGCCGTGGTGTAAAAGGGATTTTTTTTCAGTGTGCACATCTCACACAAAAAAATAAACCTCCTAAATATGAGGTGGAATGGCGACTAAAACATCATTTTCTTCTTACATAAATGATGCCTTTTCGTCTGCCATAGAAATTATATAAATCAGAAGGGCACATATTTAATTTATTTACATTTCTTTACAAAGGTAAAAGGTCAAGCACTATCATATAAAATATAAAATATACATAAAAGGTCAAGCCAGCCTTTTCTTTGAAAAGGCTGGCTTAGAATTTTAGTATCAGGAAGTAAAAAAGAAAAAATTATACTGCATTGTGCTATTCATAAAAAAATAATTAAAAATGAGATTTAGACGCAGGAAACGGAGTGCAAGGCGAAAAGCGCCTATTCTAGAGGCGGACATATTAAAAGCTCTTAGGATTTCTGTGGGCGGCTTTTAAAAAAGAAATGATCTCTTGAAAATTTAAATTATCCCTCTGGTGGAGTAAGCATGGGGGAGCGGGCATCTCTTGGCTGATTTCATTCTGATGTCATACCCCATGACAGCATTCTCATCTTAACACTCACATTCATGTGCAATAACTCCTAGCCCGATTCTTGAGCATTATTTACAATCAAGGCGATCACCTCAAAATTCGGCCCACGTTACTAATGGTGTCAGCATAATATATACTGGCTCTATATGTCCAGAGCGAATGTCATGACGCTCTGGCAGAACAATGGGCGCAGATTTGATCCGCCTGTAGACACTATTTATGTTGTAATAATTAGAATTTTAAGTAGATGTGTTTATCGGTCTTTGTTGTTCAAAAAAGCTAAAATAAACCATTCTAATTATATAAAACTTCCGACTCGCAGGAACTGCGTCATCTTAGCGCGTTTCCGTGCATATCTGTAGTGCTACTAGTAATGTTATTCTTGTCGTAATAAATAATACATTACCATAATTAACGAAAGGGCGAATTGGTTAACCAGTAACATCTATCCGATAGGAGGTTAGGTCTAGTACGGACCCAACTTAATTAATTTTCCCATTTAATTAATTTAACCAGTGGAAGTCAACTCGGTTCAGTTAAAGTAGGTATTTATTTTAATTTTCTTGTTTATTCACTTTTTAATATTTAAAAATTAAAAGGAAGTTTCAACTTTTTAAAAAATCTTCGTTAAAATTTTTATAAATTCTTTCTATCGATCCCACCATGTCGAACTATCGAATAGGAAAAATCTCGTTTTTCAGATTCGATACTTTGCTCTTGCATTGTGGAGGATACGGTTTGTAGCGTATTGTCGCAGCTCTAACCCCTTTAGAATAGCCGGAAATGCCTTAAATAAAGAATCGAATAAGATAATTTTTCAATATATTACTTCGTCAATGTATCTAATGTTTGTTCGCTAGTTTGCTCCGATTTTCATATTCGATAGTTCGACATGGTAGGGACGATATATGTATATATATATATATATATATATATATATATATATATATATATATATATAGTTCTAGGTAGTTGGTAACAGCTTATTGAGTCTTTAATAGTTTTGTATTTTAATTACATTTTTGTTGTGGAAACGTTTCGGCTATAAGCCATTTTCAATCCAATTGTCTGTGAAATACAATTAATTATACTGGTTAGGATATTAAGTTAAAATATAAACAAATAGTTAGGATAGTTAGGATCTACAACATATATATATATATATTCTTTTATTTATATAACGTTTTTGAAAACAGATCGTTTACCTTTGGCAATGCGAAGGTAGATTCAATCAGGGTTCGGTGTTGTATCATAATAAACTTCGTTTTTTATTTGAATAAGTGTTCCATTTTTGCCGCCATTTAGGCATTTCTTTCTTCTAATTTTTTTTTAAAAATAAATAATGATGTATATTTTCTTATAAATTATCTTTTATATATTTTTTCCTTTTATTTACCTTTGTTATAGTTTCTATAGTGAAAGGAATATTTAGCTTTCTTCGCAATTAAACATAAACATCGTATTACCTTGCTGCGTACTCTCAATAAGTAAAAAATTTTTATATACTTGAGGTCATAAGAAATTAGAAACAGCCAAACATTTGATATTTATCGTCGCGAAGGCAATCGGTATTTAACAACCTCGTGCGTGATGGGCCTCATTAATAAATTTAGAAAAATATATATATTTCGTCTTGCTAATTAGAACCTATGAATTATACAAATACTATATGAACAGTAATATTCTCACATGTGTTGGGAGCTGGTTGGTGAAGAAAATTTTTGGTTTAGGAAACCGCATCTCTGGAGATACATCCTGGCATTGAGGAACAGTATGAACTGAAAAACGTTGTCTAACTAATATTAGAATTAGAAGTTCTTTCTATAGTGCTTTAGTATTTATGTGCATTAACAATCAAAGTGAGAGTGGCAAATGCATTCCTCCTGTTAAAGTATTAATATTAAGTCTTGCCAGGAGTGGTTGGGCCCTCTGGGACCTGAACCCATTTTCGGGGTTAGTAAAATATTAAGCAGAAGGAGGGCGCTAGTGCCTAGATTCAACCTCAAGGATCAACACACTTCAAAATCATATACATTTTAGGCCTTAAAGAACATTTTTCGATTCAATAAATATAAGGGAACATATCTATTTACAAGAAATCTATCAATACAGTATTTAAGGATTATTAAACACTATATAGTCGGTAATAATTTTTGTGTTACAAGCCGCAAGTATTAGGTTCTTTACATGGACAACAACAACTTTAACATTGGATAAATTAAAATGTTTAACTTCCAAATATTATACATGCAGAATTACATAGTGCTAATGAACTCAGCAGTCGAAGCACCGACTATGACTGTTTTAAATAACATATTAGGGTCTTTTTGCGAAGACCACATCTTGTTACTTTTGAAATAGCAGTAGTGATTGTATCAGTGATTCAGCGCATGCGCATAACTCCTTTGCCTTCCTATTGGAGGATTCCGATGAACAATTGTATTGGTTCTTGCTGGGAGTAAAGTAACCTTCAACAGTGAATTAGCTTTTGTTTATGAAAAACCTCTGCTTATGTTAGTGAGAAAAAATGGGTCTTTTACAATTAGTTCGCGATGTTCCTGACAAAGAAAAAGGGATTGGTTTTTTACTCCGAAAAATTAATAGAATTCTATTAATTTTAGCGAGTTGGATTGACTAGAGTTTTGATATATTTTTGAGCGAACGTAGCGAGCGGAAACGCGTAGCACGTGTGCCCATAATGCTAAATAAATGTAAAATATCCAAAAAGAGAGAGAGAAAAGGAATAAAATATGTGTGTTTACAAATATCATTGTTATCCTTCATAACCTGCAAAACAGTTAACTTTAATGCTTAATAACTTTTTTCGTAGTTGAGAGAATTGATTTTGATAATATTAACCTTTTTATTAATAAAAATTGCTTGCCATTATCTAATATGAATTAAACCGTATACCAGTCATGTACTAATAGATAACCATCAAAGAACCTATAAGCTAATTAGTAAGCTTATCATCGAGTACGAGTAACTGTTATAAATCACTACTGCTACTTCAAAAGTAACTGGATGTGGTCTTCGCAAAAAGACCCACACATTATTACATACAATTTGAAATAAAAGAAAAATTAACGAAGGAAGGCATTTAAATGCCAGAGAGGGGGCCCGGTGGCCGTGAGTGCTAAGGCGTATGCACTAACTACTACTAAGGTTCTGGGTTCGATTCCTACTAGGGGAGATGGAATTTATTAAGAAAATTAAAGAAAAGGCATCAACCCTTTCCTGACTAGAAAAGGGCGGTAACATATAGATAACCCGTCCTAAAATTCATTCTCAATAATAAATGGACGTTAAAATATAAAAAAAATATTTACATGCCAGAAATCCCAACGTACGTGTACATAATATTTATAATCAAATAAATGTAAACCATGTAACGTACTGTATAACATATAGTGTTCTTTTTTGTACATGACTACTGCAAATGTGCGAACGCCTCTGCGCATGCGCGAACGCCACTGCGTATGCGCGAACGCCAGGGGACACTTTTTTGTAACGGTTTCTTACAGTTTAGTCACCGCTAAAGCATATTTATGGTAAAAATCTATACCTTAAAATGAAAAATATTGAAACCTTGAATTATTTTCTTTCAACTGTTAGCTATTCTGTATATTAGAATGAATACATTTGAATTATTAGATATTCAAATATAAAAAATGGTAAAGCCATCTAATGTTATTTTTCCCCGAAAACAAAATTACTTCATATTATTACAACAAATATTCAGATAAGATTTTAAAAGTCGATAGTTACTTCTCTTCATAAAATGATAATCAATTATCTTATAATTATTAGGAACTAAACTATGTACATAATTATATAATGGGATGTTTCATTTGTGGATATGTTCTAAGTGAAAGAGGACGTTGTCACAAACACATTTAATCTCCACAGTGATGTTTCTACCATAAATAATTCATAGGTGATTTAGATGTTAAATACAACTCATTATCATAAGTGATGTCTGATTGCCTGTATCCTAAGCAGACAATTCTGTCCCATAGAATGAATTGAAATTTGATTGCTCCAATCAAGACAAATCTTGGGGCATTGGAAATGTTCCAAGTAATCCTTACAATAACGTTGTTTCAGTTAAAATGTTCGAAGTTTATGTTTTATTAATGATACTCACTATAAGTTTTGGTATAATATATTGGAAATAACTGTCATTCATTTCCATTTAGTGTGTGGATATAGCCTTTTAGCGCGGTTCCTCCCTCCCCCATAGGGAGGAACCCCGCTTATAGGGTTGATACAATGAAACAATCCGGAAGTGCCGACTAGAAAATTTCGCGTTTCAGAACCCCTAGAGACCGAAAATAACGGTGGTTCAAATTTGTATATATATATATGTATATATTTATTTATATATATATATATATATATATATATATATATATATATATATTTGTCTGTTCGCTCATTTCTGGCTTCCCTGATGGTCCGATTTTGATGAAATTTGGTACGAAAATCTGTCGTCCAATTTGAAAGGTCAAGTTCGTTAACCAGCAAAATCCGCCCACTGGAAGATGGCGTTTGGGGCGAAATTCGCGCAGAAAAAATCGTAACGCTTACGTTTTTGAGTTCATAAGCTTGTAAGTACTCTTTTTATAGGCTTCTTGGGCTAGAAAAACGAATGAAACCATTTTCAAGGCGATAGCTTTAACCGTTGTCGAGAAAATTGGAAAAATAGTTTTTGAATTCCGTTTTTGGTTTGGGTACTTAGAATCACGGGATTCAGTTGAAACATTATCTGCATGTTCTAATTTCATTAAAACTAATATGTTGAAAGTTATGTTACGTTTGGAGTTAAGGAAGGGTTAGAATAAAATATTTTATGAACAGACATGAAAAGTTTTGGTAACTTTGTATACTTTCCTTAATATCTCGAAAAAGGTTGAGAATCTTGGTAAACGGAAGATGACCATTAGAAAGGTCACTAAATGCTCTACAAAGATGGTTCTAAAGAAAGTTTTGATTACGCGATGTCAATCGGAGAAATAAGTGCATAAAACTTTAAAGTAATTGATTTCGCTTATTCGAACTGTTCTTTTTCTCTTTCATTTTGGTACTTAAAATTATGGGATTCAGTTGAAACATTTTCTGCATGTTCTACATTCATTAAAACTAATATGTTGAAATTTTTGTTACGTTTGGAGTTTAGGAAGGGTTAGAATAAAATATTTTATTTACAGACATAAAAAGTTTTGGTAACTTTGTATACTTTCCTTAATATCTCGAAAAAGGTTGAGAATCATGGGAAACAGAAGATGACCATTAGAAAGCTCACTAAATGCTCTACAAAAATGGTTCTGATGAAAGTTTTGATTAGGCGATGTCAATCGGAGAAATAAGTGCTTAAAACTTTAAAGTAATTGATTTCGTTTATTCGAACTGTGTTATTTTTAAATTGCTTATAGTCAGATTATGTATTTGACAATAAAACAGATTAAGTAAAATAAGAAGATCAATTTATTGTTAGAAATGTAGCGTTCAAAGAGAGAGATCCCAAGGCTTTCCAAATGCCTCTGAGCGGAGGCCTTTCTGCCCGACTTATGGTATAGCTGACCCATACAGGTAAGATTGTAAATCAAGACCTTTCAAGACTGGTTTGTTTGAGATTTCATTTGGATAGCTGTTTCGCTATTGATCTAAACAAAGTAATAACTGTTTCTATTCTATGCCTTCATAAACACTAGAGATAAGAACGGAACCGCGCTAAGATGACGCAGTTCCTGCGAATCGGACTTTTTTTTCTTTGTTTTAAATCTAACTATATATATATATAAGAAGAAGGAAAAATATTGACCAAGGCATATGGCTCCGTCAATCTCAAAAATTACTGAAGACATCCTTGAAACACACAAGCGTACAAACCAGAGACTAGCAAATCTGTCTGTCGGAAATGTGTAAAGCAAAAAAAAAAAAAAAAAAAAAAAAAAAAAAAAAAAAAAAAAAAAAAAAAAAAAAAAAAAAAAAAAAATTGTTCTTTCAAATTCATGTTTAAAGATACATAGTTTCTAATTTTCCGTATTTTAGAAAAGCAATAGACATTTACAATTAATAATAATTATTCATTTTGAACAATAAAAAATTATCTTTTTTCTCTACAAGACAATAGGAATGTTTAAAGGATTAAAAAAAAAAACACAGAAAAACAGAAAAAAGTTCTATTTACTTTTAAAAACTTCAGCTGAAATTATTAATTTCAAAGATTAACAACCAGATATAGGTAGTTTATATATAGTAAATTTTCCCTGATAATTATTTCAATATAATTAAAAATTTTATGGAATAAAATATGTAAATAAGAGTTTCGAAGCTTTGGGAGCTTGCACTAATTACTTAGCTGTTAATAGCCTATAAATTCTTGGCCAATTATTGAACTTTTATCTTTATGTTTTATCGTTAATACTGAATAAATATGTAATAAATTTGTCTCCATTAATTTCCCTTTCGTTCAAACAATGTAATATGTTATTTAAATAACTGTGTCAAGGGAAAAAAATAACGTGACGTATTTCTTTAACTTGTTGAAAGATTTTGTTAATTTCGAATACCTTTCTTTCTTAGGAAAGATTCATATGGATGACCTGAAGTCTACTTTTAGTCATCGAACCATCCTCTACGACTGGTCGGGAGAAATGGGGGCGAATGATGTCTTGAGGAAAGGAAATATACGATTATATTACTCTCGATTGATAACATATACTGATTATTGTTCACTCCATTGAACAACACTTCACAGGCGCAGTGGATCTCGGGACCACTTTCTAATAAGACGTCTTGGCCCAGAGGTCCTCCGTATCATTCTGGATGTTAAAATATCATCTTCACTGGAAAAAAATAATTAATCAACTCTTCTACTTGTTATCACTAATGACATTAGCATAATTATAGTTTTTCCACTGTTTCAGGTATAACATGGAACTTCAGGTTCGGTAGCCTGGGGCGGTCCAAGAAGATGGTCCCCCCGCCCATGGTACCTTCCGCAATCTCGGACCCTCAACCCCAGACTGTCATTACAACCATGGTCACGCCGCACATGGACGTCGACAAATGGCTGTCCAGGCTGGATCTGTTGCAATACAGCCATCTCTTCGACACCTATCATGGTGTAGAGGTATGTGATAAATAAGCTTGTGTGTTTGTGATCGTGTGTGTATCTGTGTTTTAATATGAATGAGAAAATCGTGAAAAGCGAATATCAAATGGCAGAACCATAAAAACCAATTTGTGTTACATGTAATAAATACTTTACAATAAAACAGTTACTAAACGAATGCAGAAGACAAAATTACATAAATATCCCATATGAATTCTAGCTAAATATTTGTTGAAATCTAGCAAACTAACCTAGTCAGTGCCAGCAACATTTTATTTCTTTTTATCAGGTCAACCCGTAAGTAATGTCCGTTTATGTCGGTGTACTGTAGATTGTGTCCAGCTAGGTTTTTCTGCTAGCTCTTCGACTGTTACAACAGGATTTTTCTTATACTGTGGCCTGCAGCAGTATATCAGAGTATCATCTTCAATCTTGCGTTCGAAATCGTTCAAACCACTGCTGCACTTGTTGCTCACTAATGAAAGCATTTTGAAGCAGCATTTTCTCCTTTTTCGAATTCCCTAGGCATAACATGGCGCAAGTGGTGTCTTGGGAGATCCATTTAAAATGAAATTTCGCCACAGAATAAATATGTTTCACCAACCAAAATATGATAAATAGAAGTGTATTTAAGGCTATAATAAACAAAAATAAATTGAAAAGGAGAGAACATTAACAGACGGAATATAAAAAACCTACATTACTTATGGGATGACCTAATATTATGTTTTTTTACTTAATAGAGTTACAAAAATGGTTTTATAACTGATGTTTCGATCTAATATATTGGTTTTAATTATTTTCTTTAGTTGTTCTGTGTATTTTTTTTAATTTTTAGCTGAAGAAGGCTGCCAAAGAGCATGCCAAAATGTTCTAAATATAGATTTTTTCGAAAATCTGATTCTTCTTAGCCGACTCCAAATTATTCTCTCCCTTGTTATGTCACCGACGGTTAACTATCTACAACGAATGTTGATCATTTTATTGT
This sequence comes from Gonocerus acuteangulatus, assembly GCA_946811695.1. Classification (NCBI taxonomy): domain Eukaryota; kingdom Metazoa; phylum Arthropoda; class Insecta; order Hemiptera; family Coreidae; genus Gonocerus; species Gonocerus acuteangulatus. Next base: position 37,646,470 of record OX328126.1, on the reverse strand, counting down.
TAGGGGATATTTTTGCATGAAATTTAAAATGTATTTTTTACCAAACAATGTTTCTTGGTAAGAATCCTTCATTAAGCCTTGACCCCTGGAACCTCGAACTCCAGTTTATCGATGGAGGTTTGTATAGTTTATAATGGAATAGTTAATATCCTCTAATGGCTGCCAGTTCTGCTGACGTCATCAGAATTAATAGACTGACCAATGATTTATCATCCTCCTTCATGATGCCAAACCAACCTTGAGCTATATTCATTTCCCATTCGAAATTCCGGATTTTATTTTGTAATAATAAAAACTATACAAATATTTGATAAACATCATTATAGAAAGATGCATTATGGAAATTATTTACCATTTTAATGTTTATTATTAAATAAAGTTATGAAGATAACTTCCATCCAGAAAATTTTTGAACATTCCAAATAATTTGTCATTGTCCAACTTAATGCAACTATTAAGACTTCATTGTCCTTCTTCAGGAATAACACTGTTATTTAGTTAATAAAAATAATTAATAGAGGTGTCAAAATCACTGATGAAATACATTATATATAAAAGATTATATACTAACAATGGAACATAATAACCGAGAAATTAAAATCTAAAAATAATCAATTACAATAATTTTTGATAATATTACTTAAAATTTTAAAATTACAGTGCTATGCCTGAGGAAGTACAGTGAAGCCCGAAACGTTGCATTACATTGGATAATACAAAATTATTTGAAATTTCCTCTACTCATCTTTAATTTTACCCATCTCATATGAACATTACCTTCCAATATCTTGATAACATTATTTATTAATAAACATAGAAAGGACAAATAATTTTCAGAGCATCTTTTTATAATGTTGTTAATCGTTACTTAAACAATCATATTTCATGTAACCTTCATGACATTCCGAATTATATACTAAAAATTATCTTTAAATTATCACTATAATAAATTTCTCTGAATTTTAATTAAAGAAAATGTTCTATTTTTTTCAGGACTTGTTAGAATTTACGGAATCACAAATAAAGGAGTTGGGGGTGAAAAATTCGGCACATCGTGCCAGCATAGTGTCCAGCCTGGTCGCACTGCGAAATAAATATGACAAAGGTAAGTTGGCCTTTTCATGCAAAGTAGATTTGCTGTAAAAACTTATAAACAATCACTATTATGACATTCCTACTTAATGTAAATACAGGACAGACCCATAACTCACGGTTTAATGTTGCCCTGACGATAAACCACATACTCACTTACACACATTACTCACATCTACAATAAATATCCATATATATTTTTAGATGCCTATACGAAGTAATAGAAAATACGATTTTTTAATTAAGATGGAGGAATTGTTTATTTATTAAAGAATATTTTAAGCTCATATTCACAAAACTAGTTTTTCAGGATAGTACATGGAAATTTCGTAAGAGTTATATAAAATGTGAATTTCAATTATATGAATTAGAGCATTTAGTTTTGAAGCTCTAAAATGTGTACATGATTTCACAAGATATACTAAACTCATGTTAAAATTTAGGACGCATATTTTTTAAAATATTATTTAAGATATTACTTTGAAAAATTACCAGAATACTTCTAAATTCTTGCTAAGATGACGCAGTGTATTCTTGTGAATGAACGTGCTAAAGGCAGCATCAGTATATTTGTTAAATAATTGACTACATTATTTTGATAGATTTTGTGATTTTTTGTCATACAAGTGATAAACAGTTTAATAGTAATTATTTTACTATATATAGTAATATAAAAAAACAAACAAAAATGTGTCCTATAATTTTATTTTAACATCCTTGGTTAAATATTCGTCTATATTATCCTCAAGAAGTTTAAATGTGATTTCCCGTAGCCCTAACTACTCTTTCTTTTTTAATTTCCTGATATAAGTATTAGAATATTTTTGTTGGGTTTTTTAATTTAATTGACAGTTTTGTGTAAATTTCTACACGAAAATGTTTTTGCCTCCCCGTATACCTTGAAGTCCAGGAAAAGAATTTTTTTTTGTTATGCGTAATTTTCTTTTTCACAAAGCACCGTTCGGTTTGAAGGGAACAAATAATCACTGCCCCGAAGGCAGGCCTTGGTTCCTAATGTGCAGTCTGGTCCGATATTATTGTTTCTTTGCTTCTGTTCTGCAAATGATTACGCAAAAACACGGGTGGTCCTTATATAGGCATGTACAGGGAATTAACGCAGCTATAATGTTTCATTTACCATTCGAATTTCATTCCTTAAAAAAAAAAAGTAAACAGTAGTAAAATCTGTTCTCAACTAAGATATTTTTTAGGTCTAAGTCTCAACAGTATTCTAGAAATAGGAAAATTTACTTGACTAACTTTTATCTTCTTATTATGTGTGGTGAAATTAAAATACTGTACTGTTAACGAGTGGTTTTCTACCTACAGAGAGGGAGGAAACTGACTAAAGCGTAAAACAAAATCTTTGCTTCGTTTACCATATAATCGAAACGCCTTACTCTCCGAAAATGCTTTGTATTAAGACATTACTATGCTAGGAATAAAGGATATAAATAACGGAGGTACAGGATTATAAGTTACAACATGAAGGCGTGTTGATGCATCGTGCATACGCACCCCTGCAACGCACCCAACCACTCACGACAGGCGATATGGAATACCCCTCGGGCACGCTAGTACACTCACCAACACTCTCGGTGCACGAACAACACAGAATATTTCATAATGTTTTTTTCTTCTTATACATCATTATTATCTTCTTTTTATTAAAGCTGTCTGACTGTTGAAAGGGCCGATACTTTCTTTTAAACCAAGTCATCCTTTGTTTTACTCAGCTCAAATAAATTTCTCACTTGTGCTTCTGATATACTGTATTTTTCTCAAAACATTTTCAATGTTTATATCTGATTTTTTTAGAAAAGGTCCCAACATTTCAAAGTGGAAATGTAGTCTCCAAAAGTACGGCTGTTCCCTCTCTTCTCCATAGCCCTGAAGATGGCTCAGCCGAAACGTTGGCTATAGATACGACTCAGCTTATTTACAAAATGTAGTTTTATTCAAACAAATTGACCGAACCCTGATTATCTACACCATCTCCATCTCCATTATAAAATTTAAAAAATCAGCAAAACGACATGAAAAATAAATTAATCCGTAGTTCAAATATTTTAATTTGGGAATGGAAAAATACACTCTGCTTAATTATTTATAATTTAAAATGCATCTTGACTAACTAAAAATTATCTGTAGTGCCGAGCGCATTTTAAATAACTTACTAAATTCTTCCAGTTTTGAGCATTTCATATGCTTGCCACTTCTTGGTCATTCTGAGACATTGTTGGAAATAGATTAATGTAAACTCTTTGAGGAGACGATTTATGATCTCACATAATGAAGCTACAGAGAAAAGAAAACATAATAATATATATACAAATTAATTACATATAAAATAAAAAATCATAATTAAAAAATGATGAAAAACAATAAAATAAAAATGAATAATGATTATGAAACATAATTATTTGAAATAGTGACATATTTATCTAAAACCAAACAATGATATTTTCAGGAAGGGCTCAGAGTTGTTATCCTTAATAGGGTTTAAATTTAATGTTCAAAATAATTCGATCGGTGACTCAATGTTTTATTTTCAAAACTTTATTTATTTAAAAGAAATTAAATTTTTGGCGTAATGGTCGAATTTATCCCATGCTCCTCTTCTTCGCTTGATAGCCACTACAAGGTTCACAGAATAAATTTCTTAATAATGAATTTACATTATTAGTAGATACATTTATTTAATAGAATGGGATAGAAAAATATAATTATTAAATTGTCATTTTTATTTACATTCAAATGTCCACTTACACATAGCACAAATTTTCGGAAAGGGTTATTTATAGTTTACCACTCTTTTCGTTTCAGGATAGGGTTAAAGAATTTTATTTTTTCTGAAAAAAAAAAACCACTAACGCTAGTGGGAATCAAACACACAACTGAAAAAACACCACCTTTGAAAAAAATGTCTCCTCACTACGCAAGTAACATGTATCTGTCCTTGAGACTCTCAAAATAGACAGCGAAGAAAAAAGTCTTGCGAAAAGGGCTATATTGAGTTGTTTTTATATTGTGACGTTAGCATGAAAATAATGCTAGAAAAAAATTACACAAATATTTAACATAATTTATACAAGATGTTCTCAATGATATTATTGTACACATTCTACTAAAAATGCTGTTGACATTGGAAATTTGATGCAAAATTGATGCATAGTAATGAGTAGATATCAATCGTAAAATTGGTTCAAGAATTTTATCAAAACAGGACAAACATTCTATTAATTTTTCTTGAAGACGTTAATAAAGAATTTTATCATAAAATATATCATTATAGAACTATATTACAAGTGCTAGTAAAAGATAAAAATTATTATTACGTAATTATTAATAGAACGAAACCAGTTTCACAGGAAATTTAAATGGAAGATTGAAGCATCCTGTTAAACGTGTCTGTCCCTCTCTCTTTTCAACTCTTTTGTTCAATATCTTGAAAAATGTTAACTTCTTATTTTTTTTCTCTTATTTATGATCCGTTGGTTTTGAAGGTACATAGCGAAGGTTGTTAATCAGAAAACGACAGCAAGTAAATCGCCAATCTCTGAAAAGATGCTAAAAAGTTCGAATGCTACTGGAAATATTGTGATTACGTAAGTGGAAGGTCAGGGTGGAAATGACCATTGATCTTTATGGTTTGCGTAGCCTATTAAATTCAAGTAGGAAATTAAATTTCTCTCTTAATCCCTCTGGATTTTAATTACTGATTTATATTTCATTGTGGCAGCCATTAATATAAACTGGCGTGCTTTATGAACCCCTAGAATTCAGATATTAAATGTAGATTTCATTATGTATATAGTTTAAGTAACTTCGTGGTTTTGTAAAAAATTAACAAAAAAAATAAAATATTCTTTTTGGAGCACCGAAAGGATCGACGAAGCACACTCGATTTTTTAAAAAATGTCTTAAAAACATAAACAATCCTACCAGTAGACACCAAAAATGGCCCTCTTTTATATGCAGGTACATGTACATTTGTTTGTTTGAAATATTTTGGGCAAAAAACCTCATGGTCATCAGCACCCTACATTACAAAACATGCCATAGGAAGTATACATCCCATGCTTTTGGGTTAGGGTCTGCTTTTAGCACTTTCCTCCGAAGGAAAGTAGCTATTGAGGTTGGACTCATGACGGAATTTTTGAAACATTTTTCCAAATCTTTACCGATCCTACCTAGTAGACACCGAAAATGACCCCCGTTAAAATTTATATATATATATATATATATATATATATATATATATATATATATATATATATATGTGTCTGTTAACACGATAGCGGCCAGAGTTTTTGTTTTTTCGTCACGAAACTTGGTATATAGCATTCAATTAGCAAACGATTGAACGAGTTCGTTAACCACCAAAGTCGGTCCACCGGAAGGGAAGGTTTACCCCGAACCCAAAACACTAATTTGACTATGTCAGCCGTAATATTTGTTGTATTTCAACGAAACTTGGTATTCGTAGTGGTAATATAGAGAGAAAAGTGAGATATAAAAATGAACTAAATCGGTTCATTACAAGGGGGGGGTTTACTCCGGACCCACAATACCAATTCGCCACTACCAGCCGTGATTTTTGGTATATTTAGATGAAACTCGGTATTCGTAGTGGTAATCCACAGGTAAATAACTGTTGTAAAAATAAACTAAATCGGTTCATTAGGAGGGGGGGTTTACTCTTGACCCAAATTCTTAATATACTCATACCGGTCGTAATATCTGCTGTATTGTAACGAAACGCGGTATACGTCGTGGGTAACTGATGAGAAAGAAGTGTTGTAAAAATGAGCTGAATCGGTCAATCGGAAAACGGGGGTTTAATTTGTAATATATTTCAATAGAAAAGCCCGCCAGACGTAGGTTCACAAAGCCGCCGCAAGGAGCGCTTTCTACCACTAGAGTGACTGTATCTTGTTCCTGCGTTAGATCAAAATACGATAATATCAGGTTTTTTGTATTTATTACGTAGTGCAATAGGTACCATGTGTAAACATAACTCTGGAAGCAAATTAATAATTGATCAGTTACTCATTACAAATTTAAAAGAGAACTATTCATGTTTTTATTTTATTTATGTAGGATATTTTAAGCAAATTGTTCTGGAAAGCAGTCTACACTACCCAAATTCTGAGGAAAGTGCTTAGTTATGCAGCTCCTGCGTGGCGGACTTTTTTTTAATCACCTTTCATGACAGTATTTCTTTTCCTTTCTTATTTTTTTTTATATATGTTTTTTTTTATTAATTATCTTTATTTTTATTTATTTTTACAATATTTGTTCCTATCTTTTTTTATGTTTTACATTTTTTTTCCTTCCTTGCCCTTTTTTTTTTAATTTTTCTCCCTTAACAGTTGCATTTGCCCTTATACATTCAACACAAACTATCACAAAAGGTGACTACCTACTTAAAAATTAAAACATATAGACATATTACCCCCTCCCCAAAACATTAAAAATTAAAACATTTCTGCGAGAAAGCTAAAAACGAACGAATATTTCAGCGATCTAACTAAATCTGTAAATAATAGAAAAGAAAATTGACATCCACCACTGGTAGCAGGAAACGACGAAACATGGGCATGCCTTTCGCATATATTTGGTACAGAATTATCTTTTTTTTTTTTTTTTTTTTTTTTTTTTTTTAAAAAGATTGAAAAAAAACAATACACTAACAAAAAAAAAATAAAATACAAGGAGTTCATTGTAATGGCCCCAGGTTGTGTATATGTGCAGGTGTGATATTGCTGCATCTGGCGAACACTACCAACACAGATGCACCAACCAAACACCAGATACACTCTCCCTCACAACACTCTCCGACCTCATAGGACTGTGTTCATATCAACATTCTCCCCAACAGAAACCTCCATATAAACGAGGCTCTGTGCGTCCCTTTGTATTCCCTCTATCCTTTTTATTGGCTCCGTGTTGGATTGTCATCATATCCCTTCAACCGTCACATCTAATTGTCTGGCTTCATGACTCAATGCTTCCATACAGAAAGGGATATGGGACAACAAAACATATATACCTTTATTCATTTTTAGTTTAAATTCACTAAGTTCTTTCCCTAACTCATTTTGTTGATCAACAAAACTTTTTGTTGTTGAATGAAATAATTAACAATTTTAAATATATTACTACAGTTTTAAGGAATAATTAACTATTTATCACTTACTAATTAACATTACACTATACAGAATAATGCCCGATAACTCTTGAATGTGAAATAGCCGATTGAAGATTATGTGAAATTGCGGACCGTTGAATTTGAGAAATTGAAGATAATAGGGATTTTGACAAATGATTAATAAAACTTAATTTTATAACTAGAATGAGTTATATTTCTGTCAATGTTTCGGTTTGACAGGCAAGCCTTCTTCGGGGTTATAGCGGAAAGGGAGAACAGTTCCGTTTCTTAGAGGCTATATTTCTGAATTCTTTCTCATCAAAAATGTAATCTCCACGAAAGGAAACCGTTCTCCTTCTCCGCCATAACCTTTAAGCAGGCTTGCCTGCCAAACCAAACAGTTGGCTGAAATAATAACTCATTATAGTTATAAAATTCGACATTCTTACCTTTTTCAAACATGGAAGGCTAAGATGGGCAGGTCATGTAGTCAGAATGGATGCCAACAAAATACCAAAAAAGGTTATTACCGATGACCTGCACTCTACAAGACGAGTAGGAAGACCGAGGATCAGATGGTTGGACAGCGTAGCCAACGATGCCAGAACTCTACTTGGCGTTAGGAACTGGAGAGCTGCAGCAGAAGACAGAGCCAACTGGCGGCTCTTAGAGGAGGCCCAGTCTCGGTGACGGGACGTCGCGCCACGTATGATGATGATAGTTATAAAATGAAGTTTTATTTATCATATCATCCTTACAATGTCAACTATCAAATATAAAAATCTTAGGAAACTAGAGAACGAGCATATTTTATCCATTGACGAAGTAATATATTGAAATATGGTCTTATTCGATATTTTACTTAAGGCATTAAAGGCTATTCTATAAAGGGGTTTGAGTTGCGACAATTTCTTACAAACCATATCGTCCAATCCAAGAGTTAAGTCAGGAACCTGAAAAACGATATTATGCCCGATTCCCGATTATCTACACCTTCTAAAGGATTATTTATAAACTTTATTTCAATAAGTATTATCAAAATCGTGGAAGGAGAATTTATTCTTAAATCAATAGAGGCTATGATTTATTCAGTATTTATGTATGAAATACAATCAATGTTTTTATTGAAGTAGACGGAGGCCCAATGGCCGTGAATGCTAAGGCGGTGAGCAGTTATTGCCTGATCTAGTTGGTTCGATTCCCGCCAGTGAAAATGTTTTTTTTCTTTCGGAAAAAGAAAAGGCATTACTTCTATCCTGGCTATGAACGGGTGGTAATTAGTAGAAAAATCTGTGTTATTTTTAATTAGACGTTAAAACTGAAATAAATGAATAATGAAGTAGACCATTTTTAATATTTTATATTAAGTTTTTAATGCTTCGAAAAATGTTAAATCAAGGAAATATACTCGTATATCTACCTTCTTTCTCTGTATTTATTTATTGATGAGCATCCACTATTGGAGTTATACACATACATCCAACTTTACAAATATATATTTTTCCACTTATACATTTATATAATATTACATATATATCTAATTATAACATAAAAATAGAAGTTTCCCAAAGAAAATAAATACACAAACAAAATAATAAACAAAATAAATAATATATGTGTGACATGTAAACCATTGAAAACACAGTATGCAATTGCATAATAATTTATTATTTATTTTACTTATGCACTGCTACTTTCGTTTCTTAGACTATATCAGCGAATAAAAACGTTAGCTGGTAAAAATTGATAAAAACTCTTCTGTTTTTTCCTCTTTCGCACCTTTCAGCATGGAAATAAATAAGGATATATTTTTTTATTCGAATGATGATTTGAGATTTTAACTGCTAGTTATTATACAAATCGAATCCTTGAAAACATATATATATACTTTGGTAAATTAGATAGGTGTTCTTGGCTTGAGCTGGAGAACGCCCAATTAGGACTTTTGAGGAATGTTAAATTATTCGTCTCAAACTAGAAATTATTCTTTCATCATCGCCGCTTGGATAATTCTCAAGAAGGCAGCTCCCGGCCCACACGCATTCCTATTTCGAGTCTTTTTATTATGATATTCGCCACATTTTTATCGGCAATATCATGATCCAACCTTATAAACAGTAACTAAATAAAGATAAGCTTCGATAACTGGAAGGCTGCGCTCAGACGATGTCTGTTAGAAAAACAATGATCTTTGTCCACTGCTAAAAAGGAACATATGGTCACTGTTTTTTTTTTGTGTTTTTTATTTTATTTATTTATTTCAGTTTCTTGCGACTAACACAATTAAACAAAAGAGTTGTCTAATATTTAAAACGTTCAATAAACAAAAATACAAGAAATTGGCATTAAAAAATAATGCACAAGAAGAGGCCATAGTTTCTTGCTTGTAGAGCTTGGCTTCAACTTCTCAATTAGTTGTATTTATATGTAAGGTCATGTAATTTCGTTTATGCGAATTTAGATTAAATCATAAATTTTTGAGGTATTCAAATAGTTGTCCAATATAATGACTGTTATCTGTAAGTAGTTCCTACGTGTTCTGTGGGTTGTTACCATTTTGTCCTAGTCCGTTAGGATGTGTTTAACGGTATTACAGAAATAAGAAGTTGGTTTGTCTTTTCGTGACATAAGGTAAAAGTGAGTCTGTCGGGATGGCCTATCCTTAATCTGCACATAAGTCTGCTGCTTTTAATAATTATTATTATAATTATAATAATAATTAAAGGAAATACTATCTGATTCAAACAGAATAATTTCTCTCTTAATTTAATTTCTTAAAGATGCAAACCTCCTCCAGAAAATATGAAGAACATATGATATATATATATATATATATATATATATATATATATATTTATAGATTTGTGGTGATCTGATTAGATATTGTTTATGAACGGTAAGCACAAGTATCCAATCTTCTGGTTCTGGTAGTGATTTATTAATCTTTGTTTAACTGCGAATAATATCTTATTTAATTGTTTTTTAAGTGGCCTTTACATTTATACGGTTTACAATCAGCTTACCAAAATGCAAATTTTAATCAATACATTACAGTTTTGAGGGTCCAGTAAATTATTCTTATTTTATTTAAAACTAAAATCACTGAAGTCGCTTTAAGCGCTTTAGAACTTAGAACTCCTTATTGCTAATTACAGAGGTAACCTTGGCTAACTCATAATGATATCGTGTAAGTAATGACAGCATTACATTCTACGTTTTAAACGTTTCTAACCTAAATGAGGCGCTAATGGTTTTGCATTTGTTTCCTATCTTAACAAGTTTAATAACTAACTCATTTGTAATACACAATTGACTTTTCATACTACAAGGACATTGGCAGATGAACGTCGTTCTTATGAATTTTGAGAATAGGTTGGTTAGTTCATTTGATTTGTTAATTATATTCAATTATTTACGTTTATTATTAAATACTTTCATATTGAGTCTTCTTTCCATTTAAAAATATTTATTTTTGCCTTGTTTTGTAAATTATTCATTTTGTAATCATAAATCACTTCTTTAAATAGCATTTCTACATTATACATTACTAGCTGTTACCCGGCGTGTAATGCTACCTACTATCTGCCTATGACTCCCCCCTATAAAATCTATCTGTATACTCAGTTAGGTCAAAATCGGTCAAACGGTGTGAATTTGTTTATATCTGTCTAGATGTAGTTCGTGAAACAGCCAACAGAAGCCAGCACTACAGCAGTTCAGAAAAAAAAAAACGACAAAGGCCAGCACCAGAGCCTGCGAATAGATAGCTCTTATCAAAGAAAGGCCAGCACTCCTTAGTTAGACAGTGACTGTTGATATAAATTTGAAATAAACTGCATTACATGATTATATAATGATGTAAAGTCATCAATGAGTTCGTGTTATTCTAATTATCAGGAACATCAACAAATAAATTTGAGACATTATTCAAAATGGCTGTCGATTCAAAATGGCCGTCAGAATCTAAATGGTTCAGTGTAGCCAATTTTTCTTGAACAAAACTTTTGACCTTTTGACCAAATTTTGAAATTTGACTATTTTGACCTAGCCTAGGAGATTTCCCGTGCCAAGTTTGGTCAAAATCGGTCAAACGGTGTAGATTTGTACAAGGAGCAAACAGATAAACGGACAAACAGAGAGACACGTGATTTTTATATATATATATATATATATATATATATATATATATATATATATATATATAGTAGTAAAGTACTTTTTCGATTAAATGAATTATAACGATTTTCTAATAGAAAATGAAGAATCATCCGCCATTTTCGGGGAAAAAATATATTTTTTTAAAATCATACTAGATTAAGCCTTCTTCCTTCAGAATAATTTTAATTCTGTTTTCTAGATTAAAAATTTCATCCTCCAGACTTTCGCCCGTGAAAAAGAGAGTTTTCGTTCGTCAGACACAGCGCGGCCATTTTGTTTTCGAAAAATTAACGTTTTTGATCACACAAGGTAGTATTACCTGTTAAATGAGACTCCTTGTTTCCTATTTAAACACACATATATGTATGTACTGTGCATGTGGTCAATTTTTATCTTACTTTTTTCATGAATAAAGAAGTACACAAAAAAATCTTTGTTTGGAATACCATATTTTATGAATTATTCTACTATTTATGAGCTTTCCTTCTTTATTTTTTCCCGCGAAAACATCTGGTTGCTGGTTCTTGATTTATTCATTCGCTGTGGCCAGTTTTTCTCCACCCGGAAACCCTAGAGAATATGCTCTGTGGAAAGAGAAGAGGAAATGTAAACATTAAAAATGCAATTACGAATTTTCATAATACTCTTCCTAATTAGAAGAGCGGATGGTTACTTTCGAAGTAGGTACTTAGTATTAATCACTCATATGAAGTTGGTTAATCTTTTTAATTTATGTTTCTTTAGTTCTTTCAGAAGAGTTCGTAGATAGTGGAGATTAACCAGTGTGAAAATAGTCGGTGTTTGCTAATAATAGTTATTATCAATAATAACATATTAAAATAAAATGTTTTCCAACGTTTAGGCTTGAAGTTCAAGCCTTAATTAGGGCTATGATGAGGGAAAGAACTGAGCCGTTTGGAAGTCATAAATAACTTCCGTTTCATAAGCGAATCAGATTCTGACAATATTTACAATATTGCAGGTAGGGAGTTTGATGTTATAAAAAGAAAAAAAAAAAAAATCAGTCCCCTAACAGGCCACGAGAAAAAAGAAACTTTTTTTCTCACAATAAACAAAACGTCTGACTCGCAGGAACTGCGGCGAAGACATCGTAAAGTAGAGTATTTACGGAAAAAACTATAAAGTTTTTATAAGATACCTCTATAGTATTAGCCCCTGAGGGGCTGATACTATAGAGGTATCTGATTCATGACTATACGGCACACTAGGGAATAGTGTGGTCTTTACTATGCTCCGGCCGCCTAATTTTACCCTTAGCTGCTTCGACTGCTAGAGTCATTAGCACCTAGGTACCCGTTAGTAAATTATTTAAAGGCTGGGTTGGCCTAGGGACGGTCAGGGAGGCCGAATCAACCCATGAACCACGACATCAGAAGATAAAAATCTTTAGTGTTTGCTCGGTATTTGGACTCAGGTCTTCCTACTTATTAGTCCAGTGCTCTACCACTGAGCTAACCTCGTAGTTCCATTTGTTTTTTTTTTCTCTATTGATAATGGTGTTTGTTTGAACTAACCTTATTATATAAGATTCAACGCTATAATTTAATTTATTATTTATTAAATTGCTACATAAGATTTAGCTTTTAACATGAATTATAAATATATAAATTATGTTAGATGTTAGTATAGAATATACGTAAACTTTATAGTTTTTTCCGTAAATACTCTACGTTACGATGTTTTTGACGCAGTTCCTGCGAGTCAAACGTTTTGTTTATTACAGTCGCTACATTGATGAGAAATTTGCTCACAAAGCTCTTGAAAAAACAGATTTTTTCTTCTTCTTCTCATATTTTCTTCTTACAACTGGCTTTTCATAGCAATTTATGAAAAGAAGGAAAACTATGAGCCCTGTTTTATTTGAATGAATGGCTCCCTCCTTCCATTAGCCTAGTTGTGATTAGAGCAGAATGAAGTTGAAAAGGGCTCTAAATGGCGGGGTGAGGCTAGAAGCGGTAGGAATGAGAGAATTCCTTTCCCGAAGGTCCTGTGTGGCCTATTGTCCAGCCCTTCCTTTATAAAAGGTGATGAATTCTAGGCCATAGATACCGGACAATGTGAGCACTCGACGCCAATGCATTTACACAATTATCCCCTTGAATCAACCCTTTCAGGGCTCTATGCCACTTCTTTCTGGTGATTTATGATTCTCGATAAAAACGAAAAACATTGGTACATATTCTCGGAAAGAAAAGCGTATTCACAAGATGTAATAATTACAAGAAATACAATGATATAGAAATAGTTAAACATCTTAATTAATACCGAACCTTAGTTTTAATCTTCCCAACAAAACAATTTTATGTTTTAAAGTCAAGTAATAAAAACAAACTCTTTTTACTGCGCTTTAAGTGATTAGCTTTAAGGGACGAGACCAACTCTTCCGGAATTGCAAGCACAGTTTTTTCTGACTGAGTTGTACGTCTTAATCCTTTTGGTAGGACATTTCGAACAGTCACCTTCCACATACCACGATTTCTCAACCGATTTCGATTTATTGAGCAAAATATTGGACAAGTACAAAAGTGTTCATAATTGTTAATATTTTTTTTATCACCATTTTCTAAGCCTAAACCCAATATATGAGACTCGATATAGATATATGTATCCAATACTGAATAGTTTCCAGTATTGTGAAACATGTTAAAAAATATTCAAGTCAGTCTCAATGTACAGGAAACAAAATCCTAGGGTTTTCACATTTTCTGGAAATTTATTAAGACTTAAAATTGTTTTATTCGATCCCCCACATGAAACTACATATAAAAAGTGCACCTGCAAGCACAGGATTTCAAAACTGTGTTTACGTTACGATTTTTCTATTGGACGCATGCTGTTGGTTAACGAACTAGGCTAAATATATATATATATATATTTTTATATGAAACGTCATTATTTTCTGATTCTATGTGCCGATGTCGCTAGCGCATTTCCTCTCAAAAGGAAGGAAGGAAACATAGTAAAAATCTAAATGTATTCAGACATTTTTGAGCTTATTTTTTGTTAACGTATTGCTCAAAAGACAAGTGACGTATGATTATTGTAATATCATTCAAAATTATCCAAAATACTAAAATATAAAGTTAATAATGGTATTGATAGATATACAATACTCTTTAAAGTTGTATAACTTTCTATTAACTGATTTAATTGGGGTACAATTATCTTATATACTCTATTAATATTTGTTTGGAATATTGTTATTCAGTTTTATTACTAGTCCCATATTGGCTCGTATGCTAGGTCACGTGCAAGAGCAGCTGCGGCTTGGGCTAATATTGCAGAAACGTGATTCAGGCTTTTATGGTGCTCATAATGGTTTTACAAACCTGGCGTTTTTTTTAAAGAAAGGAATGCAGCTACCATTCTTGAAGGGTAAGACAAGGGATTACCTTTTTTTTTTAAACTTCCGTATTGAGTTTCCGCTTCTTTAAAAAAATAAAATAAAGGCAGACTTTCAGTTAGTATAAGCGTGTTTCCGGATATACTGGATGTAAGCTATAATTCTACAAAGGCATACGGAGGGGTCCGCGGGATTGTAATTTAAAGCAATAACAACGAATGCTGCGCTAATACTTAACAGGCAGTCCTATTTATATTTGGTCGATTTAAATTAAATCCAGTAATATTATATACAGTGGCTCACAGTCAAAATGATGCCAACCAAGATTTCTATTTCTATTGCTAGTTGCTCTCAATTTGTTACAATTTAAACGCCAATGCACATTAGGGCATAATGATTCATTGTCACACATTGAATTTAGGTAATCAAATCAACTCTATAACATTTATATAAATAGAAAAAAAAAATCTTCATTAAAACTCATATTAATTGAAGGTCACAGTGAAAAAGATGCAAAGTTTAGTTCCGCTTAGAAAATAAATATTTTTCAATTTTTGGGGACATGAGTTTACTGATATTTTAATTACTTTTCATTCTTTTATTAAACCCGAAAATAAACAATATGAATACAAGTAACCAGTCTTTTTCAAGCATTTGCTTAAATTTGGTACACATACAACAATTCCTGAACGAGAAATAGTGATTAACAAATTTAAAATGGGCAAAACAACATGAAATCACCTCTATTATCAATAGGATTTATGCGACCATTCAACATATTATTGAACGTTTTAAAAAAGAAAACAGAATAATAAGAAAATCTAGAGTCATTACAAAAAAAAAAAACGTTTTACCGGCAATGACAAACGTTGGATTATGTGCCAAATAAAAAATAATTCAAAATTAAGTGCTACAAAGTAGGCTACATTAGTTAAAAAACGTTTAAATGAAACAGAGTGTGCTGCAACCATTCAAAGAACCGAAGAAGAGATAAAAAATAAAGGCAATACAATGGTTGAGTTGCAAGGCAAAATTCTTACATCAACGAAAAATATAAAAAGATGCAAATTATTTCTCCCAAGAATTATTTAAAGAAGAGATGGGCTTCTGGAGAACTGTTTTGTTTTTGGATAAGTCAAAATTCACTTTGTTTGACCCTGATAGAACAAATTTCGACTGGAGAAAGGCAAATGAAGAGCTCCATGGAAATAATCTTCGCCCGACCATCAAACATTGAGGTAATCATGTTATGGTTTGGGGGAGTATGGCTGCTTCGCTGGTACCATATCATTTAATTGAGGAAACAATGGATAAACATTAATATTGTGACATCCTGAAGAAAATATTGCAACCAAGTTCGGAATAATAAATTATTTTGCTTTTTATAGACATAACGATCCTAAATATTCTTCTTATCTCGCAAGAGAATGGGTTCATATAATATCTCCAAAACTATAAAATCACCCCTCCAATCACTAGATCTGAACGTCATAGAGAATTTATGAAGTTAATTAGGAACAGAAGTGAGGAAACATAAAATATCCAACGAAGAATATCTCATAAAGACGCGTCAAGAAGAATGGGAGAAGATATGTCTATCTTGCACAGAAAAACATGTCCAATTCATGCCCAATTGTTTGAATGTCATAAATAATAATAAAGGATTACCTAAAAAGTACTAAAATTTAAAATATTTTTGAATTTTTGGACATTTTCCATTTTGCATCATTTTCATTGTGACCTTAGAAATGTATATTAATTTAAAAGTTTTTGTTTAATCTTATGATTTAATCCCAAATAAATTTTTAACTATTGTATGTTCTAGCCTAATGATCCTACTGTATTTTTATAAACAAAGGTTTTTCAGAATAAATTGTGGGTTGGTATTAAATATATATTTTTTAAAGTAAATATCTTGCATAATTATGACTGTGTGCCACTGTATATATATGCACATTCCACAAAAAGCTATGATCTTATTACCAACATGTACAATCACTCCTAAGAAGTATTCACTTCCCCAAACATTGGCACCCCTCAATAATAACACAAAAAAAAAAAAAATCAGTATTTTCCAAAACCACCATACACGTATTCTTATGTATTTCGACAGGCTGAATCTGAATCTGGAGTCCTTTTTACCCTAGCACGTCAGGTTTAAGAGCATTTGAAGGCCAATTTCGTCTGAAGTCGTTAAAGAAGAAATAACTAGAGCTTCCATGGTTTTATTCTCATCCCAAAACTCCTAAAAAAAAAAATCCAATACCCCATCTTCCTAACGTCCTATCAGCTCACTCCCAATCATGTCCAGAATTTTTGGAAATCCTAATTCTGTTCTCAAAGAATTAAGTTTATATTTGAATCTAAAATGAATCATTAAGGTCGAAAGTGACACATAGCACGTTAAATGAAACCCTATTTTGTTTCACCAAAATTATATTGTACACATTTATTAACTAACTGTTGGACTTTTGATCATAAGTGTTTAACACTTGTATTTGTATTTTAATAATACCAACGTCATTCTGCGCGTAATGGCCAAACATTTTGATTTTCACGAAGTGAGTATAACGACATTTTTACCATTGAATTCTGTGCAATTGAAGTCCAATTGGTTTTCCACCACTTGATTTATAATGATTTGGTTTGTTTGTATTTCAATTATGACATTTGTCAGCTATTTTTACATACGTAGGCTTACAGAATTTAATTTCTTATTAGCTACAAAAAAATTATGTTTTAATATGTGAAAAAAATTATGGAATTACTTTCAGCAATTCTCATTCGCTATCCAAATTCGCCAATCCTTTTTCATACACCCCGAACTCAACTCTCGTCCGACCTAACTACGGGAGACTAAACCCTTGCTGAATAGAAATGAGATAGGTTATCACCAAAGTGACACACTTACTCTCTTTCATTAGTCAATAGTCATTGTGAGTATGTCGCTGTCAGAATCCCTCAGTGGCTGTCATTGTATACCCGCAGTGAAAGTCGTTTCAAGACTTTTGGGTATTGTTTTCCAACGGTTGTTTGTTGTGTTATTACCAAGCTTTTGCTGTGTCACTCAATTATCAAGCAATGATAGGATTTGTGAGAAGTGTTACATTCGGAATGTTAATTAAGTATTTCTAAATTTAATTATAAAGCACTATGATCTTGGAAGAAATTATTTTCTGTATATTAGACCATGTATGTATATATTTGCATATTTTTAACTTATTTAAACTCTTACCAATTATGTGTACATAATTTTTTTGTATTATTTATTTGATATTTACAACAACATAATAAATACGTTGTTGAAGTTACATTTCGAGGGGGTTTTAATTCCTAGGGTACCCATACACGGTTTGGACTGTGCAGTCTAATTCTTGAGATATTCCTGCCTGTGCACTAGACAGCCTTGAGGCTAGAGTTGAACTGCACAGTCTATTAAAGTAGAATAAAAAAACAATAGATTAACTGTACAGTCCAATAAGGCCGGGACTATGCAGGCCAGGCCTGACGTGTGAGGACAAGAGGATATTTGCTTTAAATTCAGTGGGTCTACATTAACTGGACTGTGCAGCCTCTGCTTTGATATTTATTATCTTATCATGTGTGTAATAGACCCGTTAAGTCCAAACTGTGCAGTCCCGGCCTTGAGATTTGAACTGAACGTGTATGACCACCTTAAGGATTGAGTTTTACAGGAGTTGGTATACTTGGGGTTCCTCACAGTTGTATGGTGTGTGGCCATATTGGTCTGAGAATAGTCATGTAAATAAGCCTTTTGTGTAAGATCAGATATTCGGCCAAGTAGGCTTAGTAAAAGTCTGTTTTGTCGATTGAATTCTTGTCTCGGTTGAGCTACCATTTCTTCAAATGTTTGACATGCATTAAAAAAAAAAAGAAAAAGTCCGTCACGCAGCAGCTGCATAACTAAGCACTTTCCTCAGAATTTAGGTAGTGTAGACCGCATTACTAAATAACTTGCTTAAAAGTGCCTATATAAATAAAGTAAAAACATGAATAGTTCTCTTTTACTTTTGTAATGAGCAACTGTTCAATTATTAATTTTGTAATTAATTTGCTTCCAGAGTAATGTTTACTCATGGTGCCTACTTCACTACTTAATAAATACAAAAAACATCATATTTTCGTCTTTTGAACTGACGCAGGAACAGGACTCAGTCCCCCTAGTGGTAGAAAGCGCTCCTTGCGGCGGCATTGCGAACCTACGTCTGGCGGGCTATTCTATTGAAACATAGTACAAAGTAAACCCGCCTTTCCGATAGACCGATTTAGCTCATTTTTACAACACTTCTTTCTCATGAGTTACCCACGACGTATAACGCGTTTCGTTACAATACAGCAGAAATTACGACCGGTATGAGTATATTAGTAATTTGGATACGGAGTAAACCCCCCTCCAAATAAACAGATTTAGTTTATTTTTACAAAACATTTTTATCTGTACATTACCACTACGAATATTGATTTTCGTCTAAATATAACAAAAATTACGGCTGGTAGTGGCGAATTGGTATTGTGGGTCCGGAGTAAACCCCCCTCCTAATGATCCGATTTAGTTTATTTTTACAACCTATTTTTCTCTGTAGAATACCACTAAGAATACTTAGTTTCGTTGAAATATAACAAATATTACGGCTGGCTTGGTCAAATTAGTGTTTTGGGTCCGGGGTAAACCCCCCTCCCGGTGGACCGATTTTGGTGGTTAACGAACTCGTTCAATCATTTGCTAATTGAATGCTGTATACCAAGTTTCGTGACGAAAAAACAAAAACTCTGGCCGCTATTGTGTTAACAGACACACACACACACACACACACACACACACACACACATTTATATATATATATATATATATATATATATATATATATATAGAGATATATAAATTTTGACGGGGGTCATTTTCGGTCTCTACTAGGTAGGATCAATAAAGATTTGAAGAAATTTTTCAAAAATTCCGTCATGAGTGCAACCTCAATAGCTACTTTCCTTCGGAGAAAGTGCTAAAAAAAAAAAAAAATACATTTTAGTTATGTTATAGAGGAATTATCGCAAAAAAAGTTATATCAATTGAAATAAATAGATCAATTGAAATTCAATATCGATTCGAAGTGTAAGTATGAGGTGGGTATTTCTATTGGACTACTCTAAAAGTCGAATGTGTGGCTTCCATTCCAACAGTAAAATGAGTGTATCAAGAAAACTAGGTATAAAAAATTAGAAGTTCATTGTTTCTACTTATCTTCAGAACTAGCAAAAGTCGAAAAACGAATAAGCGTGAGGGTTATATCCGCTATCAAACGAAAATGTTGGTTTTTCATAATAGACACAATAGGACCGTTTTAACGCTGGAAATATTTCCTTTCCTTTGATATTACAGTCGACTGGATAATGGTGTTTGTGGCTTTTAAAATATTCTAATAAATTTATAAATCTGTACTTTGGAACAAAAAGGGTCAATGTCCAATCCTCTAAAATTTGAGTGAACATCGGGGTGGGATAAACATGAATTGTTAAAATGGCAATGTCTACCCATTGATAGTTATTGAGGAAAAGAATACTTGCCCTTAACATTGGCAATTTTAACAAGTGAAGGGGTCGGGGCAAAAAAGTGCCAAGCATCATTTTAAACACAACTGTAGCTGTAATATGTTGGATATTGTGTTTATCTATCAGTTGAAATGGTTAGGGGCAACGAGATTAAGTAGTATACAGAGCTTTTAGTCATATTTTAGTAGCATTTCCATCATAGACAGAGAGTCCCACATAATATTCAACATTTGGCAGCTACAGTTAAGTTATGTTAAAAATGTTGTTTGGCACTTTTTTGCCCCGATCACTCGAGCAGTTCACTCAAATTTCAGAGGTTTGGACCTTGGCCCTTTTTGTTCCAAGGTACAGAAACAGTTTCCGGCAAAAATTGCGAAATATTAACCGTTTCTATTCTAATCGCACCAGGTATAAGATCTAGATGGAAACATGCTATGGTACGCAGTCAGATATTTTGGGGGATTCTCTTGAGAGCATGGGCCACTGTAAGCTATTTGAATATTTATAGCGTTACAACTGGAATTTGGGTTTTCGCCAATTGCGTTCTGTTAAAGCTGGGTATTGTTTGCAAAGGGACGGCCTATCATGGGGTTCTTCATTTTTTCAGTAAGATGAATAATTCATTTTGGGAACATATAAAATTTTGCTTGTTCTGCCTGCTGTAGAATCAATATGGTTTGAAATGGTGGGGTCTTGAGCCTGTAATGAACTCTATTTTAGCGCGGTTACTCCCTATCTCCATAGGGAGAACCCGCTTATGAGGTTGACCTCACGACGCAATCCGGAAGTGCCGAATAGAAACTTTCACGTTTCAGACCCTATAGATCACGAAAATATAGGTGGCCCAAATTTATATATATATATGCTTGTCTGTTCGCGCTCTAGCAAGCTAAAAAATGGCCAGATTTTGATTAAATTTGGTACAAAAATCTGTCTTCTAATTTGAAAGGTCAAGTTCGTTAACCACCAGAATCCGCCCACGGGAAGATACTGTTTGGGGCGACATTCGCGCAAAAAAAATCGTAACGCTTACATTTTTGAGTTCATATGCTTGCAGGTACTTGTTTTGTAGGTTTCTTAACATAGGAGAACGAATGAAACAATGTTCAAGGTGATATCTGTAACCGTTTTTGAGATAAGTGGAATCAATGTTTTTGTAAGTCAGTATTTTTTTGTGGGTACTTAGAATGGCGGGATTCAATTGAAATATTTTCTACATCTTGGAAATTAATTCCAGCTAAGATGTTTAAATTTTGGTTATATTTGGAGTTAAGGAAGTATGCGAAAAAAAAAAATTATTAATAGACATGAAAAGTTTTCGGATCTTCATACATTTTTCGTAAATATCTCAATAACGGTTGGGAAATCGTGGTAAGTGGAAAGTGACCATTCGAATGCTTATTAAATTCTCTACGAAAAAGGTTCTGAAGCAATATTCGATGGGGCAACGTCAATCAGAGAGATATTAGCTCTTAACTTAAAAAGTCCGACTCGCAGGAACTGCAGCATCTTAGCGCGGTTCCGTTCATGTCCCTAGTGCCATTTGATAAGCTTAGAAAATAAATAAACTTTTTTTTTTTATATATCTCGTGAAAATTGTCAAAATCCTCTCGAACATCTCGAATAAAAGTGATATTAAGCCGTCAGGGACACCGACAGTAGCTAACTTATACACAGAAGCGGAAATTACAGAATCTGGCTCTCATTCTAAAGCAAAGCTCTATAAATCAATACAAAATATGCCTAATAAAGCCTTTCTAGAGGATACAGAAGCATGGGCGTATATGAGGGGGGGGGCTGAGGGGGCTGCAGGCCCTCGCGAAATTTTGAATTGATGATAAAAACTTCTCGTAAAAACCTTAAAAATAAATTAAATATAATCATTTAGTTCATAAAACATATTTTATTTTACGTGTAATAGCGTTTTAGTTGCCTAAAACTATTCCAAGCTCTAAATATTTAGTATTCCATACCCTGGAAATGGTCTCAGCCCCCCCCCCGAAATTGTTTTTATATACGCCCTTATACAGAAGGATCAAGAAGAAGTACACAAGATTGAGTAGAATACCCTGCCTAATATAGCCTATATAGAATAATATGCCGAATAAAACCTATCTAGTAAATACACAAGGATAAATAAAAGTCTTGACGAATAACAAGTCAAGAAAAAAAAAACTTTATTTAACAAAATAAAACAAAGTTTAGTTGCCCAACTACAATAGAATAATATACCTAATTAAGTCTATGGAGTAGACACAAATGGACCAAAAACAAGTCTTGTGGAATATTGTTTTTTTTTTCTAATTAAATACTTTTTATCAATATTTAGTATATAACCTTTGTTGAAAACTATTGATTGCTAATTGATGAATCGGTTTACAACTAAGTAGTCTTTATGAATATTTAGTATATAACCTTATGTTTGGATCTGAGTTTTTGGGGTGCTCTCCGCCTAGGCTTTGTATTTGTCTCGGCAGATACCTGGGGTATATTTACAGCTCTTGAGGATTAACTCTTAGCAGGTAAATTTCCTGCGGCCCCCTTGTACGGGCATTGAACTGCCATATTCGCTCATAGTATCTGACCGTTGTGAAGTTTATTTTTTGGATTTAGGACTTAATATACATATGTAGACTAAATCATAGCAAGAAGTAATCCTCCGTCGTCGGTTCTTAACTATGTAGACTCGCTAATGTTATCCAATCTTAGATACATCGTATTTAAAATCCACAGCAAAAACACAACATTTCATCAGAATCCCCTGCTGAATAAAACTTATATAGAATAATATGCAAAATAAAGCCTATCTAGTGGAAAAAAATAGAGGAAAAAAGCCGTTCGTGGTGGTAGAAAATCTTAAAAGTATTTCGCTCAGAAATCTCCGAAATATGGTCACTAATTTTACATATCCTGTTTTATAGCCAAATAGATTAATATTCTATAATCAATAAGAAAAACCTACTAACAATAAAAAACTATGGGTAACAGATGAAAATAGGGAATACCAAGAATAATTCTAAATAATGAAATCAACACCAGTACTGTAATCTAGATATTCATACGGCATCTTCGAATTCTAACAAACAAAATATTGATTCTAATTATACGTATCCTGTTTTATTGACAAATACATTAGACTACTATAAGCAATTAAAAACACTAGGGAATATGCCAAAGAACTCGGAGTAGGAGCCTCGACAGTTTCAAGACATTTGAAGGAAATCGACAAATCCAAAACTGACATTTCATACGGTACAGCCTGATATATTTTTAACAATGAATTGTTTTTCTTATTTTAATTAATCTGTTTTATTGTCAAATACATTATCCACCTTTAAGCAATTAAAAAGTAACAAGGAATAAAAACAAACAAAAAGAACCGTTCGAATTAACGAAATCAATTACTTCAAAGTTTAAGCACTTATTTCTCCGATTGACATAGCCTAATCAAAAATTGTTTCAGAATCTTTTTTGTAGAACATTTAGTAAGCTTTCGCTTGGTAACCCTCCGTTTACCAATATTTCTAACCGTCTTCGAGATATTAGGGAATGTATACGAAGTTCCCAAAACATTTCATGTCTGTTAATAAAATATTTTATTCTAATCCTTCCTTAGCTCCAAACGCAACCAAAATTTTAACATATTAGTGTTGATGAAATTCAAACATGCAGAAAATGTTTCAACTGAATCCCATAATTTTAAGTATCAAAATCAAAGACAAAAAGAACAGTTCGAATAAGCGAAATCAATTACTTTAAAGTTTTAAGCACTTATTTCTCCGATTGACATCGCCTAATCAAAACTTTCATTAGAACCTTTTTTGTAGAGCATTTAGTAAGCTTTCTAATGGTATTCTTCCGTTTCCCAAATTCTCAACCTTTTTCGAGATATTAAGGAAAGTATACAAAGTTACCAAAACTTTTCATTATTTCTGACAACAGAAAATTGGTCTCATTTTACCTATCCTGTTTTACACACACATACATTTTCCTTACAAATACAACATCAGAAATTAAAAAAATAAAAAGCAATAAAAAACCAAGGGAAAGAGACAAAAATTACAAAAAGAACGACAAAAACCCGTTCATAAGAACAAAACAGACGTATTTGAAGTTTTAAGCATTTATTTCTCCGATTGACATAACCTAATCAAAATAGTTTTAGAATCATTTTTGTAGAGAATTTAGTAAGCTTTCAAATAGTTTCAATCCACTTACCACGATTTCCCAACCGTGTTCGAGATATTAATGAAAGTATACGAAGTTTCCAAAACTTTTCATATCTGTTCATAAAATATTTTATTCTAACCCTTCCTTAACTCCAAACGTAACATAACTTTCAACATATTAGTTTTAATGAAAGTAGAACATGCAGATAATGTTTCAACTGAATCCCGTTATTCTAAGTACCCAAACCAAAAACGGTATTCAAAATCTATTTTTCCAATTTTCTCGACAACGGTTAAAGCTATCGCCTTGAAAATGGTTTCATTCGTTTTTCTAGCCCAAGAAGCCTATAAAACGAGTACTTACAAGCTTATGAACTCAAAAATGTAAGCGTTACGATTTTTTCTGCGCGAATTTCGCCCCAAACGCCATCTTCCAGTGGGCGGATTTTGCTGGTTAACGAACTTGACCTTTCAAATTGGACGACAGATTTTTGTACCAAATTTCATCAAAATCGGACCATTCGTCTTCTATTTAGAGAGCGAACAGACACACATATATATATATATATATATATATATATATATATATATATATATATATATATATATATAAATAAATATATACATATATATATATATATATATATACAAATTTGAACCACCGTTATTTTCGGTTTCTAGGGGTTCTGAAACGCAAAATTTTCTAGTCGGCACTTCCG
This sequence comes from Gonocerus acuteangulatus, assembly GCA_946811695.1. NCBI lineage: Eukaryota > Metazoa > Arthropoda > Insecta > Hemiptera > Coreidae > Gonocerus > Gonocerus acuteangulatus. The sequence continues at coordinate 37,621,246 of OX328126.1, read as the reverse complement.
GATTGTTTCATTGTATCAACCTTATAAGCGGGGTTCCTCCCTATGGGGGAGGGAGGAACCGCGCTAAAAGTGTTTGTTTTGTTGTTTTGAAAGGGGTTTTTTCTTTGTTTATCTCACTTTTTAATTGGTTGTTTCTTGTTTTAAATTGCATTTATCAGTAAAATTAGTATAGTAGTAAAATATGCTAGGAAACGGTGAAAGGTATTGTTAATAATAAGTTTGGAGTGGCTGTGGTAATCAAGATGGCTGTGGCTAATCATGATGACGTAGTTTGTTTTGAATTCTCCTGTATATGTAACCTTTCTCATAGCCTCTAACTGAAGTTATCGTTATTTCTTATTTTATAGAAAGATTTAACCCACGACAGAATAGAATTTTATTCGCCATGAAGCACATATTTACAGTTGATTATAACAGTAAAACGAATTTGCTATTAAAACAAGATACTTAAAATGACAACGAATTTTTGGTTGTTTCGAATAGAGCCTTCTTAGCAGTAGTCAAAGAGTAAGTACGTTTTCAGTACATAATTGTATTGACTTATACAGATTAAGAATTATCCGTTTCTGTGTAAGTTGGCTACTGTCAGTTTCCTGTGATTTGTAATGCTAATCTATTCCATTTCTTCGAGATGTACGTAACCGCGCTAAGATGACGCAGTTTCTGCGAGTAGGACTTTTTTTAATTTTGAACCTACAAACGTTAAGTTAAAATTTCATCCATATTCACTTTCGAGGACAATTATTTAAAATTACATGCAATTTATTTTAGTTTATAAGATAAAAAGGACAAAGACACATGACAATGAAATGCAAAAAAAAAAAAAAAAAAAAAAAAAAAAAATCAATCGAATGAAAAAAAATAAATAGTATAACTTGACAGTGGGAATATTAAAGACATTATTTTTAGTATAAACAAAGAGACATTCTCTCAAGAATGATAAATGTCTGTGAGGCGCTTTGTTTCTTGTTCATATAAATAATGAGTAACGAGAAGGAGAAATCACGATTCTGATTTATTGATATTCTTCAAATGCCTTCAGAGCTCATTATATTTCTAGCCATTCATACGATACATTGTCGGTGAATGCTGTTCTCGCCTCTTGTTTGCATCAAAGAAATTTCTGATTATATTACGCATATAACTAGATTACTTATCTCTTAGTACAAAGATTTTTCAAGAAACGATGGAATTTTCAAATTGTGCAATCCGAAAATCGTTAAAGAAAACAACAAACAATAAAAACTCAGGAAAATAACCACAAAACGAATACACAAAAACCAACACTTATTTCGCTAACTAAGATTGTCCTATGGAACATCGCATGGATTGCCTTTTAGTAGAAAATTTCAATAAAATTAAGAGAAAAATACGAAACTATCGTTAATAGTTTTTCTCATAGTTCCTTAACTGAAAGTGCCATATATCTCACTTTGGATGATTGTCAAACATCCGGAAACAATTTCGACTAAATCAGTCGACTTGAATAGACCAAATCGGAAATTGATGTTGTATCGACTTTTCTCCATAATTGTTGCTCTTTTACGCCTTTTCAGTGTTTTCGTTCAATTTCTCACGCCAGATATATATATTTTGGCGTGAGTATATTTCAATATACTCACGCCAGAAAACCTACTAAAACTGCACAAGTGGGCCTGTAAACGGAAAGCCGAAAGCGATTTTCCTCTCGAGAATTCGCTGAATTAAACAGTGCTCCATAGGATGGATTCAGCTGGAAAAGTGTTTTCTACCAATGCTCGAACATACAAATATATGAATTTATTTGAGGAGTAAATCAACGAGTGAGGTCGAATGTATGTAACGCGCGCTTCCGTGTATGTTTGTTTGTAAACACTTGAAAATTATATTGTAAGTAATTTATAAACTCAGCTCCTCCTAGGGCCTGATTCTCGTGTAAACCAGGAGGAGAAATAAATTCATAATGTCAATAATAATTTTATTACATCTAAAATCTAGTGTAATCAATTAACAAATTCGAACAAATGAAAAAAGATAAGTAGGTCCACCAGATATAATAAAAGTTTCATTCCATGGCGTGGGTATGAACCCCAAGATTACAGCGAATAAAGTTTAACATTTCTAAATAATAAAAATTTCATTACGCATTTTTTGACGTCTTAGCGTAGTCTTTAGCGAGAATACTTCCGGAGTTATGAGCGAAAGAAGTACAAAAAAATGTAATGCTTTTATATTATTTATTTAAATTTAAAAAATGTAATGTTTTTATATTATTTATTTAAAAATGGACGTTTTTATATTAAAAAAAAAACAAAATTCCGGGAATGGTTATGACTTGCCCCGAAGATATTCCCGCAAAACTTTGCTTGATCCCTCGCAACATCCAACTGAAAATAGTTGCGTTCAGGTCGCCTGGGGATTTTTTTTTTTTTTTTTTTTTTTTTTTTAAATAAAAATACTTATGCGAGTTAATTACTTATATGATCAACAAAATAGATTAATCCGAATATATAAAAAAAAATGAATTTATTAAATGCTTGTTAAATGAAATTTTCACCAAGAAATAGCATTAGACATGGAATCATGAGACGGCACGTTGGTTTACTCTTTTGCATCATCGCACGGAGTCGCTGGGTTCGTTGGATGCCGAGTGTTTGATGATGTCACGTTATCATCCTCGCTATCATCAGGTGTCACATTGGACTGTTTCTTGTATGCACTCTTCTCCTCGGAGGTCATCTGACGCCATATCTTCCCTCCGAGAACGGCTATTTCCACGCTCGACAGCTTTGTGTATCGTTTTCGCAAGTCGCTAAGTAGATGGAAGAATGGTGGTGTTTCTTTTCTTTTCCTTCTTGTAATCTTCCGCTTCAGTTTTCGTACTCGCTTTGGAGGCATCCTTTCTAAAGCAGGAAATTTCGATGATTTACCAACATGATGCATAATATTTTTTGGGGGTTTTAGAATTTTATCAAAAGTTATGTTTTCAAATTATTATTTTTTCCTAAAATCATGTGACTTGTTAGAATATGATAGAGGTTAATTAAAAAAAATACATTATTTATTTATTTAAATTTTAACGTCCATTATTATTAACTAAGAGTTTTGGAACGGGTTATCTATAGGTTACCACCCTTTTTTAGCCAGGATAGGTCTGATGTCTTTTCTTTTTTCTAAAGAAAAGCCACCACCCCATAGTGGGAATCCAACCTACGACCCTTGGTATGGAGTAAAAATACTTTATACGAATTGTATTGTATTTACATTATACGAATTGTAAATAAATAAAATACATTATACGAATTGTATTTATTTAAATATTTACGTCCATATATAATTGACAGAGAATTTTAGTACAGGTTATCTATAAGCTACCACCTTTTTCTAGGCAGGATAGGGCTGATTTTTTTCCAATGAAAAACCACCACCCGAACGAAACTGTTACGCGTGATTGTTAACGCTTGAGCATATTGTGCGGCGGTTTGTGTGTTTGATTCTCCCTAGAAGACGTTGCTTTTTTTTTTTAGAAAAAGTGGCTACATAATTCAGGTTACCTTTAGTATTATTATTTGTAATTACAATGAAACAAATAATCCAATGCTGGCAGAGTCAATTGAAATTAACCGATTGTCCTGTATTTAAATAAGCCCGCCCTGCTCCGTATTTTAAATTTCGCGCCTTGTGAGTCAAGCCTACATCTTCTAAATAACAGCTGATCACTCTTCAATGGGAGCTCGATGAGTGTCTTTTTTTTTTTTTTTTTTTATGTGTTCAATGATCCTGGAGATATGTGATTCACATCCACAAGAAACCGATTTATGTGACTTGCGATCAATCACCTGGCAAATTTAATAAAATCCATATTGTCCTCCTAAAAGCCTCCTTAAAAACATCATGTTTAAATATAAATTACCTAGGAAACAAGTTAATAAATTAGCTTTATTTTTTCTCCATATTCTAAAATAAATTAACTACCCTACCCAAAGTTAATTAAATTAATTTTGGAAAGAATGATTAGGAGGTTCCAAAGCCCTGCAATCTTCATTTATTGAATAAAGCTTTTCTTATATGTTGTATATCCTAAGTTGAAAACTAAGATGTTCTAGGTAGTTGGTAACAGCTTATTAAGTCTTCAATAGTTATGTATTTTCATTACATTTTTGTCTTGGAAACGTTTCGGCTATAAGCCATTTTAAACCCAAGTTGTCTGTATGATTTTGCATTATTTTGTTATATACACATCATATCTTCAGGTTATGTGATTGTAAATTTAATATTTCAGGAAATTTCATTTTTTATATATATAAAAATGTTATGGTTCATGTCTCAATTATTTCATGAATGATATTATTATTGCCTCAATTATTACATATTATTTTATATTTGAGTCTGCTTCCGTAATGGAGGACTTCTGGCACATCTAGTCCTCCATTACAGAAGCAGACTCAAATATAAAATAATATGTAATAATTGAGGCAATAATAATATCATTCATGAAATAATAGAGACATGAACCATTTTACACCAATTTTATATATATATATATATATATATATATATATATATATATATATATATATATATATATAAAATTGGTGTAAAATGGTTCATGTCTCTATTATTTCATGAATGATATTATTATTGCCTCAATTATTACATATTATTTTATATTTGAGTCTGCTTCTGTAATGGAGGACTAGATGTACATTATAGTACATTATATCTTCAGGTTATGTGCTTGTAAATTTAATATTATTTAATTTGAGGAGGAAATTTCATTATATATATATATATATATATATATATATATATATATATATAAAATGAAATTTCCTCCTCAAATTAAATAATATTAAATTTACAAGCACATAACCTGAAGATATAATGTATATATAATAAAATAATGCAAAATCATACAGACAAATTGGGTTGAAAATGACTTATAGCCGAAACGTTTCCACGACAAAATTGTAATTTATTTATTTAAATTTTAACGTCCATTTATTATTAACTACGAATTTTAGGACGGGTTATCTATAGGTTACCACCCTCTTCTAGCCAGGATAGGGGTGATGCCTTTTCTTTTTTTCGAAAGAAAAGCCACCGCCCCTAGTGGGAATCGAACCCACGACCTTTGGCACGCAGTGTTAAGAGCTCACGCCTTAACCCTCACGGCTATCGGGTCTCCAAAAATGTATTTAAAATACATAACTATTGAAGCAATCTGGTTTTACTAATAAAAGAACCTACATAAGCGGATCATTGTGTCCCAGTGAAAATGCAATAGTTTTAAAGACTGTGAATGGAATAAAACAGGAAGATTATGTGCTGGGTTTGATTGATTTTGTTGATTCCAAATCTATAACATTTGCTTCCTATATTTCTAGAGGGAGATTCTGTATACACTTCAACAATAAGGATGAAGTTGATAGATTAATTAACCAACATCCTATTGTCAATATTGGTGGCCATAATATTGTAATAAAACGTCTCCTAGAGCCAGCTATACGAGTAATAGTATCCAATGTGTTTCCAGTAATACCTAACCAAGCCATTGAAGATGCCTTGAAGAGGTTAGTTAGGTATTGCTATAGTAACGCCCTTGACTTGTCTAAAAGCTAGTCTTCATGATCCACACTTAGCCCATGTACTTAGTCATAGGAGACAGCTGTTCATTAAACCAGAGGTCTTTAACAAGTTACCTTCCTCTTTGGTTAGTTGAGAATAAATTATTTAACATATTTTTTACCACTGAAGGGCTCAGCTGTTTCATATGTAAAGGAAATCATTTAGCTTCACAATGTCCTGTAACTCATGAAAATAAAGTTGAAACAAATCATGTAGTTATTACTAATAATGAACTCCCTAAAAATACAGAAACACTTACATCAGTCTCAGATGTGATTAAAGAATCTCGTGAAACTACAAACCATTCTAAAAATGATGGTGGTCGCATAAAAGATCCTAAAATACCACGCTTAAAAGAAAAGAAAGAATATAATCCATCAATTTTAGGAGGTGAGTTCTCTGGTGTCCCGACCTTGCAGGAATATCCTGATATAGAAGAAGAGATTATAAGAGAACCTTAGGATGTCTCCTAAGAGAGATCGTCCTCCTCAAGAAGCTGCACCACCCGACAAGTGGAGAGCAGTTCGAATAAAGATGAAGATGCGGAAAGAATGGAAAGCTTTGGGAGTAATGAAAATATTAACTATAAGCTGCAGAGGCGACCTCGAAAAACAAAAAGAACGAAGAAGAATGCGGCCAGGAAAAAGTAAATAGACAATACGAATGTAATTTTTCCCATGAATTTTTCGTTATAGTAGGCACTAGTTTAATTATTTTTTTTTTTTTCCAGCTGAGCTCCGAATAAGTATAGCATGCAAAATAGTTTTGAGAAAAGAACTTTCATAATAGGACTAGTACAGGAGTACCTATAAGTAAAAGAGCTCAATGATAAGTGCTTCGGACCTAAGGATTTAAATTCTGAAGATTTGTCGACCCAGGATCAAGTGGATAACTGAAAAAGAGAAGATAGTTCCTAAATACGATTGGGAACCTACGAAACAGAATATAGCAAAGAGATTCAGGAACCAGCCTTGCACATTCTGTCAGGAAAAAAAAAGCAAGAGACAGGTATTTGAATGACAAAGGTTAACCAATCTAACCTATTTCATTAAAATAGATTGAGTGTAGTATTCAAATATTTATACATCTGTACAAAAATTGTATTTTGCGAGACATTACGAGTGCTAATAGTTAGTGCAGGAATTAACCTGGCTTCGGAATGCTCTAGAATCGAAAATAAGGTTTTCCATGCGGATTATTAAGATGAAATAAATCCTTTTAGCTGTTAGTTTTTAAATGAACGACAAACAGAAATGCACTAAAAGTTCTTCCAAACAAAATCCTACTTCTTCTTATAAATCCATTCTCGATCTGCCCGATGTTGATGATGGTCATAAAACTCTATGTTCTCTTTGTGGGCAAACATTTAAAGGTGAAAGAGGGCTTCGAACGCATCAAAGTAAGAAGCACTACAAAGAGGCTAATGAGGAAACAATAAACACCATATTAGGACCTTCAAAATCGACAAACAAACGAAGCAAACAGTTTCCCATAAAAGCAAATTTAAAAGAGGATTTAGATTATTGGGCAGAAACATTTAAAAATATCATTAAGCATGTGAAAACATTTTCACCATTAGACTATGATGATATTATTGCCGAGTTTTTGAAGTTCCTGAAGGACTCTAACAATATTCTTCCTGGACCAAAGCACCCTGCAATCAGGTACTATAATTCTCGTAAAAAGTCTGATAAAGCAGGAAAGGGTAAAGGTGCAGGAGAATGCTCAAATCCTCAGAGAGCGAACAAGGCTGCCAGGGCAAGGAGAACCGAACAGTATCTGTATGAAGTAGCTCAATATGATTATTACAACAGAAGGAAGCGAGTGGTTAATACTGTTATGAATGCTGACAGTCCCAAACGCTGCTCAATCAAAGCCGGAACAATCCTTAATCACTTTCAATCGATTTTCGGGCATGAGAATAACAATGTACGAGACAAATATGGTGACGCATCAAAGAACCCAAATATAAATACAGTGGACATAAAATCAATGCACCGAGCTATCAAGTCTACTTCACTTGACTCATCTGCAGGTCCTGACGGGGTGCTTATTAAAACAATTAAATGTCTTAATGTGGCTCATATTTTAAAAGATATCGCCGACATTTTACTATTGACCTCTTACGTCCCCAAAGCCTTTAGGCAGGGTCGAACTATTTTAATTTATAAAGGAAAAGGTCCTGTCAACGAGCTGACATCATGGCGTCCAATAACCATATACTCAATAGTAAGACGCCTGATTGAAAAAGTTCTAGATTATGAATTGAGGAAGCAAATTAATTTCCACCCTAGCCAACGCGGTTTCATTAAAGGTCTCCCTGGATGTCACGTAAATACACGCATCATTGAATCCATATTGCTCAAATCAAGGACAAATAAAGAAGATGGTGTATTAACATTCCTTGATGTCACAGGTGCCTTTGACAACGTTGGTCACGATCATATATTGAAGACGTTATCATCAAAAGGCGTATCAAGCGATCTCTCAGATGCTATATCTGCATTACTTTGCAATAACAAAATACAAATAATGGCTGGACCGAATCGAACAGACTTCATTGAAGTGAAGCGTGGAGTACCGCAGGGTGGGCCTTTGTCTCCAACTTTATTTATATTGGCCATTGACCATGTGTACAGGGAAGTCTGTGATCCCAAATTTGCGAACACATTAGGTTACAGACTTATAGAAAATCAAATTCCTGTTACACTTACAGGATTTGCTGATGACCAAGTTGTAACATCTCGGGATGTAGATTCTGGTGTACGAATAGTTAACGTTGTCAGCAGAATATTCAGTGAAATTGGGCTGGAAATCAATGCAAAGAAGAGCTCTGCAATTATTATTGAAAAAGGAAAATTAGTGAAGGGGAAGCTATTGCTGGAAAACGGCGGAGAAATCGATTCTATACAGGAAAATGATAAAATTAAATATCTTGGATGCGATTTTTCCAATGAGATGGTGATTAACGAGAATGCATTGCGACAGGTGAATGAAAACATGACAAAGTTAACCGCAACTAGCCTGCTAAGACCTGATCAAAAGCTCAATGTCGTAAATCAGTACCTTTTCCCTTCTCTGATTTATCCACTCCAAACAGCTCCTTTAATAAAACTGAACCCGACCTTTCTGGAAGGAGTTGATATTATAATAAGACGGAGTGTTAAAGCGATGCTAGGTTTACCAGCCAATAGTAGCACTGCAATGTTCTATGCACCAAGACGTTACCGAGGTCTGGGACTATTGCGCTGTCTTTGGGAAGCACCGCTTCAACACTGGTCCATTGCCCAGAAGCTGAAGCAAGTGTCGGATCATCAGTTTCAGGCAACATTCGACTACGAAAAAGAGTCATCTGAATGCGCTAATAGACTAACCGTTGAAATTGCCGAACTCCAAGAAGAGCACAATATTAAAATGATCAGACGTAAGTTACGAGAAAAGTGCTTTGAAGAATGGGCTCACTCCAAATGGCAAGGTGTAGGGGTGATACATTTCAAAGATTGTCCCAAAGCCAACAAGTTTGTCTATGAAAAAGAATGTCTGTCTGGCTCTGAATGGACAAATGCCCTAAAACTGAACGTCAATTATGCGCCATTGAGAGGCGTTCCTAGCGTTATGGGAGCATCAAATGTTGGACCCCTCTGTCGCAAGTGCGGGAGAGAGAACGAAACACCAGCACACGTGCTTGGAAACTGTCCAAATAGTATGCTTCTTGTCACTAGGCGTCACCATAACCTCAAACATAGGCTTATTGCTCTCCTTCAAGAAAAAGGCTTCCAATGCCATGAAGAAGTCTACGGCGTGGATGAAGATGGCTCCTCGAGATATGCTGACGTCATAGCATTTCAGGCAGAAAGTAAATCAGCATATATAATTGATCCGACAATCAGATATGAGACTAACGATCCCTTGCAGGCAGAGGCAATTGACAGAGAGAAGAAGGCTATATACACTAAATGCATCAAGACATACCAAGAGAAGTTTGAAGAAGCCTATGGAAGAAGGAATTATACTGTACAAGGCCTGTGGTTCGGCACGAGAGGGACGATCCCTAAAGCAACTAATGAGTTCCTTGGAACGCTGGGACTAGATACAAGCAAGCTAGCTAGCCTCGCGGAATCAATTCTTATTGATTCCCTGGGGATTCTCAGCTATCACATTTACGGGAGCTGAACAGCTGCTAATCATTCTTTCGAAGATTATTTTTTGTTCACCTTGTAAATTATAAAAAATATCCAAATTCACCATAAAAAAAAAAAAAAAAAAAAAAAAAAAAAAAAAAAAAAAAAAAAAATTACATATAGAGTCATTTTTAAATATCATTTTACCAAATTTCCTTTTCTTTTCCTCCACATTAAAAAATTAATTAACAGACATTCCAAAAATCAATTCAATAAATTTTCGAAAGAATGATTAGCAGGCTGTGTGTGTAGCAACCCAATAGACTTGGGCAGCAATCTTTATTTGTTTGTTTATTGAATAAAGCTTTTCTCTTTCTCTGCTGTTCTTTGATAAAAATTGTCCTGATTATTTGTTTTTTCCCCTTTACTTTGTTTCTGTGTTCTAAAATTAGTTTTATTGTATTAGAGTTTTCTTCTTTTGTTTTGTTTTCAATATCTGTGTTTATTATTATGTTTTGATGCCAAGTTTGTTTGTAAAACATTTCAAGGAGCCAGTCGTCTTCGTTACGAAGCTCCTAAAAAAAAAAAAAAAAAAAAAAAAAAAAACTATTGAAGACTTAATAAGCTTTTACCAACTACCTAAAGCTTTTCTTTTATAATAGGTAATTATTTTCCTGGTCTGCACATTTCGTAATAATTCAAGAGTTATGATTTTGTATCAATTGGCGTCTCTAAAACATCGGAAGTTTGCCAGCTTTAGAACCTGGTATAATAGAGTTTATCAGGTAAAATATGAAATGGATTGTTAAAATATATCCAAAGAAAAACAGTAGGAATAAAAAAACAATGCTCAGAATCTGGGGCAATGTTCTTTATGGTTCAAGTCGGTAGAGGGATATGGTGGCAGGCAAGAGTTATGGCTGTAGTTTCTATGAATAATCTATAAGACATAAATACATGCATACTCTCAGAGTTATTGGGTCTGTAAGGAGAGGCAGCTTGGAACTCTGGAGGATTTAATCAAACATATGACTATGCAATTTCATATACCACACAGAAAGACAAGCAAAAAAAAAAATCCGAACTGTTATGATGGTAACCTTACTGATACTGTTCTTATTATAGTTTCTTTCATTTCACGACCAGCAAATGCAATAATCCGGAATTTGTATTTTTTTATATAATACAACTCGCTTTGAAAGGTTTCAATAAAAAGAGAAAGTGCAAGTTCCTTAATTACATGGGTCATTACAAGAAAAGAGTAATGAGGGTATACATACATATATATATATATATATATATATATATATATATATATATATATATATATAACTTTGTGTGCCTTTGTAACACTGTATCCGTAAGAGTTTTGATTTTCAGGAATCTTTTCGGGAAACGACAGCTTTTTTCTGATTTAAAAGAGGTAAATTAGGTTGAGAAAATGTATTGGCCGACTACCACCATTTTTATATTTTTTTTTTTTTAAATTGAAAAAATAAGAGAAAGAAAAGAGAAACGTTGACATTCTGCTCTCGTTATTCCCTTTTTTTCTAATTTTCTCTTTTAGTTGTCATTTTTTCCTGGAAATTGGATTGTGCTTTAATTTACCCTCAGGGGTAGGGAATCATTCATTTTTCAAAGGTACTTGGAGAATTACATTTATTTGATTAAAAAAAAAAATGTTCGTCCTCTGAAAAAATTATTTATTCAATAGTCTTTGTTTAATTTATTTTATGCAAAAAAAAAAAAAAAGTATTTAGGCATTTTCAAGCATATTCTTAATTTCCTTTTTATTGAAAAGGAATTCCTCTTATAACGTCTAGCCGTGTATCTGACAAAGTGTTGACGTTTCATAGGCCGTTGAACTTTAAAAAGCACGTCGTTAAAATTTGTACCTCTTTGCGCTCTACCGAGTTATTTTGATGAAATTTGTCATAAAAGAAATCACTGTCTGAAACTAAATGTCAAGTTCTTCAATCAGTAGAATCTGCCCAAGGAAGACTATTTATTCGGCAATGAATGAAAGCACGAATGAATGAATAAGAGCATTTATATAGCCTCAAAATGTATATGCAAAAACAAACAAGCTTTTTATTCGGCAAAGTTCTTAAGAAAAACTGCTCTTTCAGCTTTGCGATAGTAGCCTCCCGGGTTCATTTTTATAGGCATTTAGACCTTTCATGTCGAATAAAACCACTATATATATATATATATATATATATATATATATATATATATATATATATATATAACCAGGAGGTAAAGCATATTAAATTGACTTAACAACATGTTCTTAATGTGGATTTTTCGATTCATATAATGGTATAGGGCTCTATGCCCTGTTCCCATAAATAACGAAGATAAGACAGTGAAAAATAAGATCATGTCCATTTTCATTAGAGGTAAAAGACATCATGTGGAGGACTTGATTTTGTTTGACTCTGATCAATACTTTTAATTACCTATCAATGGCAATAACATTGTGAAAAATTTTCTTTAAACTGTTTCTATAAGTAGCAGAAAAACAAATTTTAATAGTTAATGTTATGGAGAATTGAACAATTACAAGTAAGTGAGATGGAGTCCTTTACCTCCGGGGATTTTGAGAAAAAATACTATAATTTTGGATCTGAAGGCTCTTACGGGCACATTAATAAGTTCGGCTGGACTTGATATTTCGCAGATTTACGGACTGGTCCTACTTTTTGTATTGAGAATTATGACGAATGTAGGCAGGAGTGTTTTTGATTCCCACTATATGGAAGCTATGAAGACATAAAGGCGTTTTTCAAAGCTGCATTCATGCGCACAACCTCAATAGCTACATTATACAAGAATGTGCTAATTGGCTGGCGCTAGTCCACCTGTTTTCATTTTAAAATAGTGGAGAACACAGTTCAATGAAATTAAATTACAAATCATCGACCCTTCTAATCAAAAGATAACACTAAGTTGCTGGCATACGACATTTTTAATCTTGGAGGAGGCGATTGGATATTTAGTAACGGGCATAGCATGTGATATGATTAGCCATTCTGGAGAGTCAAGCTGTCTGCGCACTAATGCAGCATGCAGAGTAAGCCCGATGTCCGATAAGGAACGCTTGTCTAGCCTCAGCAATTAATAGAGAACGCATTGAAGGAAATACTGATCTGATCGCTCCTAGTTTTTAGTTTTTGTTGTGTTTGTTTTGTTCTATGCTTTAGGGTACCTACAAAGTAGAGCTTAGAGAGAGGATGATGCGAAAAGCATAGTGAAGAAATCAAACATTTCAGGTTAAATGGAATTTCACGGGGTAGTCTAGTTAACAAAGCATTTCAACTCAGTCGTCATAGCAACGATTTTTGATATGATCTTTGCTCTGTTTACGCTCCACTCTGTAAGCAGCCTTAAGTTACAGAGTAGAGCTTAGAGAGATAGAAGAGGAAGATGCGAAAGCATAGTGAAGAAATCAAACATTTCAGGTTAAATGGAATTTCACGGGGTGGTCCAGGCTGCAAAGCATTTCAACTCAGTCGGCATAGCAACGATTTTCGATATGCTCTTTGCTCTGCTTACGCTCCACTCTGTAAGCAGCCTTAAGCTACAGAGTAGAGCTTAGAGGGAGCAATGAGTATTGCGAAGAGAGCAAAAATTTGAGGTTAAAGGGAAGTATACAGAGTGGAGGTGGCAAAGCAGAGAGCATAGCAACGATTTCCGATATGCCCTCTACGCTTCACTCTGTTAGCAGCATTAAGCTACAAACAGAGTGGAGCCTTTGAAATAGGGATCGTGTTCTTGTACATGCCAATAGTATTGTCATTGCCAACAGGTATTAAGTCATCAGAAAATATATTTGTACTTGATTCAGGTATTTGGTGTAATCCTTCGTTCCAAGGGGCTCTGTAAAAGCAAGGAATAAACGTTTTAGCACTACCCAAAGGAATTGAGGTTGCACACATGAAAGGAATACTGAAAACTTTCATCAAAAATTCATCGAGCCTAGATACACTGCTGTTAAAATTGTTTTGTACATATATAACATAAAATACAGTTTTCTGAGATCCCATTGTTTTAGCCAGGTTAGGATTGCCGCCTTTTCTTTTTTCGAGAGAAAAGCCAGTACCTTACGGTGTATAAAGTAAATTAAGGTGTACCAGGAAAAACGTTTTTTAATTTGAGTCTTATGGCTAAAAATAATTCAAAAGAGATAACCTTTTTATATTAACGTATGAGTTAGTTTAAGCACATCCCTGAACAATGTGGCCTGAACTAACAAACTTTCGGAAGAATGTGCTTAGTTGTGGAGCTTATGCGTGACTAACTTTTTTTTTTGTAAAATCCTTTCTTTACCGACCAACTCAATTTACAAAAATAAATAAGATTAAAGCCTTCAATATACGATACGATTTATAAAGAAGAAGAATCTTACCTTTTTTTTCAGTACTTTGACTAGCTATTTTTACTTAATAAATACGCACCCTGTTGTTGAATCACCTTAGTTGCGAGAAACTAAATGAATGTGTGATTTGAGCTAATATTTGTATGTGTTTGTACTTTTTCCAGGACAGCGGAGAGTTGAAAAGGCCTCACTTCGCCACAGTGTTGTTGATCCTTCCTTCAAAGTTGTCAAAGAAGCTACAGAGTGAGTATTGTTTTCTATTTTACGATTAATTTTAAGCATTCCCGTCCAATGATTTGCCTCAAAGGGTATCAAGGCATTCAGTGGAGGTCCGGTGAGTCCAGGTGTCATGAAACGACAAAAACGTGATCACCACGAAAATGAACATGCCACAAGGCATTCAAATGTTAGCAAGGTACGGCGGGATAGAGTGAGAGCGCTCTCCCGGCAGTCTGGTGAACTACATTGTAGCGTGAGTTCCTCCTGCCGCCGACAGAGCTCGCTGCGATTGCTTTCTCAACAAACTTTCTTCACAAGCAATTCTGGCCTGACAACTAGAAATTATTTATTGATATATTTTTATTTCTGGGTGTATAATAAAACTATCGCTTCATTTCGAATTCCTTTAAATATTTACAGTAAATAATTAACTGATTGAAATGCACTTTAATCTTATATTTTTTTTCTCACGAAAGTTACTCATTCAAGGCAAGAAGGCTCAGATTTAGATTGAATTTAATTTTATTTAATTTATATAGCTTAACGGTTTCCATAAATTCCACGTTTATTTATAGAAAAACTGCTATTTACTTGAGTTGAAAAATATACAACTCGTATATATTTATGAATTAACATTTGAATTTTTGTTTTCGGTGTTAAAAACCGACGAAGGCACAATTTCTCACACAATAATGTATTCATAAGCGGGAGATGATGGGTTCGATCCACACCGGCGGCAATTTTCTCATCTCAGGGCTCGCTGAGAAAATTCCTGGCTGCACCCTGGATGTCGGCGCTAATAGCCAAGAATTATGTCGATGCGCCGTAAAAAAAAAAAAAAAAAAAAAAAAAAAAAAAAAAAAAAAAAAAAAAAAAAAAAAAAAAAAAAAAAATAGATAACACTCAACAACATATACCTAATATTCCCAATAAAAAACGTTGACCTCAGTATCTCGCTCAGTTTTATTTATATTTCTTAGAGGTAGGAGGTTAAAATAAGTGAAGGTTAAATTATTTATTTATGAGCATTCGTAACTAAGACGACTTGCTCAATACATGAATACATCGATAAAATGTCTAGAACATGTAAAAATTACAATAAATGTAGAAAACAAAGGTTGTTAAAAAAGAAAAATCCAAGAAAACAACAAATAAAATTAAATGGTTAAATTAAATTATTAATGCTCGTATTTTTGAGGTTTTAAAATATCCATAGAATTTAATGAATGAGCTGGACGATAGATTCAGTTAAAACTTTTTCTAGATGTTTGACATTCATCCAAACAAAAATATTTAAATTTTGGTTTCACACGGAGTTAAGGAAGTATTAGAACAAACAAATTAATTAACATACAAGAGTAGTTTTGGGGTTCTGGCATATTTTATTAAAGGGTAGCAAGATCGTGGTATGTTGAAAGTGCCTACTTAAAAATTTAATAAATTTCCTGCAAATAGAGTTGAATTGTAATCTTCATTCGGAGAAACCCCATCTCATTAATTGGTCAGTCCATCTCCCTCGGCTACTGACTCCATCGTTCCTCAATCAATTATTCATTACGACGTCCTATAAAGCAGAGACATCTGTGATGTATTATGTTTATGAAATGTACTCCTGTTGGGAGCTCCACCGAGGGCTGGAACAACACAGATACCGGGTTTAGCTAGGGGTCGATATAGTCCACTAATTACATGCAAGGCCTCGTACGAATTTACTCCTCTATGTTTGCAATTTAAATAAAGTTAGTATTAAATGAACCAACTCCGTTCCAACACCTGGCAACGTTTTTTATTAGGTCTTCATATCTCCATCCATCCTCCCTTCAAGATGCTCAAAATGAACCCCGCTAAAATTGCTGTCTCTCAATCTATGTAAAGGCTAGCCCCAAAGTAGTGTTTAAGCTACAAGGTACTTATAGGAAAATCGATTCTGAGCCACAACGTTACTATCAACATGTGTCCGGGAATGCTTTTGGAGGCTCTGGAGCTAAAAAAAAAACCTGGTAAAATCACGTTTTCCAAATTCCGGGAACGTCTAACCATGAGGAGTTCAAATAAATGTTGTAGGTCACTGAGTTCTGCACATTTTGGTACCGAGGAATCTTAAGTTTTCATTATGGCATCATTGGGATTCGTTTGGTCTATCTTTAATAATTAGTGTTTTTCCAGCGTTGATTCAGTTCCCAGTGGTGAGTCAGTTATACTATGTTCTAATTACAACGCTAGAAAAACACTTATTATTAAAGATAGACCCAACTCCGTGATGTATGAAAGGTGTCGAAAACTGCTTATGTCTATTCAAGGATTTATTGAAAATGGTAAAAAACATTGGCTAAATTGGTTTTTATTCGATTTAACACGTCAAAATACCTCAAAAATGTGCCTCAGAAAGCTTATTAGAGTAAAAACCGTAAGCTGTGTATAACATAATAAACTTCGATTGAACACGTTTTTAAACCCATTTGATACATATGTTCATAAAATGTTTTTATAGTAAGACTTTCTTTACTGCCAACGGCCATAGCCACGTTGAATTTCCTTTCACCGGGAACATGGGATGAGTGGTTGTGCGTTGCAATAACATAGTAGGGCGCTGACGACCGTGAGGTTTTTCGCCCCATATTTTCTAAACAAACAAACGTTGATTTAAAAAGTTAAGCAACGTCGGGCGTGGTACCTGAATGGGTGACCGACCACGTGATGTTGGCATTATAAAAGGTTGGTAACCTATAGATTACCTGGCGTTAATAGCCCAAATGTTGATACGCCTTAAAAAAAAACAAAAAAACTTTTTTACTTCAAAAGTTCCCAAAATGTATACATTTTAGTTAAATGAATGCCGGCTAAATAAAATGCTACTTTTTTCCACTTTCTAAAAGATTTAAATATCGCCTTGGAGAAAGATTTATTCGGTTCTCCGCAACCAATTATCTATAAAATGTGTCCTTGGATGTTTAACCTAAAACCGTAGGCGCTAACATCTTGTTCTGATTTCAAAAAAAAAAAAAAAAAAAAAAAAACGAAAAAAAAACGTAGATCGATGGAAGGTTTTTACTGATCAACAAACCATTCCCTGGAGAAAGACTTTTTATTTCAGATTTCATCGAAGTTTGATGCAGAAGGTAGAGTGAGAACGAACAAATCTGTTTTTTCGTAGTCCGTGTCTTATGAAAATCGTAATTTTTCGACGGCAAATCCGGATTGCGTCCTCGGGTCGTCATCCTAAGCGGGTTTCCTCCCTATAGTTTTTTTTTACCGCTGGATGAAGCCTTGCGAACAACAATAATTCTCAGCGTACCAGTAATGAGAAAAGATATATATATATATATATATATATATATATATATATATATATATATATATATATTGTTTTTTAAGCTACTTCGCTGGGAATTAAATGTGTTGTTTATTCGGCATCAGTCTGGCAAGACCGCTGGAGATAGATGCCGAATAAACAACACACACACACATATACACACATATATATATATATATATATATACACACACACACACACACACACATATATAGTCTGAAAAAAATGGCATACGGTACTTTGAAGGATCCCTCCTGAGCAAGTGGCCTACTAAAAGACACAGCTGACTGCTCTGCTGACCCCTGAAGAGGCAATAAAGGCTCTCTATCTACTGATCCCTGTACTATAAACGATCTCATCAGAGCTAAGTCAGCTGTAAGCTCCTCTTCTCGTTCTCGTCAAAATAGCGAGAACAGCTGTTCTAGAGATAGGATCTATACTCGTTGACTCGAAAACCCTCCTACACTGATTGTTCATTGGCTAGAGTCGTCTGGATGTCAAACAAAGCAAGACCCATTATTTCTTGTGTTCTAGTGAAGCTGTGTTTAATAATAATAGTTGTAAGTTGAGCTAATGAAATTCCTATTGATAGTAGACTAAAAGGATTTCACATAATATTGACAAACTGACTTCTGACCGCTTGTGTTCGCTAGTTCAAAGACACCTAGTAACTGACCGGCAAGGATACTGGTCGTTATGGGGTAATTCTACCTTGTGTTGTCCAAATCAAAGAAATTATCTCCAATTTATCAATAACTATATATGCGCAGTTAAAGTAACCAAAAAAAAAAAGTTTTAATTCTTCAAAAACAAAATGGTGGCACTGTTTCTGATGAACGGAAACCCTCTTTTTCACGGGCGATAGTCTGCAGGCGTCAATTTTTTATCTAGAACAAAAAACTAAAATTATTTTGAAAGAAGGTATAATCTAGTAATGTACGTATCATTTTATGAAATACTATTTTTTTTTTTTCGAAAATGGTGAACAATTCTTCTATTCATTTTCTATTAAAACATACGTCAAAAATCGGGCATAAAATAGTTATAATTCAATGCATCAGAAATATCCTACGTAATTTACTAGTTAACATTTTAGGTTGATCGAGTGAAAATTTAAGCCCCTAGCGTGTCGCCCGATTTGAAAAACATAGTTTCAAGAAAATCGACTTTAAAATTTAATTAGGTAATGAAAAGTTCATTTTGTCCCCATAATGTTTTGTAATAAAAGAAAAAAGATAAGATTTTTAATTTTAAAATATATCGGTACTTTAGTTAAAAAATAGAATTTTTGGCACATCTAAAAACTGTTCCGCCACATAAAAACTCTTGGATATCATTTTTGATTAGTTAAGAAAGCATTTAAGCCCATTAAAAAATACAAAGAAAAGTTACAAGGTAGTAACATCCCTAAAAAGACAACACATTTTGTATAATATTGCCAACTGTAGAACCTTGGTCAAAGCATATATGGCCCCAATGAGGAGAGACCAAATCATATTGACTAGGCTTCACATTAGACAAATATTTCGGACTCATTCGTACCTAATTAAAAGAAAACCCGGACTAATTTTCAAAAATTGTAACAAGTCTCTTACTTTCGGCGCTAATAGCCAAATAGTTGATGCGCCGTTAAAAACGAAAAAAAAAAAAGAAAAAAAAAGACTCTTACTTGGTGCCAATGGCCGTAGCAGTCGACGCACCATAATAAAAAGCCGTCACGCAGGAGCTGCGTAACTAAGCACTTTCCTCAGAATTTGGGTTGTGTAGGCTGGTTTCCAGAACAATTTGCTTAAAATATCCTACATAAATAAAATAAAAACATGAATAGTTCTCTTTTAATTTTGTAATGAGTAACTGTTCAATTATTAATTTGCTTCCAGAGTTATGTTTACACATAGTACCTACTACACTACTTAATAAATAAATAAACTTCATATTTTCGTCTTTTGATCTGACGCAGGAACAGGATACAGTCCCTCTAGTGGGAGATAGCGCTCCTTGCGGCGGCCTTGCGAGCCTACGCCTGGCGGGCTATTACAAGGAAATATATTACAAAGTAAACCCCCCTTTCCGATTGACCGATTTAGCTCTTTTTTACAAAACTTCTTTCCCATGAGTTACCCACGACGTATACCGCGTTTCATTACAGTACACAAGAAATTACGACCGGTATGAGTATATTAGTAATTTGGGTCCGGAGTAACCCACCCTCCCAATGAACCGATTTAGTTTATTTTTACAACACATTTGTACCTGTAGATTACCACTACAAATACCGAGTTTCGTCGAAATATAACAAAAATCACGGCTGGTAGTGGCGAATTGGCATTGTGGGTCAGAAGTAAAACCCCCCTTCTAATGAACCGATTTACTTAATTTTTACATCTCACTTTTCTCTTTAGATTACCACTACGAATACCAAGTTTCGTTGAAATATAACAAATATTACGGCTGGCATGGTCAAATTAGTGTTTTGGGTTTGGGGTAAACCCCCCCCCCTTCCGGTGGACCGATTTTGGTGATTAACGAACTCGTTCAATCGTTTACTAATTGAATGCTATATACTAAGTTTCGAGACGAAAAAACAAAAACTCTGGCCGCTATCGTGTTAACAGACACACACACACACACACATATATATATATATATATATATATATATATATATATATATATATATATATATATATATATAAAAATTTTAACGGGGGTCATTTTCGGTGTCTACTAGGTAGGATCGATAAAGATTTGAAGAACTTTTTCAAAAATTCCGTCATGAGTGCAACCTCAATAGCTACTTTCCTTCGGAGGAAAGTGCTAATAGGAAAAAAAAAAAAAAAAAAAAAAAGAAAAGACTCTATAGAACTTTTACTTGCTGAATGCAGTATTGACACAGCCGGGGTTTTGTCCCTATGAGTGTTTATAATTTTTTAATTCACCAAAATTTTCTTTATTTATAGGCTCCTGAAGGTTTATAAATCATACTGTAAGGGCGTGAATCGAGTAGAGAACTAAATAGAGGATTTGAAGCTGAGTTAATGGTGTTTTTATTATTGATATGTTGATAAATTTCTGTGAATTTTGGTGATATTTAAAGGTTACAATAAAGTAAGGATTGTTGAATCTGAAGATTTCCAAAATGGAGATTTTCGGGATTTGATTATAATCATTGAATTGAAATACATATTTTTATTTTATGTGAAAATGATTTTCTATTTTGCCAACGTTTCGGCTTAGTTTTCCGATTATCAAGGCTATGAGGATAAGAACACTAATTACTTCAGAATATCCCTAACTTGCTCAGAGGGGATCTAATATGGCATGTTACTTAAAAATGCTTTCACATCCTATGAAGATAATTATGCTGGTTCAAAAGCGCACTGTTATCTAGAATCACAGTATGAACCATTAGAACATAAAATACTATAGTTTAGGAGGTTTGGAACTTGGAACTCATTAATTGATTTTTTAAAGAAATAAAAGCATTTGCCACGAACTTGTTGATGAACAACCAAAGAAAAAGAAAAAAAGGATGAGCTAATCTCAAAAAATAAAGTTACACTTCCTAATCTTATAAAGAATTCCAGACAAGAGTAATCCATTTAGGGTGTGTTTCACCCCTGCCTTCTCTTTGGGGTGAGTCTCTGACAGATCTGCGGACCACTCGGAGATTCTTTTTGATCAAAAATTAATTTGGAACCTTGCGATAAGAGCGTGCATGGACAGCGGAAACAGAAACCACCCCCGGAATAAATCAAACCTATCATTTAAGCAGCGAGGCTGGAACTGCCTCCGAGTCCCGATCAATACACCGACGCTTCTAGCCACCCCCGTTCTCCAGCCATGGTCTGTCTGTATCTTGGGGTATATATACTATAATTCTGTATGTGAAGAAGGCAGTATATTTTCTTTTTGGAAGGATATACTCTCCATTGGTAGGTATGTAATTGGCTCGCTACCCATGTTTGTCAGAGAAAGCGTTGGAGTAGGAAATCTCTTTCTTCTTTCCTCAGTATTTGAGAATTCTGCTGTTAAAGTGGTAAATTATGCCAAACCTTCACTATTTTATGCCTAAACCCCTTTCGCACAGCCTAGTTGCCCTCCAGAAGACTGGAGAAGAAACCCAACTCGCTGCAACTGATTCACCTTATCGGTGCAGAACGCTAAATCTTTCTTGTATCTTATTTTCAAATATTTGGGTAATGTATCTTACTTTATTCAACCATTTGTCTTTCTGTGTTGGTACTAAGAAGTCATATTTTTTAAATTAGATTGTGGGTATAATGTATCTCATAATGCTGACTAAATAAGGCAAAAAATACGATTATGGAAAACTTTGAAAAATTATATAAAAAAAAAAAAAAACGAAAAAGTTCTCAAGGTTGAAACTTCTGCAGCAAGTAGTCATATAATACATCTACTTCTGCAGCAAATAGTCATATAATACATCTATGTAAGAAAAAAATGGAATTTTTGCTGCTCTAAAACACCCGTTTTACGTTAAATTCAATTAATTTTCTTGATTTTATTTCTTCAATTTACATGCTATTTACAAAGCACAATGCGGGAACAAAAATCAAGAGCATATCGTTCTGATAATTTTAGTGTTTATTCTGTTTTGATTTCTATGAAATTAAGAGAGTTAGACGAAGTTACGTAAAACTTGTATTCGGACAAAAAGTAGTTGAAATGGAAATATGCCCAGAAAAATTGTTTACTGCAGGTTTGAACTCGCCTAGTAAAGCGGAATAACTGGTAAAAAAAAAATAGGAAAATCAAAAATGTCGAGCAACATGGTCTGGGTGATTTCTAATGGATTGACCCTTAACTAAATATGACCAAACAACTGGTAAATTTTTCGTGGAATGCAGTACTTTTTACAAAGTTTTACTATTTAGCTTGGTCAAAAGAGCTGGGAAACGCCCAGCGGGGAAATTAAAAAAAAAAAATGTTGGATTTTTACGTTTAATACTATGAAGAGTTTGGAACCTCAGGATTCTATTCTGTATGCCGTAAAAGTATATTTCTTTAAAAATGATTTGGAATAATTTGCATATAAAAATGTTTGGATCTATTTAACATATTTTCGTTTACTATTTCGTTAAACAAATATAAATAACGTGAATTCACGTTGTGATTACAAATAGAATCGCATATGCGGAGGTTAATATGAATATATTCATATGCACAGAAAATAGTGTTAACGGAATTCACAAAAGTTCTTGGTTTGTGCTAATATATTTATATTTTATATATTTACTAAATAAGAGTATGTCCACCTCTGACTTGGCGATAGGGCCGGAATCTGTTTAACAAGGTTGGCTACTGCGGTTGTACAGGTAATTTCATTATCGGAACATGGTCGTTAATCGAATTTAGCCTGCTTCATGTATTCAAGCACTTTAATAAACCCCAGACCCGGTAGCCGTGAAGGTTAAGGCGTGAGCTCTTAACACTGCGTGCCAAAGGTCGTGGGTTCGATTCCCACTAGGGGCGGTGGCTTTTCTTTCGAAAAAAAGAAAAGGCATCACCCCTATCCTGGCTAGAAAAGGGTGGTAACCTATAGATAACCCGTCCTAAAATTCGTAGTTAATAATAAATGGACGTTAAAATTTAAATAAATAAATAATAAACCTAATCGAGTACGTTGAACACAACGATTCTCATTTCATCACCAAACTCCATTCGATCAAGTAATTATAGTATAATAAGTATAATAATTAATAAATGGGCGTTAAAATTTAAATAAAAAAATAAATCATATTTTTATAAATTATAGTAATTCATAGAACCAGGTTTAATGCAAATAATTTGGAGTTTGTAGTAGAAGGGTCTCCTTCTCAAGTTATGGATGTAAGTTTTATATTTGTATTTGTTTTCCTGAAGAGGTACCAAAAAGGCGTGAAGCATTTAGGGACGAAATAAAGCTAGTGTAACTATCTAATGAAAGTTTTTTCTATTATTTGGCTTTCCGCCTAGCAGGAAAATTCGAAGATGTAAAAATTATATAGAGTAAAAAAAATCTAAACCAAACCTTAACGAAGAAATATACCTTTAATGAGTAATATGTCACAAGAAAAGCCCTTAAAAGTATTTCAGTTTCAAAAATCACAAAAAATAAACCGGTTGTGGAAGTATTTGTATTAGTTACTGAATTTAATTTCTATTTACTGTGATGCACAAACTATCTGAAGTCATAACTATAAAAACCTCCAGGGTAGTAGCTGTCCCTCCTACACTCAACCATGGTCACCTAAATCTCTTCTTGGTCTTCCGCCTTCCCCCCTAGGCATTCTCTAGTGGTACGTATCTGTGTATTGATTAATATAAATTGTATTCACTCATAGAGTATATTGTTGTTCTCATAATATAAAATTTTAATTATGTTATTTTTGTACTGTTTGCTTATTTCTTTCTACATGTTGTTTAATTTCACACCTTTGTTAATTGTTTCTTATCGAAAACAACATTTTCTATAATAACTACCTATCTACCGAATTTTCATTGTTTTAAAAATAAGATTAGTTCAAATTTATTGTCATGATGTATAAACCACGACCATTTCTGTCTGTTTTTTTTTTTACTTATAAGTTGTATTTAGCTGAAGAAGGCTGCCAAAGTGCAGCCGAAACGTTCAATACAGATTTCTTCCTGAAGGTTTTTTCTCCTAGCCGAATCCCATCCATACCTTGTCTTGTATCTGGAGATATTATGGAAATCGAACATAGGAACTTTTTAAAGTCCTGAGAAGAGCATTGTAGAAAAAATGTCAAGAATTCTAACAAACAAAGGCATTATGTATAACAAACATAGGCATTATTATTTAAAGAAAAGGCATCACCCCTATCCTGGCTAGAAAAGGGTGGTAACCTATAGATAACCCGTCCTAAAATTCCTAGTTAATAATAAATGGACGTTAAAATTTAAATAAATATGTATAACCTCTTCATTTCATTAGATCCACTCATTACCAGATTACTAAATTTTTTACTAACCATGATCGAGGAAAATTTTTATAATAATTTAATTTTTTATTATCAATATCCTTTTTAAATATTAAACCCTTTTTTAGGGTTTATACAAGTATACATATATTTATATATAAACTCTTCTATTTTCTATTGGTCTTCCGTATCCAGTTACTTGTATGGGGGCTGTTAATCTGGCAGTTTTTCGATCTTAAACCCAATAATTCAATGAAGTCTGTCCAATCGCTGATGTTAATAACGTCGGGCGAGGTGAGTGGACTGTCCGAAGAAACCACGTATCTTCGACATTTAACACGAGGTGGCAACTATCTGTATAAAAAAAAAAAAAAAAAAAAAAAAAAAAAAAAAAAAAAAAAAACCCAAATCTAGGCTTAATAAATATACCCATAATTGAAATTACATAACATTATATCATTGTTTCATAACTTGTTACATAAAAATAGGTAAAATGTTGTTGACAAGAGAAGGAGGTCACAGCGTCTGTTGCTATTGGCAACCCTCGACCTCAACCCCCCCCCTCTTATTGAGTCCTCTTTTTAGTTCCCTTGTTAGTAATTACTTGTTAGCAACTTAGCAAACTTCTATAAGCTTCTCTATCCATTTAGTACTTCTCAATATTAGTTTGAGAAATTTATAATAATCTTGTTTGCTTTTGCAAACTTATATTATAAAAGTTATTATAAACTATTTTGAAATAACTTGTCGGGCCTCCCCAAACCAAAAATAACATTTTCATGGCCCCCTTTTTGTTAATTTGTTTATGAACGAGCTTATGAATAAAAATGATTGCAATTTTTTGGACATAAATAATTACTAATTTAAAAATAACTTAAAACTAAATTTTAAGAGCATGTAGCGCTGTTAAAAAATGAAATTAATAAAAAAAGATGTACAAAGTTTAATACACTAAAAAACTTAGGTTTTACCTGGTAGATAAATCAATTTCACACTTAAATATCTCACTTAATAGATTTGAAATGCAACTTGGATGTGGGCGACTTTTCCAAACTTGTATAGCGGGGATTGAATGGAAAGTCGGAACAGTTAATGAACCTACGTGTAAAAAACATTTTTTTTTTTTTTTTTTTTTTTTTTTTTTTTTTTACAGCGCGTTGACTTTAGGGCCATTAGCGCCGTATTTCCCCTATTCTTTGGGCTGTTTCTGTCCACTATCCTACATAAAAACCAATGCTCAAGAAAACATCTGTCTGCAGCACACACGCTCAAGTTCGCTTTATGTTCGATTGTCTAATATTCCGGTAGCACTGATTGGCCACTTAAAGAGCCTATAATGAGAAAATAAATCCAATAGGGGGAAAAAATAACACAAAGTTGCCATTTTAACACTGTATCTTGTGGATATTTCACTATGATGTTCTTTTTTGCTCATCCTCGAACTACAGTCTGCATAACGTCTGTCGAGAGACTTTTCACTTAATGCATGTCAATACATATTTGCATTGAAAAATATTCCTTGCTTTATGCGTTAAGATGTTTCATATTCGTCATTTCATAAAATAGCCTATAAATTATTAATATATCGTAGGCAATTATATTTTTTTATATTTCATTTTGTTTTCTTATTTACAAACGCTTTTCACTGTTTAATATTTCATGAATGGCAAGGAAAATGTCCCAATTTCTAGAGCTGCCTTCCAACCGTGATGAAGTGGTCTTTTCATTAGAGAAAAGCCCCTAGGCTGTGCTACTTTAGGGGACAGATGACGGATTAAAATTCCTACAGAACTAGCATTTAACGCTGTGTTTCTTGAATTATGATTTTATTATTATCAAATAAAAGTATAATATACCATCATTTATTTATTATTTATTCACCTATGTGTCCTTGGTAAAAAAAAAATCATATTTTTTCTATTAAATTATTGTTATGATGTATCTTACCCAAATGAAGCCTTTTGGTCCTTATGTTCTTAACTCTCAACTTAATCATTCAATTGTGGGTTGCACTAACTTAAGTGCTTTTTAGGACACGAAAAGGGCTACTTAAAGTGAAGCGTCTTTCTACTGAACACCTAACCACTCCCATTTGGTATAAAAAAAGAGCCGACTTAACGTGCTTCCGTATATTCGTTCTTCCTGGCGTGATTTGAGTGCCATAGCGGTAAAAATAATTTAAGTTTTACACTAGTGATACAAAGTAGTCCATAAGTTATTTTATTTATCAACAATATCGGAAAATAAATCATTAGATAATAATAATCCACATTACAACGTTAATATCTTACGATGGTTACTTCATCGTAGGATGAATTGGACTTATGTGGAAGGATAAGTAGTTTTTCCGTAACTATTAATTATGTCATGAACATTAGTGTGGCTCCAATCAAGAACTTACCGATTGCCCTTAACAAAAGGGAAATAATTTTGTAATCTTACTATACTTTTTCTTTCTGAAACCATTGTGTCGTTTTGTTTCCTTCCCATGTTACACACAAGAACTTTCATCTGTGTGGAAGCTAACTGAGGGTTTAAACTGTGAAGAGAGTAAGAATTAGGTGAAAAAGAATGTGGTATGTCAATAAGTCTGACTCTTCTACTATATGTTCTATGGTACACAAGGAAGTTTTCATAACGGGCCTGAAATGAGAATAATACTTAATGCAGGTGGAACACGAACTCCTGTCTCCCGTATGAGAATCCAAGGCGTTAGCCACTAGACCCCTTTGCTATATGGTGTTATCAGTTTAGGTAAGAGGATTAATTCTCTTCTTTTAGCTAACCAAGTGTAACTACAAGACAATGTTTTAGTTACAATGTGACCCATGGTTAGCTAAAAAAAAAGAAAATTAACAGTACTTCCGGATTGCGGCATGAGGTCAACCTCATAACCGGGTTTCCTCCCTCTGGGGGAGGGAGGTACCGCGCTAAAAGTACTTTTGTTCAAAACAACTCAATACTTTTGAAAACCGGTGTATACATTTTTTATTTATTTTTTACGGCGCATCTACAACTTGGCCATTAGCGCCGGCCGGTGTATACATATATTAATTTTATAACCACATCATTGTAGTGGTTAGTATTGTTGTTCATCTTATTCAGTTAAAAATTCTTTTTAATGTAGTTAGTACTTACAAAAATGTTTTCTGTTAGTTCATAATAAATGCTATTAATATAATCAGTTAGGAAGATTAGTATAACACCACATTCATGGTTATTAAACTAATTTTAATATAGATTTAACCAATTAAACACATAAACATTTTTCTTAATGAACTCAGTGTGTTTCTTGGTTTATTTGCGGTTGAAAACACGCAATTTCGGTACCGAGGACCGAACCATTTCGTAAAATAATTTGCGACAATAAATTATGTATGGGTGAATTCTACCATATTCAACATTAGGTTCATCGACTAGGAATATAGAGTAAATCTGGAAGGATTGAGTTCTCTGGCCGCTGGATGCGATTAAATTCCGTGTGCAGCCTTGCATATGGTTTCTGAATAGGTCATTTATGCTTGGATGCAGTTCTGCTCCATGCTCCATAAACTGTCATAAGGCCAGGATATTTCACAACACACTATACTAAGCATTCACTATCTATCATATTGTACACACATTTTATTGAAAATTTTTATTTATTTATTTAGACGTAGCAACTATCCCGAACCGCCTGATTCCTCTATGAATAACATGTTACAAGTGTTGAGGAAATACAGTGAAAAAAAAATATGTTAACAAAATTCATGAAAGCTTAGTGGTTTTTAAGAGTCAAAATATTCAAGCTTCTATGTGTATCTATGTATAAATATTTCTTTAAAATATGTATGTTACAAAAACGCACTCTCTAAATTGAAGTACCTAGTTGGTTAACAATAAAAGTCTGCCCAAAACACAATACCTTTAATTTATCCGAAAACCTTTACGAAAAAAAGTCATGAAATATAAAATCGATTTATTCATAGGCTTCGAATTTGTAAAAATGTTGACTGTTGTTTAATGGGTTTTACTCGGGGAAAAATTACAGAGTTATCATTGCCCGCAACATCCTTTTAGATCTCGGGTTGAATTAGGTAGCCTCGTTAACAAAAAATTATATATTTGAAATATTATGTCACATGGTGGTTGTCTTATTTTATTTGTTTATTTATTTTCTTAGATATATTCTTATTTATTTGTTTTATGACTATTATTTTTTAAATTGTTTACTTATTTTGTTTATATATTTTATTCACTGTCCTATATCTAAATGTATTGAAGCTAGAAATCTAGTGATAGAAACACGAATTTCAAATCGCCATTTTGAAGAAAATAAAACTTAACGGAATAAATTCAACATAGAGGAGATAATCCATGTCGTATGTTAAAAGTTATTTTAATCAGAAACCCATCAAGTGTAGTTTTTGAAATTTTAGGAAAACTAAAAATACATCCTAATTTCAAAAATTAACCCCAAGCATTATTTGTTTTTGCGATATAGTAAGAAACACTTTGATGTTTTCCCACACCAAAACTTTTACAAAGTTTAAAATTAGGAAGTTTTTTTATTTTTCCCAAAATTTAAAAAACTTCACTTGACGGGTTTCTGAAATAAACGATTCAATTCCTAAAGGGAATATAGTCCAAAAAAATTAACTAACTATATTTTTGTGGATTATTTTATTTTTCCTTTGATACACGTAGAATGAGAGTGAATCGCAGAAATGTTTTAAGCTGCAAGATACTTTCCGGATATCATTTTCTGTAACTAGAAGAATGTGATGTTTTGAGAAAGAACTTCATGTTTTCTGTCAGTTCATGTCAATTTCGCACTCTGTTGGCTCCTGCCCCTTCCTCCGTACTCAGTAAAAGCAATAATTCCAATCTTACTTATTTCCCAAGAGTACGACTGACTAAAAGACTTCTGGACAATCTAACTTTCCTTTTGGGGTTATCCTTTTTTCCAATCTTTATACTTCATCTTATGCTAAAATATACATACTTACTAATCCCTTAATGGATCATAAAATTACCTTTATAACACGCTGTTTTTTTTTTACACTATCATGATTGTATACCGTTCTGATTCGGAGGAACGTACCCGACTTTCCCTTCCGCTTTTTTGTGATTGATGTGCTTGTACTCCTCATGATATTCCAATTTGTTTGCAAAGAAATGAATTCGCCCAAAAACTATTTATCATAAATGGTAAAGAAATATTAATAAGTATTTTTACTTGCTGATTTTATCGTCCCTGCCATGTCAAACTATCGAATATGAAAAATCTCGTTTTTGGATTGGGACTTAGCTCTTGGATTATGGACGATACGGCTTTACGCAACTCTACCCCCTTTATAGAATAGCCTTTAGTGCATCAATTAAAGTATGGAATAAGACCGTTTATCAATTTATTACTTCGCCAATGGATAGAATATGTTCGTTCCAATTTTGCTCCAATTTGCATATTCGATAGTTTGACACGGTACAGACGATATAATGAAATTTAGTAGAATTGATACCACGTTAGCTCCAAAAATTCAATTCCTCACGAAGATTTAGATTGGTTAACAGTGAAATGTGTTTATCGTGAACGGAATATTTAGAAAGTTAATTTTTAATAGTTTCAAGTCTTAGTTTTTCAAATTTCATCTGGGATAAGTTTGTAATGGAATTGTGCAATGATAGTGCAGAAACTACAATCCAGTTTTTTCTAAAAATTTTGTCATGCGTTGATATCGAATATAGTCAAGATAATGTACTATATAACGTACTCTGATAAACAGTAATGACTACTTTTATTGCGATTTAAGCTCTTCGTGACTCCAAACGTGCCAGAAACCTGGGATTTCGCATTTTTAAATACTTTTAAAGTGAATTATAAAGCATGCAAATATTTGTGCGAGAAATGAAAGGGGTTAAGAATCTTTTGCACCCAGATTTGATAATCAACGGTAGGTTAACAGTCAAAATTGACGCTCTAGTAGGACTCGTGCCCATTAATATTCCGTTTCGCCGAATCGGAGCACCTCAAATGACTGCACGAACGATTGGAGGACCCAACTACTGGATGAGAATAAATAAAAAAGTGGGAAAAAGTGACGCCATTCTTCGGATCAAAGCGCCACTCCAGTGGCTAATGACCGAAAAAAGTGGCCCTCGCCGTCCTTGCTCGTGATACGATATTCCCTCTGACCACTCAGAAGTGGGAAATATTCCCCGTAGCCTGGGGAGTGGGAGGGAATTTCCAATGGGGTGGGTGTTCATGGCAGCACTGGTGCCGGGCCCTTCAGTTTGGTGCTGACACCCGTCAGGCAATGGTGTATAGGTTAGGCTGAGTATGCCGCTGGTCGGCCTTCAGCGAGCAGGTACAATAAAAGAAGAGCATAATTTTTCCTAAAATTTATTTATTTACTTTTAATTATTCTTATTTCAGCTCCTTATGCCCAAAATGTGCACAGCGGAAAAAAAATTCTTACGATTTTACCCGCGAGAGAATTTTACCCAATATCAATATGATGTAGGCACAGTAATAAGAAAGATTTATTTGAAAATGTGTGAGACTTTGAAACAAAAAACAAAAAAACATTTTAAATAAGGCAAAATAAAAATAAACTCTAAATGAAGGAACCTATGAAAAACCCCGTTTCCTAGCTGAGGTGATGTGTCGATAATTGTTCAGTTTTTAATCCATTAATGGCCTATTCATTACCTCATTTACTTAGAGAGCCAATAATAATTAATTTATATTTTATAACCCCTCATTCAATTTTTAGCCTGGATGCTTTATATTCATCATGTGTATATAGTTTTTGATTTTGCTTATAATCCAAATCGAATATTTAAAGATTTTTTGGGTCAAATTGTTTTTGGTTATCTTCGCCTACTTTTAGCTATAAAAGCGGTATTTTTACAGCAAAGAATAATTCAATTGTAATTATTAAAAATATTCAACATTCGTAAGAGTTAACATTCCTATTTAATGTTTTATGTTTAAGCAATATTTCTAAATCTTTGAAAATCCAACTAATTTATTAAACTTATCCTGGACAGATGAACGCAACTTTTATTTATAAATACTACTTCAAGGGAGAAGGATGTTCAAATTTGTATATGTGGATTTTTATAACTGCTATTTAATACTTGTTAATATGAAAGTAACATGATATTATATTTCATTATTTTACAATTTAAATCTGATCAATAAAGTAATCATTCCGAGGTTTAGTTGGACCAAATCTAGGACGCCTGTTTTACCTGTTTCTGAAAGACAACGCCCAGTAGGAATCGAGCCCTTGTTCATTGACTCATATCTAAGGGTTTCTTATAGATTTGATTACTTTTTCTCGAATATTTTATTGGCATTTACATAAGACACAATTCATAATAGTGATGATTATGAGAAACTCATGTTTTCTGATATTTTACTTTGATTTTATAATTTTTTTCTTTGTGTTAATTATCTCTCTTCTTGGAATTATTCGGTATTTTAGTGATTATGTCACTGAAAGATGGTGTCGTGATGTAATTTCTTCACCGAAAGCAATTACCTCGGAAACTATCTGTGGAGATATTGAACAGTTCTTCTCTTCTCATTCTTCATTTTATAGATGATTTTCTTTTACTTTCTGACAATTTAGCATACCTTACAAATGTTTTTTGCTTGTAGAATGGAGGAGTAGAGAGCAAAATGTGTATTTCGAATGTGAAAGATATACTTCAAAACACATTTGAAAGGAAGAGAAAGAGCGAATGAGGGAGGGTGAAAAGATGATATATATATATATATATATATATATATATATATATATAGAGAGAGAGAGAGAGAGAGAGAGAGAGAGAGAGAGAGAGAGTGAGTGAGTGAGTGAGTGAGTGAGAGAGAGAGAGAGAGAGAGAGAGAGAGAGAGAGAGAGAGAGAGAGGGTGGGAGAGAGGGTGGGAGGGGGAGGGAGGGAGAGAGATTGATATTTGAACAAACCTTTCTTGCTATCAAGCACTGTGGTCACTCAAGTGAAGGGTCCCGAATGTCATCAGACCAGCCTCACTACCGTAATACCGGAGACAGATTACACTCCAAAAGAGGCCGATTCACAGGAACTGCTTCATTTTTGCAAGTTTCCGTTCATATCTATATTATTAAAGGAATAGAAGCAGTTATTAGTAGGTTTTGTTTTTTCCTGAAAAATATAAAATAAAATCTCAAATAGAAGAAAGATTTAAGACGCCACAAGAGGAAACTGACGGTATCGTTAGCGGAAATGACTCCCGCCCAAAGTTCGCTCTAAGAAAGCATTATTACCAATATGTTTCTCATATAATGTTTAAGACTGAATAAAATCCTATTTATTTATAGCTTTTTCCTCCGTTGTACAAACAAAAATTAAATTAGTAAAACTGAGGCAACAGACTTAGTATTCCTTAGGGCAGGGGTCTCCAAACTTTCCAGCCTTAGGGCCATACTGATTACTCCAGTAGTTTCCGAGGGCCAAAACCATATTGGTACTACTTATTTGTGGTAGAAGACCTTCTCCAAAATGAAGTACTCAAAAAATGTTTACAGATCTAAATTAACTGATGAGCATCTTAAATCTCTTTTAATAATTGGTACAAGTAAAATTAGTCCACAACTACAAACTATTGTCAGTGGAAAATCTCAATTACATAAATCTCATTAGTATTTCATATGTCATTATGCTTGTTATAAGTAATGTTTTTATTTAAAATGTATAAAATGTTAGTTGGATTCACTTCAATAATTTGTTAGTTATTATATACTGAAGTTAAATTTTCTGCATATTATACTTGTCTTTACTCATTACAATTCTGTGTTTCTTTATCCAAGTTATCACAAAAACAATAACAATAAGCCTACAACAATGTTTTGAGTAGTTAGCCCATGACCATATCAATGTAGATGTCATAGTAATAATTATTCAACATAAAATTAAAATACTTCAGTAAACTAAATTTAATTTGCTATAAAAAATATGTTCTCTAAAAGGAGTTTTCAATTATGGTAGCTCTCCGCGGGCCGGACAAAATCTGTCCGCGGGCCGGATGTGGCCCTCGGGCCGTAGTTTGGAGTGCCCTGGCTTAGGGTGTTTCTGGCCCTTAAAATTCCAGTCCCAATGGAACTCGTTCAAAACGAATTTTGTCCATTGGGGCCCAAAGAATCATTTCAACATTTTTTTGAGCACCGCAACAAAGGCATTGATTTGCTCTGACATTGCTCTAGAACTGCCATTATCAGCCGACAATTTAACTCAATTACTTAGAAGTATTCCTATTTTTTAACTGCTAAAGTATAAAAATTAGTGCCTAGCAAGCTCAAAGGTGGCAGAACATCAATAGGTGTTTATTATTCTTAAGATAATTAAAAAAAAACGTTTTTTGCTTCTACTGAAAATTATGATATGAATGACAAAATGATTTTTGTTCGCCACGGCTTTATATAATCGTTTCTCTTACGCGTAGCAATTTTATTCAGTATATATGCACCTAAGTTTATATTATTACTAAAATTCTATTATAAGGGCTTCTGTAATTCCGTAATATCAATCTGGTAGTGATCCTGCGAAGAGACTGAGAAAGCTGTTGCCTAGCTTATACATATTTCAAAGCTTAGGTAAATTTTGCCCTGTCGAAGCTCCATTAAAGCCACATATATACAGCCCTGCAAGAACCTGGCTTGTTCAATAATATAATATAGGGATTTCCTGCATATTCTCTTTCATTATTCATCTCCATCCCTTAAACCCATTCCTGGCATTCATCGAATAAACCACCTGTTTAAATGTTATTCTGCAAACTCTTTTACATGGAATAAAATTTATATTGAATCCTCTACTTTCCCATACTAATCTAGCGTTTTATTGAGTTAAACTTATAATGTTTATCATAGTTTTTAGAGCTAATTCTGTATTTTAATTAATTAACACTTTCTTACGAATCCCGTACATCCCTCGTTTAACTGAATAACATTATTATTCAATCCCCTAATGGAATTATTATTCAGAATAACATTGCTTAATAAAGTGTCCTGGCGTGGCCCATTTACGCGAGGTTAACGCCTTTTTACATTAACCTTCAATAAGTGGTAGTGAATTCTACAAAGCATTACGGTTACTTACACATTTTTAAATGTACTTATGAACCTGTCATCGTATGCATTTTCTTTAAGGTGAGAAAATGGAAAGTATTAAAAAATTAATTTTTCCCATACATGACCAGTTTGTAATTTTCTTATATTTCGATATATATTGCGAAAACGATTGAACAAACCTTGTAAGCGAAAGGAGATCACTCAAAAGCTTAAGAAATTTCCTATGAATATGGTGCTCTAGTAAAACTCGAAAGGACCATTTCAGCGGGGGGAAACTTTAAAAAATTTAAGAAGTGTTGGTTCCTTTCATTTCAACGTTATAATGGCCATTTTGGTGAGGTTATAAATGCTTTTAATAGTAAAATGAGTTTGTAATAACGAAATTTTTGGATTCTTCTTAAAAATTTCACTGTTTTTTTTTTTCGATTTTTATACCGGCTTATAATGCTAAACAGCAAACATTAGGTCGTCTTTTATAGATTTAAATTTGAATTTTATGAGGACTATGTCTTCTATGCTTGTGTTTCTAAACCTCTGCATGCTTTCGGGTTTGCATAAAGAATTGTTATTGAAGCAAAGAATATTCGCATTGGACTATTTTTGAGTCACCTACTACTTGCCTATTAAGTCATAGTAAATAGCGCAAGCAGAAAATGTGGTCCTTTGTCAGCTCATCGCAGAAAATGGTCAATTCACTCTTGGCGGACTCGGACACAGCCCCCTCGACACGAATCCATGACTCAATCCTTCTCTCCTCCATTCAAGTGATTAGGAATTATTTATTAAAGACTTAAAAAGACATCAGGTTTCATACCTTCAGAATAAGCTAGTTGATAAGCCGTGAACGAGCGTATACATCATCTTGTTATGTAGATTTGGAGGTTATGTTTATTATACGCAGGCACGCATACCCTTTGTCAGCCCTCCTGTTCAGGAAATTACTAACAGGGTTGCAACTATTGTACATTCAAATTATTTTTAAACGTCAGATTAATTATTCAGTTTCAAATATATTTTTGGGGTCGGTTTTTAGTGTTTTCGTCCAAATGGTCCAAAAATAATCTATTTTCCTCAGAAAACGCGAAAAGTGTGGGAGTTTGAACGTAAAATGTGCGTCTCTGCGGGCTTGTGCGTTTGTGTTTATTTAAGTGTGGGTCAAGTATGTGATTGAAGATAATGAATGAGCGACTAACAAATCGATTTATATGGATTTTCACTATTCAAGCTTTCTGGCTGAATTATATGAGTTAAATTTCGCTTATACATATTAAATGTCATTTGGCGAATTGACCACTTTGGTCCTGCCAAGCAGAAGCATGCTGAGTTTCTCTGTGACATTTTGGCACATTCCGAGGAAACAGACGGGCTCTGGGGTGGACTTGGCATTGGTCTTGAAATCTTAATCGATGCTTATATCTATAAGGACCCAAATTATTAGTATGTACTTTAAGACGGAAAGTTTCGTTATATCTCAGCGAAAATCGCTATACAACGTTACTAACTAATAACAAAACTTTTTTTTCTGGAAAAAAAAAAAAAAAAAAAAACACACAGAAAAGAAAATCAGCCTATTAAGAGTTGGGCTTAACTCCGATCTCGAATTATTAATGATAGACATGTATTATAAAAATATGCAATGGCGGTTCACTAGAAGTAGGGCTAAATCTGAACTTCCCTAACCCTCGACTGGTTATATTATTTATGTGCCCCTTGTGGTAGTAATGTGTTTATTTTTTTCAACTATACTATAAAATGAGACACGTACGTTCATAAAACAAACTATTATCTTGAATAGATGTAAATATTTATTTAATATTCTTCTTAATATTTTTATAAAAAAGAAATTATTATGTTTATTGTAGTCAATTACTTATTAAGCCATGTTCGGGTTTACGCAGGTTCTGAACTAGATCTTATGTATTAAAAACTGCGTCATCTTAGTTATTGGTAGGTTTTGATCTATCTTTTCTCATTTTCTTACCTTGTTTTACTAAAATACTCGTCTTTTAAAATAAAATACTCATTTACTAAAACAATAACTACCACTATAAACTTTTCTTGAATAAAATACTCATTTACTAAAACAATAACTACCACTAAAAACGTTACATAAACATAGACAAAATCCGTTGAATAGAAAAAAAATAAAATGTTTGAAATTTTAAGCAATCATTTCTCGTATTGACATCGCCCCATCGAATATTACATCTGAAACTTTTTTGTAGGGAATTTATTAAGCTTTCGAATGGTCACGTTCCACTTAATATGATTTCCAGACCGTTTTCGAGATATTTTAGAAAATCTACTAAGATCCTAAAAACCTTCCATGCCCATTATTAAAATTTTGTTTCCCAACAGGTACTTCCTTACCTCCAAACGCAACCAAAAATTAAATATTTTAGATTAGATGAATGTCGAACATCTGGAACAAGTTCCAACTAAATCATTCGTATCTGAATACCCAAACTGAAAGTTAGTGTGGAAAAGTATGCGTTTCAATTTTTCTCAAAAACGGTTATAGATATTGCTTTAAAAATGTTTTCATTCGTTTTCCTACGTTAAGGAACCCATAAGACGAGTACCTGCATGCGTATGAACATAAAAAAGTCCGACTCGCAGGAACTGCATCATCTTAGCGCGTTCCGTTCTTATCCCTAATGTCATTTGAAAATCTTAGAATAGAAATAAACTTCTTTTTTTTTTTTCTTTTTTTTTTACATATCTCGTGAAAATTGTCACCATCCTCTCGAACATCTCGAATAAAAGTGATATTAAGGCGTCAGGGAAACAGGCAGTAGTAACTTACACAGAAGCGGAAATTACCCAATCCGGCTCACATTCTAAAGTAAAGCTCTATACATCAACAAAATAAAACAAAAACGTGCATGGGCGTATATAAGGGGGGGCTGAGAGGGCTCCACCCCCGCAATCGGTAAAAATGTGTCCCTTAAAACCTTAAAATTAATAACAAGATCACTTAGTTCAGGAAAAAATCATTTCTTTTGGGCGTAATATTAAGGAAAATATACGAAGAGGGCCTAATAGATATTCATACGGGATGTGAGAATCCCAAGATTCCGCAAAAATAAAATATTCTAATTATACGTATCCTGTTTTATTGGCAAATACATTTGACTACTATAAGCAATTGCAAACAATAGGGAATATGCCAAAGAACTCGGATTAGGAGCCTCGACAGTTTCAAGACATTTGAAGGAAATCCTGATATATTTCTAACAATGAATTGTTATTCTTATTTTAATTAATCTGTTATTGTCAAATACATTATCCAACTATAAGCAATGAAAAAAAATTGGAATAAAAACAGTACAAAAAGAACCGTTTGAATAAACGAAATTAATTACTTCAAAGTTTAAACACTTATTTCTCCGATTGTCATCGCTTATTCAAAACTTTCTTTAGAACCTTTTTTGTAGACCATTTAGTAAGCTTTCGAATGGTAACCTTTCGCTTCCCAAGATTTTCAACCGTTTTCGAGATATTAATGAAAGTATACGAAGTTCCCAAAATTTTCATTATTTCTAGCAACAGAAAATTGGCCTCATTTTTCCTATCCTGTTTTAAACACAAATTCATTTACCTAATATAAGAATTACAAAATAAAAAGCAATAAAAAACTAAGGGAAAGAGACAAAGATTACAAAAAGAACGACAAAAACCCGTTCATAAGAACAAAACAGACGTATTTGAAGTTTTAAGCACTTATTTCTCCGATTGACATAAACTAATCAAAAATAGTTTTAGAAACTTTTTTGTAGAGAATTTAGTAAGCTTTCAAATAGTTTCTATCCACTTACCACGATTTCCCAACCGTGTTCGAGATATTAATGAAAGTATACGAAGTTCCCAAAACTATTCATGTCTGTTCGTAAAATATTTTATTCTAACCCTTCCTTAACTCCAAACGTAACCAAACATATTAGTTTTGATGAAATTCAAACATGGAAAAAATGTTTCAACTGAATCACATGATTTCAAGTACCAAAACCAGAAACGTTATTCAGCAACTATGTTTCCAATTTTCTCGAAAACGGTTAAAGCTATCGCCTTAAAAATGGTTTCATTCGTTTTCCTAGGCCACGAAGCCTATAAAACGAGTACTTACAAGCATATGAACTCAAAAACGTAAGCGTTACGATTTTTTTTGCGCGAATTTCGCCCCAAACGCCATCTTCCAGTGGGCGGATTTTGCTGGTTAACGAACTTGACCTTTCAAATTGGACGACGGATTTTTGTACCGAAGTTCATCAAAATCGTACCATTAGGGAAGCCAGAAATGAGCATATATATATATATATATATATATATATATATATATATATATATATACAAATTTGAACCACCGTTATTTTCGGTCTCTAGGGGTTCTGAAACGCGAAATTTTCTAGTCGGCACTTCCGGATTGTGTCATGAGATCAACCTTATAAGCGGGGTTCCTCCCTATGAAGGGAGGGAGGAACCGCGCTAAAACGTAAGTGCTTTTTTTTTTTTTTTTTTTTTTTTTTTTTTTTTTTTGCGCCAATTTCCCTCTATAAACCTTGTTCCGGTGGACGGATTCTGCTGGTTAATGATGATGACTTTTTAAATTAGACGAAAGATTTGTGTACCAAATTTCATCAAAATCGGGCTAGTCTTAAGCAAGTGGGAGAGTGAACAGACAGATATATATATATATACACACACACACACAAATGTGGAACACCGTTATATTCGTGATCTAGGGGATCTGAAACGTGAAATTTTCTTATCGGCACTTCTGGATTGCGTCATGAGATCTACCTCATAAGCGGGGTTCCTCCCTATGCAGGGAGGGAGGAACCGCGCTAAAAGGCACTCCAGCTTTGAGAAATACCCAGGAGTACAACTGTTCTGCAATATAAGAAGGATTTATGGATTTTTCCATGGTGCAGCGAAGGGAAACAGTGTTGCCCCTCTGAGTCATCCTCCCTTCCAGAGTCTACTATCGATTATCTCAAGCAATTGCCACACTCTTATAACCATGGTGCTAGGAGTCTTTGCATGTGGAGGGGGTGTTAGTTCAACAGCGAGCAGGCGATGGTTTTATCTTCACCAACACTCAAATACCTCTTATGATTTGATTTGTAATATTTTTCTCAGCCCTTATTATTTTACTTGTATGTTTACTCCATTTTTTCTATCTTCATTATAAATCGCTTGGTTTCAACGTCCATTATAATTAACTAAGAATTTTAGGGCCGGTTAGCTATAGGCCAACACCCTTTCCTGGCCAGGATAGGGTTGACGCCTTTCGTTTTTTCTAAAGAAAACCCACCACTCCTAGTGGGAATCGAACCCACGACCCTTGGCACGTAGTGTTGAGTGCTCAAGCCTTAACACTCACGGCCACCGGTTCTCCGAAAAACGTATGTTCTGAAAGTCAAAT
The DNA here is from genome assembly GCA_946811695.1 of Gonocerus acuteangulatus. Classification (NCBI taxonomy): domain Eukaryota; kingdom Metazoa; phylum Arthropoda; class Insecta; order Hemiptera; family Coreidae; genus Gonocerus; species Gonocerus acuteangulatus. The sequence goes on along the minus strand of OX328126.1, from coordinate 37,581,157 downwards.
TGTCTGCAGTGTCTCTACATTTGCCTGCGTTTATGAACTGCAGAGATCCTAAGTTTGTAGACAGTAGCAACTCTTTCTTGAATAAAGTAATCTTCTTTACATCGAGAACCTCAGAACAACAAGTCCTCAAAATTTAAAAAGTAGACATTTTGGCAATATGTCCGGATATTAATTTATACATTTAAATACATAAGTGTATTTAAATGTATAAATTAATATCCGGTGTGCCAGTTTTGCCGGGAATTAACTAAATGCTAGGGTGCAAGAATAGTTTACCGAACAGTAAAATGCCAAACCGGGCAAGAGATCCACATAGTTCCTGGTCGAAGGAAAAGGCAAAATTCTATCTCCAACTAGCCAGGTTTGACCTATGAAGGATAGTGGGACGCCTTTCAGAACATTTGCTACCGAGAAAACACGTGTTCACAATGAGATTATTAGTGGGTCCTATTTTTGTAGTCTCTTGAACAAGTGGAAACTTTACAAAACATACTTGATGTATGCATTAGCCACAACCGGATGATACAATTTAAAAGGACTAACATGACGACAAAGTTACTAGATGAGACTACTACCAAGATGCCCGACTTTATACGAGGAGATGCAACTGTGAAAGAAAGAACCAGGTGGCGTAAGTCACAAAATATCCAGGGTCTTAAGGAGCTCGACGTCGCTTGTCTTATACCACGAAGCCTTCCACTTCAGATACACAAGAATGATTCTGCCAGATTTGACTAATCATCCAAAATGAATCCCAACCAAATCTATATTCGTTTCTGAATCATTTTGTAGTTAAAATAATAATAATTATAGAAAACTAGAGTGAAATGGTCTGTCATCGTCAATGATACCACAGCTCCCCAAGAGACTAGCAGTTTGTGGCCTTGCGGTGTACATGCCAACGGCAAAAAGCCAATTCCGGCCCAAGTGACGCATTGGACCATATCATGCAACGGTCTCGATCGATGTCTCTCTGTGACGACTAACAACACCTAACAGGTTAGACCAAACTCGTTGTGCATTAAAGCGCGCGTGTAGACTATTGGATTAAGATTATCGGTTTATTATCTTTGGTATTATATTATATAGGTCTTGGAGATAACCCTAATCAACAAGGATTGTGTTTGCATATATAAAGGGACCTTTCTTGATACTCCATTGGCTTTGGCTTTATAATTTAATGGGCTAGTATGTCGTTTCCTTTGCAGGTCACAGATTGCTGTCTTACAAATAAAGAACACAGGTTCCGCGGAGGAAGCATTTATTCTGTTAATCATAGATGAATCCCCGTTTCCAGAATGTAATATTAAGTCATGTGTACCGTATGACTGACGAAAGGCAAAATTCTATCTGGAAGCAAGACCCATGGGAAAGCTACCATTTTGGCTACATAGAGAGTCTTGTATTTTAAGCTTATTAATTCGCACCAGATATAAGCAATACGTGGAAGCAAGCTCTGATGATACTGTTCATGTAAGTCAGACATGTCTTAACTGCCATACAGCCGTGAATTCTATAAGCGAGCCTCCTTGTTTCAATTGGGTTAGGCCGTTTCAAGAGACGACGCGAATCTTATAAGTTTCCTGACATTAACAGTGAGAGGTGATCTTGTCCTGAGATGCTGTTTCATTGCCTTCCTAATCCCCTGGGTCAGGGCTGTACCGGTCAGCAACCCCGTCTACTGTGTTCATTCAGCTAGAACTGTCCTTATCAATCCTTTCTCTCTTCTACATGAAGAATATATATATATATATATATATATATATATATATATATATATATATATATATATATACCAGGTCATTCAAAAAGTCCTGTCGTTTTTTTGGGGGAAATTATAAATAAATAAATATTTTCAAATAATCACCTTTATTCATCAAAATATCCACTGTTACAGTCGGTAACCTTCTCCCAACGAGATGGTAAAGCTCAAATTCCTTCCTTAAAAAACTGTTGATTTTTACTGCAAAAATAAGTGGTCAGTTCGTGAATTAGGTTGTCACGGTCTTGAAAACATTTCTGTCTCAGATTGTTGTCGAGATCTCTGAATAGGTGATAATCAGTGGGTGACAGGTCAGGGGAATATGGTGGGTGAGGCAAAACTTCCCAGCCTATTTCTGTCAATTTTTCAAGTGTCTGTCAATTTTTCAAATTTCTGTCAAAAATTGACAGAAATAGGCTGGGAAGTTTTGCCTCACCCACCATATTCCCCTGACCTGTCACCCACTGATTATCACCTATTCAGAGATCTCGACAACAATCTGAGACAGAAATGTTTTCAAGACCGTGACAACCTAATTCACGAACTGACCACTTATTTTTGCAGTAAAAATCAACAGTTTTTTAAGGAAGGAATTTGGGCTTTACCATCTCGTTGGGAGAAGGTTACCGACTGTAACGGTGGATATTTTGATGAATAAAGGTGATTATTTGAAAAAATTTATTTATTTATAATTTCCCCCCAAAAAACGACAGGACTTTTTGAATGACCTGGTATATATATATATATATATACATATATATATATATATATATATATATATATATATATATATATATATATATATATATAATTTACGATTTTCTAATTAATCATTTCACAAGCACAAGAAGCCCTTCCGCACAAGGGACTCGAACTTGAAGGGAAAATGGTTTCAAAAACTAGGCTTTTTGCTGAAGATGAGACAGGTGTGCGCGCGCCAGAAAGTGGAAACGGCAAGAGGTTCGTATATAGCGTTATGAGCCTTCACTGAACCCCTCCCTTCACACACAATCCTTACTAACGCTCACGAGATGAGGGCTTCCCTGCGATCTCCCGTGGGGTTTCGCATTCCATGGGAGATCGCAAGACGGCCCTCGGGAAAGGCCCTACTACAGTTGCTCCTGCCCCGCTATAGAGTGCACGAGTCTCGCTCTATACAGAATACCTCCAAATTCTGGCCACTCTATGGTAGCGGAGCATCCAACCATATGACCATATGTTTGGTTCGAGTTTGACCCTCAATATGCTACAAGTTCGAGTCTCATTCGGCTCGTGTGCTGAGGGACTAAATACTGACTTGAGGATAAGTTAGATAGTAGGACGCGCTAAACGACGAAACAGTTAAGCAATTCCTACAAAATAGGAATTGCTAAAATTTGATGTAAAAATAATAAATAGAAGCCCAGGAGCAAGGCTCGGCTGGCCAAGGACCCCTGCATGGGCATGGAAATATGACAAGGGACTTATCATATTATGATAAGTCCCTTATTATTCACTATTTTGGATTATTTGCCCACCCAGATTTCGTATCTTAAAGCCTACGATGCTTTGGACTCATGTCCTAACATTACCGAAAGCAGCTTTATGTTAATTATTTCCTCTTATACTTGATCTATTCATAAAATATGATCCCAACGAACAGTAGCCAAAGTAACCATGTCTCTACGCTGTTTTATGTTTATATTTCTTAATTTGGATAATTTTTATACATGTCTTGTACTAAATGGTTCCATAAGTCCTTTTCGTCATATTTCTTGAATGCTTCTGTAAATTTTCCCCGTAAAAATAACCCGACCAAAACGTTTCTGGTATCTTTCAAGCTTCTGCGGAATCGTTTCCTCTGATCGTAAAAGAAGAAAACGTTATTTGCACATTTTTTGAATTAAGGGGAAATCATTCCGTAAAAAGTTACTATTATATTAATAACCAATCAAGCCAGCGGCTTCTCAGAAACAAGTTGCGATTAGAAAAGGAGTTTGGCCATTTTTTTCCAGTTATTCGAGAGGCATTCTGACTTCGGCGATCATTTTATTTGATACATCGCCCAGACTTGCTCATCTAGATTGAAGCGACTGGGCGTTTAAGTGCATCCAATTTATTTCCAATTTGCTTATTTCTCAAAAACCAACTTCGATAAAGAATGATTTGTAGACAACAAAGCAATTTTCTACAAATGGACGCTGGATGTTTTATAGCTTAATTTATTTTTGGTATTAATGGTCAAGATATTTTATTTACCGTAGGGGTTTTAGTTTTTATCCTGAGCATTTATCCATTCCTACATTTTTTATGTTGCATGCATACCCCCCCCCCCCTCAGCACATTCTCCGAATCCCATGAGATTCATGGGTGGAAGAGCATTGAGAAGCCCTTGAACTTGACATTGAAGGACATATTGAAACTTTAATGAAGAGATTATTTAAAATTCTGTCGGGGGGTTGGTCTTAGGAGGGATTTCTAGGGCCAAAAATGTACAAAAGGATTTGATAGGCAGACGTGCAACCTAATATCAGCTGAATAAAGTCAATAACAGATACCATTATCATGGAATCGTAATTTACTGCACTACAATAAACCTGACTGTAAAAGAAAATACGTATACTTATACATTCTTTATTAGTAAATCAATTTTTGTATCAATGTTTTCTTGGCACCCAAAACATCAATACAATAACTAAATAAGTATAAGATCCAGTAATAACAAAAAAACTACGAGCATCTTTATTGCTCCAATAGTTTTAAGTCCAGTGGACCCCGTTTCTGGAGCTAAAACTACTCTTCGTATGCATATGCGATATTAGTCCTGTGTGCCTGAAATGAGGATTCCCGTCAAGTACTATTCGGTAATCTTTTCGAATTCAAAGGTATAATTCTATATCACAATAAATTTATTGAAGAAATAATTTGCTTAATTTTGTTTTGTCTAAACTATAATTTAATACTTTCACATTGATAATCTTCGTTCCTATGTTCCTACTACTAATTTTACAGAATATGATTCTTATGATTAGCATATATTACATCTATAATTTTCCATAAGCTATCGTAATCGAACAAGCCTTCCACCTGTCCATGTGCGTCAGTATACACCAGATTAGATACGACATCGCCCCTTCATGTCGGAACAGGTGCGAAGATAATAAATTTTTTTTTTACATTTTAATCACAATAGCTTAATATGTTCTTCTTCGTGAATAATTTCGCGTGCAATATATATATTTTAGATGGAACGGCATTTTTCTCCAGCGGTGGTACTCCTCTTCATTTCTTCCTGGGATATTTCGATGGATTCATCTCCATCTTTGTCAGCCAGGTACTTGTTTCTTCCTTCTTTCCTCCCAGGAAGAAGTGAGGAGGAGTACCATCGCTGGAGAAAAATGCCGTTCAATCTAAAAATATCATCCCAGTGACGAAAAACAAACATCAAGCATATATATATATATATATATATATATATATATATATATATATATATATATATATATATATATATTCAAGATCCTGCAAACATTCATTCATACAGTGGATTTTGCTTTTTTTCAGAACTTCTTTCAGATCATATCCCCCTATCTTGTATTCTTGCAGTTTCAAACAATTTGTACTCACTTTCCCCTCCTGAAGGAAAATCTGAACGGATGCCAGAGTCTTTCGACGCTCGAGTGTAATTTCATATTATTATAATTGTTTTTCAATTCTTTTTTATTCTCTATTATTTTAATTTAAAAAATCATTTCCGGAAATCTAATGTTGTACCATTTTTATGTGCTATGAGTCTATTTCTTTGAAGCAATCCCTAAACCTGTTGTGAATGGAATATGAGGCCACAACGTCCCATACGATATGCCGACCCACGCCGGGTGCTTTGGATGTGGGCTGCTTGGCATCCATGTGGATCCACATTATCATCTTGCAACAGCACGTTTCATTCCATCTGCTTTTATGATATTAATTTAATTTGATTTACTATAAGTTACTTTAGTGGCGTTCATTTTATGACTACAATAGTAGTTAAATCTAACAAAAAATATAAAAATAAAAAACAAAATACGGACCTTTTGTTTATTTACTTCCTATTCTTTGACGCATCTGCAGCTAGGCCGTTAGGGCCGACGCACAGTGAGGCCAAACGACTTTTCGTGTTTCAAAAAAGGCTACAGCCTCCAAATCCTAACTCATTTCAATGCATTTTTTTTTTTTTTTCTTAATGAAAGCTAATAAAATTTAAAACAACTTTGCCTGGCCAGAATTTTGTTTTTTGTTTCCCCTGTTACTTAATAACAGCTCTGATATCGTTGAAATTAAACATTCAAACCGCGATTAGCCATGGAATAAATTCAAATCTATTTTCAAATTATTCAAAAATCATATTATTTCAATTATCTCATTGCTGAATTAACATAAATTTACGTTTTGAAGATGTCAGTGCTGATATTAGGTTAGATGAAAAATAAAATATTATTTTAAGTTCAATTGTAAAATTTCGTGAATTATTTACACGTAATTTAATAAACAGGAGAAACAAAAAACTAAATTTTATTAGCTTTCATTTGAAAAAACATTCATTGAAATCGGATATCATTTAGAGGCTGTGGCCTTTTTTGAAAGACAAATAGTCGTTTGGCCCCACTGTTCATCTTGTAAAATATATTATAGCTGCCTGTTTCCTTGAAACAAACTTAGACCCGTTAATGGCTTAAATAAATACCATTTTCAATATATTACTTCGTCAATGTATTGAATAAGTTCGTTGGCTAGTTTGCTCAGATTTTCATATTTGATAGTTTGACATGGTAGGGACGATATTAGGGCAACGAACCGCTTGAGCACGGAAATAACAGTATTTTCTTTTTATATTTCAAAAACTCTATTTTCTTTTTATATTAGAAAAAAAAACTAATTTATAATAACGCCTAAATACTGTAGTACATACCACTAAAAATGCCTAGGCAAGAAATGATGACCGAGATAACATTTAGGTGACTATGGTTAAGTGTTGGAAAGAAAGATTCTACACTGGAGTTTATGAAAGAAGGAAGTTACTAGGTGTTAAAAGGAGGCGTTGATGGTAGTAATGTTTTGGAACTACAAGATAGAAATTGTAGGGAGCCTGGGGAAAAAGTCCGACTCGCAGGAACTGCGTCATCTTAGCGCGGTTCCATTCATATCCCTAGTGTTATTTTGTAGACTTAGAATAGAAACAGTTATTACTTTGTTTGGATCATTCCTAATGTAAACAAATATGAAAAAAAAAACAACAAGATTTTTGGCTAGGGATGAAACTATCCTAAGCAGAAATTACTCTTTCTGCCGTCCCAAGTTTCGGTCTACGAAGACTCTTCTACGAATATATTTCTAATTTACTTAACTTGCAGTGCTAACATATCCATTTTACTTTTAAATGCAATTAAACAAAGTAAAATTGTACATGAAAATGAGAAAGTAGTGTTATTTTTTATTGAACTACGGCCACATTCAACCACAAAATATAATTATATTTCTAGTATAGCATTTGGCTGCATGACTTCCTACAGGTAAAGGTAACTGTCAGCTGTCCTAGAATGCTTGATGAGAACAATGAATCTTGATTTATGAAGTGCAATAAAAGCCTACCTGAACCGGCAGACTACCTCGACCCGGACTGACCCTACACGGCGAATATTTACGTTTTCAGTTCTGTTACAGGTTCAAAGAATTTGTATTTATTCCCCTGTTTTATTGAGAAATACATCCTCCTCCTAGAAGCAATAACAAAATAACAAGAAATAAAAACAGACAAAAAGAACCGTATAAATAAACGAAATCAATTATCGTTTATCAAACTTCTAAGTTATATGTACTTATTTCTCCGTTTGACATCGCCTAATCAAAACTTTCTTCAGAACCTGTTTTCTAGAGCATTTAGTAAGCTTTCGAATCGTAACCATCCGTTTACGAAGATTCTCAACCGTTTTCGAGATATTAAGGAAAGTACCGGTTCTCGTAGATCACCGAAGTTAAGCAACGTCGGGCGTGGTCAGTACCTGAATGGGTGACCGACCACGTGCTGTTGGCATTAGAAAAGGGTGGCAACCTGTAGATAGCCCGGCGCTAATAGCCAAACAGTTGATGCGCCGTAAAAAAAAAAAAAAAAAAAAAAAAAAAAAAAAAAAAAAAAAAAAAAAAAAAAAAAAAAAAATTAAGGAAAGTATATGAAGTTTCCAAAGCTTTTCATCTCTATTAATAAATTATTTTAATTTAACCCTTCCTTAACTCCAAACGTAACCAAAATTTCAACATATTAGTGTTGATAAAATTCGAACTTGCAGAAAATGTTTCAACTGAATCCCATAATTCTAAGTACCAAAATCAAAGACAAAAAGAACAGTTCGAATAAGCAAAATCAATTACTTAAAAGTTTTAAGCACTTATTTCTCCGATTGACATCGCTTATTCAAAACTTTCTTTAGAACCTTTCTTGTAGACCATTTAGTAAGCTTTCGAATGGTAACCTTTCGCTTCCCAAGATTTTCAACCGTTTTCGAGATATTAAGAAATTATACGAAGTTCCCAAAACTTTTTATTATTTCTGACAACAGAAAATTGGTCTCATTTTACCTATCCTGTTTTACACACACATACATTTTCCTTACAAATACAACATAAGAAATTACAAAAATAAAAAGCAATAAAAAACCAAGGGAAAGAGACAAAAATTACAAAAAGAACGACAAAAACCCGTTCATAAGAACCATACAGACGTATTTGAAGTTTTAAGTACTTATTTCTCCGATTGACATAACCTAATCAAAAATAGTTTTAGAATCATTTTTGTAGAGAATTTAGTAAGCTTTCAAATAGTTTCAATCCACTTACCACGATTTCCCAACCGTGTTCGAGATATTAAGGAAAGTATACAAAGTTACCAAAACTTTTCATGTCTGTTCATAACATATTTTATTCTAACCCTTCCTTAACTCCAAACGCAACATAACTTTCTACATATTAGTTTTAATGAAAGTAGAACATGCAGATAATGTTTCAACTGAATCCCGTGATTCTAAGTACCCAAACCAAAAACGGTATTCAAAAACTATTTTTCCAATTTTCTCGAAAACGATTAAAGCTATCGCCTTGAAAATGGTTTCATTCGTTTTCCTAGCCCAAGAAGCCTATAAAAAGAGTACTTACAAGCTTATGAACTCAAAAACGTAAGCGTTACGATTTTTTCTGCGCGAATTTCGCCCCAAACGCCATCTTCCAGTGGGCGGATTTTGCTGGTTAACGAACTTGACCTTACAAATTGGACGACTGATTTTTGTACCAAATTTCATCAAAAACGGACCATTCGTCTTCTATTTAGAGAGCGAACAGACAAATATATATATATATATATATATATATATATATATATATATATAAATAAATATATACATATATATATATATACAAATTTGAACCACCGTTATTTTCGGTTTCTAGGGGTTCTGAAACGCAAAATTTTCTAGTCGGCACTTCCGGATTGTTTCATTGTATCAACCTTATAAGCGGGGTTCCTCCCTATGGGGGAGGGAGGAACCGCGCTAAAACGAATGTTGGTCATGACAGCTTATGGAACACGCTGGAGTAAATGGGGGAAATGTTTTGTTTGCCAGTTTTGTAATTAATGCTGTTCGAGTTTAAATTAATGAGGGCGTATTGAGAAACGTGCTGTTTTTTGGTGTTTCGCTCAGTAGATATGATTTGATAGATTTCTTGATGCTCGATCCTTGAATTCTTTTCATAACTCCTAAGAACGAAGAGATGGCCCTATCGTAATTTTCCTTTTTATTTAGAGTAATTAAGAAGTGTTCAATAATAAGTTATTGGGCTCCATTAAGTAATAGTTTTATCATGAGACCTTAATGTGGTCACGATAACTTAACTAAGGAAGTTTCATTTTAAGAGGATTACCTTAAGACAGGACGAAACTCTTTTGGAGAAAATGTCAAACTGCCTGAGATACTTGGCTATCTTTCCTAGGGATTATGGCTAAATAGGTCATTTAGTTTCTAGTCTTATTTCGAGTCTTCGACAGCCTCTATGGCATGCATAATGAAAACCTCAGTTCGAGGACTCTAGTGGCAAGATCGCTAACACTGGCTTCCAGTGCCGATAAAGGATATGGCGATTGTATCATTTATTCAGGAGCTTTCAGCCACCGTCCTATGAAGTACCTAGAAGGTACTTGTCGGAGAAAATCCTCTTTAATTCGTTTCACAGCTGAGCACAGATAGAAATAGAATGATTACGATCTGTGTATGGGCTGGAAGATAGAAATGAGATATATACTTAAGAAGCCTAACAGCAGAACTCATGGTGTACTAATGTTAGCCCTTGGGAGGTGATAAGAAGTTGTTAGATTATATATACATATTAGTGGAGGCCCGGTGGCCGTGAGTGCTCAGGTGTATGCACTCCGTGCCTTAGGTCGTGGGTTCGATTCCCACTAGGGGTGGTGGCTTTTCTTTCGAAAAAAGAAAAGGCATCAGCCCCTATCCAGGCTAGAAAAGGGTGGTAACCTATAGATAACCCGCTCTAACATTCGCTGTCAATAATAAATGGACGTTAAAATTTAATAATAAATAAATATACATATTCGTTGGACTTTTCAGAAGGACCCATCAATAAAATAAAACAATGTTTAAATAAACAAACCCCCATTTATTATTTATAAAAAAAAAGAAGAAAAATACTTAAAGTCTGCTAAACCAGGTCCATCACTCGCTGCTGCTGGTATACCTTGATTTGTCCCTGTGCAGTTTATTTTGCTGGTTTCCCTTGCTTAAATGGAATTTTAAATAGCTTATCAAAATATCTGTTTCATTAAGCCAAGCTGAAAAAAAAATCGTACTCTCTGTGGCAATTAAATAAAACACTCGTTTAGTACTAACATATATGTTGAATTATTTTAATATACTACTGAAGTCTACTTTAGTGCTGCAACAAAGTCAAGGGAAAAATCTGTAATTTAGAAATTTCGGCTTGCTCTATGGCAGCCATCTTCAGCAATGAATGCCTAGGGAATCGTACTGAATTAGGACGAGCTACCTCCAATGTATATATATATATATATATATATATATATATATATATATATATATATATATATATTATCCAATATCAATGGTAATAAGCAGATAATTAAATATGTTGTATTAAAATATTATTTTTATTGATTTTTGGAAAGGGGTTTCCACAGCTTACCACGCTTTTTTTTTTGTTGCTCTGATAGGGCCAATACCTTTCCTTTATTCGAAAGAAAAGCAATCACCCCTGGAGGGAGAGTTGAACCCACGATCTTAAGCTCACATTGCACGTGCCTTACATGCAACTGGGCACAAGGTCACCAATTGTATTGAAACAAAATTTTAAAAGTACATTCCAAGAAGAGCTCAAAAACGGAGATGCAGAAAAGAAATGCAAAAAAGAAAGATTTAACTGAAAAAATGTTTGTAGCTGTTGACCTGATTAGCTTAAAACACAATATTATAGATATAATCTCACTCACACACACGTATTAAAGGTAATGGAATGATTCGAAAAAGCATGGTTTCAGAGTAAGTGGTTTTCTGTGTTCAATGCCGGCAAATTAATGACTTATTATCTGATAGACACCTAAAGGCTTGTTATTGTCGAGAGGGTGCTAGAAGGGATTAGAATGGCGAAAAGAGCTGCCCTAGCGAGAAAAAAAAAAATATATATATACATATATATATATATATATATATATATATATATATATATATATATATATATATATATATAAGTGGTTTTAAATATGAATCCTCCTACTCCTATACATTATCCTTAGTTTAAATCGTCTTAACATTACGAACAGCTTTTTTTATCCCAATTCTTTATTTCACTTCTAGAGTGATACAAAGTGATGGAAATAGACAAGGTCGCAAGCCCAATCTGTAATTTACAAAATAAATCAAAAATAGCTGTTACTGAAAGCCTGAATAAACTTAAATTCATATTTTAAATGGCCTCAAAGAAATTCTGAGACAAATAATATTTTGTTCAAGCTGTCATTATGAATTTTGTCCCTAACATTTATTTATCGATAAGCAATATTATCATTAAAGTTTAATCGTGAACAAAGGAGATAATTAAATCTAAAGATCATATTGATTCGTCACTTTTAATTTACTATTATTATGGAATAACTAATTATGACCTGGGTTATCATATTACAAAACGCGATTTTATTATTAGGCAGTTGTAATATTCTATACCTTATTTGCCTGACGTCTCTCTTAGCAGGGCTAAATGTTTCATGGTAGTAGAGACTCAAAAATTCCTCCATTAGAAAAATCTCGGCGTGGTTAGGTCAAAAACTCTTGATGTTAAGTAGTTTAATATATTCCAAGTGGGTGAATAATTAAGTTTGATTTAAGAATGCTAATATTTTAAAGTCTTAAGTATCTGAAAGCCAACTCAGAATATCCTTCCAACAACATCCGCGGACAAAGGTGATATTTTTAACAGTTTGTTGCACAAACCAATTCTCTAAACGCGAGTACGTTAATCTTTATGCGCCATAGAAGTGTTATTTCCCTTAAGTGACTAAGTTTTCCCAGTAAATGTAATTTTAATAATTATAACAAGCGGCATCGATAGGTCCTAACAGTCTCAAATCCTTAAAAATAATCTAATAACACAAAGGAATTTTTACCAACTGATGATTTTAGCAACTGATGAATTGTATTGAAAAATTATTGAACCCCCTACATAATCGAAGGAAACTTCGTAATTACGTTGGTCTGCAATGTTTGGATTTCAACCAAATCTCTCCACTTTCAACCTTTGGCACGTGTCTACTTTTACAAAGGTTAAGAGGTAATCTATTTATCAAAGAATCTTGAAATTAACGCGCTCTTCTTTTCTTACAACAGGATTTCCAGACAAAATATGTTGAGTCTCATGTGCAAAATATTTTGCATTTTTCAGGAAAAATATTAATTCTGCAGGATCCTCCATATTTTTTATAGAATTATGATACGTTTAAATTCTAAATAACCTCAGTGGAAGACAAAATAAAATATGGCATTTTCAGCCATATTGGCATATTGGAGATACCAACCTGTGGCCTTTAATATTATGTTTATGATTCTTGTGGTTATCTGCATACTCCAACTTGGAACCCTTGTCAGGCGTAAACACACGGCTGGTACGCGAAGAATTGGACATATTCTAAAACCTGAGATCAAGTCAAATTATCATATATAAATTTTAAGGACAGTTTTTTTTTTTTTTGTAAGATAAGCAAAGTTAAACGTGGACATATCCTCTCAGCACTTCAGGTTTGCATCGTTGGGTCGACGTCATAAGCAGTGTTTCGCCCTATGGAGAATAACGAAACGCGCTCATATCCCCTCTAACTCCAGTCATAAACGCCCTCTTACAACGCCCTGAAACTGCAATCTGAGAAGTGGCTGGAGTTTCGCTAACAGCCAGATGTTCCATCCTTCAACCTCCCAGAGAACGGCACTAAGTCCCATGCTGAAGGCACTACAAATCCTGACAGCACCATAAGACTAATAGCTCCAGTCTTGAGGCAAGTTTCAGAGCATTAGGGATGCTAATAGTTTTGAGATGCTATCTCGGGATATCTAGATTGTGTCTAATTCCTACTTCGAGAGGCCGTTTCCATTTTCAGATCATCTATTTCACATCCGGATATTAACTAAACAGTTATACAACTCAATCCACAATCTCACTTCGTCCCTACATAATGCCTTTAGAGTACTTACGGGGCGAGTCAATTCGACAATGATCGCAATTAAAAAGGTGAACTACAAAATTATTCAAATTTTGCAATAACAGAGGTGGTAGAAATAATTCACGTCAATTCACTTTATTTTTAAAATTATTAATTTCAAACACAACCAATATACCTGTGATAACAAAATAGACTAAATGTAGAAAGTAAATATAAACTAAATAGCTTGAATAATTTTTAAAATATTTTAAAGGTTCATTACAAAATTAAACTATACAACAGCTATAAAAACAGACATCCTAAAACCAAGGGATGTAACCTTCAATATTTTAAATCGAAAATAATGTCATTAAATGATATTTTAATTCCAAACATTTCAGCATTATTCCTTTTGTCGTCAATGGTGACGACAAAAGGTCATTCGATTTTTCTCGTTAATCAATTTTAATATTTGGAAATAAATGTAGTTCTAATCCATAAAAAAAGTAGATAGATTTTAGCAGAATAGATTGGAAATGCCAATGGTCGAGGGTTCCATTCCCACTTGGGGTGCTGGGTTTTCTTTAGTTAAAAGAAAAGGCATCAGCCTTATCATGGCTAGAAAAGGATGGTGACCTATAGATAACCCGTCCTAAAATTCTGAGTTAATTATAATGTACGTTAAAATTTGAATAAATAAATAAATTAAAAATGAGTCCATGTGATTTTTTTTAATAATAATTATTTATCATTTTCACGCCTAATGTTTTGTAAATTCCCAACTTAAAAAGTGGTTATAAAATCATGTTGTAAGCTTCTTAATAGCTCTTGTTTTCTATTTCATGACACTGAATTTCGTCCAAATAGTTTTAGAGTAAAATTAAATACCTCCTCGTCTACAGGATGCACAGCACTAAAATAAAATCCATACTTCAGGTACTGAAATGGGTTACAATGAAATCCTATAACTTGGAAAATATAATGCTTCAATTCTGCTTTTCCAGATTTATTAGTTAGTCAAGTTTAGCTCCAAAATTTAAATTGTATATCAATGAAAACTGGACCTTTGTAATTTCTATCAAATAATGATTCCCAATTAAATAACATTTTAAATATTTGAAGTTTATATAAGCCGTCTGAGTGTTTCTTTGAAGATTGGACGTCTTGCAATTTGAAAATTCCAGTAAATTAATTCATCATAGCTCTGATATCTGATTAAGTAAAAACAAAAAAAATTTCATGTTTTAGACTTTTAACATAACTAGGTATAACTTTAACCATAACTAGAGGTTAAAAAAAGTCTGGAAAAACACTAAAAGTTTAAAGAAAAAAAAAAACTTTATTCTTCTGTGGAATCCTTTTAACCGCCGAATGTTCAAAATTATTTTATTAAACAGTCAGCAAATTAAAATATATAATTTCCTAATACATCGAAGGGCATTGGTATTTTTGCATGCAAATATGAGTTTTTATGAAACAGATTAGAATTTTCTTTTTTTTATTATAATTTATTGTGCGTCGACTACAATGATCTTTAGCCCTATACCCTATTGTTTTAAATTAGCCGAAAAATATCAAATTATTTATAATTTAAACTTTAAAATCTTTACTGATGTTTATTATATTAACATTTTTATGTTTATTATAGTTAGGTTTTTAGATATGTTTGTACGCCTGGATAAATTTAAGGTAGTCAATAATATTCTCAAATTTTCCTGATTTATTTACTATTTCTATACTTGGAATTTGGAACCTATCTCTGGCACTGATTAGAATTTATAAGCAATTACGAGTACAAGTATTTTTTTAATTTTCATTAAATATTTCCTAAATGATCGGAGGGTGGGTAGGCCTGGTGGTGAGCTGTGGGGTGCTTATGATTGATTCATTTCGTGGGGGGGGGGGCTCGTGTTGATTCGTCGCTGAATCAACGCTTTTCGTCGTTTAATACCGATCAATATATGCACACTTTTATATTCGTTTAAAGTATCTGCTGGCGAATAACTGTCTGTTTCAGTTAAATAGTCGATTCTCATGAACAGCGTCAGGAATTAGCATTTTTGTCTTTATTTTTTGTATCATCTATTATGATTTGTAAAACTTCAATTAGAAATTATTAATATGTATTTCGTCTTCAATGGAACTAATTCACTTCAAACGCAGTTTTCTCCAATTGACCTATCGAAATTTGCAAATGAACCATTTTTTAGGCAATATATTAGGTTTTCGAATGACCCTTTATTAACCACGATTACATGATTCTTCAACCGTTTTTGGAATATAAAAAAAAAAATATTCGAAAATGTCATACCTCATATCGTGTTTTATAATATTTCCTTTTATACTAACGTGCCCAAAATTTTATGTCTAAAGACTTTTAAACAAATAAGTTCATTGTATTAGAATAACCTCGACCGAACTTTTTTCCGCAACTTTCCTAAAAAGAAATTAAATATATCAACTTGACAGTGGTTTTATTTGATTTCTCTCCTTAATATACCCCTAAAAAGTGTATCAGAAAGGCTATTTTTATTTATTTATTTTTTTTTTACGTAGCATTGACTGTTTGGCCATTAGTGACTGTCTTTAATAGGAAGGCTATTAACACTAAAATATTGAAAAAAAATCCGCTGGGCGGTTACAACGCGACAGGCATATATATATATATATATATATATATATATATATATATATATATATATATATATATATATATATATATATATATATATATATGTTGATTTATAAAACGTTAACATTTTCCATCAGAACCACTGAATTGCTTCATCTCACTTACGTGACTCCTGAAACAACTTTGGTGAGCGGTACATTCAGTATATTATTCATAAAGTATTTCTGTACTCATATCTGGAATTTCTAAGGTCTTCACTGTGATTAAGAAGATTCTTTGCATTTTAGTTAATTTTTTCCTGCCAACAACATATTTTTAGCGCGGTTACTCCCTATCTCCATAGGGAGAACCCGCTTATGAGGTTGACCTCATGACGCAATCCGGAAGTCCCGACTAGAAACTTTCACATTTCAGACCCTATAGATCACGAAAATATAGGTGGCTAAAATTTGTATATATATATATATATATATATATATATATATATATATATATATATGTGTGTGTGTGTGTGTATTTATATATATGCTTGTCTGTTCGCGCTCCTGACGGCCCAAAAAGGGTCCAATTTGGCACAAAAATCTGTCTTCTAATTTGAAAGGTCAAGTTCGTTGACCAGCAGAATCCGCCCACTAGAAGATAGTGTTTGGGGCGAAATTCGCGCAATAAAAATCGTAACGCTTACGTTTTTGAGTTTATATGCTTGCAGGTACTTGTTTTATAAGTTTCTTAACATAAGAAAACGAATGAAACCATTTTTAAGGCGATATCTGTAACCGTTTCTGAGAAAAGTGGAATCAATGTTTTTGTAAGTATTTCTTTTTTTGTGAGTACTTAGAATCGCGGGATTCAATTGAAATATTTTCTACATCTTGGAAATTAATCCCAACTAAGATGATTAAATTTTGGTTATATTTGAAGTTAAGGAAGTATGCGAAAAAAAATATTTTATTAATAGACGTGAAAAGTTTTCGGATCTCCATACATTTTTCTTAAATATCTCGATAACGGTTGGGAATTCGTGGTAAGTGGAAAGCGACCATTCGAATGCTTACTAAATTCTCTACAAAGAATGTTCTGAAGCAATATTCGATGGGTCAACGTCAATGAGAGATATAAGCGTTTAAAACTTAAAAAGTGTTTGTTTTGTTGTTTTGAAATGGTTTTTCTCTTTCTTTATCTCACTTTTTAATTGGTTTTTTTTCATGTTTTCCACGTTGGAGTAACCCTCCAGCGTGGGAGTTTATTTATCTACGTATGCCATCCTTTCTGGATACTACACGTATTTTGATTAGGCATGTACATAAATAATGAATTCTTTTACAATTAATATGAATACTGAAATTAAATGACAATAATAAAAAAAAAAAAAAATAAAACGAAAACTGATAAAAAAAAAAAAAAAGTAAATAAACAAAATTATATACATATGTAAATAACATAATACATATGTGAGCATTCAGATGAGTTGATTGATATTTTTTAGGTCCAGTTGTTTAATAAATGCATCAAATTCCTTAAAATATGTAAGTAATAAGTCGGGTTTGTCAACGGGCCAAGTTCCGTCCTGTAAGGTAATGTCCTTAATTAGTTTTGTCCTGGGTCCGTCCAGTAATGTACAGTCGAACAGGAGATGGTCGTAAGTCTGTTCAGTCATATTGTCGCATTTACATGTGTTAGTAGTTATAAGTTAAAGTTGTTCGCTTTATTGTTGTAGTGTAAGTAGATTTTATTTGTAAGTAAGCATTTTTCCGAGTTTGTCTTAAATCTGGATTGTTTTTTGTGCGTTGGAATTGTCGTCTTAATGTGTTGGTTTTGTGTCTTAGTTCAGTCAGTTCTTGAGTCCACCAAGGAGCCGATTTCATAGTCCTATGCTTTTTGTGTCTTAAAAATAGACTGTTGCATGTCTTAATTAGGCACTTATGAAATAGGCTTACGGTTATATTAATTCCTCTTGAATCCAGAGAGTCAATCAAGTATGACTCTAGATTTGGTAATGCATTAGTGGTAGGTACAAATTTTATTTTAATATAATCTTCCAATTTTTTCTGGAAAATATCCCAGTTGGCATGTTTGGTAATATAAGCTTTTTCATTTGTAAAGAATTGCCTATTATCTGTTGATATTTTCAATGTGTAAGTTAATATGGAATGGTCTGAAAAATTCTCTTCGTCGTGGTTTGTCCAGTCATGTATGTATTTGGTCATAGTTCCATTTGTTATTGTCAAGTCTATGTTGCTGTTACCATTAGAGGATGAGAAAGTAGGTTTTAAGTCATTGTCGTTTATTATAAATAGATTTTTAGAGAGAATAAAGTTTTCTAATATACGACCTCTTTCATTCCTTATTCTATCAAACCAGAGAGGCGATCTACAGTTCGTATCAGCTGCGATTAGAATACCATGGTTAGGATATCTATTCATTACCTTTTCGATTTTTATTAAATCCTCCTCAACATTTTTAGTAATATCAAAATACATATTTATTAAAATGAAACTTGTATTTATTATATTAAGTTTAATAACGCACATATCATCGTCCGATAAATCTGTTAAAAAAAGAATATTAATATTTTTATTAATTACTATGGTACTAGCACGTGTTTTGTTTTTTCCAAATTCCAATACTCTATATCTATTTGAATAGCCATATGTTTTATTATGTTTTATATACGGCTCTTGTAATAATAGAATGTCTAGTTTCATTGTATCAATCATATGTTTTATATAGTTCATAGCCTTCCAAGAATGTCTGCTATTAAATTGTGCAATGTTTACATTAACATATGTTTTATTAACCATTGTTATATAAATAGTTATGAAGAAGAAATTTGTTATCAAATAAAAGGAAGGTTATAGGGTATTTCCAGTTGTAAAGTATTGAAATTATTTTAAATTTTAATAAGGAGTGAATGAAAATAATAAAAACAAGCTGCAAAAGTATTTCTATAAATAAAATTGAATTGAATTTATTAAGACTATACCAATATTTGCATCTAATCATAATTGGTATTTTGTATTAATCTTGAAATTGCAGCTTTGTATGAAGGACATTCTTTTGAGATAGCAGAATGATTCACATCAACTCTGACGTGTGGCTTACATCTGTTATTGAAATTTGAACAATTGATGCATTTATTAAAGTTGGACTTACATGCTTTGAGATCGTGTTGTCCCCCGCAGATCGGACAGGCTAGCTGGTTCTTGCACTCCTGATTGGTGTTCCCATGTCCAAGTCTTGAGCAGTTTGAACATCTCCTAACTGCCAGGTAGTCCTCAACAGCACAGATGGAGTAGAACAGCTTCACTCTCTTCTCCAGAAGGCTTCTTCTAACTTCAGGGCTGACTTCTACCACTGCCCATCTCCGCTTGCTGCCTCTGTGTTCTCTGATGAATTTCAGAGAAAATTCTTCCTCAGCACAGACTATTTCATTTTGTGTTTTGATGGATTTTATGAGGTTAGCTTCATTAGCTTCCTCTGGTAAATTTTTAATAATTAATCGAGGATTAAATTTTTTAACCTCTTCTATTAAAAGCTTTGAGGAATCAGTGTTAATTTTACTCTTTATTTTTTCTAAGTCATCCTTTGAATCTACTCGAATGAATAGGTGTCCTGTTTTAGTCGAGACAATTCTCTGAAATCCGATTTTCATTGTTATCGGATTTATTTCTTTTTTAAACACTGATTTTGTTTCATCAGCTGATGATTGTTTGTGTTTGGATTTTATAATTGCATGATGATTTGAAGAAGGAGTTGCTTTACTTACAGTTTTAACTATTTCTGAGTAACTTGGTACGTTCTTCTTTGCTGATGAGGTTATCTTCTTTTCTTCAAGACTTTTCTTCAATTCTTGATTTTCTTGAATCAATTTTTCAATACACTCACGTGCTTTGAGCAATATGTCACTAGTTTTACTCTTAATTTCAGCTTTAGGGCTTTTAGAATCTTTTATAAAAGTTATAAAAGGAATGAGTTCTTCTAAGAATTCCTCACCCGTCGCCATCTTGTAGGCGAATTGAATTGGTTGTTTCTAGTTTTAAATTGCATTTATCAGTAAAATTAGTATTGTAGTAAAATAAGCTAACAAACGGTGAAAGGTATTGGTAATAAGTTTGGAGTGGCTGTGGTAATCATGATGGCAGTGGCTGTCAGTTTCCTGTGATTTGTGATGCTAATCTATTCCATTTCTTCAAGATGTACGTAACCGCACTAAGATAACGCAGTTCCTGCGAGTCGGACTTTTTTTTTTTTTTTTATTACAAACAATTAAAGAATCGAATATCTGCGTCTATCTAACCTTAAAATCCAAAATTTCAATTTGGACTTTATTCCAGATATAACTGTATCTCTAAATACGAAAAGCTCCTTTGAACGTCCTTTGGCGGATCGCTATGAAGATATATTTTCCCTGTTGGGTACATTTCATTCAATAACCTTTCAAACGGAGGTGGACAAATGGAATAAAAGTTATATAAACAGAAAAAAAATGAGTATAATAAATATTTAGGTAACATAATGTATTTGCTTTCAAAAATACATGAGCTGTTATCCTGCAAAACAGCATCGAGTATAAATCAGAAACTATAAACAAGATTATACCCCTTACTTGTTAGATAATATCCGTTTTTAAAAGGCTCTACCGCCCTTCAACCCTCCTCTCTGCATTTGCCTAACTGAAAATCAATATGTGTGGAGTGGGGACGCAGATGATCTGAAACAAATGATCATATGTTCGACCATAGGTGTGGAATAATTCATTAGGTTAATACGCTTCGCGTACGGTAGGTCCTTGAGGGAAACACACTTACTCAATACCATAATGCACTAAGGTTATTAATGTTTTCTTTTATTATTATTTTTTACTCTTTTTTGGCCAAGAAAAAAAAACAATTAAAAACTTTTTAATCAATACATTATACAGGGTGTTCTTAAAATAAACGCCCAAACTTCGGGAAAATGCAGGATGAAAAAAGAAAGAAAAAAAGACTATTGGCATATATCTCGTTTTTGCTTTGTTTCCGAGAAAAACGCAAAAAAACTAAAACACAATTGTGAAACGGCATTCTTTCATAATGCCTATATAAAAATCATTAAAAATATATGTTTATTCTTCTACCCCCTTCCAACTCCCTGTCCCTCAGAAAAATCTTCTTGGTCGAAGAAATTAACTGACGCCAAGTAAACCTGCAAGTTCAACATAATTTAAAATGGCTACTTTTCTTCGGAGGAAAGTTCTAAAACACGAAACAAAAAAACTTTCAATTGTAAATAAAAATACATTTTCAATTGTTAAAACATTTTAAATTTGACCTGAGCACATTCATAATTATATACACAATTTCTTCTCTTAATAATTCCTAACAATCAATATAAAAACTGGTTTGGCCCCTTGCAGCAATACAGGCATTACATCGCACATTGACAGACTGGATGGCATTTGTGCATTGCTCTGCTGTAATCTGTTCCCAGGCCCATCTGATCTAATTTATTTTAGTTGTTTGCGTTTTTCTCGAAAAAGAAGCAAAAAAAAAGAGATAAATATATGCCAAAGAACATTTTCTTCATTTTTTCTACCCGAATCTCTTCCCGAAGAACCCGCCGCTTCTTTTGAGGACTCCCTGTATAAGAAGTGGAGAAATGGTTGGGATTCGGCTAACATAAAACGTCACATTTTCAGAAAAATCTATATTTCGAACGTTTTGGCAGCATTCTTCAGCTAAAACATAAATACGCATAACTATAAACGATAGTATTAAGAATAATTTTACATCATGAAAATAGCTTAAAAAAAAAACATTTTTTTAAAGTCTATATTAGGTATTTAACAAGTCTACCGGTGTCACGATTGTATAAAATACGGGTGCAACATGGCGATCATGAGAAAACTAGATTTTCAGTCCCCTCAATCTGGGATAATTTTATGTAAATTGAACTGGGCTAACCTATTATTCCCCCGAAATGGGTTCCTGTTACTCGTTTCACTCTCTGAAAATCTTAATAATCCTCACTACTTTCTAACAACAAAACTTCTGTGACTGTTTATTATTTTCGATAAAAGAAGGTAAAATATCATCCTGGTATATTTCATTACTAGAAGTGCTTAATTATGGTGAATAATTTTAGAAGAAAAAACAAAGACAACTGTTTCCTACTTCTAGCGCCCTTCCGATTCCGGTGTAGTATAGTACAAAAATACTTCATCCGAAAAAATGCCAACTTTACACTAGCTAGTAGTAGTCCCTTTCCCAAAGCTGGCTTAGTGACAAGTGGCAAGAACTGTGGCACACGTACTGTACGTGACGTACAGGATACATGTACAGTACTTCCTCTCTCGGTGTATCTAGGCGCACGGTAGTGCGGCAGGCCAAGTTCCGGCCTAAGCATACTGTGTGTTTATTACAGGCGGTCTTAGAGCCGATTTTTACCCTCTCATAACTTTCAACCAGGTAAAGATAAAGTTATGAAATTTTACACAGGTATTATACTACTAGATGTGAGTAAAACTGGAAAATTTCATAATTCTACATCGAATAGTTTCTGAGATATAAGCGATCGAAAATCGGGATTTATAGGACTCACTCACTCACTGACTCATCAAAATTATTAGGCACTTCCCATGATGCTAGGGACTTGAAATTTTGCATGAAGATAGATATGAAGACGTTATTAAAGGAAAAAATCAAAAAATCGCGAAAAGTTGTGTTTGACTCCGCTTCCGAGGCAGGGCGTGCCAGTTATGTACTTTCTTCGGAAACCCATCATTCCGTCCGAAACCCATGATGTGGGGTATCAAATGAATTGTCTCGGTATGAAGAACCTATATTTGATGTTTTAAGAAACAATTAGACGCATATAGGCTCGGTAAAAATCTTATACCAGCTGTCTGACTGTATGTTTGTTCCTCTTACAAATCCGTACCGTTTGACCGAGTTTGACCAAACTTGGGACACAAATGGGTCTTGATACGGGGAGAATCATAAGCTAGGTTAAATTGTCTATCAGCTGTCTGTCTGTCTGTTTGTTCCTTATACAAATACACACCGTTTGACCGATTTTGACAAAATTTGACACACATGTTGGTCTTTCTCCGGGTAGTTTCATAGGCCAGTCAAAATCATCTTTCAGCTGTCTGTATGTATGCTTGTTCCTTATACAAATTCACACCGTTTGGCCTATTTTGACCAAACTTGGCACGCAGGTAGGTCTTGATACGGGAGTGTCATATTACCTACGACGTTTTTTACTTTTTTTTCCATCGAAATGCCATCATTCCTTCTGAAACCCATCATGTGGGGTATCAAATGAATCGTCTTGGTAAGGAGAACCTATATTTGATGTTTTAAAAAACATTTCGACATATCTTAACAAAAACAGTTGTAACTTCTTTCTTAAATGTAGTAAATAAAGTCGTGGGGGTTCACTGCATAATACACTTCAAAGCAGATACTAAGTTTTTCAAAGTCGAGCCATCTAAATTACAAAGTTTAGGATTACAAACCCAAAATGTATCGTCTTTGTTTCTTATATTTTTCTTGAAGGCCTTCTGCACTTTCCCTATTGTGATCTTTATCCTCGGGATAAGGTTCCTGTGTTTTACAGTGTAATAGTTTAGTTAAGCGAGCAATCAATTTGTCCTCTAGAGTAATGTCATCTGGAAGAGCTTCTAACTTTTCTAGTCTAGTGATTAGATGTATGTAGGTTGATAATTGGTATCAAATATCAAGCAGTAAGGAGAACCTTATGCAGAATCCACAGACCCTGGTTTTATATGAAGTACAAAAGCCAGTAGGTATGCGGCAACTGAATTCTATTTAATACTTAGAAAAAAGTAATTAGATCCCAAAAAAAAAACATAAATGTGAAATAGAGGCCAAGTTCCTGCACCACAAAGAAACACTCCCTTCCTCAAAAATATCCCCTCCTAAAACCCCCCAAAAACGCCTTGCCATTCTACACTTCAAAAAAGTAGTATGAGTTGGTGTATTAATTCAACCAAAAATATTTGCCAATACAAGAGATGATACAAGAAAGAAATGTCCAAGTTCATTACTTGGAAGACCTCATAGTTAGTTACTAAGAACAGTAAAGACACTTCAACTGACCTTTAAAAACAACAATAAAAATACTTATATCCAGTTACTAAAATATCACTTTCCTCAACCAGGTATATTCTTAAACTTGGCAATGTTTTTTTTTTGTGCCGAAATTATCTTCAGAGAAAAACTAAACATTGCCAAGAAAACTAATCATTGCCAAGATTTTTATTGTTGTTTTTAAAGGCCAGTTGAAGTGTCTTTACTGTTCTTAGTAAGTAACTATGAGGTCTTCCAAGTAATGAACTTGGACATATCTTTCTTGTATCATCTCTTGTATTGGCAAATATTTTTGGTTGAATTAATACACCAACTCATACTACTTTTTTGGAGTGTAGAATGGTAAGGCGTTTTTGGGGTGTTTTAGGAGGGGATATTTTTGAGGAAGGGAGTGTTTCTTTGAGGGGCAGGAACTTGGCCTCTATTTCACATTTATGTTTTTTTTTTTTTTGGGATCTCTTCTACTAGATGTTCATTCCCCATAAGGTCTGATTAATTTGTTTTGGTGTTTTCTAGAATTTCCCATTTCAACATTTAGGGACATTGTTTAATCACTTTTTGGTAAAGTAATTAAGCTTGTTTAACAGCAAGATTTGTTTAACTATCTGTTAAAAATTAAAAATATGCTCACTCATTTATAAAGCTTTTTAAAAAATTAAAATATTTAAATATATAATTATTAAATGGTACTATACAAGGGGGTGGAGAGGTTTAAAGGTAGAGTACTCGACAAAAATCAAATATGCTGGAGACATGAGTTCAAAACTGGTACTCACACTAAAAAATTTTATTTTCTAGTGACGTCGTTCGAGGATTGGATTCGTGGTCCTTGACCGTCCCTACAACCGCCCAACCTTTAATTAATTTATTATTGCGTATGTGCAAAGGGGAAAATCCTGCGGCCGGGGCATAATACTGAACACACTTCCACTATGAGGCGTATAGACAAAAATCACATTCACAGTATGTGCTCTCCTGAGCCATTTTGGCATACAGTACTTATTTTAATGCTAAACAAGAAAAAAGAAAAAAGATCAAACAAAATTTAAAACAAAAAAAGAGATAAATAAAAAATTCAAAATAAACTAAAATGCGTTTCTTTAGGCTTTACTTTGAACAAATAAAATTTAATTTAAGAAGTAGTAAAAACATATTGAAATATTACGTTTTTCCTCCATTGTTTTTTTAATATATATATCTTTCTTAAAAAGTGTAGAATAGTGGATATGTGTCGGCAAGCATTTGTCAACAGTTCATACATGTCACATGGCATATTCATATTTCCTACAGTCCGTTAATTAGTATTTTGCGGATTACGCATCTTCTTGCATAGTTTACACTGAGGATTGTTTTTACCCTGTCATTTTGTGGGAATGGGTTATAGTGTATGTCCAATTCGAAGACTTGTAAGGAATACTTCTTCTCGCCGACAGCTTATATAGCAGCAAGGAATATGCCTTCCAAACGAGAGGTATATATCGCTGATGCTGGCTCCCCAGAGTGCATTGCTGCACCCGGAGCTGGAAACGGATCTTAAATGACGTCATGAGTTCTATAGAGAGTAACGCAGCTCTCATGAGGCCTATACCACTTGAGCAGCAGCTGCGTCTCACCCATGGGAACACAACAACAAATAAACAGAGCTACTAATGTCTTCTCTCTTTCTTTCCGTTGATTTCTTTCTACATTTCTTCATCTTCTCTAAAGGCTGTCTGATGTACAGCATCTTCTATTTTGTACTAATTGATCACACAATGTCCTGCGTATTCATTCCTGTCTAATTCTTCATCCTTAATTGTATATAAATATCTTACTTTCATCGAATCTTAATTTTCTAGAATATGTCAACTCGCTGGTCTGCCATTTGAACCTACATCCCTACTAAATGCCCTTTACCTAGAATGTTCATTACATTGAACTGAAACTGTAATCCACGTGCTATGCCTGCTTTTTTTCATCCCTCAGATTATGATGAAATCTGGATCTGGGGATCCCCCTAGAGTTTAGTTCTCTAAGATCATTTTAACCATTTTGTATTTATCATTTTTAATTATATTTAGCAGTTAAACGAATGTTTCAGCCAAACAAGGTGATGTAAAATTAGTTAACTAAATGAGAAACATTTTTGTAATAGATTTTCCCTTAAGAAATTGACGAAAGTTAGTCGGACATACAGAATTATCACGAGGTGCAGATAGTTAGCCGTCGAGGTGATAATCAATCAGGGGTTAATTCGGATTCGGCTGAGAAAACATCAATACGATTTTTTTATTTTTTTTTTTTAAAAAACTGTATTAAGGACGTTTCGGCTACTCCCCCCTCGTTAGCACTGAAGTGCCGGGGGGGGGGGGCAGAGAAAGACCAAAGTTAACACACTACTCAACATCGTAAAAATATACTTGTATTTTCACGGTTCATTTCTAAAATACATATACCACGGTGTATTTTCAAGATGGCTACTTAAGTGTTAACTTTGGTCTTTCTCTGCCCCCCGCACTTTATTGTTGCCAAAGGCTATCAAGGGTAGCCGAAACGTCCTTAATACAGATTTTTTTAAAAAATCGTATTGATGTTTTCTTAGCCGATCCCAACTAACCTGATTGCTTAAAGAATTATGTATCACATGTACTTAATGTTGACTGTATGTGAAATACCTGTGGTTTTTCCA
Organism: Gonocerus acuteangulatus; assembly: GCA_946811695.1. Classification (NCBI taxonomy): domain Eukaryota; kingdom Metazoa; phylum Arthropoda; class Insecta; order Hemiptera; family Coreidae; genus Gonocerus; species Gonocerus acuteangulatus. The sequence continues at coordinate 37,554,280 of OX328126.1, read as the reverse complement.
AATGAAGCCTTTTGGTTCTTATGCACCGACATTCAAATTTCTAATGCGTTTTTAGTAAAGACGTTTAAAAGGATGTTTTAATAGTAAAAAAAATAATTTATTAATTTCCTCTTGAAAAAAAAATAGTTATTTTAATAAGACATCATGAATGGATAAAAAGTTGTGAATGAATTACTCCCTTTTATCCTGTAGCTCGCTGTTGTAGTAAGTTGAAAGAGAGTTTCATTGATGATCTAGCCGACTGTGGAAATTGAGCCAGGAAATGGTGGATCCATTAGTAAAATGACATCCACTCCGCCTTTGTGGTTATCACAATTGTCACCAGCACGGTAATTTACTCACCCCAATTATCAAAGTCTAAACCGTAAACATTAGTCACGGCTTCTTTCGTGTTCGTCCGCTAGAAGTCGCATCCCTGTGTTTTATTTCCTTATTCCACCAGCAATTCCTATTTATGTAGATATGCGGCCCGCATCATTGGTGATTGCTGTCGATAATTTGAAGTATATTAAAGTGAGGGTGGGGAAGGATCAATGGATTCTTGAAATAACTGGCAACAGTTGGCCCCCAAAATTGTTGAAAACATTAACTTATAATTGCGAATTATATTTGTTGAAATGCATGGCTGTCCCCCATACGAATATAACTCTGAGGGACAGCCAAGCATTTCAACATCCACCGAATCCAAACATTTCAATCCAAAGTCCTACGTACCATAGTCAATGCTCCTTATTATGTTTCGAATCACACCCTCCATAATGACCTAAACATCCCTTTTGTCCAAGATATAATCCCTAGCCGCTTCTCATCTTTCCATTGTAAATTAATCAATCATCCTAATCCTATAGCCCAATCCTTATCCCGCACCAATCATCCTTCCTCTCCACCAAGGCTTCTTAATAGGAAGTGGCCCCGAGATCTACTAAGGTAGTGAAGTGTCGTGGAGTGATCAAAAATCAGTGAAATTATATTATTGAGAGTGATATCGATGGATATTTTATCTCCTCGTGATATCACAAGCCATGCCTCATTCGCCTCCAATCGTCCCTGCAAGTCGCATGGTGGTCGCTGGTCGATGGCGCAAGGTTAACTCCAGGTCATCCTACAATCCTTCCTAACAAGGAAGGTATTCGGCTGACAACTGGGGACACCTGAGGCGTCGGCAAGTAACCAGTATCAAAATTGCATAATGCAATTGAAATTGTAGATTGTAATATACTGTAAATGAACAAATATATAAATATACAATATTCGCGACGTTTCGAACCATACCATACTTAGGCAATTTAATAATCTTTTGAATAGATGATTTACATTAATTACGTTTTACTAACCGTTTTCAAAATATATAAGAAAATATTCGAAAATCCCAAGAAAAGTCAACCTTTTTCATGTTTCTCGAAAAATGTTATAGATACGACGTTGAAATGGTGCATTAGACTTTCCACGTCCAATTACCTATAGAACCTGTTAACGCAAAAACGTAGCGCTGTGGATGATATATATGTGCGTATGTATGTATATATATATATATATATATATACATATATATATATATATATATATGTTGTGTTTTCCAGTTTTGGGGTTGCTTAATTACAGAAGATAAAACAAAATTCCTCTTCTCACATAATTTCCTTATTTTTCATTAGGCCTTTCAACACAAATGTGCCATAATCAGGTGCCCCGTGCAGTAATATACGTTACCAGGGCAGTTTTCTGGCTGGGACTCTAGAAAAGACATTTTGTGGGAAGACGAATTTTTAGCATAAATATGCTTTAGCGATGCCTAAACTGATAAAAAGCGTTACAAAAAAGCGTCCGCTGGCGTTCACGCATGCGCGGTGGCCATGTACCGTATGTGATATGATAAGGCTATGTGATTACGTAGGTTTGTCGGATGGACCTAAAGCATATTTATGTTCCTAAATTTGAGCAGCAGGCTCTAAACGAAATAATTTTGTTTTACCGTCTGGAATTAAGCAACCCCACTACAGGAAAACACAATACATACATATACATATATATATATATATATATATATATATATATATATATATATATATATATACACGCATTATTAATTTATTTGATGTATTATGTGTTTCATTTCTTTTTTTCATAATTTAATTATGTTTTTTTCAATTTCTTTCTTTAATGATTTTTCTATGCTTCCTATGCTATGTCGTCTTTATGTGTTACCATAAATGTCATGAAATTTAATCACAGCCGTTATCCTATACTCCTAAATAACAATTTCCTATTTCACTTATCAGATGAGTTGTAATTACTCCCTTGTCCGATGTTATCTTCCTAGGAAAATTGACAATATAAATCTATTTAAAACAAAAAAAAAATGAAGTGAGGCATAGAATTTCCTTTTACAACATTTTTTTTTTTTTTTTTTTTTTTTGTAAATCTCAAAAAAAAAATATTGATTGTATTGTTTTATTGGAAACATTAGGTCTTCTCGAAATTCTTTTCCAATACTATGATTTCTTTTATCCAACTAGAATAATGGAAACGAAATGAAATAATTTCAGATAAGCCTACGTGAATTCGAAGAGTAATTGATGATATTCCTGATATGGTTAACAGAGTGCCGGGGAAATAGAGGAGTCGTCCATTAGGAAAATGACAAGCTCTGTTATCTCTCATCAACCCTTATGCTGTCTCTGCATGTATGTCAGCTGTCATGAACCTATGTAATTTATTCGATTCAAACAGCTGTAAACACATGTCATTATTTGTAGAGTAGAATAATTTAAAACTAAAATTAATTATTAATGTTAAAAAATTTAATGAACATTTTGATAAATTGGTAGTTTATACGGTTTTTTTCTAATTTTACCGAAATTCCTTTCATCTATGTAGAACACAATACA